>JABTXL010005037.1:14992206-15141656 GCA_025134845.1 Neodon shergylaensis | reverse complement strand
TATATATATATATATATATATATATATATATATATATATATATATATATATATACACTCTAGAGATATGTACCATTGCTGGGGCAAATACTAAAAGAGCCCCTCAAAATACTATTGTTTTATTAGTGAGATCACCATTTCATTTAGTAGTACCAATCTTTAAAATAAATTAGCATCTTGAAGCATGTATCTGACAAATCATAAAATATATTTTGTGTTACTTCACATGAAGAGCTACAAAAATTGCTTAGGAATAATATACATAGGGACAAAAGAGATGGCATTTCACATGTTCCAAAGACTTACTACCTTGCACACCACCTTGGAGCTAGTACTGTAGTGAGGAGTAGACAATCCCGGCTTTAAGATGAAACTGACCATGCTTCCTCTTTCAGCTGTCATGTTAATATGTTTCTTTCCATGAAAAAAAAAAGGGATGGTTTTGCCAGTTATTTCCCTGAGGAATCCTTTATGAAATAAGTGTTCCACTTCAAGAAATTCTTTTCATATGGCAAGATTAGATCAGTTTCATTCATTCATTCCCATCACCCTTGGCAAACCCTCCAGAGCTTTTGGGGGGATAATTGAGTAATACAACAATGGCTTTAGCTTTCCCATAACTGACTCATGGTTCTCTACAGTCTTCATTTTCCATTCAGAGCTCTCAGAACAGAATTGCAATTTCTGAGCCAGGAAATATCATACATTTGATGAAATGGATTTCAGCTATTTAGTTTGAAAATAAGATCTCTGAACATTTAAGGTAAAAATGTCCTCATTTCTTTACCACTGGCTTTCTTTTAAACATCATATGCTGTCTTATAATTTTACACAGTTCTTTACATCTAAACACACAGTCTTTAGTTGCATCATTATTTTATATATGCTCTAAAATGAACACTTAGTTCTTCAGATAATTTGGAAATATTTGGTAGATATTATGAAAGTATTAAAATAATTCAGAAAAGTCAAGATCAAGCAAACTGTGAATGCTACTTTGAATATGTATCATTAGTTTAAAAATACATAAGGTTGCTCAAATATATAATCTCAAGACAAAATGAACAATAAGCAGATGCAAAAAAGAAAATATTGATGAGACAGAATAAATGAAAATTAAATATGAGGACCTATGTGCCTATAATAGGAGCAGAGCAATTAAATAAACAAATTACAAACCTAAACATAGCTTGGTGAATATGTGAAAGAATTGATCAATTAATTTGGTCTAGTCAAAATTTCCATGTTTAGATACTTTTTGAAAAAGATCTATCTATCTATCTATCTATCTATCTATCTATCTATCTATCTATATAATTAATATATATCTTTCTGACTTAATATATATTTATTAGTAAATCCTCTATAAATATTAATCATTTTATTTATAGAGCCATCTCTTACAAATCTAAGAATGCATAAAACAACTTGCAATAGTCCATAACTCCAGTTATAAGAAATAAATCCCTCCTTTCCTAGTCTTTGTGAACATAGGCACACACACAGCACACACACAGCACACTATTCATCCATCCACCTATCTATTTTACATCCCAACCCCAGTTTCTCCTCCTCCTCTCCTATGACTCCCTCTCCAAATCTCCACACTGTTCCCATCCCAAATCCATTCACATGAGTATCAACAAAACATGGAGTATAAAGTTGCAGTAAGATTAAGCATCTTCTCATGTATTAAGGTTGAACAAGGCGAGAAGTGATGAGGAGAAGAGTCCCAAATGCCAATAAGAATTGGAGACAGCCCCTGTTCCCATTGTGAGGAGTCCAACAAGAGGACAAAGTCAAAAAACTATGGCATAATGCAGAGTGCCTAGGTTGGTCCTATACAGGCTCCCTGGTTGTAGTTTGGTCTCTAAGAGCCTTTATGTACTTAGGTTATTTGATTCTGTGTGTTTTTTGTGTTGCCCTTGACCTCTCTGACTCCTACAATACTTTCTCTCCTTTTTCTGAAGGATTCCCTGAACTCTGCCTAATATTTGGTTGTTGGACTGCATCTTTTTTCATCAGTTGCTGGATGACTTCTCTTTGATGTCATTTGGGCTAGGCACCAACATCACAAGAGATAGTAAATTTAGGATATGTATTTGCTATTGCTAAGAGTCTGAGCTGGAGTCCAGCTTATACATTCCTGGGTGATTCCCTTGTGCCAGGTTTTTACTATAAGAATCAAGTTTTACTTAGTTAAAGTTCTAATTCCAAGGGAACACAGGGCTCTTAGGAATGTAATTCTAAAAATTTAATTACTTACCTGTTGTTTCAATTCATGCTAACTTTGAAATCATACATGAGTAGTTTACAAATAAACCACAATAATACTTTACTTTTCTCTATCTCACTTTGATTAAATCTAGCATCTACTTACTAGTAAATAGACTTTTTTTCTTGAATAGAGCTTGATTTAGAGGTTCTATTATGGTACACAATATTTAATCCAATTTCACTTTTTAAAACCGTTATTTTATTTTATGTGTGACAGTATTTACATGCATGTGCATTTGTGTGCTGTGTGTGTGCCTATGTTCACAAAGACTAGGAAAGGAGGGATTTATTTCTTATAACTGGAGTTATGGACTATTGCAAGTTGTTTTATGCATTCTTAGATTTGTAAGAGATGGCTCTATAAATAAAATGATTAATATTTATAGAGGATTTACTAATAAATATATATTAAGTCAGAAAGATATATATTAATTATATATTAATATAAATACACTTTAAATATTTATTAGATGTAAAATATATCTAATATACATTTTTTAAACTATATATATATTTTTAGTTTAAAATGGGTACCCTATCTAAATATATTAGTTACTAAATAATAGAAAACTGGCCATTTACAAATATCACATACCTTATATGAAATATATTGTAAAATCATTAAAGAAATCTAGGAAGTGACATTTTACAAATGCATTTTAAGGCTAAAATATTAAAGAGTAATACACTGGTGACATTAGCAATACAATTTTATCATTAAGCATTTTGGTTTTGACTGAACTGCAAATGCAATTATAGCATTTGAATAGTACGTAGGTAATGAGTCCATATGGGCATGCCCTCCATGTGGAACCAAATGGAGGAGCATTTGCTGAAGAAGATTGGAGATGAGAATGGTAGCATATGTCTATACCTCTCACCAAGAAGATGTAAAAATGAGGTGCTGAATGATCCCAAATCAAGGCTTGTGACTACTAGACTAGTTATCAGAAAGAAACAGCCTGTCCCGGTAGAATGAATGAAAAGGATACTATCATCCAAGCACTGTAGTAATCCATACTTGGTTGCTTTATAGGCACCTGGTTGGCTGTTCATTTCCACATGCCTTGGGTAGGAAGTTCCCAGTTCCCTAGCAGGCTAGTCTTAAAGATTAATCCCTATACCTCTAAAAAAAATACCGCTTACTTTTACTTTTCAATATTGTTTATTAGTTTTTATTGCGAAATTACTTACTTTATCATTATTAAGTGGCAGGAACATTGACTTCAGCAACTTCTGAACTATAAAAAGACACCAAAACTTTCATATTAAAACATGCTATAGAAATGAAAAGGAAAGTTTGGTCTATAATAAGCACCTTTTTATTTCTTCCATCCAAGTACTAATCAGGTCTTACCCTGCTTAGCTTCTGAGATCAGAGGAAGCCAGGTATATTCAGGGTTTTATGGCCATAGACAAACACCTTTTATTTATACAAATAGACAAAATTAAATTAATTGCAGAAACTTGGCACTAAAGACATTTTCTACCTGACTGCCTGTTTCGTCTGAATACTATCAGGCTGCTAGCCAAGGAAAAACTAACTAGAACTGAGTGGACATAGACAATATTCTCCCACTGAAAAGCTTAATATAGTTATTATATTACATTCAAATTTGGGTCTACAAAGGAAAAGGTCTTATACCGGTAATCACACCTTCTTGGAAAGACAAACTCAAAGTAATTTAAACAGGATTTGCAATTCTCAAGATTACACAGTCTTCAGGAAATCCAGTTAGATAAAATAAATATCAAATTTCTAAGGAAATATTAAGAACCGGGTCTTTTCTATTTACCTGAGTGAAATCAACATTATTTGAGCATGTGTTTTCAAACTTCCTCAGACAAGTACTTCTTAAGGAAATTTGTAAAACTATATTCTTCGTTATGCAGTCTTAGCTTATTTTATAAATTTAAGTATAACCAAGGAAGAAATGTATAAAATTGACAAACACTGACATTTGAGATAAGTTCATCCCAAGACATTCAGAAAAATGACAACAAGTGAATGCTTCACAGTGTCATCCCTGAACTTTGATGTTCATTGGCATGCATTTATTAGTACATGAGAAACTGTTCTTCGCCGTTTTAATTCATTGCACTATTTCTCATCAGCTTACATTTCCAGTGAGCTTTCTGATAGAATGCAATCCTAAAACATCTTTTGATGACTAAAACTCTTTCGTTGGTTTCCTATTAGAATTCTCTGAAACAACAACAAAAATCTTTGATGGTCTCCAGTGATAGGTACATGGTCATATTTTCTCTGGAATTCAGCTTCCTTTTTAAAAAAAAAATTACTGTCATGTTTTGACTGAAATAAACAAAATACATTTATATATAATTTAAATTATAATTTTAACACTATAGAAAAGAACCCCTTTCTACCAGTTTGATATACCTGTATGGCAATTTGAAATAGGTGAAATGGGTATAACATTGAATTCATTCCATTAAAAGGCAAAAATGATAACAAGTGTTGAAAAGGTGTTTAACAACTTTTACTGCCCATGTATGAAGACTGAAATGCAGCTCAGGACCCAAGTGAAAGCTGGCCATGATCCCATGCTCACACGTAGCTCTTGAATTGACAGGATTGAGAAAAGGAGGTCTCTGGGGCTTTCTAACAACTAAAGCAGTCAAACACCTACCTACCTCAAAGGAAAAAAAAACAGCAATAAAAGAACACGCTAAAAGTCCTTTTCTGTTGTATTTCATCGTTATCACAACATATAGGA
Organism: Neodon shergylaensis; assembly: GCA_025134845.1. NCBI lineage: Eukaryota > Metazoa > Chordata > Mammalia > Rodentia > Cricetidae > Neodon > Neodon shergylaensis. The sequence goes on along the minus strand of JABTXL010005037.1, from coordinate 15,136,642 downwards.
CTCTTGATTGCTTTTTTCCAGTAGAAGTTTATATGGCTATGTTCAGTACTATGGAAGCTAGTCCTCAGACAGGATGAGGCTTTGGGGTCAGATCTAGCATAAACCAGCTAAGAACTGAGTTCAGAGTTTTCAGCAATGGGGAATTATTTTCATTTATTTCTCTTTCTTTTCAGTCACTGTTTTGAATCCCTCTGGAAAATGGATGCCGTCTGTCAGCCTTGTCGCCGTTAGCTCCACAAGATTGCTAGAAACTTCACTCCATTCCCAATTTCCAGCCTCTGTTCCACACAGTTTCCCAAAGTGATGAATGTCAGGAGAAAGAAGCATGGTCCATGTCACAGACACAATTTCTGCAATTTTCTCTTGGCACCCTGCACGATTTTTTCATGTGCAAACCCTAAGTCAACTTTTTGCTGTGTCTACAAATAACAAATGGCATCGGGGAAAATCTTTGCCCCCTGTGACTTCATGCATTCCGGTGTACTGAACCTGTCACCTTCACTGCGTCTGTGGGTTTCTGATGTCTTTGCTCAGATAGCTTCATAAATTAGTTCTCTCTAGCGTTGGTCCCTTAGACGGTTTGTCACTCAAATGGAAAATTATTCATTTCCATGCAGAATCATAATTCAGTCTACTTTAGTGACATTTCTGTCATAACCACCATAACCAAAGCAAGTTATCAAACAAAGCTTTGAATCGGGTTTTCTGCTTTAGGTCGGAGTCTGTGATGGCACAGTAAACGCATGGGGACAAGCATAGCTGAGAGCTCACATGTTATTCCCAAGTAGGCAGTATAGAGACTGAGAATTGCCCAATAACCTCAAAGCCTGACACACCTTTCCGGCAAAGACACAACACTCAATCCTTCCCAAATACTTCTATGAAACTGGTACCAACTATTTAAGCTGATGAGTCTATGGTGACATTTCTCATTCAGACTACCATGCTGTCATAACTATGCTGGTTTTTAATCTTTATTTCTTTATACATTAAAAAAAAGAACTCATGCACTTAAAAACTGCGTCAGTTTTTTAATAAGCAGATTTGTGTAAATGAAAATGGAAATATTTTCAATTGCATTAATAAACTACTTTATTTTAGTTATACATTCTAAGTTATTTGAATTTAATGTGCACTTCTATAAGAAATATAATTTTAATTTAAATATATAAAATAGAATTCCCTGAGTAGTGGTTAAAAACAACAATTGAACCTCTAGTTTCAATGAAGAAAATAGTCCTAAATTCTGTCAATATGGAAAGTGAATTATGACACAAACTTATGATGCCCAAGATTTGGAATCTAGCTGGATTCTGTTAGCTGAGCAACATTGCAAAACCTAGTTTCTCAGCATCTCAAGTTCTAGACTTTACAAGTAATAAAATTCACTCTTAAAATTCTAATATCTTTTAGTAGAAAGGTTATTTCACTCCACCTGTCTCACAAATCAAATAAATACACAAACATTTTACATAATGGCACCTACTGAGGAGACAAAAATGTACCCAACACATTAATTCAACAGTGTTATAATTTACGTACCTAAATATCTTGAGGATGTATATGATACATATACTTTTCATAGGTGATTTAAAACCTATTTAGAAACAAAGTTTTAAAGTTAACTCAATATCTGTATACTACTTATCATCTTATTTTGAATATGAGTGTGATCTGCGCCCTATTTTGCTTAGTACAAAGAATTCCAAATCAATTCTATAATTAAAAAAGAACAAAGATAGTTCCCAGTAGCTTTTACTTTTGGGTATATTCCCTTCTGAAAGCTTTGTGATTACTTTTTTCCTAATCTTGGCCATTACAGGTGCATTAAATTTCAAATAAAATTCATTATTTTTAGAAATTTAAAAAGTTTTATAATTTATTTTCAAATGAATAATCATTGCCATAGTAGTTTGATTAGCCAAATTAACACAAATGCCCACTTTTCAGATGGTATCAAATTAAAATAAAGGCAGAATATGCTATCAAAACACACAAAAGTTAAACAATACTTAAACCTTGCTGCCACAGCTACTTTTACTCCAAGAATCAAGCAGATCACTGAGTCAAAGGTCAGACTGGTCTAATACGAGAGTTCCAGGAGAGCCAGGGCTACGCAGAGAAACTTTGTCTTATATGAAACAAACCAAAACAAATATCTTGTGGTCATTAAATAAAATAATTTCAAATTTCATGCTTTTGTATTATATACCTTTCATATGAATATTAACAATCATATTTAATCTTAAGTATATGTCAAAAATGAATGCTATATTTAACAGTTCATAAATTTGAGTAACAGTCACAATATTTTAGATTTCAATCAAAAAAGCTGGTGTCACCACTGTTGGCATAATACCTGATTCCCTGCACGTAACAGAGAAAATTCATGTCTTAGTGAGAATTTTATGAGGATAATGAAACAAGACAAGGGCAGCTGTTGAGAGATTTCGTTTGTGCTCTAACAAATAAAATTTGTCTAGATATCAGAATGCAGAACTCGCCACTAGGAAGCCTTAGAGGCCAGGCAGTGGTGGCTCACACCTTTGATCCCAGCACTTGGGAGGAGGAAGGAGGAAGTGATATGACGGAAAAGAGAGGAATATAAGACAGGTAGATATAAGAGCTCACCCCTTTTAAGTATGAGGAGTTGGCAAGGTCTGAAGTGGCTGTGGCTTGCTCCTGTTTCTCTGATCTTTCAGAATTTACCCCTATATCTGGGTCTGAGTTTGTATTATTAAAACCAACTAGAATTCACGATATAGGAAGCATCACCTGCATTTTGCCTTAACCTCCTTCTGAAAGAAACCAGTGTTTTATAAAAGTAAAGTCAAGCATAGTTATCTTACCCTGTAACTTTTCTGCCTGAGGTCTACTTGATTGAGAAGTGGGGCTTTCCTTATACAAATTAATAGCAATAGGAAACCCTGCAGTTTAACCATGCAGCAGTCAGGTTCCCAGGCACTACCTTGATCCAATAGAAATTTCTCTGATCAATGAATACTTTTCATTTTGCAGTGTAGCAAACCAATAATATTGTAAACTTCTGTTTATTTATATACTTTAAAAAATAAAGTTTTGGCCACAGTTGAAAGCCCAGAGGCAAAATATCCTTATATTAAGGATTTTTTTCCTCCAGAATTTAAATACCACAGCAGATGGTAGCATCTTTGAATCATTTCCAAATTATATCACCGAAATGTAATTACATTATAATCCTATTACAGTGAAAAACAAGTCATGAGGGCCATGTTTAAAGAATCATATTCATACTAAATCACTAGCTATAATGATATATCTGGAGCAGATGGCAGAGACATTCTTATACTTTCAAATCAAAATAAGTTCTTGTTTTAATATGAAGGGACACCCCACTTTGAATTATGCCATGTCATTCGAAATAATGAGACACCTCTTCTACTGGTAGGATAATCCTTTGGTCCAACTAAAACTTTCCATTTAAATAAAAGATTCACAAAGATATTTTTAGATTCCTTTCCAAATGAATTAATACAGCAATTTTTCTGCATCTTTAAAAATGCTTACATTTATTATTTTTACTTAAGTGTATGTGGTGGTTGTAATGTGTGCATGTGAGTGCAGGTGCCTGAGTAGGTCAGAGGCATCTGTTCCCCTGGAACTAGAGTTACAGGCAGTTGTGACCTACCAGCTGTGTGTGACAGGAAATGAACTCCAGTCTCCTGAAAGAACCAGCATGCGGTCATAACTAGTGAGCCATCTCTCCAGCTCCAACTTGCTTTTATAAAAATAACGTACTCCATCAATGACGTCAAATTGTATTTTCACATGAATTGGTGCAAGAATAAACCGCAAAGAGCCGCTGTGTCCTTTCTTTTCATAATTTTGTCATTGTTAATGATAGGACTCTAAAATTTTCACCTATTGTCATCTCCTGCCCATATAAATATGTTCCTGCAAAGGACAGAGAATTAAGCGGTGTGTGTCAGTGATTCTCTCCGTAAGAACTTTGAAAATATATAGAAAGCCCACTGAAACAAAGATTCCCAAGTGTTGCTCCAATGATCTTTAGGGAGGGGTCTTAGACATCCACACTGTAAAGTGTTTGTGTTTGTATTTGATCCAGCAATTTTATCAGTGTTAACAATTGCAGCCCACCAATACGAGGCTCGTATTTTGGGGACACTCTATGTGGGGTTATCTATTATTTTTGTAATTCAACAATGAGTCTTTAGTGGGCACCTGGGTGTATAACACCTCTTTATACTTTTCTATAGCTAAATTAATGCAGCATGCAGGAATTTAACTTCCTCTCATTTTTTTTTCTAACTTAGAGATTGAAGTTGTATTTCTAGTTTATTTTGCAATATAAATTTTAGAATTTACTATTAGCCCAAAGACTGGGTTTATCCAAACCCTTATATTGAAGAAAATAACTAGGTGTCAGCATGGTCTCAGGATATCACAAGTGGATAAATGAATGAGTCTCACAAAGGAACAGCTCTTTACAATAACGCGCCAACTCCACCCAGCTCCGACACTGCTATAGTTAACGTTCCTTGGTTGTTTTATCTGTTTGATGCTGTCCCACACATCTTGCCCCATCTATGCAACAATAAGTAAAAATGAATAGACCAATACTTTCCCCATCCTTGAAACAAAAGTTTTCCATGTGACTTGGAGGTAATGTGGGACTGAATTCAGATTTAGCTGAGGGATGCAGTCACATGCTGCCCTCAACCTCAAGAGCTATAATGACCTTTGCATCTAAGAGGTAGAGAGCATACACAATCTTGATCACTACGAAGAAATAGAAAGATAAAATCAGATTCCCATATATTTTCATGAAGAAAGTGCACAAAAATTATTTATAGGGCTGAAATTAACTTCGCAGGCCAGTTTTCTAACCCCGGTTGTAATGTTTCGTTTTTTTATGAACCTACATTGCTTAATTGCTTCTGTCCTTAGAGAAATCATACCAAGGCTTGCTGCAATTTAATTGACATTGAAGAAAGGCGTTACTCCATCGCTTTAAAACATTATCAAGTTCCAGACCTTATTAGGCGCAGCATGCTGAATAAATATACGCAATATAAATTAATCACTTCTTACCAGAATATACATCTCAGAAAGCAATATTAAAATAAGATCTGAGAAAAGGCTCTGTCTTTAATAAATTGTACTGCTCTTCCTTTTAATGACACTAAGAAACAGGAAAAAAATCTTGGCTTTGCTTATGCTTCCGTAAAAGTCTTTAACTGTGAAAAGAGCAAAATTTTGCCATACAAGGCTCCTGGCCAGCCATTTAAAACTTGAGGTTGCTGTTCTGAATCCAAACTTGTCACTTCATCAGAGTTAGAGCAACTCTCTTGTGCCTGCAGAACAGCTTTCTAGACAGAGTGGGAGCAGAAGGCCCTGGCCTGTTCCCGAGATTTCTCTCTGAATAGTCAGAGGAGTCCCTCCCACATGGTGGCTGGTGGTTTGGACAGGATTAGCTAGTCCAATGAGGCTCTGCTTCTTTTTGAGGGTTGCCTTCTCCAGTCTGCTCTACTTAATACTGTAGCCTGTTCTTCATTGCCTAATGCCTCCTACCTTTGATATTAGAATTTACCCTCCCAACAGCTGCGAAAGCTTTCTGAAAATTTGGTATTTTACTTGGTCCATGACAAGTTTTGAAGAGACCATGTTGTCTCTTGAAGACCATAACAAACTTCAAATGCAATATTGCCATGCATGGCGGCTCTGATCTGTGCTCTATGCGCTAGAGCCCAGTTTGCGAGCTTAGGGCAAGGGGCTGGAGGTTGAGAACACAGACACAGAGACAGACCAAACACACAGACATTCAAACACTGATACCAAAGCCCCTCTTTATTAGCATCATGTAGGCTTAAATACCCTGCAGTCAATGGCCAACAGGTGAAAATCCCATCCTCTGATCCTCTAAGCTAGGCACAGCTTCTAGTAACTTTAATTAGAAGATTCTAGGAGGGAAGAGCAGCTGAAGGCCAGGACTCATTAGTCTCAACACAATGTAATGATGCATTTATACTATTATTAATATTCCTTTCTGCAAACTGGATACCTAGTTCCAGTAACTAGTTAGTAAAACTCTGTCTTTTCAATTGAAACAAAACTGTCAATATAAGACAAACATATCAGTCAATAATCTTAGATACCTATTTAGGTCACCTGTATGAGATCAACAATAAGAAATGTAGAATGATCTGGAAAATCTAAAATTTAATCACATAGATAATTTGAAGAATAATTTAAATAAAAATGTACAATTATTTTTCTGTAATCTTATTGTGGAAAGGAATATAATACATTAACATATCAGGTTCTGCAAGCATCAAAGTGTTTTATGATTTTGAATGCTAGCTTTGCAAGAGTACATTGCCCCAATGGATTCAATTCTTCAAAACACAATATAATATTGGGTCACTGGTGGCTAATGTCTTTAATCCCATACCGTTTGAGAGAGAGACAGGAGGATCTCTGTGCATCTGAGGCCAGCCTAGACTACCAAATGAGTTCCAGGATAGCCAGGACTGTTAAACAGAGAAACCCTGTTCTGGAAAAACAAACAAAAATCAAAAGAGAAAAACAAGCAAACGAAAAACATCACATTTTGATTGAAAGCATGAAAAACTACTAGATGAACTGGTCGGTGTTGGGGATGGGATGAAACCCAGTGCGATTGCTGCACTGAGATGGGTTACATTATTTTTAATTTTTTAATTTTTTTTTGCAAATAGATCAATTCTGTACTATTGCATCTAAAATGTACTTTTGTTGAAAATAGATGTGAACTTCTGCTACCTGGAATGCCTGCTCCCCCCCCCCTCCAGAGGCTCATGTGTTAGTCACTGGCCTCGGTTTGGTACTGTTAGGAGGAAGTATAGAACTTGTGTATGGTGAGACTTTATATAATGACGTTATGTCATTGATGCAGGCTCTAGAGAGAGATGTTGATTGACACGTTCTCTCTACCGTTGCTTTTCAGGTTGTTGTGAGGGGATAGTTTTCTCTGGCCCAGAATCCTTCCATTGGTATTTGCTGCTTTACCACAGACGCAAAGGCAGTGAGACCATGAGAGTACAGAATGAAATCTCTGAAATCATGAGGTTATAATTATTTTCCTCTTGTAAATTTGACTATCTTAGGTATTTTAATATATCAACTCAAGATGGACTAACAGAATACAGAGACCAAAAATGAAATTGTTGCTCTGAATGCCCCTGATGGTGTAATTTAGACAATTTGAAACTGGCTTATAGGACGGATTTCAAAAGCTCGGACATTTTCTATAATGTTATGAGTTTCTGGGTAGTTCTGCTGAATGAACAGATGAATATATATATATATATATATATATAGTGATAGAAATGTGAACAGAGCAAATTATGTTTTCATGTGGTTTCACATGGAGAAATATGTGAGTATTGAAATAAAATCTACTTTTTAATAATCTAGAAAATAATTGGAATGTATTAGGACTAAGACATATATGGTAGAAGCCTTTTAACTGGAAGAAACCATTAAAGGGAACACAGTATTGAAATAGCAACATGGGAATTATTGGCAGCTTTCAACAAATATGTGTGTGTGTGTGCGCGCGCGTGTGTGTGTCAGAAGTAAAGGGAAATAGGTGTCTGTTCCAAAGGGGCATACATAAAGATGTTGTGGGGAAGGGTGTGGTTGCTAAGGAGAACAGAAACGTTAAGAAGGTACCAAGATTCTCTGGGATTTTGAATTGTAGTTTGGTTTTCTTTTCTTTATGTCTAAGAGCCACTTATGAGTGAGTACATATGATAGACAACAATGAGGACCCTAAGAGAGACATAAATGGATCTACTGTACATGGGAAGTAGAAAAAGACAAGATATCCTGAGTAAATTGGGAGCATGGGGTTTATGGGAGAGGGTAGAAGAGGAAGGGAGAGGAAGGGAGGGGAGCAGAGAAAAATGTATAGCTCAATAAAATAAGTAAAAAGAAAGAACTAGTTTTTTTTTTTAAAAAAAGAAGGTACCAAGAATATTTTGCACCAGAACAATAGGATATTAGATTCTTAGAAACTAACAAGATACTACACATCTCCCTGGTGTAAAAGTGTAAACTTTTTCATATCTTTGTTTGGAAAGACAGCTTTGAGTTGCCCTTCTTTCAAAGAGGTGTCCAAAGAATTGTATCCAAAGATTTCTTTCTTGATATTCTGGTAGCATGACAATAGGAGACCACTTCAAGGCTTGGTTTAAGTAGCCCTTGTTTCAAGTAGCCCTTATATCCCATATGGAAGTAAATTTAAACATCACCCAGATGATGGTGCTTTGTCAGGAATGCAAAAAGCAAGGTTGTGTGGTCATGGGTAGTTCCTTTAAAGTTTTAAAAGAAGTCTGACAATCAAACAAAAATAGATCAGGGTTTTAATCCCTGACAGAGCGAGGCATGAAAAACAGAGAATGAAAGAGAAACATCAGAACCTGTGCCTAGTGATGTTGCAGCCAAGTAGCAGAGCCAGGCAAAGAGACAATATAGGCTCCAATCAACATTTCGCTGTGATAGGAATAGCTAGCTATTCAAGCTTGTTGGTGTTCACAGTACTTCACTGTGTTTTACAAATCCTGGACATAGAGTTTTTGATGCGGTCAAATTTGGGGGATGAAAGAATTTCAAAAATGTTATAAAAATTTATTGAGTTTTCTTCTCGATGGAAAATTTTGATGTTCCTATCCTCCTAGAGATAAGCATGACTTGCTTTGGGGAGGCAATGTAACTGATGGTGACATGTGTCACATCATATCAATATTAAGGATTTTCAAGGCAAGAGATGGTCTAGCACATTTCATTTCTCCTGACTATGCAGTTTTACAAGCAGCTGATGTAATAGAACCTTCATCAGTCTGTTTCCATCAATGTCTATAAGGAATACGACCTCCCTGGTTATCTATGATGAGCAGGCAAGATGTACAAAATCATGTCTTGCTGTTTTCCTTTAGAGTAAAACTCAGTTCTCATTTATTGTTTCATAATTTATGCTGTCTGGTTGTTGCTGTTAGTCATGCAGTCCTTGATATCATACATAGAAGTGACAGATACAAGAATGCTGCTGCTGATGATTTGCAAGATTCAGAACAGGGACGTGTTGAAGACATTATATCCATGTCATCAATAAAACTATATTTGGAGCTAGAATTCCATAACACAGGTAAAGAAATAAGTCAAGTAAATGAGTCACCAACACACATCTCTAGTCTCACACAGAGCACATAATAAGTAAATAAAATAGATAATGGGAGAAAACTTATGTACAAAGAGGTCCTACACTACATACAGGTTTGTGAATGCATTCTGATGTACATTAAATAACAGGAAACCCAAAAAGATTTGCATGCTGTTTCTCTATCTCATTTCAATGTTATCGGTAAGAATAAATACTAACAAAAAGATGTAATATCTAAAATGATTGCTGTAGAGCATGGTATCTTAGGACAATGAAAATGGACTCATGGTTCTTCTAAACACAAGTTAGAGTTATCTTTGCAATGATCTCTGCTTAAAGTAAAGGCCTTCTTGGTGGCATACTCTTACAGTTTAAGTAGAGAAGGAAGAATTCTGAGAAATAAGTTGTCTACATAAGAGAATTAGTGAAAGAATGACAACATCCTACCAAGAAATGTCAACTGTGATTTCAATAAACCCATATCTTCTCTAGAGTGGAATAAGATATGGTATGAAAGAAAGAACATTTAGCAAACATCTTTATAGAAACTAGGACAAGTGAAGAGTCACTTATCTCAATCAATATTTTATTCATCTAAGTATTTGAGCATGACCATTTAATGAATGGTCAACCAGGAGTATGAATCAATGAACCGAAAGAGGATACACAATTTGTCCTGACATTTTCAGCCCATCTTTCAGATGTAATTCCCAAATATCAACTTCTTTTGGGCAGAGCAGGGTCATGCCCCAGTGAATTATAAAATAAACAAGAACAGCTCATGAAATAAATTGTTCCCAAGGTCACTTTATACCCTAGCTTAAAAATAAGTTTGACATTTTATTTCCCTTCCCAACTATAGCTGGCTACTTTCTCCCATAGGGAACATGAGATCATGAGAAAAAAAAGTCATAACATTAAAATAAACTTCACAAAGATACCCCATTTGATGACTGCTAATGTCTTCCTTTAACAAATTCCCAAGGGAAAAATTTGCTACAAAGTTAAAATTAATTAAAGTCCAGCATTGCATTACCTCACTAAGTAAATACAAAGAGATTTAACGTTTGTCTATACACCCATTTTCTGTATTTTGTTAATTCCTGGCTAAAAAACAGTCTTACAACTAAGCACAAGTGTATATTTTTCCAGCAGCTGCAATATATGTTCTGTTATGCAAATATAGTTTTACCATTTGAGTTTAATGCCAATTGCCTCCCAAGATTATCAAATCCTGCTCAATGATCACAGAATTTAGAAAATAAAATTACTCTCCTACTATATTCACTTAAAACATCAAAATGTAATCACAGAATAAAACCTTGATTGCTCTGAGATCAGTGTTCTTAAATGACAGATGTTTGAAAAGAACAATATTTTCTTAACTTGCATCCCCACCAGCAATGGATAAGTGTACCCCTTTCTCCACAACCTCTCCAGCAAAGGCTATCATTTGTGTTTTTGATTTTAGCCATTCTGACAGGTGTAAGATGGTATCTTAAAGTTGTCTTGATTTGCATTTCCCTGATCGCTAAGGAAGTTGAGCATGACCTTAAGTGTCTTTTGGCCATTTGAACTTCTTCTGTTGAGAGATCTCTGTTCAGCTCAGTGCCCCATTTTATAATTGGGTTGATTAGCCTTTTACGGTCTATTTTCTTGAGTTCTTTATATATTTTGGAGATCAGACCTTTGTCAGTTGCGGGGTTGGTGAAGATCTTCTCTCAGTCAGTGGGTTGCCTTTCTGTCTTAGTGACAGTGTCCTTTGCTTTACAGAAGCTTCTAAGTCTCAGGAGGTCCCATTTATTCAATGAGGCCCTTAATGTCTGTGCTGCTGGGGTTATAAGTAGGAAGTGGTCTCCTGTGCCCACTTGTTGTAGAGTACTTCCCACTTTCTCTTCTATCAGGTTCAGTGTGTTCGGACTGATATTGAGGAGCAGAAGGAGAGAGAGCACGAGCAAGGAACTCAGGACCGCGAGGGGGGCACCCACACACTGAGACAATGGGGATGTTCTATCGGGAACTCACCAAGGCCAGCTGGCCTGGGTCTGAAAAAGTCTGGGATAAAACCGGCCTCGCTGAACATAGCGAACAATGAGGACTACTGAGAACTCAAGAACAATGGCAATGGGTTTCTGATCCTACTGCATGTATTGGCTTTGTGGGAGCCTAGGCAGTTTGGATGCTCACCTTACTAGACCTGGATGGAGGTGGGTGGTCCTTGGACTTCCCACAGGGCAGGGAACCCTGATTGCTCTTTGGGCTGAGGAGGGAGGGGGACTTGATTAGGGGAGGGGAAGGGAAATGGGAGGTGACGGTGGGGATGAGACAGTAATCTTTAATAAATAAATAAATAAAAAGAAAATAAATCATGTCTATCCAGCAGAAAAAAAAATATTGTCTTAACTTCTACATGCCCTATAACAAACAGAATCCACGACTTTTTAACATTATACATGGTGTCCAGTATCTATGGGAGCATTTCACTTTTATACTCTGCTGGTACTATGTTCGTGGAGAAGGTTAATGCTTCATCCTCCTTAAAGAAATCACATCTACTACTTTTCTTTAGCTTGTGAAAAACTAGTTCGCATCTTGAAGCTGGGATGCTTGTCTCCCAACATTTGTTCACCTAAACATAATCCTGACATAATCCTGCCCCCCACACACTGTTCTTTGGATGCTGATGCTAAATTGAACAGAAATTTTGTGTCTTTTAAATAACTTAATAGACCAAGTTACTGGACAAGAGGCTGAATTGTCCTCATCTCCTTTCCCTGAAACATCTCCTGCCCTTAAGCAACTGGTGAAATTCATCTATCTGCACTGTTAGGGGAACATTGAAAACCATTACTTTGTCTGTCATAACTTTCCTTGACATTTTAATGATCAACACTCTGAGAGGAGTTTCTTTGCCATACACTTCTCTATTGTGGTACAGATAGTGCAATGTTTTATTTCTATTACTAATCTTCCGTGATCTTTAGGAAGGATGAACTGAATTTGTGCAACCGAACTTAATTTCACTGCTTTCCATACATAATGTTTCTATAGTGAACTTCTTTACCTTGTCTAGAAAGTTTTCTTTGTTTTTATTCTGGATATTTTTTTATTGCTATTAGCATATTTCCAGTAGAGACTTGCTTCTTTGGAATGACACACTGAGCATGTTTAAAATGTGAAGTGAGACAAATCCCAATGCCATTATCACTGCCTTCTCAGTCTGCCCCAATTGTCAGCCAAATTCAGGGGGTGCATGTAGTATCTTTTTGGGATCCTAGTCTGTTTGGATCCTCACCTTCCTAGGCCTGGATGGAGGGGGGAGGGCCTTGGACTTCCCACAGGGCAGGGTACTCTGCCCTCTCTTAGGACTGGAGGAGGAGGTGAGGAGGCAGAGTGGGGGAGCTGAAGGGAAGCCAGTGAGAAAGAGAAAGTAGAAATTTTGATTCCTAGTATTAATAAAGTAATAAAAAGTAAAAAATAAAATATGAAGTGAGGCAATAGGATTCGATCTGTCATTTTTTTTTATTGTGTGTGCTCTTTATTTGGAGCCTTCATTGCCTACTTTTATAAGCAATGTTTTCTCAAAATGTGGTTTTTAACTGAAGAGATTCCACTATATGCCCTCTCACCTCTCAAAAAAAAAACTATTTTTAAATTATGAATTTTTTGATGAATTTTATAATCTTTTCATGCATCTGAATTTATATTTAATCCAGTTGTCTCAATTTTCCAAAGACTTGCCTTTTGTTTTAATTTTTTACCCAATTCATCTTTATGTTTTTCTTATTTTTCTAGTTCAGTGTTGGTTGTATGTAAGACATATCCAAGCATCCAGAATGATGACGATGAAAGGCCTCAGACCTAGACAAGTGGGCTTATGAAATCATGGTTGTTCAGATTACATTAAATAAATAAAAATCTGGTTATTTTCAGTATCATACAAAATTATTCTTTCTATAATTTTCGTCTAGAAAATATCGAACTCTGCTAACTTGATTCACTTCAACTCTTTTAGGAATAGAACTAGAATTTTTCACACACACTTCTAACATAATACAACACAGCCAAACGCTGTCTCCATATGGCTATAAAGGTGTACATATAAAAATTCTCTCATTCCCTACGCCTCATGCTCTCTCTCCTTTAGGCTAAGGGCCATCTATCCACATGTACACTTACCTATATAAAATGGCCACATACTTAATCCATGAACACTTGCCCAATGAGATTCCACTTAGAAAGTGACTTTTTTATTACTCCAGAATATGGAAATTCAAGATCCAAATTCTAATGGAGTTTCTGTTCTTCTACATATGAATCTTCCATTTTGTTTCCTCTGTTTTGGTGATCCAGAGTAAGTGCTTGGTCCCACAGAAAGTAACACCAAAATTATAAGTCACTCTCCTTCCTCAGCAGAGTTCAAGTGAGATTCTTTTAAATACATGATCACATTCATTTTATTGCCCATTAAACCACACCCCCCCCCCACTTTCTTCATCCCCAATGGTCTTTCCCGTCCAACCAGGTAACACATTTGTTGATTGTACAACATCCCTGCCAAACTTAAGCTATGCATTCTTCCACTCTTCTGAGTAGAGGATAGAGGTGTAGGGCAAGGATCCCAGAGTACTTAGGGAACATTTTTAATGGAAACCAGGTTTGGGAAACAGAATCCAGAAAGTTTACTGCCCTCTGTATATATCCTGATCCTAAAACTTCACTGGTAACCTTACAGTCTCCACTTTTGAAGATCAAGTTCTGAACTTAAAACGAGTAAAGGAGGTTTGCAGATTTCTTCAATTAGACCTTGCCCATGGGTTATAATATTCTTTTTACTATGGAAATATCTGCACTGACCTATAATTATACAAAGGCTTTAATACCCTACAAATATTTCCCTGCATCTTTTTACATTGTGGTTTTACTTTCTCTATAAATAAGAAAGTAAGTTAAGCCTTCTGTACCCAGTTACAATAAAAATTATAGTGACTTTCAGGTAGTTTACGTGATTTGAAGCATTTGCATTACTCATATCTACCAGATTTAAGTGAGTGAATGTGATGGTTAATTTTGATTGGTTGAGTAATGCCTAATAGATTAATGTAGCTTTACTTTGGGCTTGATTTGAATGTGTTTCTTTGGAAGATTAAAGGACAAGGTTTGAAAGCACAAGGATTTTCTCTCTGCTTCTTGCCTACCAATTATGAACTGTTTTATTGTTGTCAATCTACCCACCATGATGGGATGAACCCTCGAAATCCATAAAACAAAATAAATCCTCCCTCCTCAAATTGTTAATCTGAGGTATTTTGATAAAGCAACAAAATGTCAGGCCAACATAGAAAATAAGAAACGGGACTTTATATGACAAGGTAGTTGCAAATGCTTGAAGAGCCTGGGAAGACTGTTCACTGGTAAGAACACTTGAGGTGAAGCAAGAGGACCTGCTTTCAATTCTTATTATCTATGGAAAAGGTTTAGTTTAGCTATGCATGTAAACATAACCTGGGCATCATCGGGGAATAGATGCAGAAGCATTGCTGGGGATTGCTGGCTATACCTTAGCTCCAGATGGAGTAAGAGACTGTGTCTCAGGGAAATAAGGTAAAGAGAGAGGGATATGGATGCTCATCATCGTCCTTTAGCATTCCCACATTCATGACATGTGCACCCTGTACAATGTGTACATACACACACACACACAATACATGTATACAGGAATATTTGGAAAAATCTTAGAAATGGGTACTTAAAAAATCACTGTTAGCAAGAGTTCATTGTTTGGACATAGGCCTGATCTTTCATGGTATTTGTCATTCTGAGAATCCACAACTCCAGCCTGAAAGAAATCTGGCCAAATCCTGCTAGGGCTCTTGTTCTTGGACAGAGAATTAAGAAGTCATGCTGTGTTATTGTTTTTATAGGCTTTTATTTATGGTTCTGTCTACTATATGATCAATTGATACTTTTTCTTTTGGTTTATCGAGACAAGGTTTCTCTGTATAGCTTTTTCTGTGTATCTGTCCTAGAAGTAGCTCTTATAGACCAGGCTGGCCTTGAACTCACAGTGATCTGCCTGTCTCTGCCTCCTTTCCTGAGTGCTGGAATTAAAGGCATGCGCCACCACTGCCTGGCAATACTTTTTGATACATAAGTATAATCTGCAACTTCACACTAATTACTGGAAGTATAGAAAATCAGATATGTTTCTTTATTTGTGGAAATTTTGTCTCTCCCATCGACTTACCTCTCCCCCATATCCCAGCTACTACTCAGGCTATCAAATAAATTTTGGTGTCGTCCTTATGATGTTGGTCTTTGTACATGAAGAATGCAAGAGTGGGCACATGGAACCTTCCAACTATGTTTTAAAGAAAGGCTGAGAAGCCAGGTCATACATGACAGGGTCATGATTGTTTTAGGCAGCCCTTGACAGTGTAGTGTTGAGCCAGGAAAGTAAAGACAATAATATAGTGGAAACTCTGGGAAGGTGGAGATGCCAAGAATGTGGAATATCTGTTAACAAAAAGAGGCAGGCTCCAGAGACAGCTCATTAAAGAGGTCCTCATTTTTACAATCATCCAGACCACAAAGGTGGGACTTCCCAAGACTTTAGAGCTCCCATAATACCACTTGTACATTACTTTCACAATTTAACTGGATTTTTATAGCTTTGGTCCAATTTCCCTTGCTACCACCTTCATTATTTCCCTTTTACAATGGAAATATTTACTATGTACTCTAGTGTGATGAAGCCATGCAGGACTATGAAAATTCCTGGAGGCGGGTTAAATTTATTATTGATTATGAGACATATATGAGCCTTCAGATGAAAATGAGTAGAATGCTGCTGTTCCAATGGATGGATTTTGTTGTCTGTCTAACAGCAGGGATGTCTGTGATGGTTATACTTTAACTCTATGTGGATTGGAAGAAAACTCAAAGGTTAGCAAAGCACACCTTGGAGTATGTATGGGAGTGTTTCCAGCAAATAACATACCACAAGGAGAAGACCAGCTCTGAAAGCCGGCCACATCACTCTACAGTCTGGGAGCTTGGAAGAAATTGAAAAGGAAATGGAGAAAGATTACTAACATAGGTATTCTTTCTCTATCTTTCTTTTTTCTATGTAAAAAGTGAGTTGTTGTACTCCATTACACTCTCCAAGTGTCTTCTGGTGACAAACTAAAACGTCTGGAGACCATAAACCAAAATCTTTTGTGTTCCTTTGGAGTGGTACTGCTGTGCGTTTTGTCACAGCAACGTAAAACCTACTACAGATTAAAGAAAAAAATTACCACCCATAATGTCAGTGTTGCAATGAGGGCAAGATCCTCAATTTGAACACAAGCAAGACTGATGCGCTATAATTGTAGAGTCATGTTTCTAGTACTTAGAATTGGCTCCTTTTAGATTCACACATCCCAAAACTCTCAAAGCACAAGAATATATTTCTCTAAATTGTGTGACATTATTATTGCCTAATTTTAAAGAAAAAAAAACAGAACTATATCTTATTTGGTGGGTAAAGTTTCTGTGCCTGAATTTTGAGGATCCAACTCAGGATCTCACATTTGTACCACAAGCATTTAATTATATTTGTTTTGGTAAAGAAGTCTATAGTTTGTTGTAGAGTATTATTTTATGGTGTGTAACATTTGTTTTTGCTCTGGAAGATTTGTTTAGTGATGTAAAACTGTGTCGCTTTTGTTTTTGCTGCATTCATTTAACTCTGTGAAGCTGTGATTCCTTGCCTGTCTGAAACACCTGGTGGTCTAATAAAGAGCTGAATGGCCAATAGCAAGCCAGGGGAAAGGATAGGCTGGGCTGGCAGGGAGTGTATAAATAGAAGGAGAAATGAAGAAAACAGGATGCAAAATAAAGCAAGGAGAAGAGGACATCAGGAGCCAGCCACCCTGCCTGCCTTGGAGTAAGAAAGAAAACAAGATGTGTTTAGTGGGGTTGGTGCACGCCTTTAATCCCAGCTCTCAGGAGGCAGAGATAGAAGAATCTCTGTGAGTTAAAGGGCAGCCTGATCTACAGAGAGAGTTCAAGGACAGCCTCCAAAGTTACACAGAGGAAACTGTGTCAAAAAAAGTAAGTTATATAGAAATAAAAAATGGAAAAGCCCAGAAGCAAAATGTAGTCAGGATAAATTTGCAAACTGTCTAGAAACAAGCCAAGCTAAGGCTTGGATTTATAAGAAAGAATAAGACTCTGTGTGAGATTTATTTAGAAGCTGGGTGGCAGGTCCCACTAAAAGGCCCAAAGAGTCAAAGAGTAAAAAACAATAGTTACTTCCTAAGAGTAAGAAAAATTCCAGCTGTTAACCATAGATAATTTTAAAATTGGTAACTAAATAGACTTTAAAATACATACTTTAAAAAGTTAAAGCGTGGCTTTTACCTAAGTTTAAAATGAGTAACTGTTATCTTCCTTTCAATTTAATAATTCACAAAGCTTTCTAAAATGACAGTCTAATTAAAAGTGGTATTTAGAGCCGGGCGGTGGTGGCGCACGCCTTTAATCCCAGCACTCGGGAGGCAGAGGCAGGCGGATCTCTGTGAGTTCGAGACCAGCCTGGTCTACAAGAGCTAGTGCCAGGACAGGCTCCAAAACCACAGAGAAACCATGTCTCGAAAAACCAAAAAAAAAAAAAAGTGGTATTTAGAAATCAAAGGTTCATATTAGCCAATCAAGAGACTTGGAGGAAATGAATTTATTAATAGAGGCAATATTAGTAAATATTCAATGAGGCCATAATAATAGAATTATCTTTTCCATTAGACAAGAATCTAAAAATACACATAATAATTAACAGAAAGCAGTGCTCTAATCAAATATTAAATAGTACAATCAAACACAGGTACTTTCTTCCTTACAATGTTTGGTGAATATGCTAAAAAGGCAGTAAAAAGTATTTAGGACTTGAAAGGAGGAAAAACCACTAATCTTTACTTGTCATTCTCAAAAGTTTTTAAACAATTGATAAAGAGAAGGTATGTAAAGAGCAATTAACAATAGATTAATTGGTTCATTGGGAACTCTTTCTCTTTTTAAAATTTAATTTATTATAGTCACAAGCACAACTATTTTTGCAAAGTAAAATTCCTGGTTTCAAGAAGATACAAATTCAGGTATGATAGTGTACTCCTGTATTCTGAAGCAATTGGGAGGCTAAAGTAAGAGGATCATGAGTTTGAATCCAGTCTAGGCTTTAGATGAAGATTACCTCTAATACAAACGCTTTCCAACTTAGTACAAGCAATGAAAGTAATCAAGACATACAGACATTGTGGCCTTATTTCTTGATGCTTGTTGTTGAGGATCGCTTTTGTCTCTTGTCTTTAATTGCACCAGTGCCCCTGGACCCCCAAATCAAAGCCATTTGGTACCAAATTGGAATACCCGGATATCAGATTCAGCATTTATGGAGAAGAAAGCTATGCCTTTGACTCCATGGTACCATGTCAGGAAATAGTTTTTCCATTTTAAATTCTTTTTTTTTTCAGTCCAATAAGGGACCTTCCACGTAAACGGATCACCAGCCTCAGCACAAGAGTAGGGGAACTCAGGTGGACACAAGCAGAAGTGGGCATCTTTTGAAAAATATACACTCTTTTAATTCTTATTAATTACTGAATAGGTATTTTTACACAACTATTCCCTCAATGTGTTCAATAAAGTGTGGTAAATAAAAAGATGGCCAAAAAAGAATTTAAAATTTTAACTCATTTTATCTAAAGCATTTTATCTAAAACATTTGTGTTTTATCTAAAACAATTTTGTGATTGCCAGAACATAAAAACAAAGGGGGGGATTCTATGGTCAAATAATTAAAGTTAAGCTTCAATTTTAGCACTTTATTAATAACTCTATTGACAAGAAGAGTTCATTTTTTTATTGTAGTCTTACTTTACCTTTTGGAAGAACTGGGAGTGTTGATTTCTATGGAAAATGTCTGACTAACCAAAGATTTCAGTTTAAGAAATCGCATTCAATAGCACTACGAATGATTAAAAGTTTTGCTGGCAAGCCATGGTAGAAGAAAAAAAGTAATAAATGCTGAGTGGCTTTTATTTCAAATCAAGTACTCATAAAAATTATCATTAAAAACTAAATTTTTACAAGAAAATAAATATTTCAAAATTACAAAGAATCAATAATAACATTTTAATTCAGACACATTCATTGTTTCCTATATATGCAAATGTCATTTAATGTACTTCACTTGGATGACATCTACAAGTCAATTTGAAATAGAGTATTTTCTCTTAGCAATATGTGATGTTGCATTTTTAGTTTAAGTAATATTGCAGTGGTCATCATTGTATATAAACCTTGGCAACCCATATCTTTGGTGTGAATTCTTAAGTTAGATTTAAAAAAATGATACTTCACTTCAAAACTCTTGAGACAGGGAAAAATGGGCACATGTTAATACTTAGATATTATAGATTGCCAACAACAATAAAAATGAAGAACTCTTATAAGATGGTAAAATATTTAAAATCATCTTCCTTTGGCCACCTGATCAAAAAGCACATTGTAGTAGAAGCAAACTCATGCTGGTAATTGTTTTCTTTGGACTTATAAAACTTATGATATATTACTCAATATCATAAGTATGACTAGACAATGATGTATAGGTTTACAAAATGCAGAAGAGTGGGAAGACAGCACCAGTGTTCCATTAGTTATCTGAATCACCTGGGACTGTGGAATAAATAAATTCATTAAATTGTTGATGCTTATGCATCTCTGATGAAGTGTGGTCCTAACAGTAACCTCTTCAGGCATGTCTATATGGATTTTAAATGTTACAAGACTCTCAGACGTGGAACTTTAAATATATTAAAGTATTTATGGGAAATGAACAAATTTTAAATGACGTTGATGGCGGGATTTTTACTTACAAACAAAAAAGACTGTGTGAAATGAGTCCTTCCCATTTCCAACCTCAGATGTCCATCTTCCCCTTCCTTGTTTGTGACAGGATCTCTTTCCTGTTTGCCACTGTGTATGCCAGG
Organism: Neodon shergylaensis; assembly: GCA_025134845.1. Lineage (NCBI taxonomy): Eukaryota > Metazoa > Chordata > Mammalia > Rodentia > Cricetidae > Neodon > Neodon shergylaensis. The sequence goes on along the minus strand of JABTXL010005037.1, from coordinate 15,116,410 downwards.
CTAGCTGGTGGTGCTCTTCGTTTTAACATAACTATAATTAAACATCAGTTTTTTCCAATGGACTTTGGTGATCCCTGTGAAAGTTTCATTATATGCACAAAGGGATTGCAACCCACAGGCCTAGAAAAACTTCTATAAGAAAGCATACACCTACCTGATAGCATGACTTAATTCATCTAATAATTAAGGAGCACATGCAAACTGGAGCAGTAATACCATACTTTGAATTGCTGTTATATTTAAATCATTTGTCAGAAATAAATATTTATGACAGAGTATGTTTGTACCATGACATCAAACTGGAATATTAAATGCACATTTCTGAGTAAAAATGTAGCTGAGTAAATTTTGCAAACATTCATGAACTCTACAGATTTTGACATAGCACATATTCTGCAAATGAGAAAATTGAAATGGAATGCCAGAATCCACCTAAAAATAAATGGTAGTTGAAGAACGTGGATCATTAGAACTATGCAAACTGAAGAACTGCTTACCTTGTATTAAAGATACACTAATTGAGGAAAGAAAAGGAGACTCAGTCTATGAAATCAAAGCTAACACAATGAATAAATCCAGTCTTTAGTGATAAATATTCCATTCTGAAAAGATTTTGAGATGTAAAAACACCCTGAAACCAACATAGTGAAAATAACTAGCTATAATAAAAAGTTATAACAATAATACTATGGGTGATTTCTTTTTAATATTGACAGCTAAGAGGTTCTCTAAGGTGTTGAATATTACTTTTCATCATTTCTGACACTCAAGTGATTGGGCATCTGGAAAAGAAGTCACCTGTAAAATCGTGTACTCAGCTGCATGGTGTGTGCATCCACCCTGAGGTTGTCTGCGAAAGCTGAATCACAGCTGGAAAGAAACTTAGAAAACACTGTCATTAATCCTTCCAGTCCCTTGGGTGTTTCTGTCTATATGGTGATTAGGTTGGCTATTTTAAATATTTTTTTAAATCAGTAAAAGGACTGAATAAGATGTCCCTATGTATCTTCAGATAGAATACAAATGTGATTCTCATTGTATAAATTATCCAGTGATATAAAGTATCCAACAGTGCTTCCATTTTTGTTGGCCAATATAAAGCAAATGATCTTAGTTGATTTAATTCACTTCCAAATTCCCAGTTGGCTGTAAGTAAACTTTGAATCCATCTGTTATATAAATGAAAATTTCTGGAAGACAAGAGATCAGGGAACTTAAAATGTGAAAGAGTGAAGACAGTCTCTCATTGCTGTTTTTTCCTTGGCTTTTTATCACATTGACTTCATACTATTGCTATAACACATTGGCACATATGTGGTGATTTAGAGTTACAAAATCAAATTTTATCCTCTTTGCCTAACTGGGAATCCATGTCACCCATAATAATTAGTCAAGTTTTCTCTTATTTCTTGTCTCCCTCCTTAAGACCCCGTTCACTTCCTGCCTCCTCCAGGAAATCTGTACACCCACACTGAGAAGTAGGGCTCTATCCTCACTCTTCATCCGGGTTCCCTAACCCTGATTTCCTTCTTAAGGCTCTAGTTATACACATTAGAGGTAGAATCCTCATGCTTTCTTCCCTTCATCCTTCTAACCTCACTATCTAAGGGTTCTGCTATTTACCTTTCAGATCTGTTCCTGACCTTCCAAATTTAACCTTCACTCCCTTCAAACATTTTAGTCTTGTCTTCTGAGGAGGTGAATTAATAGTCTGCTTGCTCAGAAGGGAGATCAAATACCCCTCTCCCATTGGTACCCAGAAATGGCTATCTTAGGACCATCTTGGAGTGCCTGCTTACTTTGTACATAGAACCTTTACACATCTTGCCCTCTGACACATCTTCACCACTGTATGAACATCTACTTCTTCCTCTTACTTCCCCACCCTGCTGACAAACAATCCCCAGTCTCTGAACCTGCTTGAAACAACTGCTTACTCTCCAGTAGGTAGCTTTACTTACCTCTTTTTTAACACCTGCTGGGCATTCCCTTGCCTATTTTCTTACAACCCTCTAAAAGGTAAGACCATTTTGTTGCCCAATTAGTTCACCAAGTTCCATGGTCTCAGCATCAGTCTAGGGTTTCCACCAACTGCTCAGTTCAGAAGTTACTGCCATATAGATCTTCCACACCCAAATGCTAACCAGCTATAGAGTACCAGCTAAACCCATACAACTGATGCTTCATACTGCTAACAGCACAACTACATCTCCTGCATGTCATTTCATACAAAGCATACTCTAACGAAGCCAGAGATTGTGTAAGCACAGCTGAACCAGAATCACCTCAGCTATTCTAGTTTTGAGTAAACACAGAGAAGTTGCATGACTGAGCTCAAGGAATCTCCTAGGTGATCCAAAGCCAGCCATGTCAGGATCATGTCAAGTATAAAATCAACTCCCCACTAAACACAGGTAGGCCAAATATTCATATTGAGAAACACAGTCAATGACAACGTCAGATACTGAGGTCCCCTTGAGAAATACAAGTGATATAAATATCAAATAAAATGTGTGTACTCTTCAAACATCAATCACTTAGTAATAATAGTTGAAGAAAGTAAAGACACAAAATTCTTAGAAACAATCAGAAACATGTTCAAAAATTTAAAGAAAACATAAATAAGTATCTTAAAGAAATATAGGATAGAAATAAACTCCTGATTGAGGTAAAAAACTGGAAGAGAAAGAAAGGAATTAAGAAAGGAAGGAAGAAAGGAAAGAAAGAATTACACACACAAATAAAATAATGATGACAAACCAGGATATGAAAAGAGAATTCAATAAAAATAAATACTGAAAAAGGTTCAAATTAAAATGAAGTTGGAAGTGAAGAATCCATTATGTCATAAAAAGTCCAGTTAAAAGACTCTAGAACAGCAAGGCAGCATGTATCATGTAAAGAGAGAGAGAGAGAGAGAGAGAGAGAGAGAGAGAGAGAGAGAGAGAGAGAGAATATATCAGGGTTTGAAAGCAATGTAGAAAAGTTGGATAATTGAATCAAAAAATATTATTAAAACCTTTTAAATGCATGAATAAAATATTCAGGATTTATGGAAAGCCATCAGAAGACCATATCTATAAGTTATATGCACAGAAGTAGAAAAATTCAGGCCTGAAATAAAAGAAATAACAGAAAAAAATTATAGAAGAAATGCTCTTGATGAATCTAAGGAAAGAGATGGCCATCCAGATACAGCAGGCATATAGAATAACAAAGGTAAGAACAAAAGGGAAATTCTCAGCAGTATGTTATAATTAAGAAGAAATATATGAAACAAAGCACATTTGAAAAGCTGCAAGAGAGAAATCCCATGTTAAAAGTTAAGAAAACACTCCACCAGAATAGCAGCTGATTTCTTACTGGAGACATTTCAGACTAAAGGGGTTTGGAGCAATGTACTTCACGATTTGAAAAACCACAGCTGCCAACTCAGACTAGTATGCACAGAAAAACTATCTGTTATAACTGAAAGAGACAGAAATTTTCCATGGTTAAAAAAGAAGAAGCAGAAATGCAGAAGAGCCTTATGATCATCAAGTCAGCCAAACAGAGAATACTGAATTAGTATTTCACACAGAAAATGGTAAGCATATGTAAGACTAAGGAAACATGCAAAGTAGGGTAATGAAATCACCACAAAGTCAGAAATAACTTAGCAATTAATACACAATTTGCAATAATAACCTTAAACTTTAATGGCAATAATTCAGCAACAAAAAGACAATGAACAATCCATCATGAGGACATTTTATTTCTAAACATATGCAAAAACTTGAGTTCTAACTATTTCATAAAACAAGCATTCGTTGATATAAAACCACAGATTAATTACAATGCATTATTAAGAGGAGAACCCAACATTCCACTTTCATCAATGTTCAGGGCATCCTGAGAGAGAATAAAGACTGAAATATTGAAATTAAACAATATTCTTGATCAGATGGACCTAATATACTATTCATAAAATATTCCACCGAGAACACTGTAAAACAGGCATTCTTCTCAGCAGTCTATGAAAGTTCTTCTGAAATAGACCACATATTGCAACATGAAGTAAATCTCTACAACTACTAGAATATAAGAAGAAATCCTTATAATCTATCTGATAAAATGAACAAAAGCTCAAAACAATAAAAAAATCTATAGAAATCCATAAAGATTAAAACAGCAGATGCTATTGGATGATAAAAAGTCTGTAAAGAAATCAAGACAAAACTAAAAACATTCTTAGAATCAAATGAAAAGGAAAGCAAAATATACAAAATCCTCTGGGATACAACATAAGCAGTTTGAGGAAGGACACTTGGAGCAACAGCTGGTCTCCCCATTGCCAATAGTTTAGATGAAATCTTAAGATCTATGAAGCACTATAATAGAATCCAGAAGGATAAAATGACAAAATAAAGCAGCTGTGTTTATTTTCATATATATATATATATATATATATATATATATATATATATATATATATGCCATATGGCAATTATCAATTTAATAACCCTTACTATGAAGCATGTTTTGTTACTTGTTATCCAAAACTATGTAGAAAACTTTAAAGAAATGACAGTTGCTGTTAATCCTTAATAATTGGCCGAGTGAGGCTTTCCAGGAGAAAAAGCATTGACTTTTCCTGGTCTGGCTTTCCTTGTCTTCATGTAACTATGATGTGGGAGTGATTTCTTTCTAATCTGTTGCTTTCATTGGTTAAGTAATAAAGAAACTGCCTAGGCCCATTTGATAGGCCAACCCTTAGGTGGGTGGAGTAAACAGAACAGAATGCTGGGAGAAAGAAGCTGAGTCAGGAAGTCACCACAATTCTCCCGCTCCAGACAGACGCAGGTTAAGATCCTCCCTGGTAAGCCACCTCGTGGGCTACACAGATTATTAGAAATGGGTTAGATGAATATATAAGAGCTAGCCAATAAGAGGCTGGAACTAATGGGCCAAGCAGTGTTTAAAAGAATACAGTTTCTGTGTAATTATTTCGGGTAAAGCTAGCCGGGTAGCGGGATGCAGCCCCACAGATTATCACTACATAACTACCTCTGCATCTAGAAACTAGGATACTGACCTTCTCAATTGTGGTACCCAGTTCTTGCACACACATAACTTCCCTTGCATCCCATTCCTGTACATAAAGCACTGGAAGCATGCAGCAGCCAAGAGCTCTCACCTCTAACCTCAGGCTGCTTCATGTTTGAACAATTCTAGGAAAGAAATTTCTCTGGGACAGCTTTATTACACACACTATTCACAATGTATGTCCTGGTTTTTTTTTTTTTTTTTTGAGGTAGTGAGCCCTTCTCTCTCCAGTAAAACATATCTCTCTGCCTCCGTAGGCTGGAAGCTCAGAGGTCTTTCATGGGTATGCTATCTCAATTCAGTAGTATTGACTTCCTCATGATCTTTGGAGCTCTATTCAACTTTACCTATTATTGCTCAGTTTTTAAATACCCACCATAATTAAAAGTTCTTTGTATTACACTATACCTATATAAATTCACACCAATGCTTTCTTTAGAATCTACTGGTTCATAAACTTATAGCAAACCCGAAAATCCAATATCTTTGAAGCTACTATTTATAAAGCAATAGTATCACTTTAGAAATGACTGTAGAAATTTTGTAAAAGTAGTTCTCAAATTTTTCCATGGAATCTTTGTCACAGCTCATATGCCCCATATAAGATTGGTTGCAGGGATTACTAACTGAAGGAATTCTCTTCCAATTAGGAATTCATGGTGGTTATAAGAATACTAAACTCACTCAGAGGTCCCAGCACTATTATAATACCATTAATTCTCTTTAAGTCAGAATATTTTCAAGATTTCTGACCCTTAATGTTGTTTACTGGGTAAAAGCAACTTTTGTTATTGTGAAATGTTTTTCCAAGAAACAAAAAAATTCTAAAATATCACTAAAATATGTTGACACTGTCAACAACAAAAAATAAAGGAAATTTTGTTTATCTGCATGCAGAGTGCATTCTCACAGAACTGTGTTATTCTTAGGCACCCCTTTCACGGATGCCATGGAAATTTGGCCAGGAGAAGATTTTCTCACTCTCCTATAAATGGAATACTGTTCATGCTGGGTGTAGTCAGCCATAACTTAAAAATAAGCTGCCAACTGATAACTAGCTGGGAGGAAGGTGTTCTGCATTCTCAAAAAGTAAAAATTCATATTTGTTGTATGATAAAATATAAACAAAACAAAAATAGAAGGTTGATATAAACATTAATACATAAAATTCTTAGATGACCCCCCCATTTTTTCCTGTCTACACCTGTGTAATCCATTACTTTGTGTGTCCCTGTCACCTGTGCTTTTCTTAGCCAATGAAATAGAGGTAAAATGAAGAGATGATTCAGGTACACATTTTAGATAGTTGAAAGATAGTTTAGAGAGATAAGTTAATGGTTTAGGAGATTTACTGTTCTTCTAGAGCACTGGGGATAAGTTCTCAGCACATACATAAGGTGGCTCCAAACCTTCTGTAAGCCACAAGCTCATGGAAATTAAACAATGCTGAACTGAATCATCAATGGGTCCAAAAAGAAATGAAGGAAAAAATTAAAGACTTCCTAAAATTCAGTTTGCTAATTTGATGGAAAAAATGATGTTTAGTATATCTTTACAATCTCAGGATTTTATTAGAGTCTGTTATGATGTTATTTTTCATCTCTAATTGGACTGATTTGAAACTTTTCTTTCTTTTAGTTAATTCTGTTAAAGGTTTACCAGTCTTGGTTATCTTTTCAAAGAACCACATCTTCTATCTTAGGGTTCTTTAGATTTATTTTTGTTTAAAATTCACTAATTTCAGTCCAGATTTTAATTATTTCTTTCTGTATAATTTTTGGGGGGTTGCTTGTCTTTCCCCCAAGACTGCAAGATACATACTTAATTTATTAGTCTGAAATAGTTCAGATTTACTTTTATGAATGTAACTATTGCAATAAACTTTACTCTTAGGACTGCTTTCATTCTATTCCCTAGATTTTGGTAGGATGTGTTTTCATTTTCTATTCAATTACAGTAATGTCTTATAAAATTATAACATTAAAATTTAAAACCAAATGAAAGAACCAATTTGACTATATAAAAAATTAGTCCATCAATTAAAGAAGCTGTCTTCATTATCAATGTGTCTGCACACCTTTTCCCCAGATTTGCTTCTATCTATACTTCTATTATGATCTGCTGGTAATATTTTCCATGACATGCCTGGTTTGGATATCAAATATCAATCTCATAAACCTATTTGTTAAAATGTTGGTATTAAAACGGTGGTGATATTGACTTGATTATGAGATTTCTAACCTCAATAATGAATTAATGAATGGGCTATTAGGAAATGTTTCTACTTGACAAAAGTTAGTCACTAGGGATGGATTGACACAAAGTATATCTCGGGTCTAGTTAATTACTTTCTGTGTCTTCCTAACTCCTTGATACCATAACATCACCAACTTCGCCTTACCCAGTTATCCTTGCACCGTGATGTGTTTCTTCACCTCAGCCAAATAGCAACTGAGAAACTGGTATATACTGTAATCTCTGAAACAATAGAGTCAAAATAAATATTTCAGCCTTCTAAATAGTTTTTTTCCACAGTGAAGAAAATGTACTAAAATAAGATGTAAATGTTCTATCAAATATACTTCTTGAATGTATTGATTGTTTCATAAACTGTGTCTTAATGTGGAATACCTCAATCTATAAGGACCCATTCATTATCTCTGATATAGACTATCAAGATCATTCATTTCTATAGGTAGGAAAGAATGACATGTGGCCAACACCAAGGACTTAGTTTTCCAAGAAGTACCACTTGAGGTCTTCTGATTTATACTTTTGAAGTCAAGCACCTGATCCTCATTTCTTCGAGTACCTTAGAGCTCTTGTTGTCTCCTTTCTTCAGACAGTAACCTTCTAGTCACAGACAATTGTCTTTCTGGCAAGGTTGTTTGTATTTTTCATCTCTATACATACTACTTTCTTGACACTTTTCACAATGGATTGCACTTCTATAAGCCTCTTGAGGAAATAATGCAAAGCTATTATGAGACGTGTCACGTAGGAGATATTCAAATATTTTACAAAGGGAATACGTTGATGCTATTTTATGTTACTCTATGGCAGATGTATTGCAAAATAAAACATCATCAGTGATATAAAGAGCTCATTTTGCTAATAGTAGCACTGTGAAGAAAATGGTACCCAGTAATGAAATTTTATTATAAGAAACTTTCCTCTTACATGCAAATGGAGACAGATTTTTTTCCCTTTGATCCATGGCCACAGATTTAAACTCCTCTTGGGGAGATAGCTAGTTATAATAAAAGAAGAGGAGAGACTAAAAAAGTTTTTCTTTCCTATGATTCATAAAGTTCTTTGTAGTTCAAGCATTTAAGCTGAAATATAAAGAGATTATAGAGTCCAATTCCCCACATGATCAGTTCACTTTATTCATAAATTGTATAATGAATCATGATCTCTTGGGATTATAATGAAGGACTCATTCTTGTCAGTTTTGCTATCACAGCCTTATTTTTTATGAACAGATATCTTCTGAAAGAAAATCTTTAAAATATAAATTGAAAATAAATGTGCTTTCATAAAAACCCCACCCTTCAGAATCTCCCATTTCTGCCTTTCAATTGATTCCAGTGGCAGAAAAAGACACTGTTTGCTCTCTGCTTTTAGGTCATAGCTGAAAACACAAACATCAAAACTGTGATTGAAATTTTTTCAGGACAAAAGGTAGGAAACAAACAAGCAAACATATAGAATAAATTAAAAGCATGAAAATATTTTACATTCATACATATCAAAATCAATATAGACAATCTCTTCCTAATAGTCACTACTACTATGTTAGCACTTAGCGCATGAATCAATCAATTAACAAATTAATAGCTCACTTTATTTAATGTCTAAAAGACTGGGAATACATTCATCTGTCTTGAGATTTATAATTGTAAATACAAAGTCTCACTATGATCTAAAATATGAAAATTCACAAGTAGTTAAGCTTCGGAACAATTTCTTCATTTTGCTATTTCTTATAAAAATATACTCACATTTACATTGCAAATGCAGTGCAACGGGTGGTGTATTCATGATATTTTGTCTTTTGAAGGGATTTCAAGTTTGCCTTATTTTCATGAGTCCTGTGTGACTCCATGTCCTACTTCTGCTGAAATGATTGTCACTATCACCTCCATAGCTCTCACTTATGTTTCCTGTTGTCTAGGGACAGAGAATCCTAAGTTTAATGCTCTCTCCTGCAAAAATTGTACCCACTTATAATAAATCCTCCATATATTATTAAATTGGTTCCATGCACAAGAAAAATCAAAGTTCAAAAATTAAAGCTCATAAAACTTTTCCGGGTTTCTTACTGCAAAACTGCATGACATATTTTCTGAGGTGATGGACTAGTGTATCAAATCCTTGGTTCAATAAAACCATAAATGTTAGCATGCATCTAAACTCCAGTGACCTTTCAGTAAATGGAAGAGAGAAATGGGATAATTCCTTGAAGCTCTGGGCTACTTATTCTACCAGCAGTATTGCAATGTCAAACAACAAAGAAACTCTGCTTCAAACAACGCAGAGGCAGGGAGCAAGGCTCCTGGCTGTCTCCTGACCTCATAATCCCAACACACATACAGAAACACACACACATGCCACACATCATACATGCAGACGTCAAAAACATACATACAAACAGAAGATAAAATAATACATATATTTAGAAAAGTAGAATAAAGAATTATATAGGTGCAACTTCTTTAAATTCTTGTTTTTATTGAGCTATGTATTTTTCTCCATTCTCCTCCCTCCCTGGCCCCTCCCCTTTTACCCTCTTCTGTGATCCCCGTGATCCCAATTTACTCAGGAGATCTTGTTTTTTTTCTACTTCCCATGTATGTCTCTCTTAGGGTCCACATTGTTTGTAGGTTCTCTGGGGTTGTGAATTGTGGCCTGGGTTTTCTTTGCTTTTTCTAAAAGACAGTTATGAATATATACTATATCTGTCTTTCTGGGTCTGGGTTACCTCACTCAATATGCTACTTTCTAGATCCATTTATTTGCCTGCAAATTAAAAGCAACTACTAATGAAGTATTAAAGTCGGAATGATTATACTTTGCCTGATAGTAAACAAGATAACCACCCAACAGTGCTGAAGAGATGGCTCAGTAGTTATGAGGTTTTGTAGCTCATTCGAAGGATAGAAGTTCAGTTACTAGCACCCATGTCAGGAGGCTTCCAAACACTTAAAATTTAAAATCCAGGAGTTCTGACAACGTCTTCTCCGTAGATAAACACACAGACACAGACAGACAGACACACACACACCCTCACCCTCAAAGAAAAGCAAATCTTTCTAAAACAATAAAAAGTTTGGTAGTTATCTTCTACAGAAATAAAACATTACTAGTTATAAATGATTCTTTGCAAATAGGTAAGCCTCATGAAGCCTCTAGTGATACAGAATTTCTAGTTCTACAGAGTTCATAAATGCACAGTAGACAACATAGGGATATTAAATAGCAAAATTGAGGACATGCCAAATACAAACAAATGATAAACCTGTGTTTTCAATGACTGACAATGAAAAAAAAAAGAACTAGGAAAAGAACACATATAAGAGCTGGTAATTGTAAGTGATTTGAAATTGTGGCATGCATCAGCTCCTGCACTTACTTATAAAGACATTCATCTTTCCAAATCCTGTAGTCTATGAGAACCTGCTTTTCAGATACAAAGGATCATCCACTAAACACTGGACTGTCTAAGCCAAGTGCCAACCCTTAGCAACCCACAGAAACAGAAGCATTAAACTACCAAATAGAAAAAGACAGTGTAAAGTCAGTTTTAATTTAGCATGAGGATTTTGTCTTGTTTTGTCTGCCCACCCCCCAACTGTGGTGCTTGGTTTTGCTTTTGGTCTTGGTTTTGGTTTTGTTTGTTTTTGATTGTTTATTTGTTGACAGTTATGTCTTAAACAAGACATTTATATTTTTTTAAGGACAGAGAATTTTGACAAAGAATTTGAGGAAAGAAACATCTCTGATATTTTAACATTAAACCAATTACTACACAAGGAGAATGTTCTGACTATTTCAGTGGCCATTTAGGTTTGAATTATTTATTTCGTGTCTTAATTTTGGTGGAGAGGTAGGTATAGCACCTATTTTTAAAGTCCTTTTAAGTCATTAGTGAAATTTTTCTCTAAATTGGAATTGTATATTCTAGTGTGATTACTTACTAAGGGTAGTAAATCACCTATTTAAATGATCCTGACAGGAAGTCAATCTCCCTCTTCTTCAATCAAGGCAGCAATTTTTGTTCTTTCAGCAGACTAGAATTTGCTTCCCAGTGATGATGCTAAGAAACACACAACTATGAATGTTTCCAGCTCCCCCATCTGTATTTTTTTATAATAATAAGTTTCCTCACACACATATCACATGGCAAACATACACACACACACACACACGGTGAAAGGGGAACACACAAAAAAATTAAAATCTGAGAAAGAAAATAACTTTTTCGCTATCCACTACTGTCAGTAGGATTAGGACGTGGTGAGAATGTTCTCAGCCTCAGTGGCCTATTCTGTTCAAGTTTCCACACCACCAATTCCATCAGTTTCCTCCAAGGAATTATGTAGAGATCCAAAAAGCTCTCCTTCTCTAAGAGTTATGGAGATGCTATGTCCCTATATGAAAGAAGGCCTTACCTCCTGGTAGAGCAAGATACAGCATGGACAAGGTCCTACAATTGCTGTACTGAACTAGCACAGTTACTTGCTACTTGCTATTTGTAAATAGCTATATTTATTTTACACTTTAGCATAAGAAGAGATTATTTTATTTAAAAATTTAGTATATTATTCTGCTGCATTACTATGCTTTGACTAATCTATCTCAAAAGTAAACATACGCTTAATAAATCTTTATTTGATGATTGTGCTATTGAATTCAGAAAGGTATAACTGATTGGTCCTAATATAGTTCATCAAGTTGATTGGTGAAATAAAAGAATATATAATGTGATTGTTCTATATTGATGAAGTTTAAGTTAGTACTGGATAGGAGAAGAACTTTAATTTTCTAGATGATGGTATACTAAAACAAGAAGGAATAATGAATTAATACAAAGTTAAAACAGAAAACTTAGTTCTCTTAAGTTTTACTTAAGAGCTTCTTTTTTGCTATTTTTTAAAATTTAAATTATCACCAGTTTTGATTTACCTACACAGTTATAATTCTCTATTGAGTTGTGCTGAAATATCCCCAAATACTTACTTTGCTCTCGGTTTTATGAAAATTAAAAGCAAAAGCAATATAGTTTGCTTGCTTATTTATTTGAGGTTTCGTTGTTATTTTAGAATGACCCTTTTCCTAATACATCCTAAGAAATAATGATCAATAATCATTGTAGAGTTAAAAATATAAAAATATGTAAAAAAATATAAATGTCAGCGTCTTTCCATGGATGTTGTATTTCTCTCTTTTTATTTTACATAAATTAGTCCATATCTACTTAAAACTTGGATTTTTATGTGCAATAAGCTTCACATAGCAGATGATAATAGATAGCTTCAATAAACACCTGTACCCACTTCAGAGACCCTTCAGCTGGAGAAAAATAAACACCTGAGGATATACTAAATACCAAGAACATCACTCTCTAGTAAGATCTTCTCTTCTCTGATTACTTTTTCCCCTTGTGTCTGTCCCTTTTCTTCCCCCTCTTCCTTCCCATCACTGAAGGAGCATTTCAACTGGATCTTAATAAAGAAAGAGCGTCTGAAGATATGAGAGTGAACAATCTCACTGGTCAGCCTTACAGACCAGATAATGGTAACACACACCATTAATTCCAGTAACCACACTAGTTGCCATAGAAATTGGATGGTGTATGCTTTTCATCACAGTGGTGCTCACTTTTAATCGCAGTCTGAGAGAGGATTATAAAATGGGAGAAAACAGCTCTCAATATACAATCTCATTTTAAGATTCCTAGAGACAGGATCGCCATTTCAGACTGAGGCTGAGGTAAGAACCAAACGCTGGCTGTTTTGCTTTTTGGATCTTCAGGTTGAACCCCAATTTCTGACCCAATTTTTATTAACTTTGCTTTACATCATTATCAGCCTTAGAAACTTCTAAGGCCTTTCTCACACTATTAGCATATATATGGTGGTTTAAAAGAAACTGCCTTGTACCCCATTTCCCCAAGACTCACATGTCTGAATAGTTGGTGCCCACCTCATTTACGGTTTGGGAAGGATTAGGATGTGTGGGCCTTTGTTGGAGCAGGTATTTTACTCCAAGATGGGGGTGGGTTTGGGGGTTGAACAGATTTATGTCATTTCCAGTGTGCCCTTTGCTTCCTGTTTGTGGATCATGATGTGAATTCCCAACCCTTCTCCAGTACCATTGCTGCTTGCCTGTCTGCCTATTGCTATGCTCCCTGTCATGATGGTGATGGACATTTTTACTCCTCCGGAACTGTATGTCCCAAGTAAGCCTTTCATTCCTTAAGGTGCCTTAGTTCTGATGTTTTATCACAACAATAGAAAAGTTTTAATATAAAGAACCTTGATGGTTGAAGACATCCAGTGGATAATAATTGCTTCCATTCCCCTTCCTCATCAACACAACTTTGTGTCCTATTCTTAGATTTTTTTTGTTTGTTTTTTAATAAGAAACCCAATTGTACTTCCCACTCATGGATGGTCAGCCTTCTACTGAAGCATGTTGAAGCAGGAGCCATTTAATACCCTAAAATAAAATAAAATAACATCTTTAAAAAACTGACTTTCCTCCTCCCAGAAATTATATATTGCCAATAACTCCTCATAGAGTGGTTGGATTTCAAGCGTATCTGTCCTCACCAATTCTGGGTTTGTTCTATCTTGAGTTTGGGCAGTTTATGCACTTGCTGTCATAACCACTGAGAGTGAACACATGTAAATGTCCCACTGTATTCAGAAAACACTGTTTCTTTGTAGTTATCAATCATGTCCCACTATTCATTCTTTCTTTCTTGTCTCCCATGATCCCTAGGCTGTCAGAGGAGGGTGTATGATACAGATTTCCCATGTAAGCCAAAGATTCATTCTCTTATTCCTTATACCTTGAACACCTGTGGCTCTCTGCTAATCTCCACTTACTAAAGAAACTTCTCTAATGTTGGTTGAGAGAGGTACCAATTAATGAGTTAGCAATTCATTATAAGCAATTTCTTTAACGCTATGTCCACTTGTATTTTCTTTTAGAGCTTTGCTTAGAGCGTGACATTACAGACGCCATGACATCAGTTTAGCATCCAGAACTGGGGATTACTTACACAGAAGACAATTTTTGTTAGTTTGCAAAATAGGCCTAGAAGTCTAATTCGATAAACATTGGTAGATTTGGCATATCTAACCCTATTGCTTTGATAAATCAGTCTTTTATGTTATTTAGGTAAGTGGCAGTAAAGGTATCAACATTCAGACCCTTACTAAATACTTGGTAACAAGTAAATAAAAGTAAGGTAAAACCTGGCAAGAATTTCATAAAGGATAGTTACTTATATATTCTTCATATGTATATGTATACACTTGAGACTATCTACAGAGGATAATCCTATTAATATGAAACAAATACACTTGGAGCCAATTGAAGTAACCAAGAGTATCGATTAAACCAAACAAAGGAAAAGTTGCCTAAGAGTAATATCCTCTCTCAATATTATGCTAGGAAAATTGATTTCCTGGATGGCAAAGCTGGAAGAACTTAGTTATTCTCATTCAAATGTTTTCCTTATAAACTTAAAAATAGATGTTAAAATATATTATAGCATATTGTCTAAATCATCTGTGAATTCAGCTTTAGTAGTTTCCAGAGATTGTTTTTAATCCCTGAGGATATAAAAGGCAACTATTTACAAATAACACAAGCCAATCCTCTCAAAATTTCATTACATTAATTTGTAAAACCAATTATGATATTAACATTACAAAAATAATTGTTATGAGTACTTATTTATAGAAGAAATGATGAAGGGGCAAGTGTCTGTAGCTACAGAAACAATTATTTATCAATTTTTTTCTCTGTTATTGATTAGATCTGTAGAGTCTGAAATTCTAGATACAGCAGACCAACTGCATCTGATTCTCAAATGAATAATTACAACCCAGACTATACTATGACCTGGGTTTTATCAAGTAATTGTGTGTGTGTGTGTGTGATTGTGTGAGTGTGTATATGTGTGTATGTTTATGAAACATTGAGGTAAGAAATTCCTAAAGTATTACTTTTTACCATGTTAGAAGATAAACTTGAGAATATGTAAATTTTAATGATATGTGAGCATGCAATAATTCATGAATCCATTGCTCCAGGGCTGTTTATTATAGAGTCTAAGGAAAAGGCTTAAGAAAAAGGCAAAGTAGAATCACAGCAAGAAATTTAATGTATTTTTTAAAGTTTAAGTAGTTGTCATATTTTGATTAATCTTTAAAGAACTCAAAGGCAATATACCTAAATGGGTGCCTATAATGACTCGCTTAATCATTATTTCAGGGAAATAAAACCCATGGAATACATTAACCCATTTGTCCCATAAATTTGTTTTAATAAAAGAAAGTGTACACTATTGATGTATATTTTTTATTTCATTATTGTAGGAGGAATTTTTATATCAAGTTTATGAATTAAAACTACAACATTCAGATACTTTACTGAACAAGCTCTTCAAATTACCCAATCTTTAGGAGACAATAGGAATAATTCTGTACCCCATGGGAATGTGGAATTTGCCCATGCTGTTTTTATCCATTTAACAAAGGTTCAATTTCATCAACAAATCATTTGAGAAAGAACACATTCAATTCTCAAAAATATCCATACATCTGATTTTTTAGGTAGGTAATGTAAGCATGAGATTTTTTGACAAAAATCTACACCAGCTACTTTTGTCAACAATGCTTCTGTGAGCACTCTGTCACTCACAATCTTGAAAGTAACACCGATAAAATTATTGATTTACCTAACTTGATTTAGAAGTTCTTTGGTCTCTTATCATTATTCTTCCTGGAGGGAAGAGACATTTGTTTTTGTCTCCCCAGGAAAATTCATGCTACACAATTTGTACCTGAACAGAGACATACAAAAGTGATGAATTTGCAGAAAGCTGCATGACTCCCTATTGGGGTAAAATCCATATAACAAAGACAAAACTGTCCAAAAGAGTAGTACTCACGGGATCAATTCCATACGGCAACATTTCACTCCTTGGTGTTGTAGAAGCTATGTGTCCCATGCTATGGTAACAATACCTGCAATTAACGATGAAACAGAATAGAGTGTCACCACGGTAAATTCCAGCGTGGCTATTTTCTTTTTTCTGCTTGTGGTATGGCGGGACGTCGTTCCTTGATGAATGTGTTCCGTGATTATTGGGATGTTCCCCAAATAGTTTATGTACAAGAGAATATATTATAATTTCTTAAACAGTCAAATCTAAGAAAGTATTATGAGTAGTCTAAAACAGTAGTCGAATGACCTGTGCTATGGGCGCATGTAGGTGAGGTTGGAATTACAAGTCATTGTCAGCCAACTGGTTAACAGGTGTTGCAATTAGATCGCTGATGCTCATGATGGAGCAGCAACACCTTTAACTATCTGAGCCATCTATCCAAGTTTTGTTTGATTTCTTGTTTTCTTTTTTCCCCCCCTGATAGCTGAAAGAGTACAAGGGAAAAACAGTACAAATCAGATTTACACTAAGGAGACCTTCCTGAGATCCAAACACATGCAATCGACAGGAGAGTCAGGCAGTGATGATGGTCAGAAAGAGGTAGAATGTTACAAGATATCCTCAGTCTTTACTCATTTTGAAGAACAGAAAGTCTATGATTAAGCATGCAGATATAGTACTTAATAATTGCCCAATACAGGAAGCCCTATTAATAGGGCAATCGTGCCTGTAAATTGCTTAAACTGAAAGACTTTCAAAAAGGAAATGAAACAATGCTTCACCACCTCACTCATGAGGCATTGGGATATGGGGGCAGAGATGATAAATTTCAGTGCCATGAAATTAAAGAAACCCAATAGTATATCTTCTTAAAGACAGGATTGAGGTACCTGAGACATATGAAGAAAATTAATCACCGATAGACTGGCTCAGATGTTCTATTAAGGAAATTTAGTTATCCCTGGCTGTTTTCCATAAATACCAAGAAAGAAGACAGAGGCATGAGAATGTGGAGAAGGCAAGAGCGATATCATCACAGTTTTTGGTTATTAAGTTGTCTTGAGATTGACCCATAGTGTCTCACATACTGCCCACTATAATGAAATAGTACTGCCACAAACCTTTCCTTCCTCAGCCCCCTACACCTCCTCTTCTTTCCCCCTTGGGTGAAACAAGGATTATTTGTAGCCCTAGTGAGTCTGAAAGTTGCTGTGTAGATCAGGCTGACCCAAAATTCTCAGAGCTCTGCCTGCAGGGATTAAGACATTCACCATCATGTCTAAAAAGACTAAGTGACTTACTTTAGCCAAAGAGACATTAGAAAGTGTGATAGAAGAAGAAACCTGGTAGGCACTTACACATTGTCTGTAGACCTTATGTAATGTATCCTTCTTGGCACTCTGAGACAAGCCACCTTTCTATGAGGAAGCACAGGGCAGCTTTAAAGAGAAATCATGTGGAGAAGAATTAAGTTCACAACTGCTGAAGCCAAATCCTCAGATACTTGTTTTCAATCAAACTATGGCACCAAGCTCTTTAATGTTCAAGTTTTAATATCTAATGTCCCCAGTACAGGCATGCTTAAGTGTCTAACGGTGGAATCACCAAGTAAACTCATTATCTGTGGACCAGATACAGTAAAAACTGAGTCTCATGTAAGCGAGGTTTATGCTCAACTCTTAACACCGCTGCTGTCGCCTCCCACACCCTAGGGTTACAAGCGTGTGCCACTATGCCTGGCTTGTATAGCAATTCTTAAGGCACTTTATTGGGGGATTAATAGAACAATTGGCAACTGAACCAGCAGGATTTTCCAGGAGTGGGAATAGTGAATGTCACTGACACATCATATGAATCAGTAGCAGCAGAGGTTACAGCAAAATCACATAATGAGTGCATGCTATGACCTCAGCTGCTCCTCAGGAGAAAGAAACAATCGCTGCTTCCTCCTTTTAGGATAATTGGGTAATTGAGAGACAGTTGCAGACGTTGAGGCACTGAACTGCTTACGCATATGTGACTGCCAAACCTTCCACTGTATACTGGGAAAACTCTTCACATTCTTACGTGGTAAAATAACCTTCGCATCTAACACTACACAGTGATATTATAAACGTGTTATAGAAGCCTGTTTTCTGTTATAAGTTTAAATTGCCTTAATGGGAAATCTGGCAAATGCTAGAAGACAGCTTTAATCTTCAGAATGGTTTTAAAGACTAAGCTAGAAAGATAATATTCTTATATTTAATACCAGCAACAGGTCTGTGTAAAACTGTATCATAGACTGTGTATTCTAAATTGAATTTAATTATATCTTTGTAGTGTGACACTTAATCTGAAATAGTATATCAAATAAATTTGGAGTTTTTGAAATTCTAAATGAATTTTAAAATTTTTATCCTCTCTTACTCCATTTTGAAAATAGAATTGGGAGTTGTGCGGTATTGGATTTGTTGTTGTTGTTTTTGAGAAACAGTATAAAGCTGGGTCGGTAGGGAGAGGGAGAGGGTCTGGAAGAACTTGGGTGAGGGGAAGAAAATGATCAAAATATATTTAAATTTAAAATTGTATTAAATAATATATAATTAAAAAGAAAATTGATTTTTTAATGCACAATATATTTCAATTATGGTTTCCTCACATATAACTCCTCTGAGGTTCTCCCTACTTACCACAGTATTTATGTCTCCCCTTAGAAAATAAGCAAATAAAGAATAATAATAAAATAAGATAGGACAAAACAAATAAACAGAGGAAAGGGACAAAGAAAAAGTACAAGAAACACATAGATGCAGAGACAGAGACTTACAGGTCTATACACAGAAGAAATCACAAAACAGGGACATTTTTTTTCCTAAAAAACTGTAATAAATTCGTTAGAGCCTATCACTTTTAATTATTTTGTTTTTAAGATATGTTTCTTGTGGTTTAATTAATAACAGATGGGAACAATTAAAAAAAGATAAAAACCACATACTCCTGAGGACTTTACTACACACACTTTGATTTCCTTCCTTACTAGTCAGCACGTAAAATGTGAGCAGAGCACAAAGCTGCAGACTGGCTTCTGAGGCTCTAGTGTATCCCCAAAACTGCTGCAAAAATTAAATGGTTCAAAAGCAAACCAGTTGCTCTCAGTTAATTTTCTTGCAGACGTTTTACCTAAAGGAGTAGTTAAAGATGGTAATACAACCGTGTTTCACTTTCTGCTAGAGAGATGTTAAAAACTACTTTGTTCAAAACCCACAATTCTCACTGTAACAATAGAAGAAAAGATCCCCATTGTTTGTTCTTACTGATTTATTCATTAGATCAATGACCTTACCATGTGGCTATGAAGCTGTAACAAGCATGAGAAACACTGCCTTCCCCAGTACACAACTGAATTTTCCACTGTTCACTGTTCCTATGAAGATGTTGGCAAGCTTTCTAGGATGATGCTCCAGAAAGAACAAAGGAGAGTTAGAACGCACGTTTCAAAGACCTAAGCTATATTCTCAGCTATACTGCTTCCATATTAGCAGCTTAAAGCCAGGCTTGTGTTTACTCTTGCATGACTCACAAGTCCTTTTGGAATTTTTCACGAATTTGCTCAGATCAGGGCATAATGGAATCATTTCACGCTTTTTCACATGGGTATCTGTGAGCTAATGTTGTTTCTTATAATGCCTGCACATGACCTGTTCCAGAGGCCTAGGCTTCTTCATGGAAGAGTGGCTGGGTTTCATGTGCAATCATCAAACAGAATAGATATCTCCATTTAAAAACACAACTTCAAAAACCTAATAGCATTTATTCTTTTGCTGTGGATCTTCAGATTCTGTAGTAAGAGAACAGAGCCTTTTGAAATCTCTTATGTGAGAAGTATTGATGCCATCTTCAGGGAAGGACATGCCAGAAAGGGTATCATAGAGCTAATATCTGGAAAAATGAAGTTTGCCATGGTAGATCTACTGTCTTGTTCAGGCCTCTAATTCCCACTGTGTTTTCATTCTTTTTGTACAAAGTAGAAGTATTGACTACTTGATACACTTCATTCTATGATTACAAAGTTCAAAGGCAGTTTATAGAACAGATTTTTAGAAACTGCCTCTACTCACAGGACCCCATGCGAGTTATATGTCGAACCATGTATTGAAGTAAGAGGACACTACTGAGAATTCCCGCCCCTCATAGGAGAGTTGGTGTTAACAGTTGGGAAAACTGGCCCTACCTCTCTCAATGGGCTCCACCCCTCTCCTGAGTTGGGTGATCCCAGCGGCCTGAACTGACCTACTCAGCTATCATCCAGGCATATATCCAGGGCTTTGATTGGCCACGACCTGACACCTACCCTGTCTGTGACCTGCTGGAGTGTGTGAAGGATCTGGTCTGGCAGAACCATAGTTATAAGATCTCTATGACTCAGGACACCATCACAATATTCAAGAGGAGATTCGGTGAAAGGCTATCACTGATGGTATACTAGAAGTCAGAGTGCTTGAATCTGACCAACATCATATTAATCAATTGGCATTTTTAAGTAAAGCTAGGTGGACAAAATGGTATACTGCATCATACATCCCAGCTCTCAAAGCCACTGAGACAAATGGAAAGACAATGGAAAGACAGAGGCACAAAGTGCTTGTTTGTTTTACTTGTTTGCTTTTTTGTCTTTGTATTTCATTTGGTTATTTTAATTAATATTTGGTGTGGGAGGTCCTCCTCTGTATGCTGTAAATATACTACCATTGTTTAATAAAGAAGTTGCTTTGGCCTATGGTAAGACAGAATATAGCTAGGCAGGGAATCCAAACAGAGATACAGGGAGAAAGAAGGTGGAGTTGGGGAGATGTCAGAAGCCTCCAAAAGAGTAAGATGCCAGAGTATTACCAATAAGCCATGGGGCACACATAGTAATATGCAGATTATTAGAAATGTGTTACTTTATAAGTAGAGTTAGCCAGTAAGAAGCCTGAGACATTAGCCAAACAGTTTGTACTTAATATTAAGCTTCAGATTCGATATTTGGGAACTAGCTGGGGGAGAGAAAACTCCAATTACAAATATTATTATCTGTATTGTATTATTTTTTAAGTTTTCCTTTGGTGATGCTACAAGGGTAAAGAGTATATATAAAATAGGCCTGGAAAAGAGTAGGATTGGGAAGCAAGGTGTGAATTTACCAAGAATCAATAAAAATTATGTTTAAATACAATAAAACTTTTTACTGAAAAGCACCTGCTCTTGATTTGGAAAAACAAAGTATCTAAAAGCAAAATAACAGTCAAGCATTTCGGCCTCCATTTGTGTCAGTCTCTTATATTCAATTGCACTTAGACAGCTTAATAACTTATTGTATGTCTCCAAGGCTGAAGACACAGAAATAGGAGTAACTGAACAGTGGAAATCACATTCAGGCTTCTTTGCCAGTTTCATTTCCTGCTCTGGAACAGGAAATCTGCTGTGGTCTCCGTTTCCTCTCTATCCTGATCCCCAATGTATGACAGAGAACTTCTCCTCAAACCTTCCTTTCCCCAACTCATTAAAGTGTCCAAGCCTCCAACACTGGCAGGCATTCCCTGTGAACACACAAGCTGAGCAGGATAGGAACAGAGGCAACATATAGCCATCGCATTCTGAAAAGCCAGAGAAGAAATGGAAACCAAGGAACAAAACACCTGTCTGACAAAGACAAATACAGAAATCAGCAAATAAAACTCAAATCATCCCCAAACCTGATATCTAGACAGCAATGTTAAGACATGATCAATAGCAGTTAGGTCACTATACCTCTATTAGAGCCCTGCATATTCTGTCATAGCAGAAGTACAAGAAAAAGACCATAAAATCAGCTATACCAAGATATTTGGGTAATATGTTAAAATAAAAGTTAAAGATTAGTTTATGGCTTTATAAAGCATACTACCTTTGATCATGGAAAATAAAGAACAACTTGCAATGATTTTGGATACAGAGACTGGCAGTAGACTAGAAAGATGCCCAAGAATTCTACCATTCTTATGGCTATGTCAAACTATAACTTCAAAAACCTAGTACAATGCTGGGCGATGGTGGCTCACGCCTTTAATCCCAGCACTCGGGAGGCAGAGGCAGGCGGATCTCTGTGAGTTAGAGACCAGCCTGGTCTACAGAGCTAGTCCCAGGACAGGCTCCAAAGCCACAGAGAAACCCTGTCTCGAAAAACCAAAAAAAAAAAAAAACCTAGTACAACACATGGATTTTTAAGTATTTACAGTTACATAAATGGCAGTATCAATTGTGGATTATTTTGCTGTCCAGTTGAAACCATGTTTTAAATGAGTATGGTATGTTCTCACTCATAAGTGGATACTAGTCATAAACAAAGGGCAACGAGCCTATACTTCAGGATCCTAGAGAAACTAAGTAATAAGGTGAACCCAAAGAAAAACATATATAGACCCACCTGGAAATTAGAATCAGACAAAAATTTGGGAGCAGGGAGGAAAGGGGAAGAAAGAAGGGGAGAAGGGCTGTTGAGGAGAATCTGAGGGAATGGGATAGTTGAGATGGAAGAAGGACAGATATGGGAGCAAGGAAAGAGATATCTTGATTGAGGAAGCCATTATGGAGTTAGCAAGAAACCTGGCTCTAGAAAAATACACAAGAACCCACAGAGATGACCCAAGCTAAGACCCTAAGCAATAGAGCAAAGGATGTCTGAACTGACCTTACCCTATAGTCAGACTGACGATTATCTTAAATAGCACCATAGAACCTTCATCCAACAACAGATGGGGAACAGAGGCAATGAACCACATGGAGCACTGGACTGAGCTCCCAAGATCCAGTTGAACAATAGAGGGAGCGAGAGTATGAGCAAGGAATTCAAGACCATGAGAGGGTCATCCACTGAGACAGTTTGCTTGAGGTTATGGGAGCTCACCAACTCCAACTGGACTGGGAGCAAGCAAGCATGGGAACAATCAAGCCCCCTCTGAAGGGGGTTGACACGTGGGGCAGACTGAGGGAACACTGATAGTGAAACTGGGGTGTGTCTCTACTGCAGATACTGGCTTCATGGGATTCTATTCTCTTTGGATGTAAACCTTGCTCAACCTAGCCATAGTAAGGAGGACCTTGACTTTCCATAGGGTGGGGTGCATGGCACTCCCTTAGGGTTGGAGGGATGGGGGGGTCTATGGAGGGAGAGGGATGGACTGGAAGGAGGGGAGGGAGTGTGAATTTGAATTGGTATTTTTTTAAGTAATAATAAAAAAGAAAGAAAAAAACAAAAAAGAAACCATCTTTTAGGGTCGTTGTGTATTTCTGAGATGACTCAACATCTCCATTTTCAGAGTTTCTTTCCCAGTATGATTGCATGTTAGAATTCAGCAGCTCATGAGAGAGGCAGCTCCAGCATTCTCTGGTACAATTGTGATCTGATGCACTTTTAAATGTAAAACTTCCAAATTTTTGTCAACACACAAAGACAATGCCTTTCACTATTAGATACTAACACGGTAAATAAAAGTTTTTTAAGTTTTCTTGAAAATGGAGCAATCTTCCTGGAAAAGTCTTCAAATCACTCAAATTTATTTCTTAAGGCTGACATAATTATTTTTCCTGACATTCAGAAGGTATTCTTAAATCTAACCACAAACCTCACAAAATTTGTGCAGGCCCTTAAATAGTGTGGTAAATGGAACATGAAATGAAGTTTGTTTTCTTTTTAAAAAAAATCATTAGATGAAGTAGAATTTATTTGAGTTCCTTGTAGATTACCAATTACAGCAGATAAAATATCTTTGGGGCTAGGAGTAGAGGAACTTTGACTAATATGGAGTTCTCAAATTATTCTATTGAGAATCTATTGGTAATATTTCATTTTTAAAATAGATACTTGACATCACAAAAAATATGCATTTATTTGATAACATCTTGATATGTGTAAACATATTGCAATGTTTTTAAGCACATTTAGTTCCTCAAAATTTCATCATTTTCTTGGTGAAAATATTCAAAACATTCCCCTGGCACAGAAATGTAGAGTACATTATTTATTTCCTAGAATTCCCCTACTGTTCAACAGAACACTCTAATTTCTTTCTCCTACACAGCAAATAATGTATCCTCTGTTTAACGTTTCCCCTTCCTGTCCTCCTCCCTCCCAGTCTCTGGTAGAGAGCATTTGACACTCAATTTCTGAGGTAGTTTTGTTTGATTCCAAATAAGAATGAGATCATGTGCCTGGATTGTTTCATATAATAATGATCTCAATTTCATCTATACTGGCACAAATGGCATAACTTCATCTCTTATTAATGGTTAATATTACATTCTATTTGTGTGTGTGTGTGTGTGTGATCTCCAGTTTTATTTCCACTGTTCTTGTTTCATTTTTCCAGTATTACCTGTCTTTACATTGTTGTCTTAGTTTCATTTCCTACTACTCCTGCTAAAGTGACCACAAGCATAGTTACTTAGAGCACACATTCATTATATTCCAACTCTAGATGCAAGAGATCTAAAATATCCCTCACTTCCCTGATACAAAACATGCTGTCACCAAGAAGGATATTTTCATGGGCCAAGGCTTATCAATTGCATTCCCAATGTGCTGACCCCTGTGATTTCCCCAATTGTGGAACATTTGATGGTATAGTTTGTGTTATTAAGGTGCAACATTCAGTCTCACTCAATTCACTCAATTACAATCAAACAAACAACAACAACAACAAAAAAAAAAACATTCAGCTCAAACTCCACCAAGAGTCTGGAAAGGCTGGACTTTAGGGAGGAGTGTTTTCCTTGCTTTCTCCAGATGGTAGAAGCTGCCCGCCCACTTTGGTTTGTGGTAACTTCCTCCAAACCAACAGAGAGAATTGCCAAAGCTCTTTGGAGTCTGACATCCACACTCACTTCTGTTCCATTTTACAAGACCCTGGTGATTATACTGGCTGACCCCAAGAGGCTACCCAAGACAACCTCTCATTTTAAAGTCAGCCAACAAGCAGAGCTAAATCCATTTTGGAGCTTGTTTTTCTTTGTCATGTAATAAGATATATTCACAGATTCTGAGGTTTAATACTTGTACACTTTTTTATTTGGGATATTACTCTGGCTACCATAGCAAATTTTCAAGTCTACATAGTATAAGAGTTGGGGCAATTTTCACTAATGGCTCTGTGTGCCCCTTTTCTCAAAATTTTCTCAAAAACAAAGCTAATACAAAATATTTTACCTTATCATTTTATTTATATACTTTTATCCAGATACTTTAAATTATTGAGTTCAAGGGAAAATCTAAATATTTGTAGTTTTATCTTTGAACTCTGGGTAATATGAATATGCATTACTCATATTCATATTAATTATTCAATTGTCTGTTGTGTACCTAAACACACACACACACACGGTGTGGGAGGTCCTTCTGTCTATGAGGTCCTCCTGTCTATGTGTCTAACTTTTATTGGTTAATAAATAAAGAACTGCTTTGAGCCTCTGGCAAGGGCAGAACAGAAGTAGGTGGGAAAATTTAGATTGTATGCTGGGAAAGAGAACAGAATCAGAGAGAAGCCATGGAACTGCCGAAGATAGACACTGAGAACTTTACCTGGTAAACCACAGTCACTTTATTATACACAGATTAATAGAAATGGGTTATATTAATATAAGAGTTAGCCAGTAAGAAACTAGAGCTAATGGGCCATGTAGTGATTCAATTAATACAGTTTCTGTGTAATTATTTCAGGGCTAAGCAACCAGAAACAAACAGTTGGAAACCAACCAGCAGCATCCCACAACACACACACACACTTGTCTATCAGGAAGATTTAACATGATGCCTTTCTATATTTTTTAAAGATTTGTTTCATAGAAAAGGGAAATAGATATAATTTTCTATGTAGAATACCTTAAGGCCATGAATAGATCCATTGTTTTTGGGGAGATGTGCTTATGTTTTACTAAAATCATTTCCATTCCTAAAACATTTTAGCATAAATATATACTTGGGTGAGGGCAGAAAGAACACATGACAATTTGAAAAACATTAAATGTGTGAAAGAAGTATGTTGCAAAGTAGCTCAAACTTGTTCTAATAGCTACTGAGAAAATACTTCACATAGCCTAGAGTTTGCATACAATGCCAGAAATCAAGGGCAGAGAACTTAGTTGGAGCCAGATCACATATTCCTTTGCTATCTAATTAATCACAGATTATTATTTTCTATACATGTGATATCAATCTATATCTGATACAAAGATATCAGAATTGATCAAGTAACATTCAATGATGCATGCATATATTTATTTTTGTTCATTCCATCCTTTATTAAGGCATACTGAAATGAAAGATAATAGTGAGCAAGAAATTGAAGTGTAAATATTTTATTCATTGTCTTGAAATTTTCACGTTCAGCATAAATATATGATATAAAATATAGGACTCTGAGTTTAAAGAAGCTACATTTTTTTCTTGTTGGTAAACATTTTCAAAAATGAACCCTTTATTATTTAAATTACAGCTAGAAGAAAAATGAAAAACTCATACAGGAATAGAGATAGAAATTATGTGGATTTTAAGAACATAAAACGAAGAAAGAAAACCCACTTTTATATAAATCTGCACTTTATAAAAGAAACAGGGAACTTCTATCTTGCTGGATCTATTGTGTTAGTTCACAAGAACTGAAAAATAAAACCTATATTAAGGGACATATTTTACAATCATTTTCTCTAAAGATATCTTTTACATTTTTTGTTTTCAATTTTACTCCTTTGTTTGATCTATGATTTCTGTAAAACTATCCCTTCATTATTTTTAGAAATTTTAGATCATAGTTAGCTTGTAAATATGTGAATATTAATTCCTTCCTTAATTCAGTGGCATAATTATGATATTGTAATTTGTAAGATTTACTGTTTATTTTATGTACAAGACTATTTTGCATGAGTACTCTCCATGTTGTGCCCAAGGTGGCCAGAAGACAGCAATAGCTTGCCTGAAGCTAGAGTTACAGAAGATTTGTAAACCATTATGTGGGTGCTTGGAACTGAATCTGCATTTTCTGCAAGAGCAGCAATTGCTCAAACTTACTGAGCCATCTTTCCAGGCTCTTAAAAATAATGTCTATTAAAATACGATTAAATATGAAATATGTGCCATCCCATTAGTATGAATATGTGGAACGGAATAAGAAGTTTCTTGTTTTTGGATTGTTAGTTAGAGTTGGAAAGTCAGGAATAGCCATCAGAATGTTTCCCTTTAATAGGCATTTGAGCATCTGTGCAATTCATTCTAATAAGTTTTAGAGATGAGATGAGGATTACTATTTCACACACCCCAAAGGGATCAGCAGTGTAGAGTGCAGGACACACACAAAACATGCAGGCACAATTTTAATGTCTTTTTTTCTTTGTATGAATTCCGCTTTCTTTAAAGGGTTCTTATTAATTTTTAAGAGGCCTTCTCCAAGTGCTAGCATGCATCCTGCATTTTTTAAGACTAGACTTAATTGGTCTTCAAGATCCAATTATTTGCATGCCTTTTCAGGCAAAATGAGAATGACTGATAATGACGAGGTCCATTGTTAACATACAGTTTGTCTTACTCAAGAAGGAATAGTTAAGTCTGTAAAGGCTTGTTGGGAATGAATTATTATTTTTATCTAACATTTACTTTTATATCATTTAATACTGAAAAAAATTCAAAAAAAAAGTTTATTTGCAGTAAATACCCATATGTTTACTATCTTAGAAGACAGATTCAATGTTTTAGTAATCCTTGCTTGCTCTATATTTTTTCATCAATATATCTCACTACCCATATGAGTATCTACATTATTTTAATGCATTGCAAACATTCTTGGGGCCAACAGTACCCAACCCTATAAAGTATAAAGACACACACTCACACATGTATATATGTATATAAATTATATATAAATTTATATATGTATAAATTTTGAGGTATAGATACACCTCAAATTTTATTTGTTTTGAGGTAATATGTGCAAACTAAATGACATTAATATTTGATATATTCCAGTTATTTCACAGAAACAGATACCTGTTCAAATAATCCTAGTATGGCACACAACCATCACTCCAGAAATGTCACACAAGCCTCATAGTAAATCAAAAAAAAGCTCTTTTATATTATCCCCTGTTATTTCTACAACCTCTCTGTAAATGAAGCTATACAGTACTTATATTTTATTTTTATTTAAAACAGATTCTTCTCTCATAAAATACACCCTGATCAAAATTTCCCCTCCCTCCACACTTCCCAGCTCCTCCCAAAATCCTCTCTCCCCTAGATCCACTCCACTTCTATGTCCCTTCTGAAAGAACAGGTCTTGAAGAGATAACAACCAAGCAAAGCAAAATAAGATACAATAGAGAAGCTGAATACAACCCAATAGAAGGAAAAGAGTCTCAAGAACAGGCAAAAGAGTCATAGATCCAATTGCTCCCACTGTTAGAAGTCCCACAGAGAAAAGCTAGCAGTAGAAACATATGTAGAAAACCCAGTAAAAACCCATGCAGGTACCTGGATTGCTGCTTCTGTCTCTATGTGTAATCTTTCTTTCACTCAGTACTTTGGAGAATCATTGTTGTTCTACCAGCATTAATATTTAGTCCCATTTACCATTAAGAAGCCCTGTTTTATATTATAAATATATAAATTATTTTTTTCATTTTTACTGAGGACAGCAGAAGGCTAATAGAAATTTTGATCATCATGATTGTAATAAATATAAATATTCATCTAGGTGTCTTTGGTACATGATCCTTTTAAATTTACTGTGTAGTTAGGCTGGTCATTTCTGAGTTATTGGTAAATGTGTATTAGTTTTATAGCAAACACTAAGGTATTTTCAAAACTGTTACAACATTTTTAAGCTCTTTTTAGCAAACTGAAGTTCTACTTTCTTCATTTTCTTGCCGTCATTTTCGGTTTTCAAAACTGTTTTTATTTGAGTGAATTTAGACATAAGAAGCAATTTCAAACTGTGATTTGGTATAATGTTTCATAATTGATGTATCCATTGGGACTCGACTCCACAACTTTGTATTTTGACTGGTTCTGGTTTTCTAGGGAGTACAACTATCTGTGGATTTAAGGACTAATATTTGCAATGTAGTTAGAGATTATGCTAGTTTAGTAAAGTAGCAGTTGTAGGTTCTGCTCCAAGATCTATAAATTCACTAGACCTGGGTAGTTGACTCTGTTTCCGATACCAGGCATGATTTCTCTCCTGTTGAGTAGGTTACTATTAGGAGATACTTGTTAGGTTGCTTTGCCACATCCTAGTTATGGCACTGGTTCATAGGCATCATAGCTGGGTGTAAACATTGGTTGTTTCCTTTTTCTGAAGCCAGCATAGTGACATCTGTTATTATGAAAGCTAGTTCTTAACAAGGAGGGATTCAGGTCTTTCCAGCTCAGAGGTTACTGGAACCCACATTCGAAGTATATGCTACCTTCAACAATAAGAATTTACTTTACACTTCTGAGGATCAATTAAGGGTAATAGCAATAGATTGCAATGTTTTGGGAGTCTCTTGGACGAGCCACACCAACAACTCCAAGGAGAACTTCTTGCAGCCTGGTGTTGGGCTTTGTCTCATAAAATATTTGGCTCGTGGGGAAGCATTATCAACCCAGATGAGAAAATTTCATCTAAATTATACATGTATATTTACACATAGAATTATATATGCTATAGGATTTTAGGTAGATAATTAATAATTATTTTTTATTAATTTTTGGACATCCTTAAAAATCACTTACTTTTATGTCATAACATACTTTAGCATACTGATTTGTTACAATAGATTCCCTGTTTTTTTCTAAAAATTCCACATTATTAATTAAATACATTAAGTATATTATTTATCTAAATGCCTTATGTTTAGTGAGAATACAGTTGCGGTTGGTTTTCTTCATAATGTACAGTCATTTTCACCATTTTTTTAAAAAAAGAAACTGTCTCTCTTGTCATGTTTTTCCTCATTCATCATAGAGAAAATATTTTCAGATGGTTGCCCTGGGTATTACAAATTACGTGTTGTAAAAGTTTTGACTTTTATTTTCCTCCAAAATGTTTTTAAATTTTATCCAGGGATTTAGCTTGGCTGAAGCCAAATTTCGAATTCTTGTTTTCCCTTCAGTGAAAGACAGTTAAATATCCTATCAGTTAATTTAGCTTCTCTGAGCTACTCCATGTCCTCCCTGAGCACAGACTGCCAGGGTTGAACCAGAACTGTGGGACGAATCCCCATTTAGTATTTCAGAGTTGTCTCTGAATTTCTTTGTCCTAGGACTTCATTCTGCAACTTTTCAATCAGTTTGGTTTTCAACGCCATCCTATTCTTCAAGCCAAGAAAATATTTTCCATGGAAACTATAATTAAGAGTCAGGTACTTGTCCTCCAGACAAAGACCTTAAAGTGGAAAATTCATTCAATATTATTCTTTGTTTTCTTGAGATTATAATTTTCTTACTCTATTCTCCCCTACTCTCCAGTATTTGGATTGCTCCTTTAGATACTTACTCCAGGCCTTTGGCTGTTATATGTTTTGGTCATGGTCCAAATGAAAGTACAGAGCCACAGACATTTTGAAATCCCCACATTCACATTTTGCATCTACCTGTACATAAATAATTGACTCCTTAATTTAAAACATTATGATGATGTCAGTTAATCAATAATATTGGCAATAGTGTTATATAAAATGTCATAGAAAGTACTAAGTGTCATCATTTTATGGGAAACATCACTTTAGGTTTGGATATTTGAACACTTTGTCTCTGGTTGGTGCCCCATCTGGGAAGACTGTGTAGCCTTTAAAATGAAGCTTCCCAGAGGATTACATCACTAGGGGTGGTCTCTGAGCCTCACCCAACTTCCAGTTCTCTCTCTCTTTCTCTTACTTGACATTTGATGTTGAAGATGTGATATCTGAACTCCCTGCTTTACTCCCACTATAGTCTCCCTCTCAAACTATTAACCAAAATAAATTCTTTCTTCCTTAACTCACTTTTGATTATAGTGTTTTGTTATAGCAAAGAAAAGTAGCTAATATACTGGGCTATCAGAAAATGAACTGTGTGTGTGTGTGTGCGTGTGTGTGTGTGTGTATGAACTATGTATATAGTAGAAAGAAGAAAGTCACCAATAAAGCAATAAGATGATGTTTTTTGTTTTAGTTTGATAAAGCCAAGAAGTAAACTCTTTCTCTTAAAATTTTGAATATATTTTGTGTCCAATGATAGCTCTCATGTTACTTTAAAATTTTCTCTGTTGTCTGAGAATACACATTTTCAAGGTCAATTTCAAAGACTATTTTCTACTACTTTTTTGGGAAATTCTGGCTACATTTGTATTGATTTTATATTCCTAAGTACAAAATAAAATATTCAAACACACTGTATAAAAATAATGACTTTCTTAAAAATATTAAGATTGGCATTGTAATTATTTAAAAAGTGAGAGGTTTTGAAACTATAATATATCAAAATGAAAATAATTCAATTCCAATAAATAAAATGCAAATTAAAACAAAAGTTACCAAAATCAAATTAAATATGATATATATGGAGATAGATAGATAGACAGACAGACAGACGATAGATAGATAGACAGACAGATGATAGATAGATAGATAGATAGATAGATAGATAGATAGACAGACGATAGATAGAGAGATAGATAGATAGATAGATAGATAGATAGATAGATAGATAGACGATAGTTAGATAGATAGATAGACAGACGATAGATAGATAGATAGATAGATAGATAGATAGATAGATAGATAGACAGACAGACGATAGATAGATAGATAGATAGATAGACAGACGATAGATAGATAGATAGATAGATAGATAGATAGAAAGATAGACAGACGATAGATAGATAGATAGATAGATAGATAGATAGATAGATAGATAGAGATAATCTAGGAAACTAAAGTCCAATCACAAGCACTTAACGTGTGAAATCTCTCTACTTAAGACTGAACGATAATTGAAATATAATTTACCACAGTGTAAGTTCAGAAAATATTCATCAAGTGAAATGAGAAATACATTCAGTAGATGTCAGTGTGAATGGCACTCAAAATACGTTGCTTCAAAGAAATACAAGTTAGAATTTATTATGGTACAGATGTGTATAATCTAGAGACAGAAGAATACCATTTGACATCCATTAAATTATTAATTTCATCATGTTTACATCATATTTATTTTCATATATATTAAATAAAAACCAGACCTTTTTAAAGATTTTTAAGAGAATTTCTGATTAAGATATATTTGAAATGGAGTTACAACATACTATAATATTTCAACCTCTGTGACCTTAAAGAAGTCTTTATTCCTGTCCTTTGGGAACTGAATGGAACTTTCTATCTTGAACCTGTAACTGTCAGTAAACCTAGTAAATAATAAAAACAATAAAAGCAAATGTGTTCAATTTTAAAAAATTGTATTGAGACTTTATTTCCACACACAAAAATAAATCTCAGCATTTGTACATGTTTTGAAATTTTTCAAGTTACACTGGCTAGCCATGATTTATGTTCCTGCCTTGGATTACATTATCTAGAGTAGATAAACTATGTAACAAATGATTGTACTTCATTCTTCAACATGATTCTTAGATAAGAAAGACCATCAGGTAAAATTCACATTTTAATTATCTCTTCAGTTACTGAAAGTCCATATTAATTTTCCACTGATTCCAAACAAAAATTAATCTTTGTCTATCTTTCCATTTTATTGATCACATTCTTTATACATTACATTTGATGATTTATTATAATTATTTTCTGACAGTGGTCAGGGGTAAGAAAGGTATATGCTGTGCCTGCATATGGTTTGACTTGTCACTCTTCACATGACAAGATAACCCAAATTCCCCACAACTTCATTCGTCGTTGCACATTAGTCGCTAAAGAATGGACAGATTGACTAAGTTCCATTGACAGCGTTTGGAAAGATAAGTAAAGTGTCACCATTGAAGCAAACAATGGTTTTGATAATAAAAGAAAAGAAAGGGTAAAATAGAAGAGAAAAGGAAAGAAAAGAAAACAGAAATTCCTTAAAGGGAAAGAGAATCAAGAATAGGCTTAATAATACAGAAAGTTTAGTTATGGACTATCAAGGTGGCTCAGAGTGTGAAACACTTGCCCTACTCATGTGAAAACATGGTTTTGAAACCAGAACCTACACAAAAACTACATACTGTTGCATGCATTGTGCATACCATGAAGAGCATGGTAATCTCTATGAGAAGACAGGAGACAGAGAGGAGAGAATCCTGAGAAACTCTTGGGACAGCTCTCCTGCTTTACACAGTACTGTACAACAGAAAGCACGTCTCAAACAAGGTAGAAGGGGCACACAAACACTTGATGTTGTCCTCTGGCATCTAACTGTGCACATGCACTCACATACATACACATAGCCTATCTAGTGGGAGACAATCATTCATTGTCTGACCAGTACCCTAAGACTCAGTCTAGTAAATCCTAATTTAATATGTGCATCCATTGTAACATTTCCGTTCCTTTAGAAAGCATTGACTAATTCACCTTGAAAGTTTACTGTTATGTTAGATTATATAAAATATTGACCCTAGAACCCCTTGCATTAGTAGTTTAGTAGAATTTCAACTCATTACATGAAAATGACTAACCAAAGTTTTAATAAAATACTGAGAACAAAAGAAACATTAAATATTTAATTACCAATATTTTCTAGACACGTGGCTCTCAAACTAATGTTGTGACCCTTTAATACAGTCTTTCATGCTGTGGTGCCCCACAACCACAAAATTATTTTGTTGCCACTTCATAACTGTAATTTTCTAATGTAAATATCTAACATTTTAATTTTTTTAAAATTTTTTTCTATTGAAAAAAAAATTTTTTTCGCCTCCTCCCAGCCTCCCAATTCCCTCCCCCTCCTCCCACTCCTCCCCCCTCCCCCCACTCCTCTCCCCCTCCCTCTCCAGCCTGAAGAGCAGTCAGGGTTCCCTGCCCTATGGAAAGTCCAAAATACTCCCCCCTCCATCCTGGTCTAGGAAGGTGAACATCCAAACGGGCTAGGCTCCCACAAGGCCAGAACATGAAGTAGGAACAAAACCCCATGCCATTGTCCTTGGCTTCTCAACAGCCCTCATTGTCCGCCATGTTCAGAGAGTCCGGTTTTATCCCATGCTTTTTCAGTCACAGTCCAGCTGGCCTTGGTGAGCTCCCACTAGATCAGCCCCACTGTCTCTGTGGGTGGGTGCACTCCTTGTGGTCCTGACTTCTTTGTTCATGTTCTCCCTCCTTCTGCTCCTCATTGGGACATTGGGAGCTCAGTCCGGTGCTCCAGTGTGGGTCTCTATCTCCACCTCCATCCATCGCCAGATGAAGGTTCTATGGTGATATGCAAGATATTCATCAGTATGGCTATAGGATAGGGTCATTTTAGGTTCCCTATCCTCAGCTGACCCAGGAACTAACTGCAGACATCGCCCTGGGCACCTGGGAGCCCCTCTAGGTCCAAGTCTCTTGCCAACCCCAAGATGGCTCCCCCAATTAAGAAATGTGCTTCCCTGCTCCCCTATCCTGCCTTCCTTTATCCCAATCATCCCGTTTCCCCAAGATCCCCCATCCTCCCCTTCTCCCTTTTCTCTCCCCATCTCCCCTTACCCCCCTCCCACCCCACCCCCAAGATCCCAATTTTTTGCCCGGCATTCTTCTCTACTTCCCATAACCAGGAGGTTAGCTATATGTTTTTCTTTGGGTTCACCTTCTTATTTAGCTTCTTTAGGATATCAAATTGTAGAATATATACACATTAGAGTACTACTCAGCGGTAAAAAACAATGACTTCTTGAATTTTGCATGTAAATGGATGGAAATAGAAAACACTATCCTGAGTGAGGTAACCCAGACCCAAAAAGATGAACATGGGATGTACTCACTCATAATTGGTTTCTAGCCATAAATAAAGGTCATAGAGTCTACAATTTGTAAATATCTAACATACAGGATATCTGACTTGCAACTGCCAAATGGGTTGCAACCCAAAGTCTGAAAATCACTGTTCTAGATTATCCATATTTGACCATTAAAACAAAGAGTGAGGAATGAAACATTTAAAATTTAATGAAAGACTTTTAAAAAGTTGTATATGCCTAGAGAAAAAAAGATAGAAAGGAAACTATATGTGATTTCCTCTCATTTCCAACCTCAGAAAGCAGTTTTTGAGAATTCAGATTGGAGGAAAACTCCCTAAAAAGAGATTGTCCAATGTTGAATCATTTCCAGCTTTGTTTCTTATGTTTATTTAAAACAATAACATGACAATGCTCCAGTTTTCTCCCTTCTGTAGAGAATCAAGAAAGATAAATCAACAATGTTTGCTTTTTCTGTGTTTTATACAAATCTCCTACACAGCAATGTTTTCACATGCCTTGACTACATATGTTAATAATCACAGAAGCAAATTCTTTTACTTGGTCAAAAAAAGAGGCAAATCTGATGCTGAGTTCTAGATTTGCTAATTTTTTTGTTTTGTTTTGTTTTTCGAGACAGGGTTTCTCTGTGGTTTTGGAGCCTGTCCTGGCATTAGTTTTTGTAGACCAGGCTGGTCTCGAACTCACAGAGATCCGCCTGCCTCTGCCTCCTGAGTGCTAGGATTAAAGGCATGCGCCACCACCGCCCGGCTTAGATTTGCTAATTTTTTAAAACTTTATTAAAAGCTTTAATTTTTATTTTAAAAGATGAGCTGACACATTGATAAAATGGCTAAATTGGTATATTTTATAATTTATAGTGGCAACTTGATGTTTTTACTGAAAATAAGTACTGAAGACTTAATTATGATGGCAGGAAACAGTTTACAATGCAAAGTTCTGAATTTACATTTCTAGTGAGGCTAAGGAGGAGAAATAAAAACTGATGGTCAGGCTTCTCAGGTTTTTTTTTTTATCTATTTTATCTTTTTCTGCTATCTTTAAGATTAGTAGTTAAATCACTTCTTCCATCCCTTCACCCTTCCACTCCCTCCCTTTCCCTTCTTCCCTCCCAGTCCCTTCTCCACTTTTCTCCCCTCCCTTCCACTATACTTCCCTACCCTACTTTTCCCTTCTTTTCTTTTCCCTTCTCTTCCCTACCCACAATCTTTCCATATTCTCCTCACTACTCTCTTTCAACTTCCTGACCTCTATTTCTCTTCATTGTTCTTACGTACATCTATGTATAATAGTACACACACACACACACACACACACACAGAATCTGCCCACTCTGTAATGTTACTTGTCTTTTTGTCTTTTCAATAATTATTTGTATAAAATTTCATGCTAGCTCTGAGAAAATATAAACAAAAAAGTTGGAATTTTTAAACAAATCATACATTGAGTGTGATATATATATATATATAGTAAATAAGTATTGGTATTATATAATTATATGATAGCATTTTGTATAATATATTATATATGGCATGATAAATATATGATAATATGTATAAAATAAGTATATGAATATATATTCTTCTCAAAATTTTATTAATAATATTTAAATAACCTTTTCACTTAAAGCTAATAAGCCACAGTCACTCAATTTTGCACCAATGAATTTGTCTTCTTGTAAGTGCCTTGCCTAACTAAATACTACTGCACATTGCAAACTGTGACAGATTGACATTTTTATACATCTAAAAATCTTGCAGAATAAAAACCCTAAATGTCCCTGTCAAGCTTGAAACGCTGAACAATGTCCAAGGCCTGAACTAAACAGAAGCCCTCTGTACTAAGGTGTAATTTGTAATTCTTTCAACTTACAGGAAACTGTCCTTTTCTGTAATTCTTTCAACTTACAGAAAAATGTTCACAAGGAAATTCTCTAGGAAACTCTTTTCCATATTGAAAACTATTAAAGTGAAACACTTAGGCACTTCCAGGGTTGGTTAGATAAGATACAGATGAAGTCAGATGTGATGAGTAATATTCATTATCAATTTAGAGAGTTTAGAGTCACCCAGAAGATACACATGGAAGGGACATATCTGAAAGCGAGTTTCTGGATAGACAAGACATACCCTGATGCGGGTAGCCCTCTCCTGTGAATTGGATTCTTAGACTATTAAAAGAGGAAAGTAAAATGCAGAAGGTGAGTTGAGCAACCTGACTCTGTCCCTATCTCTGACTGCTGACATAGACACATTGTGACTCGCTGTCCCTCATTTCCAATGTAACACCTAAAGTCAATCTCATTGCCATGCTTTCCCGACTATATGGACTCAGTTACCCAACTGTGAGCCAAAGTTAATCTTGTTGAAGGTTGTTATTTTTTTTCATGTATGTTGACACAGCAAGATGCACCAGGCACAGAGGCATACACTTATAATTCCAACACTCAGGAATCAGACGCCAGAATATTAGGAATTCAGGGACAATCTGTAATAGATAGATGATGTTGAAGACAGACTATGCTAGATGTTAGGCCCTGTTTCAAAAAAATAGCAATAATAAAAACATAAGTAGATGTGCAAGTTTGGGAAACAAAAATGATGTTCCAGTGTTTTTAAGAACAGTACTGTCAACCTAGCCATGGCTTGGTGATCCATGTGACTTCTGAGATATAG
Organism: Neodon shergylaensis; assembly: GCA_025134845.1. Classification (NCBI taxonomy): domain Eukaryota; kingdom Metazoa; phylum Chordata; class Mammalia; order Rodentia; family Cricetidae; genus Neodon; species Neodon shergylaensis. The sequence goes on along the minus strand of JABTXL010005037.1, from coordinate 15,078,515 downwards.
AAACCTGGTGACAAAATCAAAATGAAAAACAAAGTGTCTAGGGTGCTTTCTCAAAAGCAAATGTAGAGGTTGCGGGGAAGAACTGCTTAAGTAGCAGGTACAGAGTGCAGTATGGTGAATGCGAGTCAAGAAGAAAAATACAACCTGGAAAGCAAGGAGGCCAAGAACGCATACAGCGCTAACAGCAGCAAATGGAAAGGAGGCCTAGAGCGCATATAGCGCTAACAGCAGCAAATGAAGCAATAATTACAGGTCGTTTATGCTGGAGCTCAGTGAGCTCTCGCACTGGGAAAATCTGATGCTAATGCTGAATGTAATTTCAAAAAAGTTAAAAGTTAGATCTTAACCAAAACCCAGATGTATTTACTTATTTGTTTATGCTCTCTTACTTTAAGCACCACTGTAGAAACTAGGGATGGTAAAACTGGAAAGCAAACTACGCTCATTCTGTTGCATACTGGTTAAAATATATAAACAAATCCTGCGACTGGCAGAGTGTTCAAATGCTGTGGGGCAGAAGTTTAAGATGAAATCTAAGTCTTGATGTTAGGAAGTCAAACCATTGACTCTGTAGCATTTCTGTAGAGGCCAAAGGACAAAAATGAGGCAATAAGGATTCCTAAAGAATTCAGCATATTTTGGGTCTAGGCAGTCAGTGAAGGATTTCCACTTGAATCTGGAGACTTACAGAGATATTGAGCTCAGGAGACTGAAGTTAATAAAGCTTTATATGGCACTTGCCCAGTGACTTCAATGGTTCACATTTGGACACTGGACTCATTCTTTTTTGCAATAATCTCATGTAAAAAAAAAACACTGTTGTTCCTGTTTCTAATGTTTATTTCTTTTTTATTTTACGTGGGTATATTTTGCCTACCGGTGTATGCATGCTACTTTAATGCTCAGTGTCCAGTGAGCTGGAAGTATACATTAAATCACCTGGAACTGGATTTGCAGGAAATTGTACCACACTGTGGGTACTCAGAACCCGAATTTGGCTCACTTGGAAGAATGGCAAGTACTATTGACAATCGAGCCGTCTTTTTAGTCCTAAGCAGATAACTGTAAATTGCCTGTTTCTCCAATGAGAAACAGAAGCTAAATTGAAGTTCAGAAATTTCACACAGCTATCATGGGGCATTGCTGCAGTTAAACCTAAATACAACAGCGTTAAACTGGTCTTAGCTCTAAGTCAACTTACTTCTTATTTGACCTCTCCCTTCACTACAGATTTCTCTATTTGCACCTTTGTCTTCCCATTTGGAGGGATACCATACTCAGCCTAGATATAGCAGGGAGGGCTTTGGTCCTGCCTCAAAGCTAAATTTTGTTGACTCCTCCATGGGAAGCATGAGCCTCTCTGAGGAGTGGATGGGAGGGGTTTGGTGGGGTGGGAATGTGGAGGGGGAACTAGGATTGGTATGTAAAATTTCAAGTATAAAGGAAAAAAGAATTGTTATGTTGGACGGAGTACATATTTCCCCTAGTTTAAAAGTCATCAGATCATAAATATTACTTTTCATCTGAAACTCAATCTCTCTGTTGCCATGTAACAGAACACACATATACAAATTCTGAGACTTAGGGCATCAGTGTCTTTTGAGGTATGAGCAGCTTGACTATTACAGTTCCAAATCTGTGCTCCCTACTTAAGAACTCTGTCCTTACGAATATAGCTAGGCCACGGGTGGTTTCTGTTTGGACTGGCCAGACTAAGTTTCATATCCTCTACAATATTCTAGGATGCAAAGGTGATTAGAGCCAGACAAATTTTGGTTCCTGAAATGTGTTTTGATTATCGTCATAAACTCAACAGGTACTGAGTTGAAAAGCAGAATCAGGGAAAAACATCACATGAATGGTAATGGGATTCATGAATCCTATACAAAAATTTTGGCTCAACCAAAGTTTATATGTAATAAAACCATGTTGATATTCTTATGAAAGATTCTTACAATGCCCTTCCTCTCAACTGGTTTCAGTTTTATTGTACTTGGTGAAATACACTTTCAGCAGTTTTTTCTCAGTCCTTTCCTTTGAATTCATTCACTTTTCTTTGACCTGAAAAGTACAAAATGTTAGTCTTCTCTTTGTTCACCAAGAAATACAGAAGAAAATTAAGAGTGTATGTTTGTCATGATCATTTATCCCCAAAGATTCGGATCATTTTCCCTTTTTTAAACAGTGGATAATACCCTACTACTCTATAGCTACTGATATCAATATTCCTCCCCTCCTCTTCTTCTTCTCTCCTCTCTTGTCCTCCCTCTCCTCTCCTCCCCTCCTCTTCCTCTCCTCCTCCCTCATCTCCCCTCTCCCTTTCTCTCCTCTCTTCTCCTTTCCTCTCCCCTCTCTACTCTCCTCTCCTCTTCTCTTCTGTACTCTCTTTCACTCCTTTTCTTTCACTTCCCCACTCTCTCTCCCTGCCAATAGACTCAACACTCCATACAAGGGTGTCCATGTGATATTAATGGCACTATGTTTCTCTTTTCTGAACACAAACTAACTGTTACCCTTAACTATTTTTATGTACTCTCTATCATATTTTCTATCTAGAAAGAAGAAAAGTCTTTGGATATATTAAAAGAGAACTATAGCATATTAAGATGCTTTTTTATTAAATCAGCACAATATTTTCAAAGTTTTTCAATATGCAGTTCCTTTTTGATATTTACTTAAATTTATAGATACATGCCACATGTTTTGATAACATCCAGCCCCATTGCCTCCCCTCCAACTTCTCTCTAATGCAGCACCTCTTTTCCATGAGAACTTCACATGGTCTCTCCCTATTTTTTATTTTAATTCCCAATGAGTCCGTTTACTGTGTCCCACATACTTGTAGGTGTGGAAATGTTTACTAGAAAATGAATAGGCTCTAAGGTGCTACATCCCTGGGGGGAAAAAGTAATTCTCTTTCTCCTATAAGGAATAAATTTCCAGTGGATCTCCAACTAAATGTTGAACTTCATGATGCCCTCCCAATACACCATGGGAATTTTAGTTCCTAAGTCTTGTGCGTGCAGTCCCAGCAGATGTGCAATCATGTGCACAGCTGTGCGGCTCTATTAAGTAGATACTGTTTAACTGCAGATAGTTACTCGTTCTGCATCCAATAATCTTTCCATTCCCTCTTCCATGATGAACCCTGAGCTTTTTGGAGAGAGGATATGATACAGATGTTTCATTTGCAAATGGGAATTCCAGTTGCTTTTTCTCTGTATGCTGACCAGTTATGAGTCCCTGGACTCTTCATCTACTGCAAAAAAAAGTCCTTCTATGATAACTTTTAGGGATATGCTAGCCTGTGGACTTAAAGATAAGAGGTTAAGGGACAGTTTACTACTATGTACATTTAGCAGAGCAACAGTACTTGGTTCTGATCTCAGGCCTATTACCTATCCTGCCACACTTTTCTCAATTAGCAGTACTATGTAATAGCTCCATCTTGTAAAGTGAACCTCAAATCCAATCATAAATTGTTGAAAGCTTCCATGACATATATGTCTTCATTGCACAAGTGGAAATAACTTGTCAGGCTAGTCGTATCTCTGTGTGGTATGTTCATGACTGTTCTTCCTGGTTATCTTATATAGAGCCTTCCAACCCTATGGATGCTTACCAGCAGAAAAGAAGCTTCCATGTTAGTACAAGCTTGATTTGTACATGTCCCATGATTTAGGTCTTTGTTGTCTTAAGCAGCAGAGTCTTACCGTCAAGTTCCAGATGGTAACCCAGATCAGTTGCCTGTAATGCTTGGGAGGGAGAATCTACAGGACTTCACTAAACAATAATTCAAAAAGAAGTAACCCATGAATGCATGAACTTGACTTTTGATTTGATAACATGGTGTTTGAGAAGCCATTGTCTCTCCTGTTACAGGGTCATTCCATTTAAACCTCTTTTATATAATGCATATATAGGTGTTTCAGGGCATTTCACCAGTAGTAGATTTCCATGGAGCATTTTCAAAGGTCTTTTTGATCAATTATCTTTCACTTTACTCCTTCCCTAATTTCTTCTTTTAATTTTGCAATGCCCCCAAACTTTCCTGAAACTAAATTTACACACAATTATCTACTTAAGAACAATTAAACACAAGTGTGTGTAATTCATGAAACTTACCTTCTGAGAACTAAAGTTATTGTATATTTTAACAATGTCTTTTCCTGTCTATGACCAAGATTTACACTAATTTTATATAAACTGGTTCTGTGATTTGCTCAGGTACAGACTCATACTGGATTCCTTGTAACCAATTCTGATCCACACTGAATGCCTACTTACATAGTTTCAGAGTTACTACTTCTGACTTCATAGACCACCATATTAGCTCTGTTTGCTATGTTCTCAAAACAAAAGTGTGTAAGTTCCCTTTAGTCTGTACAGCAGTGGCACTCACATAAATGAGTATGAACTGAATAGTGGAAAATCCTTTGAATTTATTCTCAAATAATGTAAGTTAATTTTTTTAGTACATGAATGTTTAGACACCATACAGGACACAGGCAAACTATCATTTGCATATAGCTTTCCCTATAAGGTAGAATTTCTATCCTTCTTAGGTATTGTATCTGAAGCTAGCTGCCTAAGACTGTCTCTTTCCTACTGTCTAGGAACTAATAATTTGCTTTAGGGGCTATCATGTTCTGCATTAAAGAAAAACCTCATTATTTCTGTGGAAGAATTAGAAGAGTGTAGACCAGAACCTTGACATGGTGTCCTCATTACACCCCAGTAAGAAAAAAACAAGGTAGGAAGAATGACAGGTGCCAGGACATGACCGTGGGGCTGCCTCCCCAGCTGGCAGAGACAATAGGGAAGAGCACATCTTCCAATCCAACTTCTCACTCCCTAGCTGCACACCTAAGAAATAGCCATGCCTGCACATGTTGTTCTGACTCTTGCCTGGCTACCCTGGAATGTCTCTGTGCACTATGAATCTGAATATACGTCATCTTGGAAATAACTTCCCAACTCTTACCAGGAAGCTGAGTTGTAACCCGCATGCTTTCTATAGGGCCAGGGAACTAAAGTGATTGCACGGATACCTTGGAGTCTGAGATTTTATTAGTCTTCTTTTCATAAAGAGTAAACACCTCTTGAAAATGGAAAACATTTTATTTTACCATTGCCAATAAATGGCCTACTCTTAATATATTCTGGGGAAAAGTCAATTCCAGATACCTGAATTATAATAAGAGCATGCTACACGAAATCTGACCTTTCATCATCTTTTAAATGTACTGCATGCTAATGCAAACTATGGGAATGACATTAGATAGCAGATCACTAAATCATATTCATCTTATGTAACCCAAATTTTCTGATCCATTAACAGTAGCACTCTTCTGCCTCTTTTCCTCTACATCTTCGCAATGCCACTTTACCATCTGCTATGATGTGCCCAGCTGTTTCAGGAATCTCTTCTAAAAGGACTACATGATATTTGCCATTTTTTTTCTGGTTTGTTTCATGAAAATCACAATGTCCAAAATTATCCATATGGCTGTAAATTGTAATATTTTGCTCTGTTCTTTTTAAAGTAAGAATAATAGTTTCAAGTGTTGTGTGCTATACTTTATTTGGCTGCTTGTGTTTTCATGAAAGGGTGCCTCTGTGACGTTATCCTCAAACTTACTATTTAAAAAGGAAAGAGAGAAAGAAAGAAAGAAAGAAAGAAAGAAAGAAAGAAAGAAAGAAACTCATTATGTAGAGCAGACTGTCTTGCAACTCAAAGATCTACCTGCCTCTTCCTCTTGAGTGCTGGATTAAAGGTGCCTGCCACCATGTCTGGCTGTATTGTCTTTATTAATTCATCTGTCAAGAGATGGTAAATTGTCTCATATATTGACTTCTGTAAATAATCCTGCAATGAGTCTGGACAAACATTGAGTCTTTCTCTCTTTTATTCATTAGAATAAAAGGAAACTGAAGTAATGATTGTGATTTTACATGTTCTCTTTCTAGTGCTCTATACTTTTTCTAATTCTAAACTTCAAATTCATATTTATATCTATGCAGGTCTAATTCATCAAAACACAAAAAATGATCTATGAGCATTTGATCACTAAATCCTAACCACATAACAAGCACTGTAATCAAAATTTGTTAAACAGAATTTACTTATGATTCACAGATCACTTCCAGGGGCTCTTCTGTGGCATTCCCACACTACCTGTAAATGTCATTCCCACTCTTCAAGTTTGTTGTTATATTGGTCTATCCTATTACTTTATAGTTTCCTGATATTCTTTCTATGTGCATACCTTTGTACAAATAAATAACTTATAGATGTTCTTTTCTCATGTTTTGCTTAATTAGAATTGTTGAACTAATATCTGCAATTTTCTCCTGATTTTTCACTTCTGAAATGATTATTTTGATTCTAAACAATTTGATAATTATTGTAAAAACCATTGTATTATGAAGATGAAACTTGCTGTGTTTTAATTTCTATATATTTTAATATGGTGGCTAAATCTAGATAAACTAGAAATGCAAACCACACTAGATTTTTTAATGTGGTGGTTATGCAAATAAATCACAAGTAAAAGTTGACTTATGTTACTTAAAAGTCTACACCGATACAACATTCAAGTCTGTTGTGCAAATCTGAGCATCAATGCCTCAAGTGTAGCATGCCTGCGTGGGCAGCCTCAGCAGTAATGGGCTCCCTAAAGTGCTATGTAAGGGCAAATAAAAGACTTTCTAAGATAAAAAAATAATCAAATGTGAAATTGCAAGCTTTTGATAGACCACAAGAATGTTGAAGGGGAAAAACAGCAAACCAACATGGCATTATTTGGGCCAGCTATTTGAATTTGCTGCGAGCTGAGCCAGAGCCCACGATGCCAATTTATCATTAGGAAAATGCTGAGCACGCATGTTTTGGAGCCAAGAATGTGGGATGGAGGGAAAAGCAACATCTGAATACCTGAGTGCTTCGTGGCAAACAAACGGACTGGACAATCTTCTTCTAAACTTTGTCCTATGAAAGAATCATGTCATTGATGTCGAGAATGAGCATTCCGTTGATGCATTTGCCCGCACTTTAATTAAATTATTAAACAACCATCAATGGCAGCAAATGGATTTAGATTCAGAGAACTGCAAACCAGAAAAATTATTATGTCAATGCAGAAGAATAGGTTTCTAATCCTACTTTAAAAAATTAACAAATACCAACCACTTACTCTACTAGGTAATATTACAGCTGCTTAATAGATTTCTTGAAAAACTATCATAAGGGTTAACGATTTCATGTTCTCACTAAACATGAATTCTCAATTGCACATCTAAAAGATGTATAAGTTACCTATTTGTACAAAGGTGTGTACATAGAAAGAAATCATGAAACTATAATGATAGACCAGTATTACAGCAAGCTTGCAGAGTGTAGATGGCATTTATAGGTAGTGTTTTTATTTACTGGGAATGACACAGAAGAGGCCCTGGAAGTTAGCAGTGATCTCATATGCACTCATTCATATATGAACCGGGTCTCATAACACAGTTTTATTGCCAGTCTGGTAGTAGTTGTGAACAGATAGACAAGGTTCTCCACCATTTAGTTTCTAGTGATGTCAGAGAAGACAAAAATGCATTGTTCTTTAAAGGGTGTGATATGAGAGTGTGACATGTGGTATGTGACGTAACACAGGCTATGTGTGTCAGAAGAGTTGTTGCAACGTTCACATTTACCTAAGGTGTCAAGAAGGAAGCATAGTGAGGAGACAATATTTGAGCAGAGATTTTATAAAAGGGTTCTGTAGGTGTATTCGGTAGGTACAATAAATAACCAGAACAGCTCAAGAACAGTTATAATTTAATAATTGAATAAAGGGGGAACTCACGCTACAAGAGTGGGAGGTCCGAAATCCAGAAGGGTCCGGTGAGCACTGCATAGAGAGAGAGCGTGCCTGCGCCTGCATCTCCAGGTTTTTCCACCTGGGCTCCAGGCGGCCACACCCTAGCCAGATGTGATTGGTTGAGCTTCCCCATCAGAGTTTCCTGAATTATCCTGGGGATAAGTATTCAAATATCTACTCATCCCACATAAGACATCTTACAGGTTCAAGAAAGGATGCTACACAGCTCAGGTTTAGAAAAGCAGTGAGTTTATAGGGGCTACTCACATGAATCACTCGCATCTGTGATATTAAAAGCCCACATTGCCATGGTGACAACACATAAAAGCTGCATCCTTTCAGCTCCCTGCATCCCTTGCAGGTAGACCAGCCAGTGGAAATATCTCCTTCCCCAATTTCTACTAACTTGGGAAGGACATGGATCTTGTGTCTTTCAAGGGGTTCCAAAAGTTGAGTTCTATTTAGTCCCTTGGTCCTCTTAAGTTTCCTTTGCTTTGTGGATGTTAAAGCCTTCCTGCAGGACAAAATGCGTAGATGCAGCAGAAACGAGCATACGACAAGAGCTAAGGCGTCCAGCCACAGAACAAATACAGTAGAATTCCAGACAAAAGCAGCATGTAATACAAAGTTTGTCTCGGAATTATACTAAATAGCAGAATGAATTGCACCTGGAGTAGAGGTGAGACGGGAAGAATAGTAAAAACCAGTTTCACGGAGGCAATGGGAAGCCGGGCAGTGTGATACATTAAGGTCTGTGGTTCCCTTCTGGATGTCAGTCTGTAACTGTGTGTCACACTGATTTTTGCCTCTCAGATTTTTTTTTTGCCATGACTTGAGAAGGCATAATAGAAAATATACGTGATCAGACTGATGCCTTTTCCTTCTACCACTTGACCTCTAACAACGTCCCCTCTCTCATCCACGAACATACTTTCTGTGCCCATGCCCATTGCAAGGGAGAAATCCATCTGCCTAAGTTGATAGTCCATAGGTCTGGAAGAGATTCTCTCACTGATGGAGCCTGTGAAATGCCCACGCGTCAAATTCGCTTATTAAATAACCATGTTTCCCGGCTGGTTAAAATACAGGTCTCTCTTTTTGTTTAATGGCTCCCTCAGGTGGACATTTATATATGCAATTTATTGCTTTCCTTCCTAGCTATCTTTCAATCTCTGTTGTAAGAAATGAGGGCTTTTGGTCCTCATATAAGAATGCTGAATCAGAATGTGTCCTCAGGTAATTCGTACTCATATTTAAGATTCATTGTGATTCGTTTCTGAGGATTGTCTGTGCACGATTCTTTTCCACCCTGTCTGTGTACATGTGTCAACGTGCTTCACATGTGTTTCTAAGATGGAAGTAACTGTGATCCAAAAGAAGAGGATCCTCTTCCTGACAGAACCTCTTCAAAAGACTTCTCATGAAAAGCTGTTCTACTTCTTTACTGCCCAGGTTTCATAATATGGAAAAAATTTGTAAAACCACTCATGAGACTAGAAATCCAAACATGCTGATTCTGTGGAACTCCAATATTATAATAAATAAACTATTGGTTCATAAATTTTTAAATCTTTTTGAAAGTTCGAGTAAAGAATATATGTAATGTTCTTTTCTTTGCCTTTAAAATACTGTGACAATTTCTACATGTTTGACATTAGAAGATGTTCAAATTTATTAAGAAAAAGACTGTTTAGAAGGAAATGGCAATGTGTATTTCTTGTGTTTTCTTTCAGTTTTTATTTTGTTTTCTTTTTTATTTCCTTGCTTGTTTTCCTAAAGAGAGAGAAGAAGGTACAGAGTTGGATGGATGAGGGAGGTGGGGAGGATCTGAGAGGAAACTGGGGAGGAGAAACTGTGATCAGAATATATTGCATCAAGAATTTTACTTTCAATATAAAAATGGAAAGGAAAAACACTGATACACTTATAAGAAAAATCATAAGAAAAATAATCAAAATTCAGCTACGCAAGTCATTCGTTCAGTAGGCCAAAATAATTAGAACAGTTTGAAAAAAAACATAAAAATTCTGGAAAAAATTAAGGAGCTAGAACACAACTAAAACAGTATGCATTCGCTGCATCCAAACTTGAAAAAAAAGTCAGTTAAAATGCCTTCCATTTTGAAAGGTAGATCAATAGCTAAGTGGAGCGAACAGAGGACTGATGCATATACTGTTTCAGCTCTATCATACTCTGATTCGGAGTTTAGAGAAATCAAGTGTCTAGGGTTCCTCCCAAATGTGTCCATGCTCTCCACTCATTTATTAACTTGCCTTCTACTTAGGTGCAAGCATTCCTGTCCTGACTCTTTGGTGTAGACATATGCATCTTGTTTAAAGATTTAGGAAGGTGAGTTTATGGAGGATGAGGAGAATGTAACATTTGTTGTATGACTTATTAGCAAACATAGATTTAAAAAATAAATACAACTGTGCATTTATATATATTTATAATACACCGTGCATTTATATATATATTTATAATATACTGTGCATTTATATATTTATATACATATATTTTATATAATATTTAATAAGTATTATATAGTTAAAACTGTCTTAATTTTAACTAAAACTTTAAGGCTCTTATAAACTGCTTTTATAATGGAATTGAAAGTGAAAACGTCCTAAAAGCACGTTAATTTGGAATGACTGTTTCAGGATGGAAATTAACTTATGAACGCTTTTCTGTGTCTAGTTCCATAGACAGTGTGGAATGCTAAGAAAAGTCTATGTATGTCTTTCTTAGGGTCTAATCTACATGGGAAGTAGGAAAAGACAAGATCTCCTGAGTAAATTGGGAGCAGGGGGACCTTGGAAGAGAGTAGAAGGGGAGGGGAGAGGCAGGGAGGGGAGCAGAAAAAAACTGTAGTGCTCAACAAAATCAATAAAAAAGAAAGAAAAGTGATCATCAATCCTGAGGATCCTCAGCAATCCCAAACAACATCCTTAAATCTCTACTCAAATGCAGTAACTACAACCCAGGAACCATGCAAATTTGAGTCACTGATAATCAAGACACTCTGGGGTAAAATACTCTTTAGGAAAGTTCAAATACATTAAAACTCCTTTGAAAATAGAGTAACGTTTTCTGACAGATCTGTCTCTTCATCCTACTTCATTACTTTCTGAACTCACATGCAACCAGTTTCACTCATAGTGTTTAACCAAAATTTGTTACACAAATTTCATTCCTTGTGGTTCTTCTCCACTGTAATTCTTGACATGGAGGTTTTTAAAAATATGTGGGTTTGTCGTCTACATAAAACTGCAAGTATATATCATCATGTTAGAAATAAAAAGTAAATAAAGAAATTGGACATATCATGCCTGACTGAAAGCCTGTAAATAGTGTTAGTATTTTGGGATGGGATGCATTGGAGATTTAGATAAACTGTTTTCTATAAAGCATAAAACCAAATTTACTGTAGATCCTATAATTTTCTCAAAAATCAGCCATATTGACCACAGAATACAGATGGGCTATCAAGCCAATGGCGTGTGGTCAACAGAATATTTTGGGGGAAGAAAAAGCAAAAAAAAAAAAGTCTCTGCAATTATTATTTCCCATACTCAATTAGGTCATTTTTATTCTTACCAGTCTTTCCTAGGATATTTCTCCACTTATGGTTATTACAGGGCCTTGCTTGTGAAATAAAGAAACACACTGCTGTAAAAACGATAGGGTAACTTATTGGAAACCTAACGTTTTTTTTCCACGTTGTATGTTGGCTGATGTTATTGCTGGTGATTTCACTTACTTCCATGATATTTGATATTTTTCAAATATCTATAATATTTATAAATTAATTTCTATGGAAGAAAATTGAAAAGCATACCAAGTGAGAATTTTAAGGAAACTGCATGAATGTTGCCATGTTTGGGAACATTATTAAGCACTTGATATATTCAGCTAATAAGAGAGTTGGCTATAATAATGTTTTTTGTTTCATTTTTATATTTGTTAATGTTTTATTTTTGATTGCTTTGTTGCAAGACCATAATAAAAATATAGTTTAGACCAAGCATATTTTTCTTTTCTTAATTCAGTAGTTTTTCATTGATGTTTTGGGAGACTGAAGAGAATTTACAGGATAAAAAAGCAAACACTTAATTTTTGACCACTGATATTATGATCCAATAGAATTAAATGAATCAGTTTGTTAAGGGTTGGATTTGTCTAGGACTTTGCCGGAGGCACTGATGATTGGGAAAGGAATTTTTCCTTTTCTAAAACCAGGAACATCCTTGGCAAGGCCAGTAATTGCTTGGGGCCAGGGACTTGGAGAAGCTATGGTTTAGCTCTCCTACTCTACCCCCCCACCCTCAAGGTCTGTGGTCCTCAGTCTCAGGGCTGCTGAGTCTGTGGCACACTTAAGATATTTTGTGCTCCCTTTGTGTAGCATTGCTTGGTTAGCTTCCTGCTAACTTTGTCCCATTGTGTGTTAGATTTCTGCTGATTCTCGGTTTTCCCCCTGCAAACTGTATATATAAGATGTTGTACATTTTTTCCAACATAATATTTTTATTGATCATTTGGGGGTTTCACATAAAGCAAGTCGATCATATTCACTTCGCAGTCCTCTCCGATACTCACCCATCTTCTTATGGCCTCCCCCATAGCCCCTCACAAGAAAAGAGTAAGAACAGAAAATATATACTTAGTCCAATCTGTGTTATTTATATACTCACTGAAGCATGGACAAACTCCCAGTACCAGCTCCTTAAAGAAAACTGAGTCCTAGCTGGGAGAAATCCTGTCTGGAAAAACAACAACAACAACAACAACAACAAAAGAACACTGAGTCTGTTGGACCCTAGTGTCCAATCACCAAGGAGGAGGAGTCACCCCAAGAGACCATCTCTCATATCACAGCTGATGTAAAAGCATGAGGATTTTGTTAATTCTGTCATCACAGGTTCTTCTAGCAGTCGGGAGGCTAGAAGACCCTGAATGTCTGGTACAGGCTATTTTTAAAGGGAAAACCACAGAAGGAAGGGGTGTGTGGGGGTTGTTCTTTAATTATTATGATTGGCTTATTCAAAAGGGCCATTACTAATAATTGGGTGGAGAGTAGTTGCTAGATCAGATGAGGTAAAGGAAAACATCTGAGGGTCACTTTGCCCTTTCCCAGGGCCTAAGTCAAAACATCAGTCACTGAGTCAATACCTAAGGGTTACCTTGCCCCATTCAGTAACTGAGTTCTATTTGGATAACATTCACAAGGACTCAGGGAGATGATGGAATGCTCCCAACATTTCAGTACATGTGTGGGCAATTGTTAGGTCGTTGGCCTTAGCCACTCTAGGCTACAGGAAATTGATTTAGTCTAAAAGAGAAACAGAGCCAGGTGGTGGTGACTCACACCTTTAATCACAGTAGTTGGGAGTCACATTCTTTTAATCCCAGCACTAGGCAGTTGGAGATAGGAAGGGATATGACTAGGCAGAGAGAGGAATATAAGGCGGGAGGAGACAGGAGCTCATAGCATTCAGTCTGAGGTTTTCTAGAGACTGCATTCAGTTTAAGGATTCATAGAGACAGGATAGCCCATTCAGTCTGAGGATTTGGGCTACACAAAATCAATTCAGAAATAAATCCAGGTGTTGGTGGTCTGTCTACACCTTTAATCCAGTACTAAAGACTCACACCTTTAATCCCAGCACTAGAGGGTATATATAATGGAAGGAAAGAAGACTTCTTAGTTTACAGTCAGCCTTGACAGAGGTTAGACTTCTCGAGTGGCTTGACAACTTTGCTTTTCTGGTTTTTGGTTTGAACCCCAATTTCTGTCTCTGGAATTTTATTATTTGTACTACACACGTGCATGCTAATACACATTTCCACAGAGACACCCTCACATATTAAATATTTCAGCAATGAAAAAATGCTTAATTCATACTTTTAACTATTTTACATTAATAGAAAATGTTATTTTATAAAATATCCACAATCTTTAGCTACAAAAGCAATCTATTATGTACTTTAACTTTTAACTTGCTTTCATTTAGGAAGGCAAAGTTTTACTCAATATCTGTAAATTTCTTTTAAGAAGTAATAAAACTGTATTTCCATATGAAGCTGAAGATTATCATTGTATTATTCATTCAAAATTGTTTCAGAATTTTGATGGGAATTACATTGAATCTGTAGATTGTTTTTGGTAGGATGACCATTTTTGCTACATTTATTCTGCTGATCTATGAACATGGAAGATGTGAAATCTTATTCAATTCTTTTCTTCAGTGGCTTAAGTTTTATCATACCAGTCATTCACTTGCTTGGTTAGAGTTAGCTCAATATATTATATGATAAAATTTATAAATACATTATAAAATACATATCAAGATTTATTATTTAAAGCTATAGTGAATGGTGTTGTTTCCCTGATTTCTTTCTCAGCCTTTCATTTATATATAAAAGGGCTACTGATACTTTTAGCTTTTTTCCCCTACCATATTTTATTTATTTATATTTTTCACTCATTTTATTTTACATGACTTTTGCACATATATTAAGGCTTTGAGGTTATTGTTTCATGGGATTCTTAAACGTGTAAATGAGGAAGAATCCATGTCTATATCTGAATCTCGTGTCTTTTTCTGGGCTCTGTTCCATCTGTTTATTTTGTTCTATTCTGCTGATGGGCTAGCTTTTGTTATATTATATTATAGTATAGTATAATGTCTTAAAAGCTGTTTGCTTTTAGAAAATGATAGACAGAAAGGGGTGTATTTACATGAGAGGGGAGGTGGGTAAGAACTAGAGAAGTTGAGAGAGGAAAAAGCATAATCAGAATTTATTATGTGAGAAAAAAGTCAATTTTCATAAAAGGAAAAAAGTAAAAAGAATTAATAATAGTGATTATTTTCTATTTCTCATAGAACTGAAAGCATTCAGGTTTTAAATTACATGGTAGTGAATATTTATAATATAAGATTGCAAAATAAAAATAAAGGGCTTTATGGAAAAAGAGTTTCAATACTGAATTATTAGTGTCAATGACTGCAACATAACATAAACCCAATCTTCCAGCGATAAGGAAATGTGCTACTGCCCTCTTCTGGAAGAAACTTAAATGACAGGAACTTTACATGTACAGTTAAAATGGAGACAGAAAAATAGTATCTAAGCACTATGATCCTTTCTTTAGTTTTTAAGTTTTTTATTGTATTGCCTTATTAGTTAATTTAATGAATTTGAAATATATTTTTAAAAAATGTTTTTTTACGCCCTAGAGTAATCAGTATGTTATTTCAAGAACATTCTTTATCACATCGTCTACTTCAAACTTGTCTCCCAACAAATGAGACATAACGGTGAAGTCTTTAAGTTTGAGGAAAAGCCTGGGAATGATGGTGCACACCTTTACCTCAGCTCTTGGGCAGAGGTAGACTGAACTCTATTATTTTAGGCAACCAGGTCTACAAAGTATTTTTGCAGGCTACCCCAGACTATATAGTGAGACACTCTCTCAAATATATATGGATATATATATATATATCTACACATTATTATGTAATATATACACATACATTGTGTGTGTGTGTGTTTGAGGGCAGATTAATAATTGGTTTGGCACTTAAGTTCTAACTGATTAACATAGATGAAAAAATGAATGAAGCAGAAGATAAGACAATGTCAAGATCCAGAGGAGATAATTCAGTTAATAAAGCACTTATGGCCCAACTATAAAGACTCGAGTTAAAGTCCCCAGCAACCCTATCAATGACCAGGCATGGTGGCATGTGCAAAAAATACCAACTCTGAGCTGGGATAAGAGCTAGTTCCGGGACAGGCACCAAAAAAAGCTACAGAGAAACCCTGTCTTGAAAAACCAAATAAATAAATAAATAAATAAAAATAAAAAAATAAATAAAAAAATACCAACTCTGTGGAAGCAGAAACAGGAGGGTCCTGACAGCTTGTTGACCATACATTGTGGCCAAATAAGTGAGCTCAGTTCAACAAGAGTTCCTGTATCAATATGTAAGATGGAAAGTGAGAGAGAAAAACCTTTGCCATGGACCTATAACCTCCATATACATGCACACACACACACACACACACACACACACACAATCACACATAAACATACAAGCACACATACACACATAAGGACACTGTAGGGACAGAAAAATGCAGGCCCATTCCCACATTGGTGGTCAGAGAATCTTAGAGACTTACAGGTGCAATTTGCACCTTCCACACAGGTGGTGGTCATCTGACTTCTCTTGAAGTCATGCAGACTCAGAGCCATCCTAACAGGTGGTCAGGATATGCCAATAAAATTCTGCTCCTTCCACGGTAACTACGAGGTTACCTGGAGAGTAGGTGTTTTCAGCCTACGTGGCCAAGTATTGACCAAGTAAATATGACTTGACTCATTCCTGCTACCGAGGAAAGAGAATGGTAATGAAGCTTTTGTTATCTTCACCAGTTTATGTTGATATAAAAGCTGTTTGAAAAACAAGGAGCAGGGCAGAATTCTGGATCTGAATAATCCCTGAAAGTCCCTCCAATACTGTTGTGTGAATAGTGTCTTCATTTTTCCCATGCCTCTACGCTGGTAAGAAATGTTTTTTTGTTGGGACTGGTTCTCAACAGCACACACAGAAACAAACAAAAATTATGCTAAGGTCAGAGTGAAACCATGTATTTTGTGCCATTATTGTTCTAGGTTCAGAGCTAATGATGCTATACTATTAGTCTACTATGCTTTTGTACAAATCATCATGGTTAAACACTCTCATCTTTACTTCAGATCTTGAAATATAGGCAAGGAGAAATTATATAAATTAATTACATAATAGCATGTTGGTGTTGGCACACTAAATGCCACACTTTAACCCCAGCACTATCACTTGGGAGGCAGAAGCAGGCAGATCTCTGAGTTTAAGGTCATCCTGTACTTTACAGTGAGTTCCAGGACAGCTAGAGGTACACAGAGAAACCCTGTCCCAAAAAATTATTTTTTTAGTTATTAATTATTTTATAGTTATTAATTGTGGCCTATGAAGACTATGATGACATTTTCAAGGACAGTGCTTTATGGAAGTTCCTATTTAAACCTTTCACTGTGTTTCACACCATTTTGAACCTTTCACATGTTTCACAGGGGGAAAATGCATCCAACACAGAAATTTAGAATGACCAACCACATTCAGTCCACAGCAAACACACAGATATGAGCTGTCGTTATATTTTCGACATCTCCTTTTTTTCTATTCATTCATTCAATAATGTTTCACCCTTTCATGCTAAATGTTACGTATGTTTTGGAAATACCGTTCTGACCAAAACAGAATTCCTGACCTTTGAGAGTTCATTGAGCAATTTAGGAAAGAGTTTTAATATAATGAGATGAATGTTCTTTTATGGACGAGAAAGAATGTGATCAAAGTGAATATATGCATTAAGGAAAGTACCATCTAAAGGAGAACTGAAATGTGGATTGGGTCTAACCAAAGACAGAGGATAGAATTGTCACAAAAGTGAACACAGGAAATAGCAAGGGTTAATTGAGAGTTCAGAGGACTTTAAAGAGCAGCAACAGCTGCCCCATGTGCTAGCAGAGAGAAGAACAGAGACAAGATCTGTCCCGAAGAAAGTCAGCATTATCACATAGAGCTGACCCTCAAAGAAGTGGAGAGACTTAGAATGATTTTTCTGCTTTTATAGTTCTTATTTTTTACATAAAATTCTGTAAGGTGCTTTTAGTTTTTGTTCATTTTTGTTCATTTTTAAAAGATAAACTTTTATTTTATGTACCTGCACTGTCATGCAATTTTAAAAGAAAATGTTTCATTTTTATTAAAAAAGTATTTTCTTCTAATATTAACAGGTTTATTGACTCCTAAAACACATATAATAAAACTTAAAATATTAAAATATAGACTTTTATAAAATATAAACTATCAAGAAAGTGAATGCAATGTATTGATCATTTAGTGGTAGCTCTTCCCACTAGTATAGAAATTTGTGATTACTCTTAGATAAGTGAACCAGTTTTCCCACTGTCTCTTAGGGATTTTTTATATCTTAGGTATTTGTTGTAAGTCTCTTACTACGAATAAAGCATGACTCATCTTTGATAAATGATCTTTGAAAATAAATAGAACCTCTTAAAATATAGGAGCTATAAAGTAGATATATTCACATAATTTTTAATAGTACATTCAAAGGTTCCAAAAAATTTAAACCTAGAGACTGAAGAACCGGTTAAGAGCACCGGCTGCTTTCCATAGGACAGGGTTGGATTCAATTAACACCCACATGGTAATAAACAACTATTTATAATTCCAGTTCCAGGGGATTCCACACCCTCACATGGACATGCAAGTAGGCACATCACCAAGGCATGCAAATAAAAATGAATTAATTTTAAAACTCGAGTCTGATACAAATAAGGGCAATAATAAGGTACTGCTGTCACTACGTCTTTCAATATTTGTATAGAAAATCAGGATTACTGGACTGTTTTTAAAGTATAATTTCAGTGTTATCATTCTCTTTAAAATTCAAGTCAGTCTTGAGAACTCATCAGTAGACGCTAGACAAGCTGCTCAATCCTCGCTAATCAGTGATGGACACAGGAAAGGAAAGCAGAATCTTCAGTGTGTTTCTCTGCCTAATGCATATCTTTCTTTAATAGTGTTACAGAGGCAATTAAAAGAAAAGAAAAGCTCATCCACATAAAAAATACTTCCTCTTCTCTGATGACTGGCATGATAACGTGGGAGTAAAAAATGCTACTCAGTGTTTTGCCAGACAAACTCTGTAATAGTTAATCATTCAGAGCAGGTTGTTAATGCCCAAATTATTTTTCTTTATCCCTCTGAATTTTATGCCATAATGTTACTTAAAATAATATGATCATAATAAAAAGCAATACTTGTATATAATTCTTGAATTCCCAAAATGATGATATTTATAAAAAGTTAGGCACTTTCAATTTGTCATGCCAGAATCAAGCAAAACGAAACTCAGAATTAATACACATCTTATTTAACATCACCATATACATTAAAATTGTATGCCTTTGATCAACATTATGAAACATATGATAATTTCCGGTCATGACTCCAATCCTAGAACTAACTGTATACGCATATTGAAAATAAGTTATCTGGTTAGTCTAACTATAGAAAAAAATAAACAACTGAAAACTGTGAAAACCTGAGGTTTCACATAGGATTATTTTCTAAAGTAAGGTAGAAAGATAAATAGCAAGGTGATTGATTACAGCAAGAGTGTATTATGCTATTGGATGAGTTTTTACATTTTAATAATAAAATGTTTACCTACATGTTTAAGTTAGGATTTGTTGGAATGTAACTATTTTATTAATAACTGGGAAAATTTCACTATTGAATAAGAAAAACTTCCTTATGTTTTATGGCTATGAATTCCTGTGATGCACATTCTTATCTTCCTTACCACAAAACCAAGTGCAACCTGGAAAGTTTGTTATTGCTTCCTAGTAGAAAAAAGAGAGGGTCTAATGTTTGTAGCCAATCCATCTTCCTGACAACCTCCCACTGCCCGTAACCATGGGAGAAACTAGAGTGGACAGAAAGTAAAAAGCCAACTGAACGGTAACTGCATGATGTAAATTCCATGTTGCTATTCATGATCCAGCAGGACTTTTGGCAGTGAAGTTGGAAGACTATAAGCATGTTCCAATAAACAACCCCTCATCATGGCTCTAAAAATAAGTCCAATAAATTCATTGGTTTCCCATAAAAAAATAAAAGGAGTGAAAAGAAAGCTAATGATGAGCAAATGTGATATTGTAAACATCAAAGAGGTATAGAAATGCAAATACATCTTCATGTCATCATGTTATTTTTTGTTTGTTTGTTTTTTTGAGACAGGGTTTCTCTGGGGCTTTGGAGCCTGTCCTGGAACTAGCTCTGTAGACCAGGCTGGTCTCGAACTCACAGAGATCCGCCTGCCTCTGCCTCCCAAGTGCTGGGATTAATGGCGTGAGCCACCATCACCCGGCTCATGTCATCGTGTTCCATCACCTAATTATGATACTGCCTCCTAAACTGAGACTCTGACCTCAGCAATGAGGGCCTTTTCTCCCTCAGCCTTTTTATTCTCAGTACTGCGTTCTCAGTCCCAATGAGGAGCAGAAAAGAGGGAGAACATGAGCATGGAAGTCAGGACCACGAGAGGTCCACCCATCCACCGAGACAGTGGGGCTGATCTATTGGGAGCTAACCAAGGCCAGCTGGACTGTGACTGAAAAAGCATGGGATAAAACCGGACTCTCTGAACATTGAGGACAATGAGGGCTGATGAGAAGCCAAGGACAATGGCATGGGGTTTTGTTCCTACTTCATGTTCTGGCTTTGTGGGAGCCTAGCCAGTTTGGATGTTCACCTTCCTAGACCTGGATGGAGAGGAGAAGACCCTGGACTTTCCACAGAGCAGGGAACCCTGACTGCTCTTCAGACTGGAGAGGGAGGGGGAGAGGAGTGGGGGGAGGGGGAGAGGGCGGGAGGAGGGGGAGGTAAATGGGAGGCTGGGAGGAAGCAGGGATTTTTTTTTTCAATAAAAAAAAAGAAAAGAAAAAAAAAGAATTCTACCATTTTTCATTCTGCTTTGTAACTGCCAAGAGACATCCCTTAGCCATGACACTCCTAGATGTAAATTTAGGACAAAGCTTGAAGAGTCAGAAGAAAAAAAAAGTCAATTGATTCAAATTTTAGCTTTAGGGAACAATTATCTCCAATTATTAACTTTTGTTGTTATTGTTGATAAATACCAAAGTAGCTGGGGAGAGAACAGATAAAGTTCTCACAGGCAATTAATATAGGAAAGGGGAATTAAGACTAGGGAATTAGTAAGGAAATGTGATATTATCTATATTTTAATTATAATTGTCATGGCACATTGACTTGCTATTTATAAGGAGTAATGTTGATCTTTATTTACTTATTTATATCGAGTCAGGGTATCTATTTAGCACAGGCATTCTTTTTTTAATTAATTTATTTATTTTTATTATGTATACAACATTCTGCCTCCATGTATGCCTGCGCACCAGAAGAGAGCGTCAGATCTCATTTCAGATGATCGTGAGCCACCATGTGGTTGCTGGGAATTGAACTCAGGACCTCTGGAAGAGCAGCCTGTGCTCTTAACCACTGAGCCATCTCTCCAGCCCCTAACACAGGCATTCTTACATCACACTTTGTGGATTGTGTTGAACCTGAACATGCAGCAATTCCCTGCCTCATCTTCTGAGTACTGGCAGCACAGACAAATACCACTGTACCTTGCAGATTTTTATTTAACAAACGCTGAAATCAGGGCAAAGACTACCCGAAAGAACATCTGAAGAAGTGACAGCATGACAATACAAAACAAAAGGACATGTCTCTTTGCTCTAACCTCTAGACCAATGTTTCTCGTGCTGCAAGCAGGAGTCTTAGAATGAATTTAAACTGTTCTCCAAGTCAAAGACACACTTCCTGCATTATTATTAATTAGTCTGAGAATAAGGGATGGAGATCTGTTTTACTGTATAAGGTAGGATCCCAAACTATAAACTTTGCTAAAAGAGAAATGAAATCAGCCCCTCACAGAGCTCTTTCTGCTGCAACACCCTACAGAAAATTGTAAGGTATAGGAGCAACATATGTGTCCACCAAAGCACCAGCAGAAAAAGAAGTAACCACTTTTATATATAAAATCAGTGTTATATATAAAATCTAAATATTATTTAGCAGAGACAGAGAGAGGGGGGACTGTCATTTGGGACAACACTGAAGAAACCAAAGAAATGAGAAGATTCAGAAACAGTCAAATATTATATGTTTTCACTTATGTGTGAGCTTTTTTCTTTTTAAAACAACCATTGCAGTTGGAAACTGAGCATAGAACAATGAATTACCAGCAACAGAGTAGAAGAAATGTAGAAAAATAGACATGCCATTATGAAAATGATTAGAAATGGAAATTAAATGTAGAGGGCTCTTATAATTCATAGACATTAACAGGGCAGGCCTGGGCATGCATATAACTCAGTGGTAGAGCGATTGCCTTGATTGTGCGATATGCACATAGGTTTAACATCCAGTAAGGAAAGAAGGAAGGAAGGAAAGAAAGGAATCTGACTATAATTAATAAAACTGCATTGTGCATTCAGATTATTCTATTGTGTTTCCAATTCTTTATCTAATGCTATAGATGAAAAAAATGAAGCAAACATTCAACTCTAAACACAGTTTGTTAGAAATTATATGCCTTCTTCCATACTTTGAGACTGCATGAGAGTCACTCATCAATCATTAAACTCGATTGTTTATTTGTCTGTAAAGTGGTGGCAGCCCTGTGACTGTGTTGATCCCACTGGACATGTGATGATTACTACAAAATGCTCAAGTGCTGGCTGAAATGCAAGACGACCTTGCTCACGAATTGCAAGAGGTGCAATCCTGTTCAGGTGATTCAAGGAAAATCAACGAGGAAAACAAACGCCATTGTTTAAACTTCGTTTATTTGTAGGTTAAAATGTAATGCCATACAGTTTTAACAATCACTTAAAAAAGGATTTGTATTTGCATAAAATGAAGCAAAACAGAAATATATGAAATCAAATACTATCTTGCTTCAGGTTTTCAAATCAGCACTTAGAGTCCCGATATGCATCTCTATACATTGTAAGTATATTATATAAATATACTATAAGTGATCTCAAAACCACAATAAATATTAAGTAGGTTTTTAGGCACATGGCATAAGAAAAATGCAGAGTCTGTCTGCATAATTCTAGAGAGTGTGGAGCAACTCACTCTTAGGTCATTTTCCCCCACCTATTTTACACAATATATACAGACAGCCATCACATGTGATACTCTGTCACCTCTGAATCTAACATTCATCCTGCATTAGTGCCTTCTCACTCACTCTTTGATATATTTGTTCTACATGGCTGTCACATAAGAAAACACTTTGCAGTCTTCTTCAATTAAGTGCCTAAATAAGTAGAGGCTATCTACAGAACATATTCATGGAATTATGCAGAGAGGCATGGACTCTCACAACTGTTCCAGGTAATACTGGGACTTGCCCTGAAGGCAAAATTAGAAATTGAAAGATGTATCAATGATTTTAAAATTGCCAATAATATTAAATTCAGAAATCATTAGAAACCGAGGTAACACCTGTTTTCCTTTTAAAGAGATAGAAATACTTGAAAATATGCCAAAAGTATTTTTTAAAAAAAAAAATCCTGGCAAAATATGACCTCAGTCACTGTCAGCTTTGTTTTTAATCATTTCTGTGCAAATGTAAACTGAGGACGCTCTTCTTAGACGGCCTTATACTGTTGGGATTAAAGATCACAGCCATGGACACCTGAGATCACCTTCTGATAAGTGAAGCCCAATGCTTCTCATAGTAGAACCAACATCCATTGATAAAAATGAACCACGCCCGCAGCTGTTGCCATTTCAACTACAAGTCGGACTCTGGCATATCTGGCATGTCTGCCATCAAATACCCAATCCCATAGCGTCCATTGGGAGCGGTGTCCAGTGTCGGGGAACCACTTTGTTTTCGATAGATATTTTTACCAAAATTAGGCGACGACATTTCGCTTGGTATCTTGCCATGAATGAGACTTGCGTCATCTCCTTCCAAGTTTACAGGCTCTTTCAGGACTCTTCCTCTCTTGTAGGTCACAGAGGCCAAGTTACCGGAGCTATCGTCTATGAGGTTGCAGCGACGAACAACGAAAACAACAGGGACCGGAAGTATTGCAAGAGCCATCAGAGAGAAGCAGACAACCATCCCCCACACCGGGTAGCTCAGAAATTCCTCTGAAGCCTGGTAAAGTCAAGGAAAGATAAATATCAACCATCTTCTTATGCACACAGATGAAAGCATTATATTGATCTTGGGTTTATATGCCTGGTTCTCAGACAATTATTTCACTTGCTCTGACTGACATAAGTAATGGAAGTGACATTCAGCAAACTCAATGATTAAAAAGTATGATCATTTATATTTTTGTTTCTTAGAATTCTGCCCTGACCCCATTAAACTTGAGGGAACACAAGGAGGAGATAAAGACACAAGAGAGAGGGAGAAAGGGGGAGGGGGTAATTATTTCCAAACTGAATGCTATCACATCTATTAGTTTAGGAAAAACAAAAGAATTGACAATAATTAGGAAAAACTATCAATCAATAAGTCTGGGGGTACTCTGTTACTAAGCAAAAAACATGTGATATGTGTACCATACCATCTCAAAAATCTTGAAACCTAGACTTCAAAGCACATCTGGTCCCATGGTTTGATAAATAAGACAGGCTGGTCTATGTTTCCATTGTGATTGTGTTATTATTATGTAGAATTATTGACCACAGAGGAGTTAAAATCAGCGCACTGGTCTATAACAAAAAACACAGACCTCCTGTTTGAGCCAGTGTGGCTAGTACTACTTGGAAACACGCCTTCCATAGTCACTTGCTAATAGAAAACAATTGTCATAAAGTCTTGATTTAATATTTATTTAAATTATGTCTGTATTGCTAATATGTATTTTAAGCATTGTGTGTAGCTTATATTTAATGAATTTCTACAGATATATATTCCTGGAGCTTTACTATGCTTCCTAGAGTCAAAAGCCATGAAACCATTGTTCTTCAATGATAAAATGAAGAGATCTGATTTAATAAATAGAAGGCTTTTTGAGTGTCATTTGCTAAAGAAGTTTACAGTGTATAAACATCATAGCTGTGTGAGGTACAAATTATAAATCTTATTAACCCCAAACCAAAGCAGCATATTTCAAAAGAGATAAATAAATAAACAAATAATATAATACTATAAAGTAAATAAAATACAAAGATTTCTAGCGTGGCATTTTTTTTACTTCAAATAAGCTGGAGGGAGTGGGAACTTGGATTGGTATGTGAAATAAAAAATGACAGTTTGTTTTGTTTTTAAAAAAAATTTAAAAAGTCAAAAAAAGAAAAAAAACTTCTTTATTTTGCATTTTACCTTCTCCTCAATCCATGCGTTATAGCCAGGAGGACTTAATCCCATATTCACAATGCTAGCGATTAGCAATGTTAGTAGCATTAAAGGGGAAATGTATTTCCACATATAATAGTAATATCTGCTCGGAGCAAAGCCTAACATATCCGTTAGGTCTTCTATAAACCTGGGGAAAAGAAAACCTTGAATTATTCCTCCATCATATGACATTACCTTACTAATCTGATAGAAATCTAGATATAACACCTTAGTATGTGTTGCACTGATCACAAATTCAATGGATAGAGGGGTAGCTCTGTGGGCTAAGTGCGCTCCATTCAAGCATGAGGGCTTAAGTTCAGATCCCAGCACCCACATAAAAAGCCGAGGCGCATCAGTATGCATATCAACCTCAGTGCTAAGGAAATGGAGACTAAATTACCAGAGCTCGCTTGCCAGTCAGTCTAGCAGACATAGAAAGTCCCTGGCTCAGGGAGAGACCGTTTCCAAAAATTAAAATGGAAGGCAAAAGAAGATGAGAACAGAATGTTATCCTACGGCTTCCACAGGTACATAAACAGACACCTTGCCTTTACATAGAGGCTTACATACAAACACACACAAATTCAAAATGAAAGATGATGTAGAGAATGACTATTTACTTATAAAATAAATTGAAGCTGTTATCAGTATGTTTAGCATAAACCCCTAGCCAATTATTGAAGTGTACTATGGATGATAACCTAGAATACGACTGCAAAATTTGTTGTTATGTTAAACACCCTGAATAACCTTTTACAAAAAGTATAGTGATTCTATGCTATCACAGAATACCACCAGTGGGTGTTTAAATTTTGTAGAATGCTCACTGTTTGTTTTTCTGAGTAATATCATAATTGAAAGAATATTCTCATTTTGCAATTCATTCAAATATCTCTCAATTCCAATCTGAGTCTTCAAGCCTTTCCCCTAGGATTGTCTCTTTACTTTTTCTTGTAGTTTCCAAGAGACAATTACCTGTGGCTACCTCCATTTTCTGATTCACGAAGACATCTGATTTCCATATTTCTCATAAACTAGCTATGGAACCAGAATCACGGTTATAATTTCACTGGACCTGAGTGGGAGGCAGGGTTGTCTGATTACAGGGCTATAATTTATAAGGGAAGAAATTCAGTATCAACATGGTAACAGTATACTGTCATTGTGAAAACAGTCGTCTCCCTTTGAATTCAGCTAAAAGTGAATCTTCGGGCCACTATGATAACTCAGTGGATGAAGAAGGCTCTGGCAAGCAAGCCTGTGACCTGAATTAGATACCCAGAAACTCCATAATGTAAAGATAGAATCACACTTGAAAATAGTTCTCTGACCTCCATGAGTGTACTAGAATATATATTACACACACACACACACATAAATAAATAATGTAGTGAAATAACAAATACTTAGATAAATTAAAAAATGAATCTTACTGCTACCCATTAGTCCCTGCATTGATGATTTTTAACTGCCAACAAGCACACTTGAATGACAGTTTAGCTATGTTCAAAATTACGTTTTCCTTTCTTGATTATAAACATATATAGTTAACAAATAATATATAAAATGTCTGTTGATGAGCAGAGTTTTCGATTAAATATTAGTTTTATTTGTAAAAAGAAAGTTTTTTTGGGTATGATGTTCAATATATTTTCTTGTACTTAGAGACCTGGTATGAGCTATAACATATTGTTTTGAAGAACTCTGCCTACTCTTTCAATAATCACATTATCACTTATTTCAGGTCAGTTCCCTCAGTATTGTTTTGTGTGGTATATTTGCTATATTAATGTATTCATTATATTTATTTGATTTTATAAAAATAAATAAAAATAAAAATTATTTTCCATTCTTAAATAATTAACTACTTTGCTTTTTTATGGTCCTTTTTTGGGACTGCATTTATAACATATTTAAGTTTTACACAGAATTATTTCTTGAATCCCAATACTTCTGCTTTTGCATCTACTTTTATCCTCTTTCATATTTTTGAAAATTAAAATAATTCCACAATTCCATCCTTTTGAAATATCTGTCAATTCTAAAACTTTACTGAAGTATCTTGTGAAAATTCTATTTTAATGGCTTGCTGTATGACTCATTTCCTCATTTTCTTTCTTTTGAAATGACTTGTTTTCCTTAAGATTTGACTACACTTAAAAGGAATCCATTTTCCCGAATTTTCAGGAGGAAACAATGAGGACAGCTCCATGCTTGCAAAATGATCAATGGTTGTCTTTGTTTTGTCTCGGACCTATGGTCTCTCCTTCTTTCAATTATCTCTTCTTCCATTTCAGACTGGCCCTGCTTATGTCTATCTTGCCAACTTAATTATCTTCTCATTATTTTTATTCAGAACAGAGTTTAATTTTAGAAGGGCACATTAGTTTGCTGCTGCTTTCAGAAACTTGTTAACTCCCTCACTAAAGATCTTACTGTGTTCCAAGCTCTTTGCAGCCCGTGCAATGAGGGATGGGACGCAAGATATTCATTTGAGATTAGGCCACATCTTCAAAATAGCACGGCATGCTTTGCTTCCATGAACTAAAAAGATTAAAGAAGGTGTCAGAAACCTAGTTGCATGTTTTCTACTGCCCTCCCCTGTTGCGGGAGGTTCTTCCGCTCCTCCAGCCTGTAGCCGCTGAGATACCAGCCCATTGGGGTGTGGTCTCTCTCCCTGTTGTCTGGGATGGTGATCTGTAAGTTTTTTCCCCTTTAAATAAATACCACCCTATTAATCATAATTCCAAACTGGTGTGGCATTGTTTGTGACTTACGCTTTCACTCCCCCATATAAGGGACACTATACAGGTCTTTTAGGTAACAGTGGCTTATCTTAACCTTTCATGAAGGTTCATGGTGGGGGGATCCTCTTGTCAAAGACTGTAAGTCTTTGGTTTCACTATTAAAACCAGTAAAGAAATTTAAAAAAAAAGAACTCAAAGGAACAAAGAACTATGTGGCCATCATCTCCAGGCTTTAAGAATACTCCTTTTACATTTGTATTCATATTTACTAATAACACTGAGTTAGTATAATTGAATATTTTCTTTCTCTATGCTAAACTGTTTGCTATGACAAAAGTTTGGATTTAGATTGTCTACTCTCAATTGCCTGCCATCTTTCAAAGGTATTAGTGGAGATTCAGGTAGAAGTATATTAGGTTACTGAGCTTATGAAATCATAAAATCATTGGAGCTGAGCAGGAAGTATTCAATGCTGCTCAATGATGTAAAAGGAAAACTAATTAAATTGGAAAATTCTTGTGTGAGAGTTTCCATACCAGAACGTTAGATAAATTGTGACCTTTCAAATCAAGCTGTGTTATTCCAAATGACCATTCTGCCATCTTTTAACATACATCTTTCTTTCTTTGAATTTCATTTTTGGTACTTCAAAAAAACTACTGTATCTGACTTGAAAGATTATTGTTAAAATCATAAATTACATATGCAGAACATACAATTTCTTACACAATAAAAATTCAACAAATGCAGCTATTGTTGACATTACTTTTTATCATGTTGTTATTATGGGTTAGAAACACTACCATTGAAAAATCATATTCTCTAGCAAGACTTCTTCAAATAATAAACTATTTAAATGTAAATCTAAATTGATAACTTATTAATTGAGAGAGAAGTCTAGTAACAATATCAGAATCTATCGTAGTGAAGGTTGGCTATGTGGTAACACATTAAGAAACTTGGCTTTGTAATCAAGATCTAAATCAAATTTCTACCTGTACAGTTAGCACACAGTGCCTTTTGAAACAGGAAAAAACAATCCTCCATCTTAACAGTGTGTGTAATGTTAGTCACCAGAGAACATTTCTCTATAGACATTTAATTTTAGAACAATTTTAGTTTCATAACAAAACTGATGTAAAGATGCTGAATCCAATATATCTTTGATCCCAGCTTATGAGTCATGTCCCCCATAATCAACATCCTATATCAGAGTTGCATATATATTAGAAATTATAAGTTGATGTTGACATATCAGTATTCTCTACTGCCCATAGCTCAAATTCATTATTAGTATGATGCCTTCTATGGATTTGGACAAAACCATAACAGCTTATATTTATTATTATTATTATTATTATTATTATTATTATTATTATTATTATTATTATTATTTGTGTTCTAAACACCCCTTGGGCTCAATCTATACATCTGTCCTTACCCCCAGTTGCTATCAAACACTTATTTGGATACTATCTAAACAGATGTAACAAGTTGGAATCCATCCGGATACAGCATTATCAGCTACTGCTTCTGTTTCTTAGCAACACACATTATTTTTTCCAACATTGTTTTTATGACCTTGTAGGAATTTATCTAGGATTGGACAATATTTTCCTCTTTTGGTAGTTTTATCCATTCATCTGTTCAAAGGTATCTTGACTGTTTCCAAATTTTGACTATTCTGAGAAAAGCTGCTATCACCATTTTTGTACTAGTTTTCATCTAGAATATATTGCTTCTTAGTAAATACCAAACTGTACACTTGGCATGTCATATGATAAAAGTATCTTCGTTTTATTACAAGCTAAAGAACTGCTTTCTGATGTGGCTACTTTACCTCATATCTCCACCAGCAATAAATGAAGGTTTCTTCTAGTCTACAGTCTCTTCAGTACTTTGTGTTGTTGGTGTTTGAAATGTTATCCATTCTAGAAAGTGTTAAGGAAATCTCATTGCTATCTTAATTTGCGTTTTCGTTTTTCATATATATGTGTATGTAGTTAGGTATGTGTGATGCGTATATGTATGTGGTGGTATGTATTTGTACTTACATATCTGTGTGTACACATATGTATGTATGTATGTATGTATATATGTATGTATGCATGTATGTATGTGGGTGTGTTGCCCTGGGATTGACATTGCATATTATACTAGCCATTTTTATGCCAACTTGAAACAAGCTAGAGTCATCAGAGGAAGGAGCCTTAGTTGACTTAGTTGAGGATATGCCTCCATAAGACACAGCTGTAAGGCATTTTCTCATTTAATGACCAACGGGTGAAGGCCCAGTCATGGTTGGTGGTGCCATCCCTGGGCTGCTAGTCCTGAGTTCTATATTAGAATGTAGGATGAACAAGCCATGGGAAATGAGCCAGGAAGCAGAATTCACCCATGTCTTCCCCGTCAGTTCCTGCATCCATGTGCGAGCCCTGCTTGAGTTCCTATCCTGACTTTCTCCAGTAAAGGACTATGATCTGGAAGTGTAAACCAAATTAAAATCTTCCCTTTTCAGCTTGCTTTAGGTCATAGTGTTTGATCACAGTAACATTAACCCTAACTGAGACATATGTCTTCCATAATCACGATATGTTTATGCAGAGTTTTTTACTGAACGCTATGCTTTTTAGCTAACCAGTCTCCTAGAAGCTTCCAATCTCTGTTTCCTTTATGGAGGGATTATGGGCAAGCCACCACACCCAAACAACATTTTTATATTGGTTTTAGGAATGTGAACTTCATTTTTTGTGCTAACTGAAAGTGCTTAGTCACTAAGCTATCTCTCTAGCCCCCTTAATTCCCATGCATTATCGTGATGATACAGAAGTTTTTCATCCAAAATTACGACACAAGATTTTGCTTACTTCTAAAATTGCTATTGCTGCTTTCACTAACTGAAACATGATCATTACAAGCAATTCCTATTCTTCCTGGCTTTTAGCTTTGGACAATATTAAGATTGTCTCAACTCAGTCAAGATAATCATTCAATAGGATTGTTTTGGCTATCCTGGGTTTTTTGTTTTTCCATATAAAGTTGATTATTGTCCTTTCAAGATCTGTGAAGAATTTTGCTGGGATCTTGATGGGGATTGCATTGAATCTATAAATTGCCTTTGGTAGAATTGCCATTTTTACTATGTTGATCCTCCCAATCCAAGAGCAAGGGATGTCCTTCCATTTCCTGGTATTCTCTTCAATTTCTTTCTTCAATGCCTTAAAGTTCTTGTCAAATAGGTCTTTCACTTCCTTGGTTAGAGTTACCCCAAGATATTTTATGCTGTTTGTGGCTATCGTGAAAGGTGAAGTTTCTCTGATTTCCCTCTCTGCTTCCCTATCCTTCGTATATAAGAGGGCGACTGATTTTTTGGAGTTGATCTTGTATCCTGCCACATTACTAAAGGTGTTTATCAGCTGTAGGAGTTCTTTGGTGGAGTTTTGGGGGTCGCTTATGTACACTATCATATCATCTGCAAATAACGAAAGTTTAACTTCTTCTTTTCCAATTCGAATCCCCTTGATCCCCTTATGTTGTCTTATTGCTATTGCTAGAACTTCAATAGCCAAAACAATCCTATACAATAAAGGATCTTCTGGAGGCATTACCATCCCCGACTTCAAACTCTATTACAGAGCTACAGTATTGAAAACAGTGTGGTACTGGCATAAAAACAGAGAAGTCGATCAATGGAATCGCATAGAAGACCCAAATTTTAACCCAGAAACCTATGATCACCTCATTTTCGATAAAGGAGCGAAAAGTATACAATGGAGGAGAGAAAGCATCTTCAACAAATGGTGCTGGCACAACTGGATATCAACCTGTAGAAGATTGAAAATAGACCCATATCTATCACCTTGCACAAAACTCAAGTCCAAATGGATCAAAGACCTCAATATCAGTCCGAACACACTGAACCTGATAGAAGAGAGAGTGGGAACCACCCTACAACAAATGGGCACAGGAGATCGCTTTCTATCTATAACCCCAGAAGCACAGACATTAAGGGCAGCATTGAATAAATGGGACCTACTAAAACTGAGAAGCTTCTGTAAAGCAAAAGACACTGTCACTAAGACAAAAAGACAACCTACTGACTGGGAGAAGATCTTCACCAACCCTGCAACAGACAAAGGCCTGATCTCCAAAATTTATAGAGAACTCAAAAAACTAGACTTCAAAATGCTAATTAACCCAATTAAAAAATGGGGCACTGAACTGAACAGAGAATTCTCAACAGAAGAAGTTCAAATGGCCAAAAGACACTTAAGGTCATGCTCAACCTCCTTAGCGATTAGGGAGATGCAAATCAAAACAACTTTGAGATATCATCTTACACCTGTCAGAATGGCTAAAATCAAAAACACCAATGATATCCTTTGCTGGAGAGGCTGTGGAGGAAGGGGTACCCTCATACATTGCTGGTGGGAATGCAATCTTGTGCAACCACTTTGGAAATCAGTGTTTCGGTTTCTCAGGAAATTCGGGATCAACCTACCCCTGGACCCAGCAATACCACTCTTGGGAATATACCCAAGAGATGCCCTATCACATGACAAAAGCATCTGTTCAACTATGTTCATAGCAGCATTATTTGTAATAGCCAGAACCTGGAAACAACCTAGATGCCCTTCAATGGAAAAATGGATGAAGAAAGTGTGGAATATATACACAATAGAGTACTACGCTGCGGTAAAAAACAATGACTTCTCGAATTTTGCATGCAAATGGATGGAAATAGAAAACACTATCCTGAGTGAGGTTTCCCAGACCCAAAAAGATGAACATGGGATGTACTCACTCATAATTGGTTTCTAGCCATAAATAATGGTCACGGAGTATATAATTGGTGAACCTAAAGAAGCTAAATTAGAAGGTGAACCCAAGGAAAAACATATAATTATTCTCTTGACTAAGGGAAGTAGACAAAATTGCCGGGGAGAAATTTTGGGATCTTGGGGGGGGGAATGGGAGTATCGGGGGAAGGGGAGAGAAAAGTGAGAAGGGGAGGATGAGGGAAACTTGGGGAAACAGGAGGATTGGGATAAAGGAAGGTTGGATAGGGGAGCACGGAAGCACAATTTTTAGTTAAGGGAGTCACCTTAGGGTTGGCAAGAGACTTGAACCTAGAGTGGCACCCAGGAGCCCAAGGCGAGGTCCCCAGTTAGTTCCTTGGGCAGCTGAGGATAGGGAACCTGAAATGACTCTATCCTATAGCCATACTGATGATTATCTTGCATATCACCATAGAACCTTCATCAGGTGATGGATGGAGATAGTCACAGAGACCCACACTGGAGCACCGGACTGAGCTCCCAAGTTCCCAATGAGGAGCGGAAGGAGGGAGAACATGAGCAAGGAAGTCAGGACCACGAGGGGTGCACCCAACCACTGAGACTGTGTGGCTGATCTATTGGGAGCTCACCAAGGCCAGATGGACTGTGACAGAAGAAGCATGGGATAAAACAGGACTCTCTGAACATGGCGAACAATGGGGGCTGATGAGAAGCCAAGGACAATGGCCCTGGGTTTTGATCCTACTTCAAGTTCTGGCTTTGTGGGAGCCTAGCCAGTTTGGATGTTCACCTTCCTAGACATGGACGGAGGGGGGAGGACCTTGGACTTTCCACAGGGAAGGGAACCCTGACTAATCTTTGGACTGGAGAGGGAGGGTGAGAGGAATTGGGGGAGGGGGAGAAGGGTGGGAGGAGGGGGAGGGAAATGGGAGGCTGGGGGGAGGCGGAAACTTTTTTCTTTTTCTCAATAAAAAAAAAAACAAAAAAAAAGATACTGATTCAATACCCATTATTGTATTTATGTCACATAAGAGACTCTAGTCTTCATCTACCATAAACTTTACACAATTCTCTCATCACTCCATCTCTGTATGTCTGGTGGAGGCAATTATTTTAAAACACACTGAATAAATACTTCGAAGTTCTCTTATCCATTGAGATGAACTTGGCGTTTCATTTCATATCAAATACACATTCTTCACACATAGAAAGTGTGCAACCGGGGTTTAAACATACCAAAAAGTCAGTTAATTGCATATGTAGTCCGTGTACTATATGCATCTCAAAATAGACTAGGTCATTTTCCCAAATCTTTCTGATATCAGAAAACATGAACTCCGTCTCTCTGTCTCTGTCTCTCTTTGTGTGTATTGGTCTCTCTCTGTCTCTATCTCTCTTTCTCTCTTTTTTTCTCCCTTCTCATAATATAATCCAGCCTAAGAAGTAGGGCACAAGCTTTAGAATAAAGTGGGGGAATCTGTGAGTCACAGATCTGCGACTGTTCAAGTTCTAAATGAATAAGGAGCCTCTTGGGTTTCGTATTCTCATCGTATATAAAATGTGAGAAACAATAACAAGTCAGAGAAACTTACGATCTAGGAACATATCAAATACTTTTCAAGTGTGAAAGTTATCCTTTGAATAAGAATTAAGCCAGGGCTTAGAACTCTAGACAACCTTAAATTGTATGCCGTTCCCAACCCTCATGCACTGAGGAAATACACACCCGTAAACTTCAATCAAGAAAAGACTGTGAAATACTTGACTAGCTGAAGATTAATCCCTTTTCATTTTGTTCCCCTTTAAATGAAATATTGATCAAACTTTTCAAAAATAGAGGTAAAAACCAGCTGCACGCAATCAAGTATACTTACTTATCTATGCCGTAAACAAAGCTTACAGCAATATTCTCCAAGATGACCACAATTAGCAGAGGCAATGTAGCAGAATAATCATCAAACATTGTAACAAAGTAATTTCCAGAGCGCTGCACGAATATTAGGCCAATACAAAAGGCTAGGAGGCAACAGATAACTAAAGAAAATAAACAAACGAAAAATTACCCTTTACATAAAGCCAAGACTTTCCTTTACTGAATCACTACATTCAACCAATAGTTTTCAGTTTTCATAATTTGTTGTAGGCAATAGCTTCTCTGATTTTATGGAAAATTACATGATAGGAGTAGGTTACACAGGATTAAACTCTAAATTTAATAGTACATATCTCATCTCCTTAATTCTCGGGCATCTCATCTACAAGGTACAAATAATAACTGAGGGGCAATTGTATAACAATTTTAAAAATAAATATCCATTCCATATTTCTATTATCAATTGAAAAGTGACCTTTCAGGCAGCACACACTCATAGTTGAATATTACATTTAATAAGCTTCTGTAGTGTTTAAATACCAATGCAATAATGAGTCTAGTTTGGTTTCTAATGGGTTATCAAACTTACAAATGCTCATGCTTGATTGAAATATGATTGTCATTAAAGCATAACATGAAAATCCAATTAGAAAAAGTTTCAGTACCAACCCATATTTACATATTTATCTTGCCTAAATAGTCTTCAAACTAAAGTAACAATTATAGTGATGAGTATTCTCCTTATTCAAGCATCAACTGAGAAGAAATGTTTCCTGCTTAAAATCTAAGAAATAGATTCACAAACTTTGGGACAATTGTTATTGTAAAACCTTACAGATATGTTTGTAATTGATAGTGTAGTTTTTTGCACATTTCAAAGCTGTTTTCTTGGCCTTTTTGACAGTTAATATAAATAAATAAAGACTGTATTGTATGTCTCAGTCTCCTTTTAACGTGAGTAAAATTAGAAGAAGCTGGGTATAGCTTTCTCCACTCCCTCTGTGTGGATCAGATGTGAGGTCTCACATACTGCTTGAACTAACTGCATGCTACTTCCGGCTCTCTAACCCTCTGCAACTGTAAATTTCAAATAGATTCTTTCTTTAATTATTTACCTTGAACATGTTTTTTTTTCCCACAGCAAAAGACAAGTAACAAATATAGGATAGCAATAAAATCTACTTTTTGGAAAAGATAAAAATGTAAATGTAACTTATATAAAATACAATTTTTCCCGAAAGAACTAATACACTTAAATAATAAGACCTACTATTATATTATTATAAATTGCAATCTATCATCACATTGATATTAATGCAATCCAAATGATAACACAATCTAATTACAGAATCTGTTCTCTTAGCAATATAAATGGGCCACAGCTGATGCTGAAAAGCAAAAGCAAAATCTCACCAGTGAGTATTTCCTTCCTCACTTTGAATGTGTCCACAACAGGAGTGATGATTCCTTCAATGGTTCCAAACATACTGCCAAGTCCGAGATTTATCAGCATGAGAAAAAACATCACTGACCAGAACGGAGATGCAGGAAAATGAGTCATAGCTTCTGTAAAGGCAATGAAAGCCAAGCCAGTGCCCTGCACAGCCTGCAGAACACATACAACTAGCATTAACCAAGAGCAAGAGCTTGAGATGCTTCTATTCAACAGTAAGTAATGGTCAGAGCTACAGTAAAGAAATATGCTAGCATAAGCTTTTATTCCTTAAATCATGTTCTCCTTCCCAGGACCTAGACTGACGGTATTAAGTAACCAAAGACTGAAATACAGTTCAGAGTTGCTAAGCAGCATATACAACCACATGGTGCTGCTTATTATTTCAAAGATTCTGGAATGATAAAGTGCATTAGTAAATAAATATTTATTAATTTTTCTAAACTTGTGAATGCAAATACTGAATTATTGCAATAAACAGAAAACACAGTATATATGTATGCAAATATTTCTGCCCCATGAAGTAGCTTAGTCAACTAGAATAAAGAAAATAAACAACGGAAAGAATAAACATTTTAGCTTAAAAGAATGCAAAAGAAGACAGCCAGTGGTGGTGCATGCCTTTAATCCCAGCACTCAGTAGGCAGAGGCAGGCGGATCTCTGTGAGTTCGAGGCCAGCCTGGTCTACAAGAGCTAGTTCCAGAACAGGAACCAAAAGCTACGGAGAAACCCTGTCTCAAAAAATCAAAAAAAATGCAAAAGAAAGGAAAAAAAACGAATGAAACACCCCTTTGCGCGCTCTCTCTCTCTCTCTCTCTCTCTCTCTCTCTCTCTCTCTCTCTCTCAAAA
The DNA here is from genome assembly GCA_025134845.1 of Neodon shergylaensis. Lineage (NCBI taxonomy): Eukaryota > Metazoa > Chordata > Mammalia > Rodentia > Cricetidae > Neodon > Neodon shergylaensis. The sequence goes on along the minus strand of JABTXL010005037.1, from coordinate 15,041,882 downwards.
GAGTGGGGATGGATGGGTGGGGAAATGGGGAGGAGCAGGACAGAGCTGGGGGAGGGGAAACTGTGGTCAGAATGTGCTTTCTGAAAAACTTCTTTTATTCCCCTTGCACTGCCTTGTCCAGCCTTGTGATCAGGACATTTGCCTTATCTTATTGCACCTTATTTTGTGTTGTTTATTTGTTCTCCCTTGGAGGCCTGTTCTTTTGTAAAGAGCAATGGAGGGGGAGTGAGTCTGGGAGGAGATGTAGGGGAGATGAAAGAAGTGGAGTATTGTATGAGAGACGAATCTATTATTGGCAAAAAATGCAAGAAACAAAAAAGAAACACATGCTTTAGATTAAAAAAAATCCAGTGCAGCCTTATCTTATCTAAATCTAACATTCCTATATTCCAATGTTCAAAAAAAAACTTTGTTTTAATTGATAATTTTTATAATTACTGAAATTGTTAGAGAAAAAAGTAAGGACAAACATGAAATTATAGGAATGTTTAAAGACTTTCTGATTAGGACTGCATTTACTGACAAAATGATGCTAAGAACTGAAATATTAGGTATCATGAAATTAAATAACTTTTGAACAACAAAAGAAACAAATGAATAGACAGCCTATACATAAAAGTTTGCAAGCCATACAAATGACAGAGTATTAATATCTAAAATATCCAAAGAAATTTAACTACTAAAAAAGAAGAAAAGTACAAAATACATGGACTGAAGAAATAAACAGCAATTTCTCAAAAGATGAACCACAAACAAACACATGCAAAGGCTCAACATATTAGCTATAACAGAAAAATTAAAACAACATTATTTGTTATTCATCTTACAAGTCCGAAGAGCAGTCATCAAAAAAAAAATCACAATGAATACTGGTGAAATTATTGAGAAAAGGAATTCTCATATACCACTGGTAGGACTCTAACGATATGGATGGAAATTACTATGAAATTTTCCTCCAAACTAAAAATGGATATACCATAAAACACAGATGTACCATGCGTGGTGTTTAATGAATGAACTCCCCATTAACATATCATGGGCATACTTGAACATTAGTTACTGTAGTACTGTTGACAACAGCTTAGGTTAGAACCAAGTAGGTGAGCATCAGCAGAGGAATGGCAGACATGATACAGCATGTATACACTATGAAATTCTGTTAGTGCTAAAGAACAAGGTCACATCTTGTATAGAAAAGTGAGTATAACTGAAGATATTCATATCAAAAATACTTAGTTTCAGAAAGACTAATCTTGCATGTTTTCTCTAATTTCTCATTTGTAAAATGTGTGTGTGCTTGTGTATCTGTGTGTGTCTGTGCATGGTTAGTGGAAAAAGTAGGCCATTTACTGATTGGGTTGTTGGATTCTTATTATTTAGCAGTTAAAGTTTTTTTGCATATTTGGTGTGTTTCCCTTACCTTTTTGTCTAACACACATACACATATATATATATATTTAAACATTAAATTAATGCATACATATATGTGTTAAATTACACATTCATTAAAGTATAAACGACATTGTCTGAGGGAACAAATAGTAGGAGGAGCTCTAAGGAGAAGTGTGCATGGGAGAAATATAACTCCCAAACGAAACTGTTCTCATGTAACTCAGTACTATGTACAATGAATATACAACCATGGGGAAAATAATTTTTAATGAAAAAATGAGGCCACGGGTCAGTGGGTGAATTGTTTGCTGTACAAATATGAGGATTTGTATAGCTGCCCAGCATCCATGGAAAAGTCAGGCCTGATGTCATGTGTTTATAACTGCAGTACAAAGGTAAGAGTTTGGTGGCACACACAGACATGATAAGCAGATCCCTGTGGTTCCAGGTTCATTGAGAGGTCAGAGGTAGAAAAGTGATTAGTGAAAACACCTATCAAACTATGGTCTCTCTATACATTCCCAATGGGGGAATGCCATCCCCTATTGTACACACATGTACACACAGACACACACATAAAACATGCTATTAGTATTAAAAAAAGCAAAACTCTAGAGTACCTGAAAGGTGATTGTATTACTTCAGTTAAAAGAATTGATGAACAAACTAGAAATTATATTTTCTCTTAAAATTAAAAGTTGTAATTATTTAAGGCTTCAGCCACAGTTGCGAGCATGATATATTTATGCTGAGTTTCAGACATACCTAGCTATATTAGAGCAAATGATTAATGGCCACTTTCTGTCCTCGTAGTTGAGAATGTAAGTAGATAATAGCAACCAATAGAAGGACATTTATTACTTTTTTTCAATTCCTTGATGATTAAAATATATTATCGTCGCCGGGCGATGGTGGTGCATGCCTTTAATCCCAGCACTCGGGAGGCAGAGGCAGGCGGATCTCTGTGAGTTCAAGACCAGCCTGGTCTACAGAGCTAGTTCCAGGAAAGGCTCCAAAGCCACAGAGAAACCCTGTCTCGAAAAACCAAAAACCAAATATATATATATATATATATATATATACATATATATATATATATATATATTATCGTCTAAGAAAAAGACGTAATTAGAATGTGTTGAACTCAACTGTCTAACAAAAATTATCATTCATTCATTCATTCACTCATTCATTTATCAAAAACTCAGAAATCAAAATTCAAGTTCTGCATCAAATTTTGTACCAAATTGTGTATCGGATTAGTCTTCATTCTGGAAGAGATATTGGTTTGCATATGGTGAGACTCCCTTTTTAAAATAATGAAAATTTTTGTAAGTAAACATACTCTATGAGATGCAGAGTTATCTGAGAATTTTGAAACTGCATCGCTAGGCACTGTGCAACCCACTTCACTGAAGAACACTTTGGGATGATGCATACTTGAATTGAACGATAATTGCTTGACTTCTCAGACATGGCTTACTAACTTTATTTAGCTCATCCTCGATTTGACAGGAGTTGAGATGAAGGACAGCAAACTCCTCTTCTTTTACTTTTTGAATGATGTCATAAACTAAATGATAATCTTCCGCAGTAACAGCTGAAAGGTTAATGTGATGGGGAATGACATCCCGACTAATGTTCCCCATTTTCAAAAATTTCAAAATCATCTCAGAATTCCTAAAAAATGGAGCAGAACGAGAATGAGCACCCTGTTTCTTTGATGCAGGTTTTATAGAGAATTATATCATTAGAAGCAAATGGAAATGATTTGTCCATACTGTGAAATGCATTTTTCGTTCACAATATTGGCTTTGAAGCCCAGGACTGCAAACACCACCAACGTCGCCAGGACAGAAGTGATAAAATTGATGAAGGACACGAGGACAGCGTCGAAGTGGCAGTTATTGTCTCTCTTGTTGTAGCTCGAAAAGGCAATGACTCCACCAAATCCCAGACCTAAGGCAAAGAAGACCTGAGTTGCAGCCTCTCTCCACACCTTGGGCTCCAGCATCATTTCGAGCTGTTTGAAAATAAGAGAATTAAAGAAGTCAGGAATAAATCCCAAGTTCTGAGCAATTCACTTATATGAGATTAGATCATTTTAATATGGATAAGTGATATTTGTAAACCCAAATGTAATTTAAAATAGGAAAATAAATTATCACTTAGGAATATTTTTTTTTCTAGAAAAGTAGCTAAGATTGCAACAGGGAATATTATCAAGCCCTTACATGGTGACTTTTCCACTTAGGAGAGAACTATTCAGTGTTTTCAGATAAATCATAATCACAGATGGTGACAGAGAAATTACTACTCTTTGATAATTTCCTATTTTATATCTTTCCTTGTCTTTTCCATTGCATAATACATCAAGTACCAATACAAAGGGAAATAATCACTTCACATCCTAGCCTTCTCATGTTTCCCAAATTTTGCTGGAAATCTAAGGATGGAGGTAACTGGTACACGATTGGAATGACTGGGCTGCCACGATACCTTTCCATTTGAGAACAGAAGGAGGTCTATTGCATTACGAGTGTTCTGAATGTGCAAACACATTCCACCCTGTGGGCTGTGCCTTAAGTCTTTGAAAACTCATCAAATCTTTCAAGAACTTAATGAAATAAATCAATTCAATAAGCACTCAAACTTATTTCCATTCACAAAAAATGCTTAATTGTTATTTTTTTCTCTCTCACATTGAAGTCAAATTGTCTCTATTGGGAGTAATGTCAAGGTAGGTGGTAGCTAAGAATATGAATAGTACCAAATCAAACCGTGATGCTAAGAGATTTAATGAAAGTGCAAGATAACGGCTGGAGGGATGGCTCAGACGTTAAGAGCATTGGTTGCTCTTCCAGAGGTTCTGAGTTCAATTTCCAACAACTACATGGAGACTCATGGCTGCTTGTAATGCGGTATAGTGTTCTCTTCTGCCCTGCAACCATACATGCAAGCAGAATACTGTACACATAATAATTCAATAGGTATTTTAAAAGAGACAAAAGCCATTGCACTTTTTAAAAAAAAGTGCATGTCAAGGCAACTCACATCCTTTTCATTCTGCTTTTTCAATAGAAAGAGTAGCGACAAAATTATGGCCACAGTATCAACCAAAGTCTAACTGTCCAATATTGATAGTGCATGAAGACTATAGTGACAAACACAGAGAAGTGCTTTGCATGTTTTTCTCATTTATATTCATAGGATCCCATGCAGCTGTTGAATCTGCTATCTGAGCTTTGAAAAGATGAGAAAAAAGCCTATTACCACATTGCATGTCAGGGGCAGAAATAAAGAGTAATATTCGTAACCTCTCTCTCAAATATTGGGATGTAGTGCTTCAGGTAATTTAAATTATTTTTAATACTTTATGAAGTATTATTATTGAACATAATATTAGATGAGTATTTTAGCAAGCAACTATATTTTTAACAGCTGTTTAATATGTGGGGTATTTCTTCAAGTACACTCAGCTGTCTATGATGGCGTCACCACTAGATGGCAGGAGAGAGCCGTGTATAAAGACTTCTTTTCCATCCATTTGCCTGCAAAATTCAAGAAGTCCTTGTTTTTTACTGCTGAGTAGTACTCTAATATGTATATATTCCATACTTTCTTCATCCATTCTTCAATTGAAGGGCATCTAGGTTGTTTCCAGGTTCTGGCTATTACAAACAATGCTGCTATAAATATAGTAGAGCATATACTTTTGTCGTATGATAGGGCATCTCTTGGGTATATTCCCAAGAGTGGTATCGCTGGGTCCAGGGGTAGGTTGATCCCAAATTTCCTGAGAAACCGCCACACTGCTTTCCAAAGTGGTTGCACAAGTTTGCATCCCCGCCAGCAATGAATGAGTGTACCCCTTTCTCCACAACCTCTCCAGCAAAGGCTATCATTGGTGTTTTTGATTTTAGCCATTCTGACAGGTGTAAGATGGTATCTTAAAGTTGTCTTGATTTGCATTTCCTTTGGGCTGACGAGGGAGGGGGACTTGATTGGGGGAGGGGGAGAGAAATGGGAGGCGGCAGTGGGGATGAGACAGTAATCTTTAATAAATAAATAAATAAATAAACTAAAAAAAATAAAAGTGACTTCAATAAGACAAAAAAAATAAAGCGCACGGTTTTCTGGAGTAAACAAAAACAAAAAAAAAAAAAGACTTCTTTTAACCTGCTTTCAAATACCAAGGTGAATTTTCCACTTGCTGTTTCAGGGTATGTTGTGTGCTTAGGTACATTCTTTTTTACATAAACAATGTAAACAATGTAAAGTAAAATAGCTTATAACATGCCATGTCTTATTAATGTTCACTGGAGACTTGCCCTTTCCTGAATGGAAACAACAAAAGAGGTGGGAATTGGGGGTAGGCCAGAGGTGGTGGAAGGCTTGGGAAGGGGGAATGGGAGGTGTGGGGGGGGGGCAGCGAGGCTGAGGCTCGGATGTAAAATAAATAGATGAAAAAGTAAATAAAATGTTTTTTTTTTTAGATTAAAAAAAAAGTAATTTATCCCAGCACCTTGTTGAAACAGTATGATTGCCATATGGATGAGGCCAGTCCTGACTAAATTCCAGACCAGAAGGGACTATAAAGTGATGCCCTGTCTCAAACGAACAAACAAAACGTATGCTATAATTATTTAAATTTTTTGTCAATACCCTATATCAGTAATTCTCCAACTTCCTAATGCTGAAACTTTTTAATACTGTTTCTCATGTTGTCCCAACCATACAATTTATTTTTGATGCTACTTCATAACTCTGATTTCGCTACTGTTATGAATCAATATACTAATAATTATACAGATAGAAGTTTGAAAAAGGAATTGGGACCCACAGGTTGAGAACTACTGCCCTAGAACAAACAAACACCATTTATCTGTAGGGGTAGCCCCAGCCAATCACCTTGCTTGTAGGGTGGGGTCACCTGAGGAAATTTTTTAGCCGTTACTTTATCAATAGTAAATGGGAAGTTAGCTAACAAGAAAAGAGGAAAAAAAGGAAAGAAAATAAACTAACATTTTAAAGGAGATCCCTAATACAAATTAAAATGTTACTATAAGCTAAAATTTTAAATGCTAGATGCACGTAAAAGTTCGTGTCAGTCCTAAACTATGCACTAAAATCAAACTCCAGAACTGTGTGACAGCCGGTTGTGAACTGGGAAAGTAGTTACAGTTCAGAAGTTAAGCCAGAAGAATTAGTTGGCTTGAACTCAAGAATCATTTTCTTCAGCGATCTGAATATAAATCGCTTTGGTCATCAAGTATGTGAGGCTTGGAGCAGATTTTAATTCTAAGGTGGCTGAAGTGTATGAATCCAAAGCAGTGTTCCACCGAAAGTTCTCAATGGCACCAAATATTAAAGAGCACTTTTGGACTAAAGAAGAAAACCAGACGCCCACGTCAGCATTTTTGCTCCTACAGAATGAATACAGACTCAGACCCAGACATGCAAAGAACACAGCTTCTTTTACCTCCTAACAAGGCAGCTGACAAAGAATTCCACAGAAGCTAATCCCTTCTGCCCCTGCTCAAAGGACCATGCTTACGCCGTTGCACCACAATCGTCCTTCACATAACCTCCAGGGTAGGAACTATTTTAACTGCACACCCTGACCCTCCTCACCAGAGTCTGAACAAGCTAACGGTGAGCTGAAATTTTATGTTGCTGAACCACAAAAACACAGGCACTCCCAAAACCTATTTCTGTTTTGTTTTGAATTCAAAATAACAAGGCATGATTAAGTCTGCAAGTAAATTATGGGTAACCAGGAACAAGACTGACAGCAATAAACTTATCATTGCTTAGTAGATGGACGACATGAGTTTCAAACCCTCTTTGAAACTAACGGAAAATGTCCTGATATGTGTACGTGCTTATAAAAATTATCAAGCGTACCACTTTATTTATGACTCCAGAGAGAGTAAAACATTCCCAAGAAAACACTAATTCTATATAAGACAGTATTCTAGCAAACAGTGGGATTCTCCCCCAGAGATTTTAGATGGCGTGTAACCTGCAGATACTAGGGAAATTAATATTTTTACTAGTTCTTCTAGCAAAAAGATACTGTTGTTGATGTTTCAAATAACCCATGACATATATTAGATATAAACCACTCAACTAGAGGATGATGAGTAAATGCAGATCAAAATTTCCCAGATTTATTACTGTAAAATCATAAGCTATTTCATAGGTAGAGACTTTTCTAATTTAAATACTGACTATTTCACTCAAGAACATGAATGGTATGTTTTAAAAATTGGAGGTGGATCGAATTGGGAATACAGAAAAGCCACTTCTCTGTAATGGTCAACACACTATAATTTAGAAGTCTAATATATTTATGTTAAAACAATTAGCCCTTAAACAGAGCTAAGGAGACATATTTACAATAAATGTAATGGAAAATAAGGCACATACCTTAGGGGTAAACATGTGTCGGATGCCATCAATTGAGCCATTTAAAAGGAGAGATCTGATTAGGAAGCATACAAGTACCACGTAAGGGAACAGAGAACTAAAATACATGATCTGCAAGCAAAAAAAAAAATGACAATAGGTGAGACAGATGAATGACAATTCTTATAGTTATAACTACACTTTGATAGCTATTATTTTTCTTTGTAGTGTGAGGAACAATATGGTTAACAATTTCTAAAGTAATTTTTAAAGGGAATTGTTTGGATTCTTTAAGATCTTATTTGAGACATAAATAAAACTGTATTTAAACTGATTCATACTGTATATATTTATGGGGTAAAGTACAATTCAATACTTGTATAAAATGCTTAATAACAATTTAGAGGTAATTAACATTTTGTGTTATAAGCTTTTAAGCTTACAAGTATCTTAAGAGTCACAGTAAGTTATGGTGAACTATAGTCACCCCAGTGTGGTACCCAATTCTGAATTGTGATCTTCCTTTTGTCTTTTGGGTGTCATTGTCCAATAGTTCTTTATCCATCTCTTTCCTTCCCAGTCTCTAGAATGACCACTCTACTGCCCTCTATTCTTATGTAATAGGTTCTCTTAGTTAGCCAGACAGGAAAGCACATAGAATTTGTCTTTCTCTTACTGAGTTATTATACTTACGTTGTATCTGATTATTGTAAATGATAGAATGCCATCTCATTTAGTGGATGGATAATATGCGGCGAGCGCATTTGCATGTGTGTGTGTATGCAGAATTAAAAAATACAAAATGTTTACCATATATGTTGCTTCTAATAGCAGGATTTAATTTTGCTGAATGATTGTATATATCATTGTGTGCCTACATGAAAAAAATTTGACTTAATTTTCCTTGAATTAGGGCATAACTATGGTGTACGATTAACTAATTGTGTTGATAGTTTTTAATGCCTATTTAAAACAATATTTAGGAAAGAAAGGATCAAACATAAACTGCCTAACAAGTCCTGGTTCATGTTTTACACATATTTTATGTAATGTTTTATGATGAAGCTGTAAAACTCCCAAAGTATTGGGTAATCTTTAGGTACTGCTTTCAGTATAAAACCTTTAACCATTTATTTTTGCTATGTTTGCTTTTAAGGTACTCAGCACATTGCTTATCACCCAAAGGAGTCATTTGACCCAGGCATTAATCTTCTTGACATCTCCAGGTGGAGGTCTAACAAGTATAAGACTTCCCCATTGTAGAAACACACTTCTGAATTTCTCTCTAACTTGTGTCCTCTCCTTTTCAGAAAATGGTCCCGGCGATCCCGTTGCTGAAATCATACATGCAGAGTTGTCCAAGACAATCTGCAATATGCCCTCAGGTTCCGGATCAGCATTCCAGCTGTGTCATTTTCTGCTAACTGCATCCTAAGTGTTCCTAATAGCATTGAACCGATTGCTAATTGCTCCCTCAGTCCTGCAAACCTTTAAGCTAATAATGTTCTCCTTCTGTGGAGCTCAGGCCCTCGTGTCCTTACCACCTGGTAGGTGCATCAAGCTCAGCCTTTCCCTGTAAGCACACCACCTGCTTGCTCCTCTTCTCTACTCACAGAAACATCTTGCAGAAATCTTCCTGAGCAGCCCAAATAAGACTGTCCTTTTATTTCCAAGCGAATCCGCCATCTGGTATGACTCCTGCTACAGTAGAGACAGTGACATCCCCTTGGAGATATTACCATTAGGTTTGGTTTTGTCTGGGACAGCAAATAGCTTTGCTGATGTTACCTTACTTGAGTTCTCTTGTGGGCTGTCCGCTCTGCTGTTATAGAAGCTCTGTGGAGGTAGAGGCCTTGTCTTTCCTGTTCATTAATAGATCTTAAACTCCTAATACATTTGCAGAAACAGAATAGCTATAAGATAAGCATGTGCATAAAGAAGAAATGAAGGGAGCCTGGGAGAATAAAGGGGAGACTATCAAAGCAGAAGAGGCCTCTGGGAAGGGAGCATGTGACTCGATAACTCGAAAAAACTTGTAATAGTAAGACAGTGCCTGTGTTTGCTTCCTTTGTAGTTTATCCTCTGAAAGTCATACTTAAGTATTCTGAAGCTATCAGGGACAGGTTAGTTCTACATGTAGGATGTCAGTATATTAAAATCTATGTTTTGATAAAGTAATTCTGTTTTCATTAGTGAAAACAAACATTTTCAATAATCTTAGATTGGCTTCTGTTTTGATGATATGCTTTCACGTTCATTTTCTATTTTTTTCTTATTAGGGTTATTTTGGAAGTGGGGGTTACTTTTCTGGTTATCTCTGATGACTTCAACCTTCTTTAAATCTTCCAGTCTCCTAAGTCTTATTTGATTGTAGCTCTCCACAATTATGAGCTACCAAAAGCACGAGTACTTTCTGCATATTTCTCAAATCAAATTCAATTTGCTGCTTCATAAGTGGCATGAAGGACTTTGTTCATTCTCAGTTTATTTCCTGCTGATCTTTCCTCCAGGATCTCCCTATCAGTTCGCCTCTGTATGGCAGAGATTCAACATCCATGGCTCTTCTGTATGGAGCTTTCTAGAAATCTGATGGTATTGTTTGCTCAACAGTTAAAAATCTTCAAATTTTTACAGAGTTTACTACATAACATCCACCATTTTACCAGTTTCTGCAGACACTTCCAAGTCTATCAGCAACCAGCTCACATTGTTGCTTTATCTCTTGCTGCCCAAACTGGATGTCAGAATCACACAGGAGCATTTGGCTTCCTCTGGGCTTCATTATGCCTGATTCTGCACCTGAAATGACCTCTTTCTCATCCTTCTCATGAGGTTTCCTTCAACCATCTTAGCATGATCCAAAATTGCCCACTATGTGAAGTTTCCTAAAATCCAGACTAATTGCAATGGCTTTCTTATGCATGTTCTCTTTGCCTCTGTCGCCATACTTAATACAGCAATTATCTGCCTGGATCTTTATACTATGGGCTTTATGAGGCCAGAAATTACCGTACTAATATCTATATATTAGTTCACAGCATTCAGGAAGTCATCAAGTATACTGTACATTAGAAGATAACTCATAGAAAGTTAAGGTTTCTTCTGTGTACACTCTACAATGTCTTTATTATTTAGAATTTTAAATTGTTTTCTAATTATGTGGTCACAATTCTTTCCACTTTATTTTATTAGTTCCACATACATTTGTGTTCTTAAATAAGCTAATTTTGATTTGGTAACAAGATTTTAACATACATTCTTAAGGAAGAAAAACAGAAATATTCCAGTTTATACTGTGAAAACAAAATCAATATATCGAACAGATGAATAGTATAAGTATGCCAAGGTCATGACTGCATTCTTCTCTAAGAAAAGAAAGGTCAATATATTCATTTATAAAATTCTAAGAGTTAAAAGAATGTATCTTAAGCCACACTGTACAAAGCATCTACCTTGTTCTTAAACACAAATTCTTTACATTTACACAAATGGCTACATTTATGTAGCAAAACCCTGTGTGAAACTGAAAAAATTTCAATTAAATCTGCCTTATATACCACATTGTTATCTGAAATTTATTGTACATAGCTACCTAAATCTCATGCATCTTATATATTGGTGTTGTACACTTGTACCTGGAATTACTTTACAAATTTGTGGTGTGCCTCTGTCACCAGAATGGAAAGTTCCTAAATCCAGACTTTGTCCCTTGCTAAACTAAATCAGATTCTAGTAAAGACCAAATATTTAATACCTTTGTAAATAAATAGTTGAATGGAAAAGTCAATGAGCTTGATATAGTTTAAGATTTACATGTGATTAGAATAAAGAAATGAGATACATTCCTCTATTTAATTTAGAGCCTCCTTAGAGTTGCCAACCAAAAAACTTTTTGCAGCAATTAAATTAAGTAAAAGATGACTTTGTCAACCAAAATATTATGTAGGCTATTTACATGTTGTTACAATACTAGAATTGGAAAACATATAAAAATTCTCAATTGTTTTTCTCTTTATATCAAAATGTTTGTTATAGATACACATTCAGAAGGAGTCTTACTGTTGACCTCAATGCCTGACTTTAGTTCTGCGCTTTACTCGTTACTTAATTCAGGATAGTTAACTTGCTCCTGGACTATCAACTTTGTTGTGGACTAGAGATAATCCTTATGACTCATTTGGGTGACGGAATGAAGAAACCAATGTATGCACCATATTTAACAGAGTACTACACTAGAAATACTAACAAGAAACGTCACCCTGGAGCTGGAAGGAAGTCAATAACACTTCATTTCAGTCTTCTATTCTGGGGTCACAAATGTTATAAGATGCTAGAACTAGGGCTCATACAGCCTGTGAACATAGCCAGTGAGAATGAACTGTATATTATAGAGGCAATTAATTTCAATTGTCACCAAGCATTGTCCTAAAAGTTTCCCTCTTATTCCCTCTACTCTTTACTCCTTTATACTGGGGCATAGTCCTGTTCTTTATGGTTTTGCTGTCTCCATTTTATTTAACTCATTGTTGATTGTGCTCACAGACCAACAATTTCTTTTCCCCATAAGAGAGGCAAAAAAATAAAAGATACCAGAATTCGGTGATGCAGTTGCTTTTTGAGGTGTTTTTATTCAGCCTGAGTGATTACCAGCATCCTCCTCTTGTCACTCATGCAGGTTCCAGGCAGTATCTCCCACTCTCCACCCTGTGTGTGTTCGCATGTTTAAAAAACTATATGAGGAGGTCTCATCTTCTAACTGGGACTTCCCAAAGACAATGTGCATACTTGCTAGCCTTCCATCACTCTTTTCTACCTAGTGCTCGCAGAACTCTTTATTTGGAGGCTTTTTGTTTGATTGCTTAATTAATACACATATTCACCCTTTAAAATCAATTCTCCTCTCACCGTCTTCACCTCTCTATTCAATTCTAAAGAACTGCGTCAATCTAAACATTCATATCTTTTCTCGTGCTGCTTACAGCTAGTTTTTGCCCCATCTGGACTGTTAAAATCACTTTTGGATGAGGATGATGACCCAGGAGAAGAGATCCTCAATTGTATTAAAGCATCCAATACAACACAGCCCAAGACTTTCTTCAAATTCTGCCTCAATGTCACCCTCTCCCTAAGGTCCTCTTACTGGAATAGTAAATCACATGTATTGCATAACTTGCACTCCATTCTACTCGAACATTTTTATTGCATGATGTTAAAGACAAAACAGAAAAGTATCTGATATCATGAGAGTAAATTTCAAGTAGTCTTATCAGAAAAGTTGATAAATATGTGATGTGATAGATATGCTAATTCACTTGTGTTGATTATTATACAATTTCCAGAAAAATTGTAACATCAACTTTGTGTTCCACACATGTGTACAATTGCAATTTGTAAAAATAGCATATTAGAAACTAGTATATTTTTTAAAAGAAGAAATTATTTTTTTAAGTGACAATAACACACAAACTCAGAAAGTCTTAGCAAACTTAGCAGCTTTCAAATCTCTATAGTCAACCAGAGACGGCTCTTCCTCCCACATAACACTAACTTAGCAATTATGTTCATATGATGAAACCTGGCTTAAGAACTTATTCCTTTATTTATAATCTAAATTTAGTGACCCCCTAGGTCAAGGTGCACTCAATCTAAGAAGTGTCTAAAATTGGGAAGTTGGTATTAAACATAATAACATTTACAAAAGATTTCAAGACCTTTAGTTGTGCAGCTATTATGTTCAACTTTGTCACATGCAAAATACTGTAGCAGCCACAACAAGAACATGAAGGTCAGATAAACGGATTTACAGGATACAATGCCATCCATATTGTTACTAAAATGGAATTAACAGGAAGCAAAGATGAGTCAGACCAACTTCTGTCCACTCTCATCTCCATTCTCAAGTCATCATTTGATGGGCACAAATATCATACATACTCAGAGGTGGCATAGCGTGGACCATACCACAGCCTCTTCCATTAAAGACACAGACAACAAGGCAAGGTGACACATGGCTGTGTGACTACCACACAGGAGGCAGGAAGACTCCAGTTCAAAAAAAGTTGGGCTACACAGGATAACCTGTCTCAGCCATTTTTATTAATCAGTAAAGTGGGTCTGAAAGTTATAACTACAGTTTAGGGCTTTGAGGAGTAAGTAAAATAAAGTTGTACAGGTCCCAGAACAAAGAGATGTCTACTAGGTATAATTACTTATTACCGGCTTTGTTCAAATTATCTGTGCCAATGTCATATTATTATCATCATCATCATCATATCATCATCATCACATGATTTATTGTTATTAATTATTCTTATAATAATAGTAGAGTAGTCCAACTTCCACTCTTCCCAGTGTTCCTAACTATGATGCCCAATTAGACTGAAAAGACACTTTGAAAAGAGAAATTAATATAATTATACCATTAGGGGACAGTAAAAAGAGCCAACACTGAATTCTTTCTATGAAGCAGCTGAAGGATGGGAAGGGCAGTGATAAGTGTTGGATTCTAATGCTTTCGAAAGCAAAAGTATGAATAAAAATTATGTGCCCAATGCATCATTTTAAAAAGTAAACAACAAACTATTCAGACTTCACAGTGCACCTAATGTCCTTTCCAAGCCCAGTATATTTAAATTTTTATTTGTCCTGGAAGGCAGGCTCTTGTCATCTTTTATGTATTCTGTGTTGGTAGTTGGCATCATTCTAACTACCTAAAGACAAGAACTTTAAGAAACACTCAAAAGTACACGATTTGAATATTCTTTATAATCATTTCTTAGAAAAAAAAGAAGGATATGATACAAAGTAAACAAACAAAAAATTTAATTCATCATTCCATCACTTTTCATGACTGGAGATGACGTAGTCAGAGAACTATCAGATGCTGAACAAATGGCAAAATGAACAGACTTAAATACTGAAGGTTGTTAAAAAAGATTTTGCTAGAAAAAAAAGATACTATAAATGATACCAAATGTCACTACAAAACACTTTGCTTATTACTTATCTACTTTTTAAAGGCACGTTTTTAAAAATATCACTTTTCATAAAATACTTTGAATGAAGTTTTACAAGCAATTTGTCAGCTGAATTTTGGGGATAGCTACAAGGGACTGGCAATACCCACGAAGGGTACTTAGCCAAATCAGGAGGGATTCTAGCATACTAACTTTTCCAGAAGACTGAATGCCTTTGATCATGGCCAGACAAACCATGACCCAGGCAGCCAGCAGGCAGACAGTCATCTTCCAGTTTAAGCCTCCACTTTCAGAGATGGAACTGGTGATATCCAACGCTTCCCTGTACCAGTAATAGGTGGTGGCGGAACTTTTTTCACATTCTGGCTCGATATCTGTTTGGAAAAAAAAAAAAGAGACGAGATGCAATAATTCTGACTATATATGAGGAGCAATATTGGATTTTGCTGAGCAAGTCCATTAGCCAATTCTTATTCATTTTCTAGAAAATAATTAGCCTGAAAACAGCGGTCAAGTTCACAATGAAATACAAAAATTTGCAGACTTTGAAAAATCTGGGAGCAGGTATTCTTTTTGATAGTTATTAAGAATTTCTAAGGAATACATGAACTTCTTAAGGAAATAATTGAAACAAGTAATTTACATTCCCCTTCCCAGACCCATAATTATATGATACAGGAGCACAGCACTGTCAGATGTGATAGCTGCTGACCAAAGGGATTTTGCTGAAAAGCAGAATGAAGTGATATATATGTGCTGTTAATGTAAAATTCAGGCAGGAATTTTGGAATTTTTGCATGAAAACTAAGGTTAACTATAATGCTAACAAAATAATATTTGCATACATTGTAATCTAAATGGTAACATTTATATATACTAGATTAACTAAAATATTTCACGTGTTTTTGCTTTCTTAAATGGGACTAGTAGAACATTTTTAACTTCATGAATGAGTTGCATTCTATAGAAGATGGTTCTTTATATTCTAAGATTTAAAAAAATAATGATTACGACAAGTGGCCATCCCAAAAGCCGAAGGGAGTCTCTTATGATGCTCACTACAGACATTTTGTTTGCTTGTTTTGGTTTTTGATTTTTATTGTTGCCACCCACTGCAGTTTCCAAAAAGCAGAAAAGAAAGTCTGCGCCTTTGCTAATTATTGAAACCGTTCAAGAGGAGAAGACAACAAAACATGCGTCTTACAAGTATGAGATGCATTTTTCACCAGAGGGCACTGGTCCCAAGGAAGAGGTTGTTGAAAAGACTGAGAAAAGTAAAACAATGTCCAGCCAATGATGACGTTGTAGTAAAGAGCCACAAAGTAGCACACCTGTAAAAAAGTAAAAGAATGTACTTTATCGCTCATCCTCTGACACTCCCTTTAAAACAGTAGGGTGGAATTCGCTTCGTAATATTTAATATTTTTTTAAGTTGTAATAATATTTAGATCTTGATCTTATAATATTTTTATCTGAAAGCGTTATCTGTACTTTAAAATAGTTTCTGAGTTGAACATTTAAAACCCATTTTGAGATTGAGGTACTATCAGATTCTATATAGTGCTCTCTCTACCAGTAGCTTATAATACGTGAATAAAGGACTATACAGAAACAAAGACTTGGAGTTTACAGAGAAGAGGATTGCATTATTCCAAACCAGCACAGGTAAGAACAATGTCAGGGGAAGAGACTTACTACACAGCTCGCGAATCCAATACCACCCAGTTTAGGGCTTATGTAATTCCAAACCCCGATGCTGCCCCTCCGAATTCTTTGACCCACAGAAAGTTCCAGGAAAAAGAGGGGAATTCCTATTACCAGAAGTAGTATTAAATATGGCAGAAGATATGCACCTAGAGGGACAAAAACAAACAGAACATGTCGTATTTTCAAGTTATAGTAGAGTATATATTGATGCTAAACTTTTTATGAAAGACGATTTTATGAAAAGAGTTTTTTCTATAATACAAATAGAGGTCTTTGAGAAAATATAACTGATTTTCTTTGAACATCCAAAAGGTTGAATCTTGTATTTAATTCCTCTAAGAAGTCTTGCAGGCCAGCTAGACGGTACCTTTCTGCACAAGTCTGATGACGTGAATTTGATTTCCTGAACCATAGTGGAAGGAGAAAACTGTCCTGAAACCTCCTCTGACCTCTGCATGCATGTTCCTCTGAACACACATATGCAACACACTCTCCAGTTCATCCGATTTTTTTTACAAGATATGCAATGTTACTCTCTGTTTACATTGGTAGGCAAGAAATCAATAGTAGGGAAATTAACCTGAATATTACTTTTATCAAAGAAAGAGGTAGAGAGGTAGGTCTTGTTAATAACCAATAGTCAAACTTTTAATAGCTGTCCATCAAGGCTGAAGTCATACTGAAAGGAATAAAACCAAACTTTAATCTGAGTCTGTCTTTATCCTTAGCAGGATGTCCAGGAAGTTATAGAAAGTGAAATGTCTCAAAGTAAGTATTTCCACCAATCTTAGAAAATGAAACAAACAGTGAGAAACTAACAAAAAAGCAAGCAGCAAACAAAAAAACAAAGAATTTTTACTTAAAAAAACGGACATATACAGGTGCTAATCTTTGACACCATAAATAATTCCCATGGATATTATCAACTTGCTAGAAAATTACTGTTTTATGAGCAGTATGGAGTGTGTGGCTCACTTGACCTAAAATTGAATTCTTAGCTCTCACTCAGGTTTGTTCAAAAGTTTGCTTTCCAAAACCTCTTACTGTGCTCCTGGTGGAATTCTCTAACCACCTAAAATATACTTTAATCGCTATAATGCCTTGGCATTTTATCTTAGTAACTGAGGAAAAATTGCAAATGACTAGTTCCATTCATTTGACATGGTGTGTGTGTATTATAATTACTGCAAAATAAAACCATAATTGTTTTCAGCCAACCAAACTATCACAGACCAGAAATAATATCAAAACACCCCTTGTAATAGTTGGAGATAATTATGTGTACCTTTCAGAATATGTAGGTTTGGGTTTGTGTATGTGTCGGGACATAAGCATGTAGACACCAGAGGTCAATTTCAGGCATTTTGTCTATCAAAATGAACTTTGTCTTTTAAGACAACGTCTTTCATTGAGACTGGCACTCACTGATTTGGTTTAACTGGTTGAGTAGCAAGCCCCATAAATTTGCATGACTTCCTGCCATGAGCATTCAGGTTATAGATGCGTGCTACCATGCTTGGTCTTCCAAACTCAGGGACTCAGGCTTGCAAACCATGTAATGTTCCTACTGAGTCATCTCAGTCCAGAGTATGTACTTTTATCCATATTTACTTTATCAGACTTTATATGCATATATTATACAATTACAAAAATATTGGTGATATACATATCAATACATAAATATTCCCCTCATATATGTGTGTATGTATGTATGTAGACATGAATGTATTTGCTTGTTTGGTTTTTCGAAACAGGGTTCCTCTATAGTTTTGAAGCCTTCCAGTCTGGACATGAACTCACAGAGATCTGCCTCTCTTTGCCTTCCAAGAACTGGGATTAAAGGCATGCACCACCATCGCCCGGCTGCTGTTGTGTTTGCTTTTGATGCAGTACTTCTGTGTGCAACAGTTCTGGCTATCCAGGAAGTCACCTTGTCAACCAGGATAGCCTCAGACTCACAGAGATTCTCCTGAGTGCTGGAATTGAAGGCATGTACCACCATCCCCAGCTTTTTCACAAGAGTTTTATGACAGTTTTATTCTTTTTAAACTGTTGAAAATTATGTGTCCACCATACATAGTAAAAGTGCTAATAATGGTGAAACTATTTTTGTTTGAAATGAAATAAGAGTAGTCTCTTTTTCAAAGAACTTGTTGAAGCCAGACAGCATTCCTCAGTATTATATTACAGAACTGTATTAGATGGTGTAAAACCTCCAAGGACAAGGAATGAATGGCATTATGGTAATTATCTGGTTCAACTCCTTCGTGAGTCCTAAAAGTGCTAGTCCACATTTAAAGACCATAATCATTCTAAATTACATGTTAGTTCTTCTTTTGTTAAAGAATGAAACAATTTAGAATTCAGAGGTAGTAAGTCACGGAGAGAACATTCATGTTCAGTCAGTGCTGTCGGCTTTAGATTCTCATTGAAAGCAAAAGTCCGGCATGCAGAGAGCAAAACCCATGTTAGAAAAGTTCCCCTCAGTACTTCAGCAATGTTTACAGTATCCAGGGAAGACGTTCAAGAATGCATTTCCTTGAGCAATCCCTGAGTATTTGTAGGACACAGTTGTGTTTCTCTGGAAACTTAATAACACGGTGCTGGGCTTGCTTCCCATAAAGGAGTCTCCCTAGCGTTGTAACGGAACTCACAATTTCTGAAAATGTGATACTGTAGCAGTAGTAGGAGCTATCCGAAATAACGAACAGTAATTTACCAGTGTAGCAATTCATCATTAAAGCAAGCAAACGTCACTTACCACCACCGTTCTTCTGACAGAGGTATGGGAATCGCCACACATTCCCCAGACCTACAGAAAATCCTACTTGAGCCAGAATGTATTGCAGCTTACTGTTCCAAGCGGGCCGTTCATCATCTGCTTCAGATCCATCTTCGACATCGGTGTCTTTCTCTTCTTGAACATCAACGATTAGTTCACTCTTCTTAAAAGCCTCTTCGGGTGAGTCTTCATTGGACAGAAGGTCCTTGACAGACTCAATGACCTCATCATCTAAATCTCTCTTAACCACTTTGCTATTCTTAGGCATTGGAAAGTATTCTTTTAAAAGACACCTTTGAGGCAAATGTCTTTTTCCCAATGTTATTCAAAACGAAGTAAATCGAAGAATATCATATAGAGCCTTGATTCAAGGTGAGGAATTTTTAGGGATCCTGGAACTGATCCCGATACTCTGTAGATAGCTGTGAAATGAAAAGTTGAAATGTGATATTTAATAGTGAAAAATATCAACAATATTTCAACATCCTTTCTTGCTCCTCTTTTTGGTAGAGTCCCTACCCAATACTACAAAGCATGATTGATCTTGGTCAACCAGAGCTCAACAATTTCATATATGATTTAGAATGTGTATAAGTTTTTTTTTTCTTTTTTTTTTTTTATTGAGAAAAAGAAAAAAGTTTCCGCCTCCCCCCAGCCTCCCATTTCCCTCCCCCTCCTCCCACCCTTCTCCCCCTCCCCCCATTCCTCTCACCCTCCCTCTCCAGTCCAAAGATTAGTCAGGGTTCCCTTCCCTGTGGAAAGTCCAAGAGATGTGTATAAGTTTTATACCTACTTCTTTTAGTTTAATTCTTCCTTGGAAAAATACACTTTAATCTAGACTTTAATGTACAGTATGTCGACCATACTGTTTTTTTTAGCAATTGTAGAAAGTTGGTTGAGAGAAAGATGTAGATTGAAATTTAAAATAATGTATCAAAATTGGGAAATAAAATAAAAGGAATAAGTATAAATACAAGCATTAAAATGCCATTGTTATTTCATGAAAGATGTCGGACACTAATGTGAGCTATTTTCATAATCAAAAAGATACTGTCCTCTTCGTCTCTGCATGTTCTCATATAAGCTTTCTTCTTTTATGATAGTGGAATCGTGTAAGAACTAATATGTCCATATGAAAAGCTATATCACTGCCAAATATTTAAATCTAGTTTACAAGGATGGGCCTCCTGAGCTTGAATCTCCTCTCTAAATCTTAGGGATGTTACTATCCTGGCCAAGTTATTCAACTCATTTGTAAACTGAAAATGATAGTAAGCTTGCCCAATAAAAGTTCTTGCAGAAGTACCACCACAATGAGAAGGTGCAGCAAGTGTCCACTTTTACTACTGTGGCTACGTTCACTCTTTTGAGTGCAATAGTCTATAATTAATTTGTTGCATGTCCAGAACGAATGCTCCATGCTTCAGCAGGATTTTTTTCATAAATACTACATTCTTTTTCTGCACATCGGGTCAATTTCACAACCTTCTAACTTCAAACAAAGCAAGGGTTTTAACTGTGCATGATTCATTGGTTTACTAATGTGAGCTAGACTTTCAAGGACAGTTCTTGCACCAGTTATTACGTACTGTATTGCTGTATGAAAGACCCCTTTTGGCTCCAATATGATGGGCTGAAAGTCTCTGCCTCAACTATACAGGAGCAAACTAGCATTCAGGTTGCTGTATTTTTTTTTCTAGAAGTACTCATTCTAAAATCCTGGCTCCCACTGTCTATATTGTAAATACAGATTCCCAACTCCAGACTACAGAAGGTAAGCCCAAGCAAATGTACTAGCTAGCCTCTGAGCTATATTTGAAAATGCCTCACTGGTCAGAGACAGTTTCACAACTAAATCCACGCCGATTTGAATAAAATAGAAAACTAGACCTTTGGAACCAAATGGAGGACCTGGAAATAAACCCACACACAACCATAGTTACATTATTTTTATGAAGGTGGAAGAAAAATCAGCCTATTCAACAAATAGTGCAGCAAACTTGTATATCCACCTTCAGAAAAACAAATTTAGATATATATCTCTCATCTTGCATTAAATCTATATTAATGATAATAGGTCTTAATGTAAAATCTGAAACTACTAGAAGAAAACAGAAGATGCACTTCAAGGTAAAGGCAAGAACTTTCTGAATATAATCTCATTAGCACAGGAAACAACATTAAATTAAGAAACTAAGTTACATAAAAATTTAAAAGTGTGCACATGAAAGAAAAGCGTCACTATAGCAAATGGGCAGTCTATAGAATGGAAGAAAAATCTTTACCACTTTACTGAAAATAAGAGTCTAGCATCTAGAATATGTAAATAATTGCAAAAGGTAAAGAAAAAAACTTCTGCCAAAATAAATAGGCCAAAGAACTAATCAGGAAGTTTTCAAAAGAAGAAACACATGAGGTCAATAAAGATTTTAAAATATGGGAAGTATGCATAAAAGTGGGAATCCTATTTATTCCTGGAACGAGTGTAAGCCGATATAGCCATTGTGAAAACCAGTGTGAAGTTTTCTCAATATTTTCCGAATAAAATTATAAGACCCAGATATCCCAGCCCTTGATATGCACCCAAATGACTGTATCAGGCCACAAAGATACTGGTACAACCATGTTTATTACAGCTCTATTCACAACAACCATGAAATGGAATCAGCTGAGATGTCCATCAGCTGATGAGTTTATAATAACTATGTAGTGCATATTCACAATGGAATTGTCCTCAGCCATAAAGAAAATGAAATTATGCAATTTTCAGGAAAATGAAAATGTCTTGAAATGAAATTATATTAAGTGAACCATGGTAGGCTTAGACAAATGCTACGTATTCTGTGTCATGTAGATCTTACTTTCTGATATTACATAAGTATTTTTATATGAAAGTGAATGCGGTTGAGGAACTGAGCCAAGAAAAGAGTCCATGTAAGAGAAGAAGAGGTTTTAA
The DNA here is from genome assembly GCA_025134845.1 of Neodon shergylaensis. NCBI lineage: Eukaryota > Metazoa > Chordata > Mammalia > Rodentia > Cricetidae > Neodon > Neodon shergylaensis. The sequence goes on along the minus strand of JABTXL010005037.1, from coordinate 15,019,657 downwards.
GGAAGTTGGGGAGATCATAATAGGACCTGTTATTTGAAAGTGGAATGGAGTATATTGAGAAGAGAAGGATACAAGAGGCCCAGAAGGACGTGGAAGACAGGAACAGGCAAGGACAATCAACCAATACAACAAATGTTTGGAAATGTCATAATGACACCACCTACTTTGCTTGCTAATTTTTAAAAGAGTTCTGTTTGTTTGTTTGTTTGTTTGTTTGTTTTGAATGGGGTGTTGAGAAAAAAAAATCTCACTATATTGGTCTAGCTGTCCTGGAACTCACTGTGTAGACCATGCTAACCTTAAACCCACAGAGCTCTTCCCGCCTCTGCCCTCCAGAGTGCTGGGATTAAAGGCATGCAAAACCATACCCAGGTACAATCTAAATCTTAAGATAGAAAAAAGAAGAGATAAATCCCATTTTTTTGAAGGAAGGGGCAGCAAAGTCTTACAACAAAGGGTGTATGACAATGGAAGAAAAAACTATCATCATTATTTTTGAAAATAATCTTCCTTCTCTGTGGTTTGCATCATAAGAAGACAAACATCCAAAAATAGCTGAAGGCTCAATAAGTTCCATCAAATGTATCAATGAGAGAACATAATTATTTCATTAGTGGTGAATCCTGCTTTCTGGTTCTCAGAATTACTTTCATTCTTTTCTCTTTCTATCTCATTGTCAAGCACCGCTTGTGTCCATGAGGCTTTGTGCCAGTGCCAGTTTCTTCTTTCTTTCTTTTCTTTTTTTCTTTCTTTTTCTTTCTTTCTTTCTCTTTTCTTTTTTCTTTCCTTCTTTCTTTTTTCTTTCTCTTTCTTTCTTTCTTTCTTTCTTTCTTTCCTTCCTTTCTTCTTTTCTTCCTTCCTTCTTTCTCTTGTTCTTTTGTCTTTCCAATTACTTTTTTGCCAGCATCACTTTCCACAATTGCAAAAAAAACTCTAAATAACATAGCACATTTATAGCACATTTAAATATCAAATTATATTGTCTTTCTGTTAATACAAATACCTACTTATGAAATATGCTGAGAACTTTATTGTTTAAATTTTTCCCATTCCTACATTTTTTCCTTGATTTAATTATCTTCACACAAAATTTTTTTTAAGAATAAAGCCTTTGAAGCACTTATATATTATCCCCAAAACTTTTAAAACCAATACATATGTCCAACAAAACTACTTTATATTTTCTTCTTGTTACAGAATGCTTTACCTAGTTTGGTTCTTTGTCTTCCAACACGTGTGTTGAAATTTGTCAAGGTATATCAAAAAACAAAAATAAAAACCTGTTAGACAGCACAGATAATGAATGTAGTTGGCACTACATCTGATCAGTGGATTAGCTGAGTTTGTTATAAAAGGATCCACGTGGTAAAAGAAGAGAACCAACCCTTGCAAGTGGTCCTCTTACCTCCACATATATGCTGTGGTATGTGCAGAGAGAAAGTGACAAAGACAGACAGAGTCACAGATCACAGATAGGAAACAGAGACCGAGAATGAGAAATAATTTAAAAATTAAAATTTTAAAACAAAAATGATTAATTATAACCAAGTTTAATAGTATTTTAAACAATATTACATTAATTAATATCATGCAAATCTATTTGGTCACAATGGCATCTAAAAGTATGGCTTTTCCAGTTTGTAAACTTGGCCTGTCACAACATGTACATGAATATTCATCAATTTTTCTAAACACTGTTTCATAATATACTTTGCCAAATTTACCACTAATTATCTTATTTATCTTATTATATTGTTTATATTATTATAATTCTTTTTTAATTTAGGAATTCATTTTACTCTATATGGAATAAAACTGATTTTTAATTCATATATTTCCCCTTCTAATGATATTAATTAGATTTTGTCATTTTACAAGATAACCTAGAATAAATATTTATGTAATCAATGAATGAATGGAGATAATTTAACTTGTGCTTCTTTAGTTAGCTAATTCTAATATCCCTCCCTTGACTAATGTTACTAGCCAAGATACAATGTTGAATTAAGATGCCAAGAGCCGACATCTTTTCATGTCCTAACATGACAATGGAAATATTCTCTGTTTCAATTAAGTAAAATTTAAGCAATTTAACTTTTGTGAACATATTTTTTATAATTTTAAGGATGCTTCATTTTGTTAGTCAGGAAGTTTTTATGATTTTTATTTGAAATCTTGAATAAGAGACTTAATTTTGACCTATAAATTTCTGCCTTTATTAAAATAATTACATAACTTCTTAACATGCTAATATCGAATACTAAAAACTGTTTCTTAAATGATTTAATTTATGTAATAATATATTGTTTTATGTTTAATGTACCATTAGAAGAAACCTGTGATAATTATTTTTAAGACTTGGCTCTAGTACATTTTATTTTTTTAATATCTTTTTAATTGAAATAGAATCAAAACAAGGTCATTTCTTCCTTTCTTTTCTTCAACTCTCCCATACCTGACTTCTCTCAAGTTGATAGCTTCTTTCTCTTGGCTTATTACTGCTGTGTGTGTGTGTGTGTGTGTGTGTGTGTGTGTATGCATGTGTGTACATGTCTGCACAATCCTGTGCAAACCTTCTGAGTTCATTGTTGTTGTTGTGTATATAGTTTCAACGTTGGCCTCTCTATATTTGATTACTATTAAGGTTATTAATCCCTGGGAGAGGCTGAATCTCTTCCTGGAAGTCATTGGTTGTCTGTAGTTCCTTATCTAGAGATGAGAACCCATGAAGTCTAGCAACTTCTTTGTTAACATGCCTATTGATATTGCCTTTGTTCCAATTTATTTTGTATAGCTAATTTTAGGAAAGACTATTGCATGCCAGACATCCCAGTAATCTAATTCTTAAAATATTTCTGCTTCCTTTCCTCTGTTATCCACTAAGCTATAAATACAGGAACTATGATGGAGATGTGTCACTTGGGACTGAGTACCCCAGGATCTCTTGATCACTTCCCTGTTTCCAGACACAAGAAACCTCCTATTTAATGGTTTGTCAGGATAGTCCAAGTAACTCTCCAAACAAAATAAAGTAGACATATATGTTATCATTTGTTGCCTCATGGAGTTGAAGGTGGGCCCATATTGCTGAAGACACCACACACTTAGGACTTAGAATTCAAGTCACTTTAGCTGGATCTGACCCATAAAAAACCTTTTTCCTTGTGGTCTAGCATCCACAGTTCCAGAAAAGCTATGCATGCTGCCTGGGGTAAAGTGTTTAACAGTCCTACTCAGTTGCAATACCTTTGAACTACAACAACTAACGATGCAATACTAGCACTCACAAGTTGAGGCCACCAACTGCTGTGTAGTTGGACTTAAGGCCACTCAACAGGACAGTAATCATGCCTGGTACTTTGCTAGAACAGAATAATTTCTTACTACATTCTAAGCCTTATTCTTAACCACACAGATAAGTGTGGCTACCACACCTCATCAAAGTGTCTCATTATACTAAATTGTGGTTATCACACCACACACACACAAAAATAAATATTTGTACAGATCTTTTAAGAGTGTGAGTGTAATGTTTATATCATATTTTGTTTTTTTAATTTTAATGCTTTTATAACTGTAGTTTTTGTGATTTTTTTATTTCCTGAAAGAAAATGAATGAGATTAATATTCTTTCTCCATTAAGTATTTGGCGGTGTTAACCAATAAAGCCATGTGAGACCATGAGTTACTTTTCAGGATACATATTTAATTTATAAATTCAATTCATCTCATTTATATACAGATACTTAGGTTACTTCATTGTTGCCTTTATTTAGAAATCCCTCTTTTGCAAGGGTTTTGGCAATTTTGCTAATTCTACTGGCATAAAGTGATTACTGATATTCCAACAGCTTTCTTTTAAAAAAAACTCTCCTTTTATTTCATTTTTAAAAATTATTTTGATGCTAGCTCTTCTCTGGGTTTTTCTCTTTCTTCTCCTCCCTCATGTCTTTTCCTTTCCCAGGTCACACTACTAGCTTTTTTGGAGAATTGCCTCGATACTTTGGTCATTTTTGCTCCATATTTCAGATGTTTTACAGCAATTATTTTCCCACAGTAGAACGCATGTCAGAAATCACACACATGTGCTTACATGAGTGAACAATTAAATATATATTAGGATATTCAAATTTTAACAATGAAATAATAGCATTAATAATGACAAGTGCTATCCCTGCCTGACACAATTAGGATAGAGATCAGAATATCATCAAGAGGCTATTGGGAGGGGCTTTTTAATGAAGGGGAGGTGGAAGACACTGGTATTTTGGTATAAAGTGTTAAAAGAGAATGATGGGACAGGAGGTGGTAAGTTAGATGGGAAATGGAGAACAGAGTATAGGAGAAGGCCTGGAGAGGAGAACATAGCATCCTTCCAAAAAAACATATGGAAACTAACTACTATAAGAAGTTCACACACATAAATAAATAAAATAATTAAAATGGATTACCCTACAAAAGAGCAACAATGAACTCTTAGATACCAGAATCCAACAAATGAAAAGGACAGTGCCAGGAATGGGTGTAACAAGAATTCCAATTGTTCTTAATAATAACAATCCGAAGTCAGATGTTAGCAGGTGCAACCTGAAATATCACAGAAGCAGAGCAGCCAGCCACTCGAGTTCTTTTCTTTCCAAATGATTAGACCGAATGGGCGATCCTGTGCCTAGGAATCCTTAGATTGAACGGCATCATTATGAATCTTCAGACTGAATCCTCAGCTCCTGTCTCCTTCCTCCTTATATTCCTCTCTCAGCCCAGCCATATCCCTTCCTGTCTCTACCTCTGTAGTGCTGGGATTAAAGGTTAAAAGCCACCACTGCTTAGATCTGTTTTTCTTTTAGACAGATGCCATCTCCTGTAGCCTAACATTGTCTCAACCTCACAGAGATCTGTCTGTCTCTATCTCCCGAGTGCTGGGATTAAAGGTGTGCACCACCACTACCTGGTCTCTGTCGTTGACAAGTGTGGCTAACTTCACACTCTGATCTTCAGGCAACCTTTATTTATTAAGGTGCAAACAAAATATCACAATAAATGAGCTACTTTTTATGGAGTTATTAAACAGTGGGGTCCCTTAAAAAACCACTCAAAACATTGCAAGCTATTACTGTTGCTGTTGATTTATATTTCCTGTACTTGAAATTAGACTGTACTGTAAAAGACACCAAATACTGGAATCAAAGAACATAGAAAAATTAACCTGCTATACACCTGGAAGAATTATCCCTACTAGTTAACTTTCATAGAGCTAGGAGTACCATTCAAACTATCAAAGGAGACAATAATCACTAATCACACCCAGCTGTGAATTCTGTGAGCTACAATAATGAAAAGCCTGCCAAGAAATGCCCACTGGTACAATAGTGGCACAGAAATGGCAGGCAACACTACTTTCTGATTAGATTTAAGTTCCATTTGTCAAGAAGAAATCCTTATCCTCCAGCCAAAAATTTATGGATAGATAAATAAATACCTTCTGCGCCAAATCTACCAGACATTTAGAAATGTTTGCCGTAAGAATTACCTAGATGAACCCCAGGACAACAACATTTTATAGAATAATCATAAACTCCATCAAAGAATTCAAAGAAGACACAAACAGAAATTAAGGAAAAGGAGTTTAGCAGGAATAAATGCTAGAGTGATGCCCAAGAAAACACAAACATAAGGATAATGGATGAGAAAGACAACCCAGGATTTGAGAACAGAATTCAATAAGGAAATAGAAACATTGAGAAAAACTCGTGATGGAATGAAAATGAAATTGAAAAACCCTATAACTCCACTAAAAACTGTGAATGCAAAGGAGAAACCTTAGAAGTAGGAAAAGTCAAGACTGCCAGGATTCAAAGATAAAGTAGAAGGTCAAGAATAAATAAGTAAGGAGCATTAAAACGCAAGAAAACATAGGAAAGTAACCTACAGGAAATGTGAGTCACCATGTGAAAAACCAACTTTTTGAATTGCAGGTGTGGATGAAGGAGAAGAATTTCAAGTCAATAATATAGACCAATCTTCAACAAGATCATAGAAGAAAACATCTCTAACTTAAAAAAAAGACACACTTAAACAGAGACCAGAAGCAAACAGACCACTAAATAGACAAGACTAGAAAGAAAATACCAAGGTATATATAGTTAAAACACCAGCTACACATGGAAAAAAATGTATTGAAAGCTATAAAAACAATTAAGTTCAAGCCACATGTAAAAGAAAACCCATGATAACAATAGCTGATTTCTCCATGAAAGCTTTGAAAGCTAGAAAAATCTGCAGGAATGCTTTTCAAATTCTAAAGGACTCTGGCAGTCTGCCTAAACTAATATACCCAGCAAAACTACATGTCATAATTGAGGAAAAAAAGAAAAACATTCCACTATTCAAAAAACCTAAAAAAATAACTTATTTCCAACAAACCAAACATCATAAAAATACAGGAAGAAATATTATGAATTAACAAGAAGAATGAGCACAATAGAGAGTCCATGGAAAGAAATATAAAACCATAATTATTAAAACAAAGTGTTACTGCGAGTGCAAACAACACAAAAAGTAAAATATAAATAATAAATACTGAATGGGGATAACATAAATATAAATTTATGAAACCATGGAATGAATATTCTATCCAGAAAAAAAATACATGAATAAAATATGAATAGAGAATTTTTAATAAAATACAAAGGTAATGTCAATAGGAAAATAACAGTGATTTTAATAAGCCATTCAAAAAACAACTTAGCATCCTTAGTCCAACTCTGGATGAACTAAGTTTAAAACATTATACAATAGTTAAATCAGAATGGTTTATAGACTTGAATATAAAACACAAAACACATAGCCAGAAAAAGTCTTGGAGACTTAGAGCTAAGAAAAGAGATCTCTCAGATGTGAGATCAAAACCAAGATCCATCAAAACAAAAGTTAATAAGCTATGCTTCAAAGTATACTTTTCCACTATGAATAGATATATAAAGAAGATGAAAACAAACAATAAAAAATAAACAGCTGCAAACTGATGAGAGATCAATGGATTGTGTGGTATCCACGGCAAAAGACACATCTACAGTAAGAATCCTGAACCTATGGCTCAGTGAATATTGTACAGGAGGAGGCTGAATACCAGAAAATCTGCTATTAGATTGTGTTTCCTAGAAATGACTGGGAAGCTGCATCCACAATATTTCAACAACATGGCTTCCTAAACAAGACCTAAACCATGAAATGCTAATGTAGAGTCCAGGGAGTCTCTCTCACCTTTTAGCAAAGAACCACAGGCAATTAATGACTGTTGGAAGAGAAAAAAAATAGCCTCTAAAAGGAATATGACCCCTCATTGGTTATCTAATATAAAATAATGGGTTCTGAAATGATATACAGACAAGCCACAATAAATGAACTCAGAGAGTTATATTTATATATTTGTGCATTTGTATGCACACACGCACACATGTGCATATACACGTATATAATAGTAATCTAAAGGAGGCCATCAGTTTACATGGTAAAGGGGGAACATGGGAGAGGTTGAAAGTAGTGTTCTGGGTGCACATTCTGCTCTTTTAGCCAATAGCCTTTAAGATGCCAGCCCACTTGGGCATGGTCTCTTATACTGTAAAAGCAGCAGTAAATGGCACCCAGCTCTCCTTCTTTCAGGTCCTGCTTCTGGCTCTTACACTCTGTTCCTGTTAATGCAGAGGACTGTTGTCTAGGACAGTGATCTGTAAGTTTTCCCCTTAAGTAAATAACCCTTTTATTATTTACAATTCTGAACTGGTGTGGGATTGTTTGGTGACTTATGTCATCAGAGTAGGACAGGGAATAGGAAAGTGATGTAATTACATTATTTTATTTTTTTAATTAAGAAAAGAACAGAGAGAAACAAGCAAAACTTTAATAAAAAGGTGCTGATTGTTTATGAAGGATGCATGGGCAGCTCATTTATGAAGATTGTGTTGACCTTGTTCATATTGGGTTTCAAGGTCTATGTTGATGTGGATGACTGAGCAGGTCTCTTCCTCAAGGGCCCCATATTTCATTGCAGATGATTGTAGGCCACCATGTCATTGCTGGGAATTGAACTCATGACCTTTGGAAGAGCAGGCAGTGCTCTTAACCACTGTGTCATCTTTAAGTAAGGAGTAAAGCACTAGCATAATGAGACAAAGACCCTAAATTTGGTCCCAATTAGAGAAACTGCTCAAAGATCACACAGTGACAAAAAAAAATAGTACTATAAGTCTATAAGACCCTTAAACTCCTCCATTAAAAATATAAAGTACAAACAGGGAGGTGGTGGTGAACACCTTTAATCTCAGGACTCAAGAGGCAGAGGCTAGTTGATCTCTGTAAACTCAAGGCCAATCTGTTCTATAGAGCAAGTCCCAGGATAGATTAGAGTGTTACACAGAGAAACTCTTTGAAAATAAATAAACAAACCAATAGATCAATAAATGACAAATAATACATATAAAGTACTACCTGAGTGAAGAAACTAGTGGAAACTCCACTGAATCTATGTGGGTGGCAAACACAACAAAAGAGTCCATGTTAACATTAAATAAGGAAACAAAGTCACAATGAAATAGTACTACATACCCATAATAATGTCTAAATTCTCTTGAGGATGAATAAAAAGTGGACAACTGATTTATACTTGGTGAGAATGTAAAGGATGGCCACTACTCCAGAAAACAGGTGATTTCTCTTTCGGAATCTGCTTTAACATTGAGCATGAAATTATACTATAATACTTAGCAATTACATTCCTAAGCCCATGCCCTAGATAAATTCAAGGTATGTTCCATAAATACCTGTACAGGAATCTCCCTAGCAACTTCTCTCACAAAGCTCCAGATTGGAAATAACCCAGGTGTCATCCTCTGGGTAAATGCTTAAACCTTGGTGCACCCATGCAATGGAAAAATTTATTGATACACAAAAAGTCTAATAAGAATGAAGATGACTATGCACTCAGAAATCTATGTGTTTACTGCATAATTATATTATATAACATACTTGAAACGGAATAAAATGGAATGAAATGGCTTTGACCATGGAAAGGAGACCTAAGTATTTTCTGCAAGCTGGGATTTTTCTGTACTGTTATTAAAGCAAAGTCAATGATTTAAGAATTGATGTGATGTATCTCTCTGTATGCTATGAATATGCTTTATTACCATTGGTTAATAAAGAAGCTTCTTTGGCCTATAGCAGGGCAGAATATAGCGATGCTGGAAGAAATGTATAGAGAGAGTAGGCAGAGTCAAAAGGAGAGACATCATGTAGCTGCTGAAGGAGACAGATGCCCCCAGAACTTTATGGGTATACCACAAGCCTAGTGGTAAAATATAAAACAATAGAAATGGATTAATTTAAGATTTAACTGTTAGTTAATAAGAAGCTTAAGCTAATAGGTCAAGCAGTGTTTTAATTAATATAGTTTCTGTGTGACTTTTTGGGGTCTGAGTGACTGGAAAATGAATGAGTAATCTCTGCCTACAAAATAATGCCCAATGTGGGGCAACTATGCTCACATAAAACCTGAGAGAGCCTGAAGAGGTGATCTGAGTGCCTACAGCTGCTCTGAGCACGAGACCTTCAGGAGTTCCTGATGGCAGGAGAGTGGTTTCTGGTGGGTTTGGCTGGGGCATGACTATCTCTAACTAAAGTTAAAAGTCTTTCATCCATTCTGATTTTTTTTAAAAAGTGCTTTTTGTTTGTCTCTGTGTTTATTTATTTTTATGTCTCTATATACCCAATTAAATTTAGCTATTCAACTAAATCTACTGTAACTGAAACTGTGAGGGAGATGGTTAATAAATTATACTTAAATTTCCTCTTATGTAATTTTATTCTGAAAAATATTGAGGCCATATGGGCTATCTCCCAACCACTTTGTCATATCTCCTCTAGTGTCCTTGTTTAATTCATGTTTAAGCATCCATGTAGGTTAAACTTTGTGGGTATAGCCTCTGACATTGCTAGGAGACACAGTCTCAAAGCAAACTTCATGATTGTCTGGCTCATACAATATTTCTGCCCTTCTTCCTCAATGTGCCTTGAGCCCTGCGTATGGGAGTGTTTTGTAGATGGCAACTTGGTTCCAACGCTTTGAATTTTTATTTATTATACCTTTCCTTAATATTCTTTGCTGCAAAGAGAGAAAAAAAAGTCTAAGGGGGTCTGAATCCTACAAAAACAAACAAACAAACAAAAACCCTACAGGCTGCTAAGGAATGCTAAGAGTGGAGAGTGGGGCAAAAGGAACAGTTTTGCCCAGGGGAGGTCTCATCAATTGGTTTTCAGATACCAAATAGTGAACCTGTGGTGACACCTTGTTTGTACAAATAAGTTTGCCTGAAGATCAGGGGCAGAGCTAGTCACTTGCTAACTATAGCTGTCTGGAGGTCTGTATAGACAGACAGGAAGTGAAATGGCTGTGCAGAGGGAGGAAGAGATAAGGTGTTAGGAGACAGGAGTTCAGTCTCTTTTCAGCTGGGAAGTTGAGAGGTAAGGTGGCTATGGTCTTAATCCTTCATCTTTCTAATCTTTCAACATTGCCCCATGTCTGACTCCTGGCTTTTATTATTAAGACCTACTAGCACTCGTGCTACATGAACGAACCCAGAAAACCTGCATGAAAGTAACATTGTATATACTGATATATGTACATACACACACATATGTATACACATATATAGATATATAAAAAAATAGTCAATGAAAAAGATAAGGCCAAGAATTTGAAAGAAAGCAAAGGTCTGTATGGAGGGTTTGGAGGAAAAAAAGGAGGGCGAAATGTTGTATTTATTATCTTAAAAAATAAAACAAATAATGAAAAAATTATTGAAAGTAAATTCCTTATGAATTTGAAATCAGTAGTAAAAAAGTTTAATACCTGTTGACTTTTGTACTCAATATAATCAAGCTAATGAAGTACAAAGGCAAAAAGTATTAAACCTTTTTTACTGTTGTTTCCAAATTTTGCAAGAAAAAAACATTGTAAATGTGAAAAGGTCAAATGAGAGCCCTTGGTAGTGTGGTACTCAGGCATCAATAAAATCAAGCTAATGAATGCCTGAGTACTACTCTACCGAGTGCTCTTATTTGACATTTTTTTTTACTTTTACAATGTTTTTTTCCAACCTATTCATGTTCATATAATTATTTAATTCTAAGTCTTCACTTCTTTTGATTTTGAGGTTAGAAGTCTACACTTTTTATCTTAACATACTAGACTTATTTTAATAGCCATACAATATCCTTTGTGTTTATATTTTGTACATATAAATTGCATCTGATCATTTATATTAGATAATCCCAATAAATAATTTTGCATCTCTTACATTTATGAATCTACAGAATAAATTCCTAATGGTGAAATGGATGGATCAAAACTACTTTTATAATTTTGATAGGTATTACCAAGTTGTTCTTTATAAAGCTCTCTCAGTCTCTGTGGTCACACACAATGTCTGAGAGTGATTGTGCTTTCTTCCATCCCCTGAGTCATCTTTGTGATCTTTTCCAGTCTGATGCATGGAAAAGCTTCCATGATGAGCCATTCTATTCATAACATTCATACTCAGAGGACAGCTTGGCAGATTAATACCCACCGATATTAAGTAACCTGGCTAACAAGGCTAAAGCATTTTCTCTTTCCTGAATCAAGCAATTATATTTTAAACTATGTTGCTGCATGCCTATCTTTAGGGTTGAAAACTCTCAAAGAAAATAATAATGTTTGACCACAGCTGACACTGTAGCATAAGAAGTTCATCAAGCATTACTGAATACCAGCAGAAGAGTAAAGTTGTTCATAAACCAAGACTAAGAAGAAAGATTCGGACCATGGAAAACTGGATACCTTCCATGCATCCCACTATGCCTCTGGAGTTTTGTTAATAACGCCATCTGCCCAGAAATCACTTCACCATCAAGTCTGCATTTTAATGCATTATTATATCCAGTTGTGCATATGTCATGGTAAAGTATTAACATAATTTTCAACAAAAAGTTGAGTGATATATGAAGAAGCAAAAGAAAAGTAAACCCTGGAGTCTCTTTCTGCTTTGCCATTCTAAAGGAATCGTGTTTTTAAACTGGCTGCATATAACTCCAGAGTTTAAAGAAACATCAAGGTATTTCCTATTTTGTACATTTTCAAGACAGAGCAATATTTTTAAACATGCACATGCTAAAACTGGGTAAAAGTATGATTATAAACATAAAGCTCAACTTGTAATATCTATCTTAAATCGTTTTCAGATGTTTCAATAATTTATAGCAAGACGTTCTGCCTTTCTCCTAAAGGCTTGAGCACACAATTTTAAAACTCCCTATTTATTGTTAATTAGATTTAAAAAAAAACACTTGTCTTCCAGAAACATGTATAAATACTTCTTAAATTCCATTAAAGGTCACAGCTTGGGTCATAGTTATTGGAATTTTACAATGATTCTTAAACCATCTAGATAATGTGTAGTGATATATCTTTTCAGCAATAAACATGAGACACTAACTTCCTTTCAAAATTTGTTAATTCTTGTCTCCTAGCGACACAAAAAGAATGCACTCAAAGTTTCACTTGGAGAAAAGTGGTCACTTAATTTAGTTTTAAATTTCCTAGAATGATACCAAGTCTTCTGAGTTAATGTGAGAGGGATATACATATTGTTTATGAATAAACTCATTCCATCAAGTATTTATAAAGTGCCTAAACCACTCCAGGCTAAGAAAGTTGAGAAAGATGCAATCAGGTCCGTATTTAATAAATGCAATTAAGAAATGAGACGTTTGGGGGTTGAAGCATGATGCAACTGCTCTCTGATCTTGGCTTTCCAGAGAGTGACCAAGCACTGGAAGCAATAAGATACGTTTTAGAGAAGAGAATAAAAAGATCCCAAATAGAGCCCCTAAAGCAAAGCCTTTATTCCCCACATCATTCTCAGGTCTGCAATGAAGAACTCAGATCTAGGAATGGGTATGTCTTAGCCAGAGAGAGTGGTCCAGAGGCAATGGCTGCAGGCTTATTTGCATAAGCACCCAAACACTTGCTACGTCACCACGCTGGCCTCTGGGCCCCGCCCAGTCCTACTCCAACCTTTCTCCACTAGGGTGGAAAGGGAAAGAAAGATGTCAGATTAGCTATGTTAAGGAGCACTTTCAATGCCGCTTCTCAGCTCACTGATAAAAAAAGAAAACAAACTCCCTTGGAGCCCTTGAAAGCAGACTCTCTCTGGCCACTCAGACCCCACTCCTATCCTAGCCCAGTACCCCGATGGGATTCAGATTCATTCCTTTGCTTAAGGCTGGTGAGCAAGTTAAGAGAGTGAGGCTTTCGCTCCGGTGTACAACATTCCTATATTCAAATTTTTCTGCGCTGTCACACACAGACCAACCAAGTGCGTGGACTACGTAGAAGGCGTAGGGATGCCCAGTCCCTCTCCAGCCCCAGCCGTTCCTTAAGATCCCTGTGCCACCATTCTCTCCACGACCCTCTCAGTCGCCCTTTCCGATTCCAGGATGCAGAGAAACGCGATGCTATGCTTTCTTCAGCAACTACGTGCCAAGTGTTCGCCTAAAGGCTGGTTTTCGGGCAGCCCATCACAGGATGCCTCCAGCGGGAGAGAATCGAATCCGGTTCACGAAATATCGTGCTTCATAGACTGTGGTGCTGTGGCAAATGATCCACGAGCCCTCAGGAAAAAGGCTCGCTACTCTCCCGCCTCACCTCCCGCCCTTATGAGGATTAGATTCCAATTTACTTCGGGAGCGCAGCTCTGCTCTGACACCAACTTTCCTCTCGGACTTCCCCTGTCAACCCCCCCTCCCCCTCCACCCGCACCCGTCAACTCCCTGCTCGATTTGGAAAGGAGCCTGTCTCCTCGGATGCACCAGGCAGTTTCCACCTAGGAAGGATGGAGGCACGTTTTGACCTACGTGTTTCTCCCCACAAGTGCCGCCTCGGACCCCCACCCACCCGAACCCTAATTTGCACAGGTGCAGGACGCAGAGCCGGAGGGTATCCTCAGAAACCAGTTTCATTCTTCCGCTTTTCCCTTTGCCCTTCCTCCTTCCGTCCCAGGAGCCAGTCTGAATCTTTCTGGAGCTCAATCCCTGCATCCTGCTGTCCTTTCCGGCGTCTGATTCCAGGGTGTCTAAGAGAGAGCCCCACCCTACCCCCGGCGGTGCTCCAGCACCGGAGCGTGACATTACCTCTGGTGCTTCTGGAGCCTGCACCTCTTACTGTTTCCTAGGTCGAGAAAGAGTCGGATCCAGGTAACGGGGCCAGAGGCTGCAGAGGAGCTGTCTGAAGAGCAGAAACAGCTTGCCAAGGACAGGCTTGGTTTCGGGAGTCGCTGTCCTGCAGGCTGGCACCAAGAGATTCGTGAGCGCCTGTGTCTGCCACTGAAATGGCACGGGATGCTGGTGCGCGGTTCCTGGTGTGTGTGTTTTGGTTTATGTGTGTATGTGTGTGTGAGTGCGCGCACGCGCTCGCGCCTGTGTGTGTGGTGTGTGTGTGTGTGTATGAGTGAGGGTGTGACGGAGGCTCCCACGTGCCCAGCCCGCCTGTGCGGGCCCCTAGACAGGCTGCGGGGGAGAGGAGGTGGTTGCGGGCGGGGATCCGGCGCCAAGGATGGAGCCAGGTCTGCAGGCTGGGAGCCTCCTCTCCTCCCCACCACCCCATGACGCAGAGGCCACTGCGGCTGCCCGCTGCGTCCTCCCAGCGCGCAGGGCTAGGCGGGCCGCATGCTGGGTGGGTCTGGGGAAGCCCCCACGTAAAACAGATTATCCCTCCCTTTGACCCCTCCTCCCCCCCCCGCCCCACAAGCTATTCTACATCTGTCTTCTAACCCACTCAGCTAAAAGGATGGGCACTAGTTGCCTACCAAGGTCTTTGTCTTTGGGAGGATAACAATTGCATAGGGCATGATCTTCTACTCTTGCAGAATCAGTAAGGAGTGTAGGGATGAGGGTTCCTGGGCTTTCTTCCCGTGCCACCATTTACATATTTTGTGAAAGAAAAGCGCTTGGGGCTTTGCTTATCATCAGAGTACGGCCTGCCTCAAGGATTCTGGTTAGGCTGGGTAAAGTTAAACCGGTTTTAGAGAGCGGGCCCTCACTCATTGTGTGTGTCTATGTATCAGAGTCTTTCTAAAGCAGAGTCTACCAGCTGAAGTCTGACTTACCTCTTCCCATTCTCAATTAAGCAGGCTTTCAATTAAGCCACGTAGGGGAATTCCTAAAATATACATGGATGAAGACAAAGCTTTGCCTCCTTTGTAGAATCGTTGAACTCTTCCCTAAACATATTCCATAGGACTTTGATAGGCAATAAATTTGTGGGCGCTGAAACTTTACATTTTTGAGAGAAATGCAAAATGACCCTAGAACATATTGCGAAAGAATGGGTTTCGTTCTTTAGTAAGTTGCATTTCTAGATAATCAATATTATTAGTGAGAATGTTTGTGCCTGTCTAGGCCTTCCACAGCTCCCTTCAGTCTTAAATGTTTGTATCCAATCAACGCATACTTTAGTAGTAAGGTTGTTACTGCTTTCTCAGAGTGAGGCATGTCTTGGAAAGGCATCACAAGATCTCCATTTCAGGTCAGATCATGGCTACTAATCTTTTGAAAGGAACCAGGAGAGCTTTTCCCATCCGCCTCTCTTCAAAGTCGCCTTAAAAATATATATTAAGTGACAAAATTTATCCCTGGGAGGACCCCTCCTCTGCCACCGTTGAAGATCTTCAGTAGAAAAAAAAAATAGAGAAAAAAATTGAAAGCATCTACAAGGAGTTCCGTACTGAAGATCTTAGATAATAATGCGCTTCTTTTTCTCTCCTCATACTGGTGGTGTGCAAATGTTTATGTAGTCTTAAACATTGCTTTATATGTTGAAACAGAAATCTTAATACTTCAGGAAAAGAATGTCAGAAAACGAATATTGCTATTTGGGTGTGTGTGGGGGGAGTAATATGCCTGCTTACACAAATGTTTTCCTTGGACCTAGTACATACTTAAAGTCCATGTGCCTTATACTATTCCACTGATAGCTGACCTCTACTTTAAATGCATGTAACAAGCTACTTGTCATAAAATATATCGATGTCCCTAATAACTACTGGTGTATTTGATGTCCATAAAGGAATGCTGGGAAAACAACAGAAGCATCAAGCTTATGGCTAACTACTTGAGGGTTTGATCATATTTTCCATAATCTCTTCAGTTAATTACTATAGGCGATGTTCTTAATTTAGAGGTTAGAGAATGGTGACACCCAGAAAAAAAAAACACTTCACAGTTCATAGAGCTAGTAAAATATAAACTTAGACCCTTTGTCTTCTGTAAATCTGTCCTCAGTACCAGCTTTGAAATATTTTCTAAGCATTTAGTTAATTTACAGATTTCTTTAATGAGAGGAAAGGGGAAAATTAACAAGAGTTAGTCACCTATAAAACAAAGAGTGGAGTAGGAGTGGAAGGATTGTTCTCCTGAATTCAGGGAACTCCAGTCACAGGTAAAAAGCATTTATGTTTTCGTTTTAACAACAGTGTTCCAAGATTTAAGGCTCAATTTGCTAATATCTGTTCTACTAGGAATTCCTGAGTGCCCTTACTCTTTTTGTACAAAACGATCACATGGTGTTGATGTGCGGGAAGGGATTGTATCCGAAGCAACCTACTGGTCCAGTGAGAAACCCTGTCTCAGGAGAACAAAGCACATATGCTATACAAGCACAGACCTGAAGCACAATTAATAAAGTTGCAAGAGTCAGTGCACCCCTACAGGTATGGGAGCAGAAAGCAACCACTGGGATGAGCAGACCGGTGGAGCTGCCTAAAATATGTGAAATGAGCCCCAGGAGAGGAGCCTCCTAAGACATCCTTGGTGCCAAGGTGGACTTGAATACAATGCAGCTGTCTTTGTTCACCTTTCTTCCATGCTTCTGTGAATAACTCAAAAGGATGACTGGTTTGCTAGGCTAAACTTGGGTAAAACCACATCGTTGGTCTGTTGATGGCCTGTCTGGAGGATTAGACGCTTGCTCGTCATGTCTCCATAGGAAAAGTCACACAGTATGACAGTAACAAAGAGACAAAAGCCAATCCAACTGAAAGTATCACATGACTACAAATGACTCTTTGAGATTTCCCTCCTCTTATGGACTTCCTTCTCTTTCACCCATTCCTTCTTATTCTTAGGAGACTATTTTTCTCCCCCACTCTCTCTTTCCCTTGTTGCCTTCCTCTTGTTTTGTTTTTAGTTACTTATGATCGACATTATTTTGGTTGTGTTCATTTTACAAAATAAAGTATGATGATTTTATAACTTATTTAATTGTAAAATTGCCTTCATGTATCATTTAAGAAGAATATCTTCTTAGAGAGATTGGAATCAATTAGCTTATAAAACAATCTGGATATAGAAGCCTGTCAATGATATGTCATTTTTCTCAGTCTTTTAAATTGTGTCTATTTAGATTTCTTTCTTTCTTTGTAGTCATTTTGGAAGTTTTTTTAGTATAACAATATCAAATAAATTTTAAATATGCATAAAACTATTAGCTATCATAAAAAATAAGTTTGCTTGCCAGGCGATGGTGGCGCACGCCTTTAATCCCAGCACTCGGGAGGCAGAGGCAGGCGGATCTCTGTGAGTTCGAGACCAGCCTGGTCTACAGAGCTAGTTCCAGGACAGGCTCCAAAGCCACAGAGAAACCCTGTCTCGAAAAACCAAAAAAAAAAAAAAAAGTTTGCTCATTAAGCAGGTGTTTTAGTGCATTCAAGCTCCTGTAAGACATTATCATAGTCTGGTTGCCTGAAACAATAAACATTTCTTTCCTCCAGGTTTAGAGACTGAAGTGTATAGTAAGCTGGTGCCAAATGTGGAGATTGATGACTGTTTCTTTCTGGAATGTAGATGCAAACTTCTTGATGTATCCGCATAAAGCAGAGAAAAGGGGGAAGCAGAGCAATCTCTTGACTCTTGTCCTACTAAGAACACTAATCTTATTCATGAGGGTTAAGCTCCCATGAAACAATTACCTAATTATGGACTACCCATGCCAATTTATGTTAGCCAGGCTTCCTGCCCAGTTCACCACATCAAATGTCAGTTGCTCATAATACAAAAAATGCCTTTTCTTACTTATTCTATAGCTCTGAAACTATAGTCTCTTCTGATCTGTTCAGAGTCATGTTTCTTCTCTCTGTAGATCTTACCTCGAGGAAGAAACTTGATTCAGGTCCCATCTCTTACCTTAACAAGAAGGAAGAGCAATAACACAAGCAGAAGCCTGCAATAATCATTTGTTGCTCCCTCAGGTTAGCCAGGTTCAAGTCCCCACACTTACATTGTTGCTAATGAGGTATAACTCCAATTCTGATGTTTTGTTCTGGCCTCTGTTGGTCCTGGATGCATGTGGCTCATAATCACTTGTAGGCAAACACCTATGCACAATGAACATATACATAAATAAAATCTTAGAAATAGAAAGTATGATGGCTTGGCCCTCCTTTAATATATAGAACATTCAAGACATTTTGGAATTTCTCCCCTTTTGCTCATTGGAAATGAGAATTCTATATAAGTTTCTTCAAATCCTAGAATTTCTGGGCTAAGTTTTTCATCTCTTCTTTTTAAAAGAGTCAAATCTTGAAACTGCAGAGCTAGTTCAGAAGTTAAGAGAATATATGTTTTTATAAAAGACTGGGATTCAGTATTCAGCATCCATGTCAACCAGCTCACAATTGCTTGTAACTCCAGCTCCAGGAATATTGCCTTCTTGCATCCATGGGCATTGCATTCACCTACAGAAATTTGCACATGTGCACATACATGCACTTAAAATTTAAAACAAATTCTTTTTAAAAAGAACAAAATCTTATATTCATCTGTTACATGGAAATATTTCAATAAGGAAAAGGAAAAAACGATATTCACTTTTTATATATTTTTCCATAACCATGTGTTTAGATAGATTATCTATTTTGTAGATTATTGAAATGACCAGATTTACCAAATATGTCTGAATAGTTTCATATTGATTGCTGTTTTTTGACTTTTGGTAACTGTTAACCTTATATTCATTACCTTATCCAAACTGGATGCCACATGTATATTATCTTTTGCTGCTCTATTCAGCTCCATGGCCCATTTTTAAATAGCTCATATGTTTAGTTGATTTTTTTTTTTTTGGTATAGTCTGGGTATAATCAGATTTGGAGCTAGCAAAGATTCTTTTCTATTTTATGAGTTTCCAATGTACTCAACAACAACCAAAACAACAACAACAAAACAGAATATCTCAGGTGATTAAAAGTTAGGCAATTTAGGGGGCAGAGATAGCTCCATAGAGGTACCAAGTTTGCTTCCTAGCACCTACATGGTGGCTTACAACTGTGTGTAAACCAGTTCCAGAAGACCCAACAAAGGTGAGAGGCAATAAATCCCCCTGGAGCCTAGGGTCACTGGCAGTCCTGAGCCATATGATTTGGGTGGAACTGAAGATGTGTCCTTCTTTGCTATCAGAAATTTTTCAGTTTTATGAAGTCTCAGTTGTCAACGATTTGCCTGAAATCCAGAGTGAACTGAGTCCTATTCAGAAAGTCCTTTCCAACACTTATGTTTTAGAAGGACATGAGGTACTTGTACTTGCAGATAAGCACTAGAGTAACCAGAATTGTTAAATACATGTTACTGCTTTTTTGTTTTGTTTTACAAAGAAAGAAAATGCCACCTGTTCACCCAGAAGGCTGGAGTGGATGTTGTCTAACGACCTTCTGATTCTTTGCTATTCTATGGATCCAACCTTTACCTAAATACCCCAGAATCCTGAGCATTGTTTTTTAGTTATTACAATGCATATCACAAACCCTTCCTCCCAAGGTCTTATCCTGAGCATTGTTTCTCAGTCAATAGAACTCATCTTTATTCCTATTACAAGTCCTTCTTCCCAAGGCCCAGACTCCTGAGCATTGTTTCTCAGTCAATAGAACTCATTCTTGTATAAAAGGTCACTGGTGCTTTGTTTAAGAAATGTACTTTGCAAAGGAGCTTTGATGAAGGCATGCCTAACGCCTTGTTGTGATAATTGTCATGGCAAAAAATTTCCGAAGGTTTTCTGGGTTTGAACATGTAAGAAAAATAAATCTGTTGTTAAGATGCCAAAAGATTTTACCTAGCCCCTGCTGTAATATTGACTTCAGTTTCATTTTTTTTAATCACCATATGGCCATGAACCTTACAAGGACCCTGCTTTATGTTATTTTTTTTGCACTTTCAGCATTTTAGAATTCACATTGAGAGCATTAATCCACTCTTCGTTGATTTTTGTGCATGGTAAAGACATGACTCCAGCACCATTCTTCTTCATGTGGACATCCAGTTTTCCCAGCTCTACACGCCCAAATAGAAATAGAAAAGAACAAAAATGCATGATGCAACTCAAGAATTTTGGGTGAAGGGAGGGCAAACTCATCTCAAATGGGAAGAAATCATGGGAAGAAGTAATAAAAGTAAGAACAGAAATCAATATAATAGAAACAAGAAAACAATAGATACAACCATTAAATCTGGGACCTTGTTCCTTTAGAAGATAAACAAATTTAATAGCCTTTGGTACAATTAACAAAAAGAAACAAGACTTAAACAGCACACTAACTGATAAACAGGGAAGCATTACAACAGACACTAATGCAAATTAAAGAGCTACAAGTAGGAAATGTCAGATGATTCCTCTTTGAGGGAATATAGTATTACAGATAACAGATCAAAAATAGTTCCATCATAAATCCAGAAATGATCAGCAATTTCAGCAAAGTTCTGGATTATATGCTAAATTTCATGAATTAACAGTCTTTCTATTATCTAATAGGAAACACATTGGGGAAGAAAACATGGAAATACTCCTATCACAATATTAAAAAGAATAAAATATGCATGAATAAAAGAGCAAAGAGATGAAAGATTTCTACAATGAAAATATTAAATTTCTGAAAAAAGAGGTTGAGAAAGACATTAGGACATCAAAAGCCACCCATGCTTGGGGATTAGTATAATTAATATTGTGAAGTTGGGTATTCTACCAAAAGCAATTTATTGATATGATATAATAATAATAATAATATAAATCCTCATGACACTCTTCACTGAATTATAAAAAATACTAATTTTTTTTTAAATCACAAAAGATCATGGATAGCTAAAGCAATCCTGAGCAGAAATAACAATGCTGGAGGGATTATACTACCAGATTTCAAGTATATTACAGAGCTATGACAACAAAAACAGACTAGTACTAACATAAAAACATACAGGCAGATAAATGAAACAAAACAGAAGACCACAAACAAGAGTGCATAAAACCAAAATCGTCTGACATTTTACAAAGATGCTAAAAATGTACTAAAGAAAAGACACGGCCCCCAACAAATGGTGGTGGAAATTACCTTAAAATCTGGTCTATTCTGCCAAATTCCTATGGCTCTTACTCACTTTTGACTGATGGCCTCTAAGCAATGTACTTCTCATAAAAATATTCTGGAACATAAAAAGTATAAGAGACACTGGAAGTTTAAAGACCAGAATCTGAAATGGCAAGTTTTCATAGCTTCCTAGATTCTATTGGCCAAAACATGCTCCAGAGGTGATAATTATCTCATATTTCTGTCCTAAAATAAAAGGAAAGGACCAAGGATTTATGTGTGCTAATCTAATTGAGAAAGAGCACTTAAATGGTCTACACAATTGGTGTGTGGGGTGTTGACTCTATCCTGAGTTTCTCATTTTCACAACTCACTATTTCACTTTCTCTTGGAAAGCTCAATTTATCTGTTCTTGACAACCGTATTCTTAACCTTAGCTCAATGTCATGATCTTCCTTGTGTAGGCACAACTTTACCCAGCTTGAGTCATTCCTCATAAGGAAAGGCAATTAGTTAGTCACTCCATTCCTATTAGGTTTGGGCTATAGAAAGTAAGCATCATTGTTCCTGGCATAAGACCTATAATTTTGCTAGGCATCTGTTTCCTTTTTCTAAAAGCATTTTGAAATAGGGTAAGAAGGTTTTAAATGAAAACTAATCCATGTGACTAAATTGCTGCTAAACCAAGAGTTTCTTTCTCTATAGCACACGGATCATAAATCCTTTAGATAAGTAATTTATTATGAGTGGAAAAATTCCTTGTAAATACTAGTAAGTGAGATGGAGAATAATGAGGATTGTGGCACTAGCAATTCTTTTTACCTTGTCAGAGCATCATATATAAGCCAATTCTATTGTTTCAGAGAGCATTCTTCAGATTGATCATCTTTTGGGATTCTTTTCATTTCTAACTCTTGCTCAACAAACCTTTTATATACCAAATATATGTTGGGACCAACTAAGTCCTATCTTTCAGCTGCTCTTCCCTTTCTAGAGCCTTCTAATTGAAGTTACTAGAAGCTGTGCCTAGGCTAGAGGATCAGAGGATGTGATTTTCACCTGTTGGCCATTGACTGCAGGGTATTTAAGCCTCCATGGTGCTATTAAAAAGGGCTTTTTGGTACCGGTGTTGGAAGGTCTGTGTGTCGGTCTGTCTCTGCGTGTGTATTCTCAACCTCCAGCCCCTTGCCCGAAGCTCGCGAACTGGGTTCTAGATCGTAGAGTGCAGACGGGGGGCCTCGGTGTGCGGCAAATATAGCCCCAGGTGTAGATATATAATCCATCACATCATAATCTCAGATACAGAGTTACAGGGAAACATTTTGTATTGTTCTGGCTCACACAAGGACTCAGGGTCCCCCTGGTGGGGTTTGAAGTTCACCTCATGTGTCCTTAATAATCACTCAATATTTTGTGCTTCAGAGTCCCTGAATAAAACATGAAGAATATGGCACCTAAAGTACAGGATAGTTGTATATTTTAAAAAACTGCCATGAAACAAAGAAACAAACAACAAAAAAACAAAAAAAACCAAAAAAATCTATTTAGAAAAATGTAAAAACTTGGACTGTTTCGTGGCATACATAAGCATGTGATTACATATTTATATATTAATATATATGTATAAATGCATGTGTGTAAGCACATATAGACATAAAAACTTATCATAGGCATATATGTATGCATATAAACACATACAAGTTTATCGTATATGTATGTTTGTGTGTGTGTGTGTGTGTTTGTGTGTGAATTCATTGTACAGGATTTCTGTTGAAGAGACTGAATGTGAGAGGCATTTATCATGTACTTTCCTTGCCTTTGCATAACCTGTTGTAATGCACTTTCTATTCTTCTCCAATGGATGAAATATTACCTATTCTTTAAAGTTTATTTTAATATTTGGAGTGTAAAGTAGAAAACAAAATGAAAAGAGGTGTACATATTCTAAATATTTCAGGTAGAAAGTGTGAGAAAAATGTACAAAAATGGCAGAAATAATCAGGCATAATCTAAAGAAGACATAGAAGGTTAGGTGGTAAGAGAAAGCTTCACAATTATATAAAAAATCCTCATTTTATCAGAGTAAGTCTCTGAACTCCACGGAAGTCTGATAATTTGCTAATAGATATCTAATTAAAAGTAAAGTTATAGGGACAAAAATATTTACATCTTTCCGTCTACACAGAGAACTATTTACCAAGTGTGTATGGGACTCAGGTATCTAGAGGGAGAATTGCACTAAAACATAAAGACACAATTAGCATGCATGTCTTAACTTGAAAAATATGCAGGGAAAAAATGAAGTACAGAAAGTATGGAAGAAGACATTCTGAGGGGGCTTAATTGCAAACGGAAAAGGGAATCAGCAGACGGAGATGGACTCAGAAAATGATGTCCTAGTGGTGATCAGTTTCGCTTAAGGGTTCTGATTGGTTTAAGAGGAAAAAAAATTCACCAACATGACAGATTTCTGTCATAAAAGTAAAACATCCGTCTATAGGGCTCTCACTGTAAAGGGTGTAATGAGAATTCATTCTTAATGAATTCATCAGTAGTGTAACAAGGGGCATGCCTTTTTTAAATTTTCATTCATTTGTTCAAAAATGTGTGTGCATCCCATCTTAAAAATCTCTGCATTTAGTTTTGGGAATCCCTACATGTTTTTTAATTAGTGAGAGACAAAGGATCCTACATGCTTTTCTTAGCATATTGGTGTCCCAACTCTATCTTCAGTGTCCATCCTAGAAAGCTGACTTCTAGACACTGTTGCTGGATCTCTGAACTTAAAAGTTTCCTGATTATTACACAAAATAAAAACTCAAAGACTTGGTTAATTGGAATTGAAAGAAAATGGTAACTAAAACTAAAATTATAAAAATTAATATTATTCAGGCTGAGTGCCTTCATCTCTGAGGACACAAGGGAATAAAATTGAAAGAAAAATGGGTCTGTACATATACCTACATACAATGATAATATAAGGATGTAACATTAACAAGTACGATACTTTAATCTCAAATATTGTATGTAATAAGAAGTTTAAAAATAAAATAGTAAATTATGTTTCTTTAAAAACATATATTATTTAGAAAAAGATGTATTACATTAATAGTCATGTAATTCTTACTTTGAGAAAAAGCAGCACAGACAACTGAAAGATGATTTAATTTAGCATAAAAAATAGTATTTTTATTTTGTAGGGTCTTATCTTCCAAAACAAACATGAACACAATGCTTTAAATATTTAGTGTGAAACTACAGCAATTTAATCATATTTATTAATTAAAAAATTAGTAATATTATTATTAAAAATTCCAGGTAAAATAAATCTTTCAATGAAACTGAGCTGTAAGGCATGTTAAAAAACTGTAATCTGTCAGAACACTATCTTGACCATACAGAAATCTTTCTTAAAATCAGAGACTTAATACAATGTGGATCATGAAAGAGATCTGGCATTTTATCTCATTAAAATTGAACATAATTTTTAAAAATTTAATTTTGTAGTTAAAATTGATTAGGAGAATCACTAATTTTCATAAAACTGGCTTATTTTCATACCAGCTGCTGAAAATTTTGTTGAACAAGTTTGAGTTTGGCAAGCATGGCTGCCGCCTGTTTTAGGAATAAAAATATCTGCCGGTATAAAAGATGTCTGTGAAGCTAGAGATATACAGCCTCATATTTTGTATTTCTGATGCTTTTCCTTGTGATTTTCATTCATATGGAAAGGTATAAGTAATATTACTGGATGAAAGGGAGAGTCCTGAAAATAGTCTACTCCCATGCTATGTGATCAATACAACCAATGAGGCACAATCATGTCCATGCGAGTAAAGGGTCAGATTCCAGACGCACTAACGTACGGCTTTCTCACTTTATTGTGTCCTCGTTGTATCAGTTATTTCTGAGAATACTGAAACTTTAAAAACGCATTTCTTTATAGTTTGTTTTGAATTATTTCACATGTGCTATTAGCATTCATTTTCTCTCTCCCCCCCCCCCTTCCTCCAGCCTCCTCCTTCTCCCTTTCCTTCCCTCCTTCCTTTCTATTTTCTTATTTTCTTTTTGGCTTTCGAATTATTGAAAGCCAAAATAATCCCAAGAATGGTGCTTTCTAAATAGCTTTCTTATGAGACTAAATTCTTTACTGAGTTGAGGTTTAAAACAGACCAAATACCAGCTCTTAGAAAAGGATGTGTCCCAAATTTTCACCACTAACCAAGCAATTATTTACAACTGATACCTGCTAGGAAAGGAAAAATCAAATTTCTCCAATAAAGTGTTATTAGCAGACCCCATGCCCGAGAGTAGTAGGCTTACAGAAAACACTTTATATTTCTTTGTAGGTTTTTTTGTTTGTTTGTTTTTTGTTTTTCAAGGCAAAATTTCTCTGTAGCTTTGGAGCCTGTCCTAGAACTAGCTCTTGTAGACCAGGCTGGTCTTGAACTCACAGAGTTCTGCCTGCCTCTGCCTCCCAAGTGCTAGGATTAAAGGCATGCACCAGCACTGCCCAGCTACATTGATTGTTTTATTTTGTTTAATATTTTTTGTGTTATTGTTCTTTTGTTGTTAATATTTGCTTTGGTTTTCTTTTCTGTTGCTGTTTTCAAGAACATGAAGTTGGGTGAGTAGAGAGATGGGAGAATCTGGGAGATGTAGGGTAGAGAAAATAATATAATCAAAATATATTTTAACAAAAATAAAAGTGTTAATTAAAGAGGGAACTTGAAAAAGACTGCTGAATTATCTAATAAACTCATATTTTTGAAGAGCAGATGCTCCCAAAGCTTTTTGAATGCTGAACTCTTCTGTTACACAAAGTCCTAATGGAGCTACCTCTGATCGTTTTGTTCATTGCCTGGATTGTCTGTAATTTATTATTAGACTTTCTGATGTGCTTCTAGCATTAACCAGAAATACTCTTTTCAAGCGTATACAATTTTACTCATCAATTTAAATAAAAGTATAGACTTAATTATATAGAACAGCTCAAAAATGCAAGTAGGATCTTCCACTCCTTTATTGTTTGGACATGTTCTTTTATTTGTGGTATTATTATCTTCATTTACATTGGTACATTTAAATTGAAATAAGAAAAGCAGAATGAAGTTGATATAATTAAATGAATTTTCACTTTACAAATTCAGATCATAGATTGCATTTAATAGTTTTTTTCTTCAGGGTAAAATACATGCTCCCAGGTCAAGATCAAAATATATATCGTTACTTTTAGGAAGAAAAATAGTGAACATATTTACAATGTGTTTGAGAACCTATTTTACTTCTCTTTCTTATAGTTTACAGTTATAGAGGCTGTTGACTGTTTATCTTATTTTTAAGCTGAGCAACATAAAATTTAGAATTTGTAAAATCAAATTATATTTATTACACTAAATGTTGTAACTTTCTGTAAACCACTATGCCTAAGCACACTGTGATAATTGTTTTCAAATGCATCATATTAGCATAAATTTGAATATTTTTCCTTGGAAGAATTTAAGTAAATCATTCATTCTTACTTTTATTTGTCACTTTTTCTCTATTAAAAAGAGCATAGTTTCTTGATTGTGCATTGTTAAGAATGGATACTTTTAAATTCTCATTGCTGTGGACCCATTTCTCACTACTGTTTTCTGAATTAGATACTTTTCTTATCACTGTGACAAAATATCTCTATGATATGTTGACTTGGTTCCTACCAATACACATCCAGGAGTCACGTGGTCAATCTATTTTTAGGCTTTCATTAGTCTATACTTATTTATTAATATGTTACTTTTTAATTGATTTTTTTCATGCAATATATTCTGATTATGCTTCCCCCACCCTGAACTTCTTCCTGATACTCATCACCACCTTACCCACCCAACCCCATGCCCTCTCCTCCACTGTTTTAAGACAGCAAATATAAACAGGTAAAAATAAAGAAGGAAAGAAAGGAATGGAAGGAGAGAGAAGAAGGAAAGAAAGAAAGAAAGAAAGAAAGAAAGAAAGAAAGAAAGAAAGAA
>JABTXL010005037.1:14966547-14992196 GCA_025134845.1 Neodon shergylaensis | reverse complement strand
GAAAGAAAGAAAGAAAGAAAGAAAGAAAGAAAGAAAGAAAGAAAGAAAGAAAGAGGGAGGGAAGGAAAGAAGGAAGGAAGGAGGGAAGGAAGGACACAAATGGCAAGAAAAGAATCATAAAAATACAAAATTAGAAACCGTAATATACAAGGAAAAGACTAGCAAGACAAAATGAACAAAGCAGTATGAGTCAAAAAGTCAATAAAAATACCATTGAATTCATTTTGTGTTGACCACCTATTGCTGGGTATGGAACCTTACCCTTAAGTGTGGTTTATATCCCCAATGAGAATCCATTACATAAAAAAGTCTCATTTTCCATTTGAAGATGGCTGTGAATTGGAGATTGCTTCTGGGTTAAGGATGGGGCTATTTCCCATTTACCACTCTACTGGGACCCCAATTATCTTGAACCTTGCTTACCCTGTGCGTGTTGCCATGTTCACTAGGATTTCTTATGTGCATTAGTTCTGTTGTGTCTGCAAGATGCCATTTCCATGGTATAATTCACCCCCTCTGGCTCTTAAACTCTTTTTGCCTCCTCTTCCACATAGTTAATTTTTGAGGAGCCACCATATCAATTGCCGCAGTGGATGGAAAAATTTATATTCCCACCAGTATTTTCATAGGGTTCCCTTTGCACAAATCTCATCAGAAAAAATTTTCTACCCCAGCAGTTCTCAATCTGTGGTTTGTGACCTTTTAAGGGTCAAATGACCCTTTCACAGGGTTTATGTAAGAGCAACAGAAAACACAGATATTATGATTTATAATATTAGCAAAATTACAGTTATAAAGAAGCACCAAAAATAATTTTGTAGTTGGAGATTACCACAGCATGAGGAACTGTTTTAATGGGTCTTACTTTAAGAAAGTTGAGAGCAATTGGTATAGACTCTATCTTGACGGGCTTCTCAGGTATATCTACTTATCAGTTTCGAGGTTTCAGGTGTCACAATATAGCATTCAAACAATTTTAATTGATTACTGGGTGGGCTAAAAGGTATGGATCTACTTTCTTCTACAAATGAATATCCGGGTTCCATAGCAAGTTTAGGAGACTGTCTTTGCCCCAATGTATATTTTGATGTCAGTATCAAAAGTCAAGTGGGTGTAACAATATGAGTCTTTCTGGGTTCACTATTCTATTTCATTAATTTACATGTCTGTGTTTGTAATAATAGCATGCCTGCTTGCTTGCTTTTTTGGTTACTGAATTTCAGTAGCACAACTTGAAATTAGGCATATTCACGCAACAACCCTGTTTGTTCTCCCCAAGATTGTTTTGGCTAATTCAAGGTTTGTGGACAACAGTAAGAAGTGTGTAGCTCCTACCTTTCATTGTCTGCTGAGAGAACTGTAAAATACTTTGTATCACATCTGAGCTAGTAAATTTTCTATGAAAACTATAAGATTAAGTATTAACGACATTTGCTGGCATTAAAAATAAGTATTGATTCAGGAAGTTTACATAATTATACATGTGCAGGTAGTTTCTGAATTATTAAACAGTTCTCCGAAGCTTATCTTACAAAAAGATTCTTTCTCAGAAAGTGACTTTCAAGAACGACCTTGTGAACTTTTGTTTTTTCCATACGTCATCTGTCCTGGAATATACTAACTACTGCTCCATTAACACTGCCTGTGTGTAAGACTTCCCAGTGAATAACATGAATAAAAACAGTACAAATGATAGAAAAGATCAAAGGTCAGAAGAAACTGTCAATTTAAAAAGACAAGGATCAACATTTTATTAGCAGTATTCTTTTCAAAAAATTATCTAAGTACAGACTTTGAATCAGTGATTTAAAAAAAGAATTAAAAATGTGATTGATTCTCACTATTTACTTTCTTTGGAGTATATTAGTCCAGTAGATTTTGAGATTGATCTCGGGTCCCGGTACATGCCATGGCTAATCTATGCCAATTTATCTTGATGCCAACAATGCATTAGCAGGAATTGAAAGGCTTTTAAAATCTACTGATGTTAATGTTAGAACTCAATTCCATAGCTTCTCATTGATATCCTATGTTCTCCAGGATTCTGTAAAGTTCGGCCACAACAGCATCATTAGTTTAAGTCAATCACTGTATGGAATTCAACAGTTTATTGAGTGGTTTAGGAACCAAGACCAGCTGCGGCTTGAGAATGACTTGTATTTCCTGCTCAATGAGACTTTTCATTTGTTCTATTAACAGGAGAGACTGCACGACCATGGATAACTTTCACTGAATATCATATGCCTAAGACATAAGAAAATTTTTCTAAATTCATTAAGGAAATATGTTTGAATCTTATATTTTAGATGGAGATAACACAAATTATTAAATTCAAATTTTAACAATTATGTGGGTTAGGATATTCGATCTACTGGGTGACATACCTTGGTAAGTCCGTTTTGAACAACTTTGGCTGTCATTCCTCAGTTGCTACCCACCTTTGTTGTTGCTTGTTTGTTTGCTTGAACCAGTCTTTTTCTCATTTTCCTGAGACTCAGGCAGTTTACTAGGCTGATGGAAATGCATCTGAGTCTGTCTGTGTCCCAGCCCTGTGTTGGGATGACAAGTACTCACAAACATTTTTAATTTTTTCATGTGGATTGTGGATGCTAAAACTCAGTGTCAGACTCACAAGCTAAACAGTTTATTGTTGACTTAGCTATCACATGAGCAAAAGTTTGTTAATTTCGGATTGGTGACAAAAGTTACACACACACACCCATATGTATGCATATATGCTTGCTTCCTGTGAAGATATATGAGCGCCATTAATATATAAAAATATTATAAAGTTTTAGTACTACATAATTATATTTTTGCCTTGGGTATTTTAGATTTGTGGATAAAGGTGTGAACCTGTTAGTAAGAGAGACTTTTTTTTCATTACACTTCCTCTCTAACATTCATTTTCAGCTTAAATTATGATACCAGAGAAAACAGTACAATTTGAATATCAAGTGTAATAATAATCAGCCCTATTGGCTATATTAAAAATTATAAATTAGAAATTCCTTTCTCCTTAAATTATTTCTATGATAGGATACATTTGCTCACAATTTGAGCAATTTGAAAAACACGGTTTATATACATGTTCCATTTATACCTGTGTACTCAGTCTCTCCCTAACCTATACTGAGGATATTTCAGCAGTTGGTAGTTGTTGGGGAAGGGAGAATTACACATTAGTGACAATGTGGCCCATGTAAGTATCTCAATGTGGATAGCACATATTTATGTCAAATAGGAATTATTGATGGATTTAGTGGGTTATCTAAGGGAAAAAAAGAATTTGGGAGGGAGCAATATTGGTGGCAGTATATGGGAAGTAGTGGAAGACATAAATAGGATTAGTTTTTATCACATTTATTGTATAGATATATGAAATTGCCCCAAATAAGGAAAATTAAAATGCAATTTTATATTTATCCTTCAAACTATTTGAGATGAAATAATGTTTGAGTCACAGGTTCTAAAATATAAATAGGCAAAAAACACATAAAAAATTAACTGCCATCAAATGCCTAAATAAGTAGGTCATATACAAACAATATCCAGAAATTACATGCAATTAAAGCATTGTGAATTAGTCATGAGTTCATCAAAAACTTCCCCTAATCATTTGCCTTTCTCTTTATTCCTAGTACTGACTTTGTGTGTGCATAAATTAGTATCCAATCTAAAGCTATTCATAGTCTGCAAACAAGAAACTCAGAAGTAACAGAACTCTCCAATAAATTCATACAATGAAACACTAAAGACATACCAAAATTTCTCTCCAGATCTTATATAATGTGATTTTACAAATTTGGTGCTTTATACAGCTTAAAGTATTTCAATCACAGAGGAAATTCATCACAATCCTTGAGCATTTTTGTAGTGCTTCAGTATCTATATTTTCCCACTATAATGGAGCATAGCAGATGACTCATTGACCTAGTTTATTTTAAAACAGGTACCTGGCTGTGAGACCTGCATGAGTCCTATAGCTTTGAGCTCATATTTTCTTCCTGCTGGTAATCTGCAGCAGACACCCTGCAGTTACCACATGTTTGACAAGGTCAAAATGGACCATAGTCTCTTTCTGGAGCTAATTCTCAAATGCTCCTTTGCCCCAAGGTACTACTATATGTACCCTGTCAAGATGAGAAATATTTAAGCTTCATCCCTAATAATTCTTAATCTCATTTTTTCCACTTTGTCTATCTGCAATACCTGACAATTGATTTCTTAACTCCTGTTGTTAGCATGGTATATGATATGGTTGATTATTAAGCATGAACACAATCTTGTATTCCAATATTTACAAGACAGGCATTCTTGTATTGTAAATTTATGGATGGAGACTGAAGAGATAACTCATCTGTTAATAGTCCATTCTGATGTGGGATTCCCATCATCAGAATGATGCTGTGAATACCATTGGTTAGTAAACTGTCGTGGCCTTTTATATGGTGAAAGAGTAGAGCTAGGCTGGGAAAATTAAACTGAATGCTGGAAGGAAGAAGGCATAGTGAGAGAGAAGCCATGTAGCCCCACCAGACACAGACACCGAACTTTACCCAATAAACCACAGCCTTGTGGTGATACACAGATTGCTAGAAATGGATTAAATTAATATCTAAGAGCTAGATATTAATAAGCCAGAGCTAATGAGCCAAGCAGTGATTTAAATAATATGGTTTCTGTGTGGTTATTTCAGGGCTAAACAACTGGCAACTAACAATCGACCTCCTTACTACAAATTGGTGCCCAAAATGGGGCAGATGTGTCTCATGTCATGAAATGTCCTGACCTCTTAAAACATTTTAAATTCCATATTCTGTAGTCTTTGAAAGGTCTGAAAAATACCTATTCACCTGAAATATATCTCTATATACATAGAAAATCTTAATAACATGATTACAAGTTTGACTATTATAGATGATTATCTATTAACCTATATTTCTTAATTATGCATTACATTTTTAAATGACCTGCACAGGCACAATACCTTAATCAAGAGCAGAAATACACATATAACAAAATTGACATTAAATTTTTATCCATAAAGTAAGATCCACACCAATGCAAATCTCTATAGCTTATCCCTCTTTAAATGGAAAGAAACATTTATAGACAATATTTGGGGATTGGGGCATAATTCTCTACAAACTGCTTCCTGTTGTTTATTAGGCAAAGTAATTTTTGAGGGGTATTCAAGGCAACTTTTCCGTGGGTCTTGGTCTATCAAATCACATTAGTCTGGAAGCAATTCACAGGTTCTCATCTTCTGTGGAAAGAAAAGAACCTCTTTTCCTTAGACTCAAATTCTGAAATCAAGATATCTTTAAAGTATATATGATGGTTACTTAACTCCTTCACAGTCAAAAAATTCAAAGAAGACACAATAATAATAATAATATCCACAGTTTCTGTGTATATTCCATCTTTACTTGACTTATTATTGTTTTATACTCTATTGCTTTATAATATTTATTTTATTATCTTTACTCCTTTAATCTAGGACTCTCTGTGTCTCTTTAAAGACTTTGCTTTTTAAAATGATTTACTTACTTCTTTTCCAACTCTCTGTATTCTTTTTCTTCTCTCTCCCAAACTTATGTACATTTATTCAACACTGTGACCTATCTAGAGACCTTTTTTTAACCTAGATTTGTCTTTATTGCATATCTGTAATGATTTTCTGATCAGAAGCACTTCTTAAAATGCTTAGTGATTCTTAAGAATCTAAGCTGCGGCAATACTAAAGTATATACAGGCCTTCCTGCGTGCTCTGCACAGTCCAACATGGTGGAAATCCATTCACCGCCTCTGCAAGCCATGCTCATTGCCCAAGTTCCAGGTATGCAGCAGGTCTACATAAAGCAGTTTTTAACACTCCACTTACAAACCCCGTTTAAATGCTCAGCCTCCTGAAAGAGCCAGAGGTTGCACTGGCAACATGGCCCAGAAAACCAGCATTTCAAAATGGTGCAGCTTTTATTCTGCTACCCCTGAATCAGGAGGATGTATCCTTAAAAGATCTGCAGTGTGCTACAAGTAAGCAGAGCCCATGAGGGAAAAAAAAATATGGATAATTTTTTTTTAGTGTCTAGAATTCCTTTTCAAGCTTCCATAGGTTTTGCGTGGATTTAGTCAACCACGTTGGCATGACAGACATTTTTTCAGGGGCTCTGAATTCACCCATGTGTAGGGCAGCTCCAGTGGATCTGAAGCTCTCTTCCTGCCTCCACAGGCATTACTCTCAAATACCTGAAACCAAACACATTAAACACAACTCAAACTAAAACTAAAATCTTTAAATAACAAATTACTGAAAAGTTCTATTAATAGTGGTGGTTAATCTTTATTTCTTAGGTTTGCTAGTATGCTGTATAGGATCTTAACACGATGTTTTCATCTAACTCTGTCCTGGGTGGCGCGTGCCTTTAATCTCGGCCCTTGGGAGGCACTAGCGGGTGGATCTCTGTGAGTTGAAGGCCAATCTGTTCTACAAGAGTTAGTTCCAGGAAGGCAAGGGTTGTTACACAAAGAAACCCTGTCTTAAATAACAAACATACAAAACAAAACAAAAATGGAAAAGAAAAACAACAACAACAAAAGGATTTAATTGTGGACTTACAGAATGAGTTGAGCTGTGCTGTTATTTCTTCTGATTTTCAAATGAGTTTGTAAAGTATTAAAAACTCTCAAGGAAAGCTTGATAGAGCCCATCTCTGAGGCCATTAGAGACTAGACTTTTCATTAATTAGTGTCTAAATTACTGGACTAGCTCCTTCCCTTACTGCAAATCTATCCCAAGTTCCTGTTTATTTTTGAATATATTTGAAAAAACTGTTTCATGATAGACTTCATACCATCTGACTTTTGCCACACACTTGTTAATGTGTCTTTATCATTGTTTTTATTTCTTTAAAGTTCAGTAAGTTTAGCCCTTCTCTTGCTCGTGAGTTTATTAAATTCAATCTTTAATGCTTTTCTTTTTGAAAGACTGTGCAAATTATACCAATTTTGACCTGCTAAGTGACTGTTTATTACTGTGGTTAATTTATTTTTTTTTACTTTGGTTAATTTAACTCTTTTCATGTGTGGGTGTGTGTATGTGTGTGTTTGTGTGCATGACATGTGTGAGCACTTGTTGAGGGCATGAGAGGGTATTGATCCCAAAGATGGAGTTGAAGTAATTGTGCTGAGCCCTATGATCTGTACTCTGGGACCTTTGAAGAACAACGAGTCTTCTTAATCCCTGAGCTGTCTCTTAAGTATCATTGATTTTTTTCTATATATTTTAAAAAAATGTTGACTTCATTATAATCTTCTACTATATTTCTATTATTCTAATAATTATTGTTTACTCTCTTTTCTGATGTTTTATGTTGAAAGATATCAAAATGTTTCAAAAATCCTACCTGACTATACCTAGAGTTGTTGAATTGCCATTTGAATGGAGGTTTCCAACCTGCCACGACTACAGTCATACAAACAACTACTGTCTTTTTAAGTTCCTCTGAGTTAAAGGGAAGAGCATCACTGAGACAGGAAGTGTCTAAGTCTCATTGAGCTGTCTGCAGGCTTTGCAGAGGATTTGAGGTGTGCAGGGTCTGTGAGCTATCATTGGGTTGGGGTGGGGGTTTGTTGATGCAACTGGGTTTTGGTTGGATTCTAGCCATTCTTGTTCTGAGAAACCTCGCATCAATATCTTTGCAAGCAACCCCAGTGAAAACTTACTGGTTCACCAAGTTAGGCTTTGGTACAGTCATTACTTTTATTTGTCATGAGTTCTTTTTCTGGGTTTAGTAGATTTGTATGTTACAACTCCGCAGGATAAATCTGTAACATGACAGCTACATTAAACAAATCTAGAAGGTCAAAAAAGAGGGTGCCCAGATAATAAAGGTCATGACCATAGTGGCTCAAAAGAATAAGAACATTTGTTGGCACTCAGAGAACTATATATCCAAACATGTGTTTCTACAGGATAAGTACATTGTTTTTAAAGTACTTGTTTTTAAAGTTTCTATTGCTGTGACAAAACACCATGACCAAGAAGTAAGTTGGAGAGAAATGGGTTATCTGACTTACACTTCCACATTATAGTCCATCACTGAAGGAAGTTAGGACAGGACTCAAACAGGGAAAGAACCTGGAGGCCAGAGATGATGCAGAGGTTATGGAGGAGTGCGGCTTACTGTCTTGCTCCTCTGGATTGCTCAGCCTGCTTTCTTATAGAAACCAGGACCAGCAGCCCAAGGATAGCACCACCCACCATGGCCTGGGCACTTCCCCATCAATCACTAATTGAAAAAAATGCCTTACAGCTGGATCTCATGGAGGCATTTCTACAATGGGGGCTCCCTCCTCTCTAATGAGTCTAGCTTATGTCAAGTTGACACAAAACCAGGTAGGACATCCTCCAACTAGCCATTTCATAATAGATGGTCAGTCCCGAGGTCATATACATGAATATAACATTATATGGACTAAGCAAGTTGTATCTAGGTACTTAGGAATATACATTATAGTATATATAATTAAAGAAACCATGAATTTGAGAAAATCAGTAATCCCCACCAATAGACTCAGTGCGAGGGACCGTATAATGGTGTAAATACCTGGACAGCTAATTCTTCTGATTAACAAACAGGACAGTAGGTGTTTACCAAGCACATCTCAGTGTATCTGGTTGACAGATTTGAGAGATTGGAACTCTTCTTATTCTCTATATTTTCCTTCAGTATCCTGGGTACATATGTCACATAATAAGAATTCAGTATTCTCTGATTGTGCTAAACTGATCTCCCCTTATGGACTCTTTATTAACACCAGCTCCGTAATATTCCTACTCTTTTCTCTGTTTTTTCTCATTCATTTTTATATATTCAAAATGATTTCCTTATACTTGTCTCCAAATCTGACTCGAATACAATTTCCATTCAATTTTATTTGTAATTCTACAGAACATTAATGCATGGGAGTCATATGTACAAACACCCCACATTTGAGTTTATGTTATTTAAGTTTTCTGGTGCATTTTAGGCTTGTTCCTACTTTTCTGTTTGTTCTCTCATAGTGATTGGTGGATTCAGAGATGGCAAGAGCATTTCTGTAAATTTTTCACATGATTTATATTACACGGGATAGTTTATGATTTTGTGATCTCACCATAATGAAATTAAAAGGCATTATTTAATATTCAATAGTATTATGAAAAATTAATGCACATTTTTTCCTTATGGTGATTCTAATCCTTTTAAAACAGCATGGTGGCTTTCACTAAAAAAACATATTTGCTTTTTAAGGCAATGAGTGTTAAGCCAATATAAATGAAGTCTTATTGTGCTGGGAAGTTAATAGTGAGTTTCAAGGGCCAAAGTATTCAGTATAAAATAAGAGCACATTTATGAACTTGCATGTCAAATCATGCACAGTGTTAAAATTTGTTCCACAGCATTAATGTAGACATAGTTTTTGCCATAAAACCTGTTAAGCTGTCTTAGATCCCAGAACCCACATCGTGGAAGGAGAGAACCAACTCTTACAAGTTGTCCTCTGCCCTCCACAGGCATTATGGCTCTATAACACCACACACACACACACACACATGCACACACACCAAAAGCACCAGGACCACCTTTAATACATGAGTAAGCAACTGGAATGGAAATATTAAATTTAATCCAAAACATTCAAATAATCATTCATCTTAAAATATGTAACAAATCAAATTATTTTTGTATTTATTATGTGAATAATGATAGGTAAAAGATCCAGAACAGAATAAAAACTAATAGGAAAAGCACAACGACATACCTCTTCTCTGATCCCATAATAATGACGCCTAATGAAAATGACCTGGAAGAATTTCTATCCAAAAATTTTGAAATATGTTTATAAGTATGTACAAGTTACTAGAAAAAAACAAGAATATACTCCAAGAGAACAAAAACAGAAATGGATGAAATTAGAAAGGGAATCCAAGATATGACACTAGAATTCAACAGAAGAGAGTGTTCTTGAAGAAAAGCCAAACAGAAACAGTGTTAAAATTAAGAAACTCAACAAGCCAAGTGAAAACCTCAGTGGAGATCTTCAACAGGAGAATCAGTCAAGTAAAATACAGAAAATTGGGAATAGAAGACAAAGTAGAGAAATTATACCCCTCAATAAAGTTCAGTGGTAAATTTAAATATATATATATATATATATATATATATATATATATATATATATATACACGTATATATATGTGTGTGTGTGTGTATGTGTGTGTGTATATATATTATATATATACAAAACTTTGGACAATTATTAGATATTATGAAAAGAAAGATCTTTTAGAGTCTAAGAATAAAAGAAGGACCATGTCATAGTGAAGTAATAGAGAGTATCTTTAATAAAATATAAGAGAAGCATCAGTTCCCAAACCTAGAAAAAAGATTTTATCCAGGTACAAGAAGACTAGATGGAATTAGTAGGCTTAACATACAAATGCAACCCAGTCTCCAAAAAAAAAGCAAACAAACACAAAATTACATGAATTTGGCAGAAAATAGTGTTGGTGGAAATAGAAGAGGAGTTGGAGTTAAAGGTATGAGGGTATGAGTATATATATATATAAGTATATATATATATATGTGTGTGTGTGTGTGTGTCTGTGTGTTTGTATATATGTATATTCAATAGGTTTACAATTACTTACTCTCCCAGTCTATATAATAATTCACATTTCAAGTACATTCTCTGAGAGGCTTATTCAGAAAATGTTTTTCTCTCATGGTATTGTAATGAGCAGTGGCTTCAAAGCTTAACAGATGCTGGAGAGACCATGAGCCTGTTTGATAGCTGTGTTGGATGACTATTGATGATATTAGGACTTATTCATATAATTGATAAACATCAATGTCCATAAACAGTAGAAACTGTGCAGTTTCTCTTCACTTTATTTCTTCTTACATCAAAACAGTGCCTAGTATGCAAATTCATTCTGCAAGTACTTACAGAATAAGTCAGTTTATGCAAGATTAGGCATGGATTTCTGGCTACCTTACTAGCATGAGCTATTTTTTTTTACTCTATAGTCAACTTATTATATAAATGTAAATTAAGACAGTATATATTAAAGCCAAACCCATAAAACGCCGTCAGCTCCAACTGCATTGGGAAAGGTAAATTTCAAATGTCAAAGTAGTCAGTGGATCTATAGAAGCACATTTTATAACTTAATTCTTTTTCTTTTGTAAGTTAAAGTTTTTTTTAGGTTCTCATAACTTCATACTTGATATAATTCCCACAAGGACTTGATGCAGAAAGACAAACTTTGTGTGCAATGAAGCACAGTTCTGTTTCCACCCCATGTGCTATCAGTCAGCTGTGAGCAGGAGCGAGACACAATAATTTGTTTAGTCCTTCATTTCCAAGTGAAGTTGGTATTTTTAATGTACTTATTTGTGGGATAGCGAAAGCAAGGCACCTAGGGAATAGCAATTTGAGTGAATTCATATTGCGAGTAAGCTAGGACAGCTTTTTAATTTAGCCTCTCTGACACCAGAAGGTGCATTCACTAAGCTAGCATTTTAGCCATGTGGATAGTAGGCCCCTGAATTACGTGTAAACTACAATTTTCTAGATTGGGGAAATAGCTCATCCTACGAAGTACTTGCCACACAAGGATGAAGATCTACATATGATTTGCAGAACCTAAATTAGAGAAACCAAATAACAACAACAAAAACCATTCAAATCGCTGTGTTTATGAGGTGGAACCAAAAGTGTATTTTTGACACTCACTGACAAGTCTAACCTACTTTGTGAATTCCTGGTCAGTAAGAGACACCCCATCTCTAAACATAGTATGGGCAGTGTCTCAGTAAAAACATCCAAGATTTTCCTTCAGCCTCCACCCATTTACCTACAGAGACATGAACAAACATATATATACTTTCCATATATACACAAAATAATATTATAATGATGAAATTATTATAGACTTTCATAGTTAACAAGGCTCCTGTTGGTATAATCAGGCTTTACATGCCTGAAACTGTGATGATTGAGACTTTTATTTCAAATTAATACAATTTTTAATGCTTCATTTAAAAGTCATATTTTTCTCTATGAAAATTAGATATTAAACAAAAAATCAAAATTTAGATTTGCATTCTATAAATTTTGTTCCTTTTTGTAAGTTATTTATTTTTATTTCTGTCTGCACAAATGTGTCTTTAGTCATACAGCTAACTCATGCAGAGTCTATACTATTAAGGCAAACAAATATTTTAACTACTTAGCATAGTCCCCTAAATACAGACTTTAATAAATACAAGAGGCAATAATACTTCTTGTAAGGATTATAACATAATTATTGTTTTTGCAATATCTCTGCTAAATCTCCTCCCATATTTAATTAAAGTTTACAGTTCAATATCCTCAGTAGCATGTTATTAAATTTCATAGTTAAATAGATAGCATTAAAAACACTTCCTATTGTTTTATTATTTAATTGCAACAATATATTCTTATTTCATGGGACATGAACAAAAGACTTCCAAGCAAATTTGAGTTTAAATAGAATTATTTGCATGAAGCAATAATGATAAATACAGTACATTAGTACACTGGTCCTTTAAAAGAGCAGATGCATCAAATGTGTACAGGAAATAACACATCTTTAACTTATGAATGCCACAGGATTTATCTGAGAATTATAGACTAATGTTCAGTTATGAATGTAAGCTCTGAGATTTCCCACAGGTTACAGGAAGCCACATGTTCAAAAAAGCTCTTCCAAACAATAAAATACCGAATGTTTTATGAGGCTTTATTTGAATTTTGCTAACTTTTTTTTAAAAAAGACACTATAATATTTACAAACCTCCAATTTTTCCCCAACAAAATTTTTAAAAAATCATCAAAAATTTAACATTAACTAAATATAAATGTTCATGGACTGTTAAGTTTACTAGGTTGGCAAAAACTCTTGTTGCATAAGCATAAGGACTTGACGTTCATCAACCTCCCCTCCAGAACTTATGTCAAGCCATGCACCAAGGTAGAC
Organism: Neodon shergylaensis; assembly: GCA_025134845.1. Lineage (NCBI taxonomy): Eukaryota > Metazoa > Chordata > Mammalia > Rodentia > Cricetidae > Neodon > Neodon shergylaensis. The sequence continues at coordinate 14,979,142 of JABTXL010005037.1, read as the reverse complement.
AGGCACCTGTACTCTCAGTGAGATAGAAGGAGATAGAAGAATACCCCGATGCTTGTGGGTCAGCCAGCACGATGCACAGCACAAAGACACCCTATCTCAATAAGATGGAAAGTAAAGACTGACATACAGGAATGTGCACACACGCATTGTATGAACACAATGTGTCGGTGCACACACATGCACTCATGCAGACATATCAATTTCTGTGAGCAGCAATGTGCATGGAACCCTACCTGCTGCAGTGTAAGTGAAGATACTTACACCCATGTATTTTCCCTTGTTACATTTACTACTAAGGCAACATCCAAATATATTCCGATTTTCTCAAATTCTCCTGATTTAAATCACTTCTTAACAAAATAATAATCCAAAAAAATAATATCTTTAGAATTCCATTTTCCTAGAAAAGCATTCATTCATGGGAGTAAGGCATCTATATATCAAGTTATATATTAATGTTCTATTAGTTTTCATAAATTAGACAGAAATAAAGAATATATATTAAACATACATTACCGGACAGGTAAAGCAATGTTCTAAGGAGAAAAGTAGTCGGTACAAACATGAACAACAAGAAACAGTTCTTGGATCTCACTTTTTTTTTTTATTTTTTGAGACAGGGTTTCTCCGTAGCTTTTGTTTCCTGTCCGGGAACTAGCTCTTGTAGACCAGGCTGGCCTCGAACTCACAGAGATCTGCCTGCTTCTGCCTCCGGAGTTCTGGGATTAAAGGCGTGCGCCACCACCGCCCGGCTTCACATGTGTTTTCAATGACTCAGTTAAGTTTCTCATCTAGAATATAATCAACAGGCTAGATAGAATATATGACCCACAGACCCTGAGATGTATCTGAAGGAAGATATAGATTCTAAAGTCCAGGTTCAAAATTTATTCTTTGACACTGCTCTGCAAGTAATAATCCAGCAATTCCATCATCGGGAAGCAGAGGCATGAGGACTTCAAAAAAAAAATCTCAAAGCCAGTGTGGGCTACAGAGATTTCAAAGAAACAAACAAAATCTTTCTCAGTTAGCAGGCATGCGGTAACTTCCATATCAATTTAATATATTTTTTCTTAACAAATACATTGGTATGTTTTGTAACAGAGATTTCATTTCCCATTGTAAACCGGTAAAAAAAAAATTGCCCCATCCCCAACCCCCAAATTGCTCCTCTGCCTCTCTTCACCTCCTATGTTAATGCTGATTTTATTAGAAAATAATGGACTTTAAGGATCCAAAATAAAGGAGGGAGAATTGTGATGCTGTTGAAATAACAAAACATACCTTCATTCCGTTTTTACACATCTGTCTGTGGGCCACCACCCTCACTTCAGCTGAGAACTGCAAGAGCAATCCATCTCTTGGTGGTTGCCTTACTGCTCATGTAGCATTTCAGTACTAACTACAAAACTCCTGGGGACATGATTATGATTTTAGCACGCACTCTTATCTGACAGCATGTTGACCTCACACAACATCAAGGCAATATCAAAAATAAACCCCACGAGTACCTTGTCTCTTCCATATTGAGTTTCAGTTTGGAACAAATATATGATTTTAAGAGAAAATATATTCTATAAGTAATATATCTAATCTATTTCATACACTTCATTTTTCTAACCAGTAATCTGCTCTTTTACACAAGCAATAAAGAGGTAGTTGTGTTTTAATTCTCAGTGTTCCTGCCTGCCTTTTGTAAACATTAAAAAGAATTCTGAGTGAATTAATTCAGTGAATGATTGAATGCAATACAATACATATATCTCATCACTGAAATGCTTAAACTGAGGTCCAGAGACGTGCAAGAGTAATCGGGTAAGCCACAGACAGTCAGACATGCTAAATCCTAAGGCAGACCTTCAAACATCCGTCTGTGCTTCTGTAAATAAACAGATGTGACATCTTCAAAACAATGCTTAGCAAGCTGCTGGGTCTCTTACTCAACTTCACTGTTGCCATGGGTAACACATACAGAAATGTTCCTAGTTCATTTAAGAAATTTACTTCATTACATTTATAAAATTAAAACCATTAATAATTCCAGATTACTTATTTGTTCCATTTACCAGTTAATCTAGACCCATAAAATAGGGTAACACTTCATGGAAAAACGACCAGAATCCTCTGAAATGATTTGATATTTAAGGTCGTTTACTTACGTAAATTCTATCATAATGATTTTTCACTAACTCATACAATGTAGTTCTTCACAAGATATAACTACAGTATATTAGTTTGTTCATTGCTTATATGATGGGTGCCAAAATACATTTCTGTGTGCACATGGTTTTTTGTTCTTTAATCAAATCTGGGTAAGTATGAAAAGGGATTTAGGAAATGCTAGAGAAGGGAGGTGAATTTATTTAAAATTGTAAAGAAAATTCCTGAAGAATTGATTAAGCACACCTGCATGCAATAATTCTAAAAATGATATTTTATTATAAACATATTGATTGTGAATAAATAACTCATGTTTGACAATTTTTGAAAATCATTTTCTTCTAAATTATCACTTTTTGAGGAGTTTCTTTTATTTAAAATATTTGTCATTAAAATAATAAACCAAGGAAAGAATTTAGAAATAGAACCAGCCACTGATAAGTTACCTTCATTTAAAATTTCTTGTGTATGTCAAAGACAGTCATAAGATAATAGCTTATGAAGTTAATTAAGAGAAGGCTAGCTGAAGGAGTAATCATCAAGAAGCATACTCGAGGATTTAAGTTTTTAAATCTTTATTCTTCTGAATCACAGCCAGCAATATCACAAGATTTATTCTCAAGACCTACATAATGTAAATCATAGCTGGCATGTCTCCTCGATGAAGTCAGTGTTCAGACATGACTAAAATTTAAAAAAGAAAGCTTAAAGTGAGTAAATGTGTAATCTTTTCCACTAATTATATATGCAGCCATCAAGAAATATTAGTCTTCTAGTTAGAGGGACTAAATACAAATCCCATTATCTGTATCACGGGCCTGCTTGAAGCAGCTTTTCATCTGAAATTCACTGGGTTCAGACCTCATTTGTGGGTTTATTCTTTCATCTCTTCTTCTGAGAATTTATTCACAAGATTTTTCCCTTAAGCTCTAGTCTTATTTCTGTTATAGAAGACTGCATATTTCCCTTAAACATTTTTTAAAGTAAGATTTTTCTTCCTATTTCTCAAGCAGTTGTGCAATTTTTTTGAAACATAGCCCTTGTATTTTCTAAATGTCCAGAAGATAAATCTGGTCCATTCTTTGGTTAACCTTGTATATTGAGTCACCAATTTCATTCTTTTCCAGTTAAAAAGCAATTTTTTATCTTTTAACTGTCAATGGTTTGGTTAAATTATTTCATAGTAAACTATTTCAATAGCTTCTAAAATTTTAATTTTTTGAATTATTAAGAAAATCTAAATTAAATACTCAAAATATTTATATAAAGAGTTTGGGTACTTCTATGAGTTAAAAAACTATCACTCTTTCTTGTGTTTTCTTGCTTGTCAATTAATATTTTGTCTCTTTTCAGTGAAAACATTGTTTTTGAACATGTGCCTAGTATATAGTAAATATGGTCAAAACAGATGGAAATCAAAGGGTCTAAGAATATGTAGATGTTATTTTGTTAAATGGTCTCTGTTCTGGTGTCATTCTGCTGCTATGACAAAAACTATAATCAAAAATATAGAATAGGAAATGAGATAGGAAAGGGTTTATTTCAACTTACAGTTTATCATTGAAGGAACTAAGGCAGGAATTTTAAGCAAAAACCCCAAACTGAAACCTAGGAGGAATCTTGATGCATGGCTTACTATCTGGATTGTGAGAAATACTGTGATTAACTAACTTTTTGACACAATCCAAGACCACCTACCTAAAGGATGACGCCACCCACAATGGGATAAATCTTTCTCAGTCAATTAACAATCAGGACAACCCACCACAGAAATGCCCACAGGCCAGCCTGCCCAATCCCTCCACTGAAGCACCAATTTCAGGTGATCTAAGCTGTGCCATATTGACAGTTAAAGCAAACTACGGAAGGCATGCTGTTCAAGTGTTGGTTAAATGCTCATGACTATGTTTGAAGATTCACGGCAAAGCTGCTTATAGGAGGAACCAATACCTCTATTGATTGGATCTGAGGCCTCATTCACCTAGAGGAATTTATACCTAGTACTGCAAACAGTATTGAATACCCTCATAATGAGGAAAGTGATAAGTAATAGGGGAGGATGTATTGATGTTCATCTATATCCTTATGTTTTCAAGCTGCCTTCTCAATATTTATATTTATATCTATACAATTGGGCTACTCCTAAACTCACTCTGAGAAACTTCTGAGTGGTGATTTGTGCAGACTCATTACTGAACAAATGCAGAGGAAAGCAACTGTAAGTATTCAACCATAGATGAGACATCTGTCTCAGAAGGAAGGAAGAAAGGGAGGGAGGGAGAGAGGAAACCAGGAAGGGAGGGAACCAAGGAGGGAGGGAGAGAGAGTGGGAGGCAGAGCAAACCAGAAGATGAGAATGTTGTAAAATGGTGTTCTCTAGATTAGATACACTTGTTGCCCACATGAACTCATAGGAGCTGTAGTACATAAGATTTGTACAAAACAAACTAGTTAATAATTCCAACATAGGGGTGCTACCAAGGTCTTACCTTACCCATTGAGCTATGAAGTTGGTGGTTTCTGGGATGGAGAAAATAACTTTTTACTTTAGGAATGGAACCACTTGAAGGTTTTTCATAACCTTATTACCCCAGACCCATAACCATGTCGATTGCACTTCTGGGCTCATTGGCTTAAGAAAAGAAAAGCACATGAAGTTGGGAGAGTTACGTTGTGGGTGACTGATGAAGGTTAGAGGTAGTGAGAGCATATTTAAAATAACAAAGTGTATTACTTTCTCACAAATAAACAAAAGTACTTATATTTGGTTGCATATTTGCATTTTCATTACAATTCTATCTTATAAATATTACTGATATAAAATCCAATACATATATACATGATCTGGGAAATTTTGGGTTATTTTTTACTTTGACAGAGCTTTTCTTGGCTCCTATTGAGTATACATCAGGGGCTAAGTTCCCAGAGAACTCAGCCAGCAAAGGAAATTGAAGACAATGGTTCTCAAGACTTTGTTTCATGAATTTGAAGAATGAAATTGTGACCCATTAAAGGAGAGTTCTGGATAGAAGCTGTTTTATAGATTCCTATGTGTGTATGGCAGAGAGAGATAAAGAAGAGAAGGAGAAGAAGGAGGGGGAAGGAAGAGACAGAGAAACGGAGAGAGCGACAGAGAGAAAAAGACAAAGAGACAGTCTTTGTGAGTTCTATAGTAAGTTCGCTGACTGAACAGTTGCTTTTTGGAGCAGTTCCTTCTCACCTGACTGGTTTCTATCTCCAGTTCCCTTCATGCACACACAGAGAAATATATGCATGTTTATATTCATTGGGTGAATATCTGATTTTGCTGCATAAATAATGTCAGGAGAATTAAATGAAGAGTTAAAAAAATGAAATATTAACACTTGAATCAATCTTCTCATATTTCTAGTCCTATGGAATATAGTACAGGATCAAACCCAGGGCTTCAAACATGCGAAGCAAGCACTCTTTCAGCTAAGCTACAGACACAGCTGGATTCTCTGTCTATGTAAGTCTAGCAGTAGTCACTTCCATTTTATTACCAACTATGTGCATATGTGTACTTTCTTCTATTTCAGTTTTTCAATTTTATTTTTGGTGTTCTAATTGTTTCACCTCTCCCTTCCCTTGTTTACCTCCAAACTCTCCCTTATAGCCTTTCTTACTCTCCTTCAAATTCATTGCCTCTTTTTTCATTAGCAGTAATTACACTCATACACATATATAATATTTATTTTATATGTGTAATATATAAGATACTATGCAATAAATACATAATTAATACATCATAAAATGTATTCATGTTCTATATACATGTCTAATATATTATATAGATATACAATATATTTGAATATACAATAACATATTCATGTAGCATTAAACATATAATATGCATTTGTTATGTCTATGTTATATATGAATATTTTACTTTCCATATAAATAATTATTAAAATAAATGTATAAAATAATACTATAAGCTATGTAATAAATATAATAAGTAAATATGATATATAATAAATATAGTTCTATTATATTTTAATGTTATATTTAATATTATAATTATATTATACATCTTAATTTTATTTATTATATATGTACATATATTATGGACTGCTCAGTTTGTACAAAGTTATACATATGTATGTTTCAGGGTTGGCCATGGGTATTTGATAAAGGTGTACAAATATGTCCTTCCTTTATCTGGTCTTCCTCTCTTTTCCATTTAAAACTTCCCTATGCTCGTGACTCATTCTGCCTGAACTTTATAAACACTCCCTTCAGTTCCCATGGATATTTCCTAATAGAATTTCTGGCTCATTCTTTTTTCATTGTTGCTAGGTGTTCCAAGCATAAATATGTTGAGCTTTGCTGGAACTTTTTTCTCCATTTCTCACATGTTCTACCACTAGCCAAACACTCTTAAATCCACTTTGTTATGCTGCTTAGATTTCATTAAAAACTATATCAGCACTCACTCCTTCCCAGACTAAGTCCTAATAATCTTCACTTTCTAGCTTCTTCCACTATGCATCGTTCATGTCATCAGAGAGGCTTCACCCAGTGATTGATGGAAACAGAGGCAGAGACCCACACTCAAACATTAGATGGAGATCAGGGGATTCTGATGAAGATGGGGAGGAGAATTGGAGGACTCAATGGTGTCAAGGACAATGCAAGAAAACCCGCAGAACCCACCTTCATCTTTCTTCACTGTTGTATTCAAACACTGGTGTATTCAAACTCCTCAACCTCTGGTCCAACCAACACCACCGCTCCCGTCTCTCCATCTGCTTCTATAGTTATCAGCATAAACATTACTGTTTCTGAACAGATGTAGGTTGATTTCCTTTATTACTGGGAATTACAGTATTTGACATTTTTTTCTGAAATGCTTATTATAATTCAAATCACTGTTTCATTCTTGCAATGAAAAAGAAAACTGCTGTCTGCAAAGGCAAAGTTAGCAGCACTGTATTCTAAGCAAAACACCAAATTCAGAGCCTGGGAAAATGGAACACTGACTTATAGACACAATAATTATGGGTGTGCTTACTGTTCTCTAAAATAGTCCTGAAGTCAAAATATTTCCCTAAGAATATTTCTATGCAAAGACCACAAAATACACTTCTCTAAAAATCTCAAATGCATGGAAATGTTCTGAAACACAGAAGCTGTCAAAAACACACCAGTAATGTGAAATGTACAGGTGAAGAGTCATGACACTGTGCTTCCAAAAAAAAAAAAGTGAACGTGTTGATGAAGCTCAGAAATTTTGGACTAAGGAAACAAAAAGAGAAAGGATGAAAAGGCATCACTGTTGGTGGCTGATTAACTGCCAAATAATTAATATTAAAGATGTACTTGGTTTTCAAATTGCTTTATGCTTATTTGCTTAATTGGCATGGAGAAACGTATCAATGCATAAAATAATTTACTTAGATGAAGTTCAAACAAGACAGTGAATTCATTAAAAATTACCATTCCCTTTGTACAATTATCAGCATCATTAGATGTTTTATTTATTGTTTCATCAACTAACCTTTCAAGGAACAATTTAATCAGATAATGGAGTTGGATGTTCAGACAAAAAAAACAAATGTGTACATTTATATTAAAATTAATATTGAAAATTTCAATATTGGACAATAGTCTTATTTCTCCACTCAGTGTGAGTCTTTCCTTAAATTACGTTTTTCATTTGGATGAACTGTTCAGCCCATGAAATAGCACAATAAGCCAGTAAGATAAAGATACATCTTTATGTAAAAATATGTCATCTAACATATATTTATATATAAATGTCATATTCTCATGTAGTTAAATGTCAAGTAACTGAAAGTCATAAAGTAAAAGCCATGTTCTAACTCATATTCCATTAATGTGGTGGGAAAATTCACATGCTAATTTCTGACTTAAGTCTTATCTTCTTTGTAAAATCAGAACACAGAAAAAAATACATATTTATGACAATGAAAAACAGTTACTACTTCATGCAAAGCATCTAAATATATGGCACCTTAAGAAGAAATTAATTTCCCCACTGCAAAATGCTTCATTTCTCCATTGTGATTTTGCTATTCAAATAGTATTATTAATTTATATCTGTAGTATACTGCAGCGCAAAGATTGTGAAATCCCTCAGTGAGTAAGATTAGGGACAATGTTCTGTCCTCTTTCTCTTTAATTAGCTGAAAAATTGCTGTGACTTTTCAATTCTCTTTGCCCATGAAGATTTAACCTGATACTCAACTTTCATCACATGAAAACCACAGTCCTTTTTCCCCAAGATAATCTGTTCAATTTTCCTCTCCAGTATGATTGACAAGTATTTAGAAGGAGAAAAATTCAGACAAAGCCTGACTCTCAGAGCCACTGATCCATGAAAAGAATGATTTTTCACTCTGAAAGGAAAAAAAAACAAGCAAAACTGGATGTAAAATTCAATATTTTATCTAAGGTATATCTATATATCTCTCTATATATCAAAGTCAATACTTAGTAGGCATATTTGCATATACATAATCTGGGGATATTTGTAGCATTTTAAAAGCATCTATGAGATCCTCTATTGTGATGTAAGTCTGAAACAAATTTACTTCGAGTAAAGATTACAAGGAAAGCAGAATATACTACGGACTATGTGGACACAGAATTTAGAGATTCAGATCTATTATGTTATCAAGTTGACCAAGTCCTTCTCTTAAATATTGCGTGTTCTTCTTATTGTCTTTGAGATGAGGTCAAGTTTATGTTACAACTGAATAATCAAGGATAGTTTGCTTGTAATTCAGACAACAATATTGGGAAGTTATAAATCTTTCTAGTTCTCTAATTGCCTACATTGTCAGAAAAGAAAATTGCCTGTAAAATGACAGAAAATACTTTTATTAAGTGATGTTCAGCATCTTACTCTAAAGACCATTCCTGAGAGTCATCAGATTATAATGTGTACGGGCAATCTTCACTCTGTTGTGTAAGCTAATTCTAACCAACATGTGTGTCCATGTGTAACATGTGACTTACAATATCCATATCCTCACCATCTGCAACGTTGCTCTTAGCAACAAGAACAGCATGTGACAGTGCTCATGTGAGCCCACTGCTGGGCCACAGCGGTGCATAGGAGGAGCTGAGCAATGTGAAGGCGAAATATTAGTGCAGAAAAGAGACCTGGACATGTGATGTGCAGGGGTAAGGATATAAATAGATAAGGCAAGAAAATAAAAGATAACAACAACTGCAACAACAAAAAATAAAAAAAAATCAGGTAAGAAACAATAGTGACATGAGCCAGCATATTCCTGGAGGTCATTGCAATATTTAATTTAATTTCATTTGTGTTCATGTAGTACAGAATATCCTTTCTAATCCTTTCTTTCCCTGTAATTTAATTTATATTTAGTAAAGAAAGCTAAATCTCATTGTCCTACTTGATAAGAAAAAAGGTGGTTCCATGACAATCAATGCTTTCCACTGTCCCCAATCACAATTAAGTTCAAGACTGGGGTGTCTACTAGGTACTACCGTGCTCATGTTTAAAAAGATTGTTGTTGTTGTTGATTTAATGGTTAGTTATGACTCTCTGTGGTAGAGTGCTTCCTTCAATCCCCTAATCTCCAGAACAGAAGTAGGAGACTAAATAAACAAACAAAATTTTGGATCAAATCTTTTCTATGGTTCTTAAAACAATTTCTACAGCTTATGATAATAGAATAATTTATAAGGTAATGTCATTCATGCTCCATGCAAAAGTATCCGGTTTTAAATATAGTTTGGGCAAATATTTAGGAATACTATGTTCTCTACAATTATAAACAAAGTCAAATAATTCAATTGTTAAGACATTCTTCCATAAACTATAAAAAACAGAGTAACAACTGAAGGACCAATATTAAATATCATGTAGAAGATGAAAGTACTTCTGGGTTATTTAATCCTTCCATGTATGTTTCCAGTGTTTTAATGCCCTTAATAACCTACTGCAAAGGCAATTTTGTAAAGAGAAATTTAGTGAAGAGAAAAAGTTCACAAAGGAAATGTCTCCCATCAAGTATTAACCAGGCTTGACCATGGGAGCCCTTACACATTGGGAGGAGTGGATGGGGCGTGGGCTGGAGGAGAAGTGTGGGGGTCTGGAAGAGGGATGGAAGGGGTAACTGATTGGAATGTAAAATAAAATGAAATGAAAAAGAAAAAAATCTCCCTTTTATAATCACTATTTTACTGCTTTAACAAGAAGAAAACTGTGCACTTCACACTTCCTGATAGTTCATTTAGGAAGACAAACTACTAGGAAACACTTGAGGAAGTTACATTGTTGTAATCTAAACAAAGAAGCAGCATTGCTGTGACTCAATTGAACCAGGGAACATTGGTGAAGCTGTTACTCCTATGGGCCAGGCTCAAAAGTAATGAAAAAAACTTTCCTCCTGAATTCTAGTATGAATGTCTATGAACAACGATAAGTTTGAGAAAAGATTAGCAACTATGGTTTTCTACTCCTAAACATTTACAGTCTGGCTGGGCAGTGGTGGCTCACGCCTTTAATCCTAGCATCACACCTTCAATCCCAGCACTCAGGAGGCAGAGGCAGGCGGATCTCTGTTAGTTTCAGGCCAGTCTGGTCTACAAGAGCTAGTTCCAGGACAGGCTCCAAAACTACAGAGAAACGCTGTCTGGAAAACAAACAAACCAAAAAACCCAAACATTTACAGTCTGAGACTAATTACCTACAGAGATCTCCTAAACAGACTAGCTAACTCCTCCCTCTGAGCTGTACCTAAGAAAAATGCAGGAGTTCCAGGTTGCTGCTGTAGAGGTTAGAGACTCCACTCTATCCCAGCTTCCTTATACGTGTCTCTGTGTTTCTCTCTCTTCTTCATTCTTCCATGATCTTAGCCAGGTTTCCAGTACCCAAGCAGCATAGGGCATGGCATTTGATCAGTTCTAACTCTGTCTCCCCCATACCTGCATATTATCTTCCTGGCATCAGGCACTAACTATTCTTAGTAGAAATATATGGAGGGAGCATAGACATAGTCATATAATCCAGGCTTTATGAAATTGCTACCCTCTGGCCTCCTACTTATGGTTTTCTATTGATAATACAAGCACGAGGATACTCTTGTTTAATTATTGTAACTCTTATCTAGTATTGTGCCTGAGTCCATAATGATGCTCATCAACATAATCACATCTAAATATAAATTTAAAACAGTGAAAACATATTTATTTATAAAAGGCAAGAGGGAAAGTAGGGATGGGGGAGTTATAAAAACAGAGACTGGGTGGAAATGAGACATGAGATGTTGGGTTGCTATAGGAAGATGGGGTACAGAAACAGCCAGAAGAAAGAGAGGAATTTTAAGATTTTTGTTGAACTTTGCCTTTATCTTAATATAGAGGAAACTTGAATTGGCATGAGTGTTGGATGGCAGTGACCAACCGTAACTTTTGCTCAAAATTGATTCCACTTTGGGACATCAATATCATCACTTGGAGAATTCATTTCTAATTTCCCTTGTATATAAATGTAGCTCTGAGAATAATTTCCTGCCAGTGTGGGAATTAAACTGACCTTAGACATTTCTAGAAGGTGAACTTGGAAGGCGTTTGTGTTCTTCTCTCCCTTTTTCTATGGATTCTAATACACTCCAAGACTCCGGTTAAGTACTTACCCTCTTTTTTTCACTGGCAGAGAGGATTCTGTTCCTTTGATACTTTGTTCCTGCTTCTCTCACTTATTGGAGTCCATGCTCCACAGCCTGTACCTGGCAAGTAATGACATCCTGGACATCAACGTGATGACCTTACAGTGCAAGCGACTTCTTTTTAAACTTGGTTTTCCTTCCTCCTAGACAGAGTCTTGTGTAGATCTTTTGATGTCTCCCAGTCTGTCTTTTTGGTTGTTGATACAGTTAAATATCATATATAATTATAGGAGCAGCAAATTTGAGATGTGTGTGGTAAAAACAACAACAAACCCTGAATATTCGCACCCTCTTCACAGCATTTAATCACCCTCTTACTCAGATCTGCTTTGCCTGAAGAACAAGCGGTGACTCACTCACGTTACAAAGCTATTAAGAAAACCTGCAAACTGGGACACGCTGTGAAAAAAAAAAAAACCCTTGAAAATGTGAAACACACTCCTGAAATCTTAAGAACCGATTTTAAAACTTGCAGGAAGTTGCAAACTTGCACATGAAGTAGCTTTCTCTTAGAACCAGATGTTGTACTACCGCTGCCTCCCTCACCACTAATTTTTGCTTATTTATAAGTTAGCTTACAGAGTAATGAACTAATGGGCTTTATTATGGCACTGTTATGACCTTATTTATATTTTGTTCCTATTTGCTTCCTGCTTGTTCCTTCTCCTTCCTTGTTCTCATCCCTACTCCCCCGCTCCCATAGACTCTCTGCTCTCCTATCACATTCCCTGTCCCCATAGCCT
>JABTXL010005037.1:14902104-14962616 GCA_025134845.1 Neodon shergylaensis | reverse complement strand
GAGAGAGAGAGAGAGAGAGAGAGAGAGAGAGAGAGAGAGAGAGAGAGAGAGTGTTTGTGTATTTTTCTGGAATCCAGGGCCTCCCTAATACCTACCTGTTGGATGCTCTACCACTGATGGGGGAGATAGAACTTTGATCCTATAAAGTCAGAAAGAGATTTTAACAGATAACTATTTCTTTTAATAATTTAATTTATCTAATGCATGTTTGCAATGTGATAAGGATATCCTAGGACTTAAAACTCATCTAATCATTGACTGTGGCTATGGTCTCACAGTGAGGAAAAAAGTGTTAAAGCCTTTCACAATGGAAAATTAAATAAAGAAAGTGTTTTGAGTCTTCCTGCAAGAGTGATCAAAATTTACTGGACAAATTAGTCTATTTGGAATCTTAACAATTCGTGGCAGGGCACAGTGAAAGCTGGATGAGAGCTGGATGCTGACAAAACTTACTCTATGATAACTGGAAAATGCATACGTGTTCCTTACAAACCTAGAGAAAAAGTCACTTTACACAACAATCGCTGTGGTTCTGGAGATAACTACTTTTATAAAAAAAAAAAAAAGAATTTAAGTCACATTTCTCAAGAATTTTCTGTTGATAAATCTTATGTGTTTTCCATTTTCTTCAGCATTTATAGATAGACAAACAAATCAGAGATATTATAGAAAATAGTATTACATAGATTAGTTGGGTTATTTCTCATTTCTCCTCTTTTCAATTAATTAATATGTATTTTGATGTTTGGCATTAAACACACAGGGAGGAAAAAATTATGGTGTTTGTGCTAGGGTACTATATCTGCAGCCCAGGCTTTAAAATATACCAATGGAAAGATGAAACTGTTAAGCTGGAAAAGTGATTAATATTTTCAATGAAAATTGTTAAGTATAAGATATGATAAGTACATAAAACAATATACAATAAAAATACATAGTATACTGCTATGACAGGATTCGGGGAAATTTGCTAATATTAAGAAATGATTTATTGATCCAACATACAGGAGCATCTACTCAATAATAGTCAAGGAAAATGAAATGAAAGAATGTACTCTCAAAGTGTTTGCCCTAAAGCCATGAGGACTAGAGTTTGATCCTCAGCTCCTATGGAGAAAATCCTGAGACAGCATGTAATCATAGCACAGAGAAGGAGCCCTGGAGCTTGCTTGTCAGTCAATCAAGCAAAATCAGAATCATGGAACTATCCCATCTTAGGAAATACTAGATAGATAAATAGGTAGATAGGTAGGTAGATAGGTAGATAGGTAGATAGGTAGGTAGATAGGTAGATAGATAGATATAGATAGATAGATAGATAGATAGATAGATAGATAGATAGATAGATAGATAAAGATAAGTTGCATAATGCAAGGAGCCATTTAAAAAGATATGTGACATCCAACTCTGGACTCCACATGTATGTGTACTTACATGAAAACACAAACACGTGTACATTTTATAAGCATAAAGCTTATTTTATGAGTACTGAGCAACAATAATCAAAGTAAATACTGAAATTCATAATCTTCATATATTATGGAAATGAAATTTCTATAATATGGTTAGGGTTAGGATTAGAAAAATATCCTTACCAAGTCAATGACTCTTTTATTATTAATTTGTTTGAGAATATTACTGATGTTTGTCAAAATTTTTGCCAAATAAATTAATTTTTCAAACATTAAAAACTTTACAGTTTTTATTAGAGAAAATGGTCATGAGTCTCAGTTCATTTAAATGTTATAGTTCTCTACTTACTAGTCATCTTTCACTCTCTAGCATTCAGAGATATCAGACAGTGACATCTAATCTGATCACAATTTTTCACATAATATTCTCTTACAGCCCAATTCATATAATTGAGTCATTACACATACATTACAAATATAGTAAATACATATGCAACTATTTTTTCAGTGTGTAGAGAGTCTGATGGATATCATTTATGGTCTAGTACTCTTTATCCTATTCTTCAAAAATAAAATATATAATAACAATGACTATTATGAAAACCAGTGCACTTGCATGTCTCATAACTTGAATACAATCAGTAATAGGCTTGAATGAATTTCAAAAAAATATACCATACTATGGTTTTGCAGTGTTAATGTTCCCATGTGCACACATTTTCACCTTTGTTCCAAATGATTGGAAAACTACTGAAGTCTTAATCTAGAATTTAATTTATTCTAAAGGAGCTCCTGGTTTCCTTTGCTTTGCATTCTGTACTTTGTGAAATTTCACTGTTTTTCAATGATCAGTTACAGCTATCCTAGAAATATTTTGTTGATCTCACCAATGAGTAAGTCCACAAATACAAAAAGAAATGAAGAAAAATGTATGAAAGAGGCTAAACAATAAATACATCACAGGAGTGTAAAGTTTTATTGTTATTTTCTTGACATATTTTAGGTAGAAAGGAAATTTGAAGATGTTTTATATCTCTAGAGAGCATACCTCTGAGAATAGAACCTATTTCATGTGACATCCCTATATCTAAATTATGCTTTAGAGGAAATTATTATTCTGTTTTTTTTTTTGTTTTCACTCTACAAAGTGATATTTGGAATCTTTGAGGCATTGAAAAGATGGGTAAAAAGACTAATCAGTGAACTAGTAAATTCAAATGAGCCTCATAAGCTAATGTGGCTCCCTTTCTACAGCGTTACCTAAACTCTGAGCAGATGGGTTTGATGGAGACATCCCATCATCTCATTTAAGGCTGAATGTTCCTCCCCCCTTCATCTCTCTCTGTCTCTGTCTCTCTCTCGCTATATGTGTCTGTATTGTTCCCAACTACTACAAGAGGAAACTTCTTTGATGATGGCTGAGCAAGGCACTGATCTCTGAATATAGCAGAATGCCATCAGGAGTCATTTATCACTCTTCATGTTGTTTAAGACCAATATTATTCATATTTATATTTGATCCCTGAGCTATCTGTGGCACTTAGTCTCTCAAGTAGTGTCTGGTATGGGTTCCAATTATGGAATGTGCCTCAGTTCAAACCAGTTATTAGTTGTTTCCACCCAGAACCTTTATGCCACCCTTATACTAACATATCTTGCAGGCAGGATACCATTATGGGCCAAAGGATTTGTTGCTGGCTTGGTGTTCATGTTTTTCTTTTGACAGCATGTAGAATACCTTCCTTTACAAAAGACCCTAAGACTTAAGAGTAAAGGTTCAAGGTAGTCAACAGCAAGACCTCTCTGTACTAAATGAGTTGTGTGTGTGTTGTCTTCAGCAGTGGCGACTTATGTCACGCTATGAAGAGCAACCTGTTATCTTGGCAATAGCCTAGGTCGTTTGGTTTCCTTTATCCAACAACTCTATTAGATGTAACCCAGTCTTGGCACTGAAAGCTTTGTTTGTGACAAGAGTTTGTAGTCAGGACTCTTGTCTCCCCATTATTTGGGTTTTCATCTAGATCACCTTCATACACACACACACACACACACACACACACACACACACACACACTTTCCCATTTTAAGAAGTTTCTGATGTTTTATTTTTCCATACTACTATTCAAATGGCCCTTGATTTTGTATTTCTTTGTCTGTATTCCCTCCTGCAAACCCCTCTCTCCACCCCATTCTAGTCCTCCACCCCTGCCATCCACTTATAATTATATAATTATATAACCTCTCTTCTAGTGAGATATATCTATTCCCTCTCATCCTTTATTCTATATCTACCCTCTGTGGTTCTATGGATTATAACTGATTATTATATACTTAAGAGCTAATATCCACATGTAAGTGAACACACATCTTATTTATCTTCCTCAGTCTATAATAAATCACTCGGGATGATTTTTTTAGTTCCATACATTTGTCTGCAAATTTCATGTCATCTTTTTTTTAAACAGTTGAGTAATACACCACAATGTAAATGTACCATATTTTCTTTGTCCATTCTTCTGTTGAGAGACATCTAGGATGTTTCTTATTTCTAGTTACTTTGGATAGAATAGCAAATGAACATGGTTGAGCAAGTTGCTCTGTGGCAGGATGAAGCACCCTTCAGGTATATGCCCAAGAGTGGTATAGCTGGATCTTGATGTAGATAAATTCCCATCTTCCTGAGGAACAGCCACACTGGTTTTCACAGTGACTGTTCAATTTTTCACTCTTACAAGTAATAAATAGATATTCCCCTAACTCCACATCCTCATCAGCATGAGGTGCTTGGCTAATAATTTTTACCACTCGGTAAGTCACACTCAGTAGCTCTTCGCAAAACCATCCCCTTAATGTATTATTTGTGCCACTACAAAGCACCTGTTCTGAATTGACTTTGTTCTTGTTCTAGAGCCAATCAGTAAAATAATGCTGGTCACGATACTGTAGCTAGGAACAAAAAGTTCTATTAATTTTCATCTTAAAATATTCGACATGCTGCTGCTTTATGTAATCCCGGTGCATATTGAAGTGGTTTGTGATGAAGGAAATTGAATTTATTACTTCCCTTGAGTTTAATGAAATAAACAAGCATATTTTTGTTTAATTTGTTACTTTGTTGCTGCAAATGCTGCTGTCAATTTGAGCTGAGGTTCTAGAACCAGGCTGTGATTGGATAAAATTATTACATTTGCATATTGTCTTATTTCAGTACAGGGTAGAAAAAGAGCTTGGTTTGACTAGATTTCAAGTATGTTTCAGACCAGAATATCATACAGGGAATCACCTGAGTCATATTTGCTCCTAATTATAGAAGTTGGTTCTATATTTAACTAAAGCTTCTGTCACCCTTGCTGCAGTAGCTAAAAAGAGATTTAGTACATTCCTATTTCTTAGGAATAATGCAAGATTTATTCTCAGTTTTGTGTTGTATAAAAAACTGCTACCAAGAACCAAAAAAATAAAAATAAAATAAACTAATAAAAATAATCACAGGAAAGACTAAGAAATGCCTGGCTCATTTCCACTGATGATCTTAGAATCCTGTCAAGATGCATTAAAAATGTGGCAAAGAAATAGCTTGGTGTGTTGTGATAACCAAGTGGTTGAAGGCAACATCCTCAATGGCAGCTTAAAGTCTTTCATCTGAGAGGGATGGGTGAAGTAGGCATTTCACTGCTGTTTAAAGTTCTTAGTGGAAGTTTCAACATCTGTACTGTGCTATCTCCAATTTGGACCGAAAGTTTAGGAGAATGGAATGACTATACTGCAGTATGCACTAAGGTAAGTTTAGGAAGAGTTGAATGACCAAAATAGCACATCTGAGACAGAGCTCTGATTCAGTAGCTTATTCCAGCAAACCTACTAATGAACTATAGAAAGTCATCAGCTGCTATTTGAGACCTCAGATTGAACTCAAGTCCTCTAGAAGAGCAGCCAGTGCTCTTAACCACTGAGCCATCTCTCCAACCCCTTAGCTGTTACTTATGATTCATCTAAGACTTTTCATTTAATCGATGTATTGTACTTTCTCTTGACAAACAGAAGTGGGTATTTTGATGTTATTTGACTAGTATGGAACCTGAGGTTTACGGTTACTTGTCCATAATCACAGAGTTACTGCAGAGCAGTTCCGACATTCTAGCTCAAATGAAACTCCCTTGTTACTCCACTTAGACATGCCCTAAACACTGTAGCATATCAGACCACCCTAGGAGATAAATAAATGCAGGTACGTTTCCAGGTGAAACCAATGTTAATTTCACATTAATTAAGCTCAAACTTATGAAACGCAGTAGAGAAGAATGGCTAAATTCAAGATCGTGAGACAATGCTATTTTACTCAGGAGCTTTTATGGGAAAAATCGAAATCTTTACTCTCTTGACCCATCCCTCTGCAACTTGCCTGTTGTTTCTGTCCTTCTCCTAGGGTTACCCTTTCTTGTGTGGCGATGGATATCAAACCCAGCGCCTTGCGCACATAGGTCAATGTTTTGTCCCTGAGATTAATACCCCAGCTCTCTGTGGCCATCATGATAATTCATCCTACTGTTTTCTGTAAGACGTTCAATCTCCCACTTGGGTTTATCTTTTGGCTTATCCTTAGACCCATACTCAGAAATGACTAAAGCCAATTTGATTGTGTCACAATCAGGGATGTTGTTAATACCGAGTTGAAAGTAAAAACTTTATGGAAATTTTCCCAATGCCTTCTCAGAAAAGAGGGCTCAATGTGAGAGACTCATTTCTAAATGTTTTTTTTATTCCCTGAACCTCTTCTCAGCAGTCAATGGATGAGTCAGGGTTTTGGTCTTCACTTCTCCATGTATACAAAACTGTGAAGTTAAGTTCACTGTCAGGGAGAATCCAATGAAGTGAATATTCTGAATCACTGGATTTCACAACTGTTTTTAGTCATTTCTTTTAGGGAAAATTGTAAAAGACTTACAAATCGAACAAAATTGTTGACTGAGAATTCTTTTCATGGGCTCCAGGTGTGTTCAAACAAACTTTAGGGTTCTTTGATGGATCAATTGAGTGCCTGTCTCCTTTTGTTTTATTGATTAACTTGCTAAACATTGCAAGTTGTAGAAAGCTATGATCATCCAAGTTATTCATGTGTGTGTGTGTGTGTGTGTGTGTGTGCATGTGTGTGTAAGAGAGACATGGAGACAGAGAATGAGAGAATGTGAAATTAGCTCTTCCCTTCCTGGGTCTGTTAAGTGATGGCGTGTGTAAGCACCTTTTTTTTTTTTTTTTTGGATTCTCCGGAGTCAGTATCTTGGTTTTACCAGTTCCCTCCTTAATCAAAATATGAAATTAAAACTTTGACATTGTGCTAGCTAGTTTTATGTTAATTTGTAACAAGCTAAAGTCTTCTGAGAGTAGGGAACTACAATTAAGAAAATAGGTTCCTCTATAAGATTGGTTTGTCGGGCATTTTCTTAATTAGTGATTGATGGGAGAGCCCTGTCCAACCTCTTGTGGGCGTGACCACTCCTGGGCTGATGATCCTTCTCTGTAAAACCAGGCTGAGAAAGCTAATAATAATAGGCATCCTTCCTTGGTCTCTGCCTCAGCTCCTGTTCCCAGGTTCCTGCAATTGTTTGAGTTGCTGTCTTGATACACCTTGGTGATAAACAGTGAATAGACATACAAGCAAAATAAACCCTTTCTTCTCCAGCTTGCTTTTGGTCACGGTGTTTCACCACAGCAAAGAAAATCCTAACTAAGAAGAACACATATATATCAAATAAAAATTAGTTTTATGATTTATCAAATATTCTCTTGTGATATTCAGAATCTGATGTCCAAGAATATAACACCCTCATATGCTCAGCGTATTACATTATAGAAAACTGAGAATAATACCACTGAAAGCAGAAGAGTGACTCTGAGTGCCTCTGGCTTCTTGAGAGAGGTCACCAAACTCTTATTGCAGAGAGATACTAGACTACACCTGTAAGGATTCACGGGCAGAAAGTATCTTGGTGGGTTGGCGTCAAGGGGCACCAATGTCATATCATGCAATAGGACTTACATGAGAGGTTTATTGGGTGGAGAGGTGGGCTGCAGAGGCAGTCACTGAGGGCAGGAGGAAGAGAGAGTGGGAAGAGGAAGCCCTTGCTTTTTTATAAAGAGCTGCAGTTTATATGCATAGGGAGAGTTCATGCAGGACTCCTGGCAGTGTAAACAGTGTCACATCTTGGCTGCTGCTGCTAACTTGCCCTGCGGTCATTGCTATGTTCCTGAAGGCAGACAGGTGTAAATGCATGAATGTTAACAAAGCTAGAATCAAAGAAGATTACAAATAACAGCCTTAAAAAACCCCAAACTGTTGTCATTAGATCAGACACCTTTGTCCTCCAACTACACTTCTGAATACTGTCCTCAAAATTAGTTTTCCCTGGAACCTGACCACATTAATTAGACAGCCACCTTTAACATATGGTCAGTAAACTTTGGGTAGGTAAATTGGCAAGGCTTTCCTCTTGCCAGGTTTTTACTTTAGGGGTCACTGCTAGGAACTTTGCAATGGATGAAGAAAAGATACTGCTTTTGAATATTGCAGTCTTAAGGAGATACATCAAATCTAAATTGCAGAGGATAGGGATGACTGCTACTTCAAAACTTGATGATCATAACTTAAATAAGCATCTAAAAGTCACATGGTTGTCATAATTAACTTCTAATTTGATCCTACATAGAATAGCATATGAAAAAAGGAACAGACATAGCTCCTATTCTATGAGTGAGTCGGCAAATTCAGAGAATTTAACTATTTGCTTTATTTACAGAAAAGTTAGAGTTCTAAAGGTGGATACATCTACCAGTGGTCTAATGATTTCTCATTGTTTTAAGATATCTTTGAATATTGAAAATTAAAATAGGTAGATGAGACTAGTGCTATAATTATCAAATGCATACAAATTAAACCTAGTAACATATCTTTGTTAATACACTAAAGATCGTAATAATAGAAAGGGGATTTTTATCTATTTTGTGCTCAACATTAATTCTTATTTAAAATAAATTTTTCCCTTGTATATTGCTATAGTGAGGAAAGTGGATTTACAGTTCAGTTTAGCTTTTAATTCATTTTGGGGAAACCAAAGTGCCTATAAGTAACAGACTGTTCATTAAAATCATCTTTTATAGACAGGGACCAGAGACGCAGGTAGGCATCTGCAGATGGCCATCTTTCCCGCAGCTCTCCAAATGCAACCCCTAATCTCATTCCCTGCTCTGCGGCAGAATAACTGCTGCAGCCTCTCCCCCACCGTGCCCCATCTCCAGTGCACAACATAGATCTTCCCCTCTAATTTCCCTTCTCCCTGCTCATCAGTAGCAAATGCTAATTATAGGTAGCAACCAATCCCTACATCGTGTAAGCTTTTGTGTGTGGTATCATTGAATAGTTCTGAATTTAATGGGATGAACACTTCAGGGAAGGAGTTGAGGTCATGGTCATTTGCTAATCCATCACAGAAGCAGTACTGTGCTGGCTATTCAGCCACACATTGGATAAATAGTTTTTGCCACTGTAGACCACCAAAAGCAGCAAAATAAAGAGACTTGAAAGGACAGGTAGCATAGTTGTTTTCACAGATACCCATGTAAGTGACAGTCAGGCTAGAGAATGGCCACCCAGACTTTCCGTGCCACACAAAAGGATGTCCGTATTCTCTTATCATGAAAGGACAGAACAACCACAATAAAATTCCCAATCTGGTTGATGGAATGCTGACTGTAACTTAAAATAAATTTGACTAAAAAAAAAATAAAGATATATTTTGCCTGAGTATATGAAAATGACCTAAGTCCCACATGGTTTGAAATACGGTTCATATTTAGCTTAGCACTACTGATTGTCTTCAATTATTTATAATAGAAGACGATAGAGTGAACAGATGATGAAATTTATCCCTATTGGCATTTAACTTCTCTTCTGAATTACTAATGGTGACTTCAGTTTGAGTGAGATTTCCACAGGGTGGTGTGACAGAGTAAAGGAGTATTGTGTAAGGACTTGTTTTCTTTTTTCTTTTTTTTTTTTTTGAGCTAAGCTTCATTGATCACTGACTTTTATATACTCTCCAGATACAGTTACCCTTGGAAATGGGTAACTGTTGACTATAAGCTGACAACTAACTGAGGGGCTGAAGTGATGGCTCAGCCTTTAAGAGCACTGGCTGTTCTTCCAGAGGACATGGGCTCTGTCTCCAGCATGCAGAAGGTGGCTACAATTCTCTGTATCTCCAGTTCCAAACACACATTCAGGAAAAAACACTAATGCAAAAAAAAAAATAAAACCCAAAAAACACTAATGTATATGAAATAAAAATAAAAAAATCTTTTTTAAAAAGAGGAAAAAAATTAACAGAGGAAAATTTCTTAGGAAAGATTCTTTGTTGAGTTTTTTTTTTTTTCCCATGGAGCAAAGATGCATTTCTCCAGTTCCCCTCCATTAGTTGTCAACTTATAGACAGGAAATCCTTGATCAATTCTTTGTCCATCACAAAATAGTGCAACATTTGGCAAATGAGTGATAGAAGGCATTGAGGTATCAGAAAGGAGCTTTAATAAGAAAATGAATTGGTTAAATTTTCCCTTTAGCTATTCAGGATCATATGGAAGATAGTAGGACAAATGATACACACTCAAAGTTATGGGGGATTTATCAAAGTAGCAAAAGATAGACAGGGCCCTACCAGCAAGGTGCTATTATGTCTGAAAAGGGTAAGAGAAAACTAATTTAAAATGAGGTAAATTAGTTGAAAATTGTTGGTAAAGAAAGGGAAAGGAATTACTGTAATCAGGATTTTACAAAGTGACTTGAACACGGGGTTAGTGTGTTTTGTTCATATTTTACGGAACATAATGGATTCCTTTTCAGGGGATTTTTATAATGAGTTACAGTAGGATTCATAAAAATTGGCTGCCAACTCCATAATAATGCGGCATGGAGAAGAAAAGATGAAAATGATTCTTGTTCCACTTGAAGAGCTGCACTATTAATTAAATATTGTGTGGGAAGCATTGAGTCCAGCATTTGGCTCACCTTCAATTTCCAGCTAGTGCAAAATATTATTGTCATCATGGAAAGGAGAATCACAAATCTGTAGTCTGATGTCACAAGTGCTTTACTGTAAGCAAAATATACAAGAAGAAGGAGCAAAGATGACACATTTAATAAGCCTGCAGTTTATTGGTACTCAACATTTTCAATGACTCATTTCATAGTGAGATTTCCACTTGATTTTTCCTTTCCTACATTTTGTCTTGTTTGATATTAAGTAAGACAAATGTTATACTTTATAGTATTGCCATACATATATTTTGTTAATGGAGTAATTCAGTGTGGTTTACTGAGCAAGTAGGTAAGTTCTATATCTTTGCTACTGAATAGGGCTACCAGTCACAAATATCTACAAGCCAGGTACTCAGCACTTGAAACATGCATTGCTTCTCTTTTGACAATTATATGTGTATGGAGAAAAATCACAGTCTATTTGCTCCTAAATTCTTGACACAGGGAGCAACACACATTACAAAGATGGCTTGAAATATTGTAAATATTTTATAAATGAAAGGTATTCAGTAATTAATGTTTTTAAAGTTGTGGTTTGCTACAGTTTGTTTTAACCATGTCATGGAAATAAATTGTTAATATATACATACACACACACAGAGAGACACACATATATCATGATCATAGTGATTATATTGAGCTCTATTATCTTTGATGTCTTCAGATTTCTAAATAACCCACAGTTAGCACAGCAGTTCCGTTTTCTTCTTTTTTCCTCATTTTCTTTGTTGAGTGTTATTTCCTGAGACTACCCTCTTCATGTTCTTCCTACACTATGGTCTCGCACTTCAGTCTTATTCCTTAGTAAGATGGTGCACCATACTTCATGAACCTTAGAGAAATACTGCCACCTGCTGAAAAAATCGTGTATGAAATTGTTTCCTTGGTTTCAAGAAAGAAAAAAACACACATATTCAAAGTTGTTTAAAAAGTTTTTTCACTCCAATAACAGCCAGAAATAAAATCAAATCCCACAAATGCATCAAATCTCAGGGATAAAAGTTCAAATACATACAAAGACTCAATTCTACTTTGTAATAACTGTCTATAAAATAAATTACATTTTCCATGACAACTACTTATGAAGATTCTTTTATTTATTTTTGTCTTTTTTTATTGAAAAAAAAATCCCTGCTTCCTCCCAGCCTCCCATTTCCCTCCCCCTCCTCCCCCCTCCCCCCACTCCTCTCCCCCTCCCTCTCCAGTCTGAAGAGCAGTCAGGGTTCCCTGCCCTGTGGAAAGTCCAGGGTCTTCTCCCCTCCCTCCAGGTCTAGGAAGGTGAACATCCAAACTGGCTAGGCCCCCACAAAGCCAGAACATGAAGTAGGATCAAAACCCCATGCCATTGTCCTTGGCTTCTCATCAGCCCTCATTGCCCGCCATGTTCAGAGAGTCCGGTTTTATCCCATGCTTTTTCAGTCACAGTCCAGCTGGCCTTGGTTAGCTCCCAATAGATCAGCCCCACTGTCTCGGTGGATGGGCGCACCTCTCGTGGTCCTGACTTCCATGCTCATGTTCTCCCTCTTTTCTGCTCCTCATTGGGACTTTGGGAGCTTAGTCCGATGCTCCAGTGTGGGTCTCTGTCTCTATCTCCACCCATCGCTAGATGAAGGTTCTATGGTGATATGCAAGATATTCATCAGTATGGTTATAGGATAGAGTCATTTCAGGTTCCCTATCCTCAGCTGCCCAAGGAACTAACTGGGGACATTGCATTCTTATATATAAAAACACCATTAATGAGATGAAGATATTTTAAAATTACCATTTTGTTGTTCTTCAACGTCCTTTCTTCTCTGTGTATTGAAAACTTTGAAAAGATGACCACAGTTTTACTAGAAATTCAACCAGGTATCAACCTTCTTTTCTCCATATTTTCATTTTTTCCTTTCTTTGAAAATAAATTCTTTTCTTACACACTATATTTTGATTGTAGTTTCCCCTTTCCCTCTTCCTCCTGGCTCCACCCCTCCTCTCTTTCTCTCTGGTTCCAGTCCCTTTCTGACTCTCATTAGAAAAGAACAGCCTTCTAAATGATAGCAACCAAACGTGTCCAAATAAAATAAAATAAACTTCCATAACGAAGTTGGAAAAGGCAACCCAACAAGAGGAGAAAGCCCCAAAACAAGGTGCAAGAATCAGAGACTCACTTGTTCTCACACTTAGGAGTACCATAAAAATATTAAGTTAAAAGTGTATATGCAGGGGACCTGGTATAGACCTATATAGTCTGTGTTTTTCTGCTTTGGTCTCTATCAATTCATACGCTTTTCGCTTAGCTAATTTAGAGGCCCTTATTCTCCATGTGACCTACATCTGTTCTGGCTCTTACTCTCTTTCCATCTCCTCTTCCATGGGGTCCAATGAACTCTTAGAAGAGAAATTTGATGGAGACATCCCATTTGGACTCTCTCTTGTTGTAGAATGTCTGGATGTGGGTCTCGGATGTCAACTTTCTAACTCTGCTGACTCTGGTCTGTTTTGCTTGTTGTTTCTCTGTACTAATTGTCGGTATATTTCTTTGTCTCAACTATCAGGAAGCTATCTTGAATGACCTGGTTTGTTTGTTTCTTTGTTTTTGCTGTTACTTTGCTTTGTCTTTTCTAGGCAAGCATTTGAAGAATGGAAGGTTTAATGTTGAACTTTCACTTGCTTTTTTAAAAGTAAGAATTTTTGTTGTTTAGTTTCAGTCTTAACATACTTCTAGTCCCTTGCTGGAGCTTTCCTTAGCGTTTCTCTAATCTTTCACCTCTGCCTGGTTTTCCTCTTAGTCCCTCTCACTCAAATCACAGTTTTGATGTCTTTCTTCAACTTCTATTTGACTTGTGTCTCTATTTTCCCTATTCAGTTATTTATTTCTTGACAGTTTCTTGGATTCTTAACATGTTTTGGGATATTATTTCTCTATCAGGTGTGTAGTTGGTAAAAGTCTTTTGCCATCCTATAGACTGCTAGGATTATATGACATTGAACATTCGTTCAAATGTCAGGGTCCTCTGCCAAGCAACGCTTCTCAGTTTCGTGAGTCCCCATTTATTGTCAAACTTCAGGGCCTGTCCTAACAGTATTCTGTTTGGAAAGTCTTTTCCTGTGCCAAGGAGTTCAAGGTTCTTCTCCACTTTTTCTTCTATCAGGTTTAGTACGTCTGATTTTAGTGTATCCTTGATCTACTTGGAGTAGACTTTTATACAGGGTAATAAGTATGGGTTTACTGGAATTCTTTTAAATACATCATTCATCATTTTAAAGAAATATTATTCCTATTGGATAACAAACAGATTTCTTTCATCTTTTCATTATTTTAATAAATAAGTGACTATTCATGTTCTCATATTGTAGTGGGCTGGTAGGTTTCCATAAATCACACTGGGAATGAGTTTCAATGAAGTAGTGTTAGCTATTCAATTTTTTTTTTAAAGTAGCCATTCAAGGTAAAAAGGTTATGGATAAGCTAAACCAGTAGATCTTAACTAACATCCCTATTGCTCTGGCTCTTTAGTATAGCTATTCAAGTTTTGGTGACCCAAAATAGAAAATTATCTTTACTGCTACATCATAACTGCAATTTTGTTACTGTTATGAATCATAATCTAAATTTTTTGGAGCAGAGGTTTGCAAAAGTGGTTGCAACCCACAGGTTGCTGAGTTAAACTAGCATACTCAAAATGACGCTATTTTTTTCTAGGAAGATTTTTCAGCTAACAGTGTTTCTACTAAACCAAACGTAGTTTAGAAGCAACAGAATATACTGCTTCTAACCTACAGCTGTTTTATGTATTTGTTGTAGCTTGTATCTGTTTGTGGATAATGTTCTAGTTTAATTAGCACTAATTCTTAGAGCAATGATTTTCTTCTAAATTAATCATAAGAAAACATCTGATTGTAAGATCTCTATTTTTGGGCTGGAGAGGTGGTTGAGTGAATAAGAGCTCTCATCTTGCAAAGAACCCAGGTTCAGTTTCCAGCACCCACATGGAGGATCACAACTGTCACTTCAGTTCCAGGAAACTGGACACCCTCTTCTACCCTCTTCAGACATCGAGCATGTGAATAGTTCAAAGACATATGTGCAGGCCAAGCATCCATAAACATAAAATGATAATAAACCCTTAACATTCCAAGTATCATCATCTTCAGAAAGGCTTTGTATATATTTTATACGATTTTTTTGACAAATTAGTATGGGAGTTTTCAAAATCAGTACTTTCCTAAAATTAGCTACTTAAAAGTAAGCTGAAATGTATTATTAAAGGAAGAAATATTTTTATAGAAATGTCAAGGGTTTGATAATTACAAACAAAATTAATATTAAAATGTTTTTAACACATGAAACTCAATATGCTAACCCAAGTATTTTCAATAAATGTTGCAATAGTCTATAAATTAGTAATTAGACAGGAATAAATGAATGCTGAGCATGGATTTTGATTAAAAATAACTTAAATTTATTAATTCTTAAACCATGAATTGGTATTATTTTTCTGCTAAAGTACTAATGCGGTTTTTCAGTACAAAATAGCTGCTACTCTCTCACTGTCTTCTTAGTTATGTTGGTGTAATTAAACCTCACTGTTTCCAGGACTTACTGTCTGTCTGTTTGTTTTCTTGCAGAAACGCAGGAAATGTTTGCGTTTGGTTATCGCCTTGCAAATAACTTTGGCTGATGTATTTATACACTTCTCCTTAGAATATAATGGCTTGTTTGCAAACTTTAAAAAATTAAACCATTAATTATTAAAATAATAAATTTTATAAAAGCTCATGGTTGCTCTGCAAAAGTCACTTGGTCATCTTTTTTTTTAAAGAACACATTGTATTGAATAAATGCTGAATATTTTACAGTAAATTTTCTATGATACAGAATAATTTTTCAAATTTGCTACACCACACATACTTGCGATTAGAGATTAGTGATAATTCATTAATTGATAACTGATAATTCTTTCATTCTTGAAAATAAAACCTATTGTCACGGCAGCAAACTATTTATTGGTTCCTTCTCCACACTTCAACCTCACAAATCACTTTTTAAATAGTTTTGTAGAAGAAACAATGTCTACACAGCTATCCCAGGAGATGATTCCTGACATCTCTACTTGAATAATTATAACAAACGCCATATCGTCGTTAGTAAAGTTCCCAACTTATAAAAATAGCTACCTACAAGGAAAAAATGAATCCCTCCTCCCGGTCCCAAAATGCAGTGACCTTGCTGAATTAGAATCAAAGTTGTTTGTCCTGTTTGGGCACCTGTAAAGAAAGGCTGCTCAGCCGGCTCTGGATAGGCTGTTGCTATGGTTGCGGTTTGTTGAGAGGTTGGGGGCGCTGGCTCCCAGGAAGCCCAGTTAGCGCTGGTGAGTGAGAAGGGTGCATGCGAAGGGTCCGCTGTGGTAGCCAGGGTGCGCTCCGTCTGGTGGACAGAGCACCTACCGGCCCTATCTGCAGGACGGGCTCGAGGACAGGGTGCGCAGGGGCTGCTCAGGACTTCAGCCCTTTCCTTTAAAGGTTTTCCTAGCTCTCTCCAAACTTGAAATTCTTTTTGAGAAGCTAGAGAGACTGTCATACTCCTCTCGACCACACCCCGCCTCAACTGGTAATTCTTTTCTCCCCATCTACCTTCCCCTTTCCTTATTACCCATATGTAATGATTTCGTTGTTGTTACTTTTCCCAGAACGTTTTCCTGTTCCAGACCGTGGAGGGCGGAGAGAGTCCCTTAATCTTTTTCCCATTTTAGGCAGTAAGAGAGCCTATGTGGTTCATTATCAACTCGAGGTAGTCTAGGGTCGCTTACTGACACTAGGATCTTAACTGAGGAATTCTTTTCTGTACATTTGCATATATGGCTAGGTGTAAATTTAAGTTCTCATTTCTCGGGCAACACAGCGAAAAGTTTTGAAACCATTTATGGGGAAGAAAGATATGTGATGTCCATAGCTGAAGGAGAGGCAAGAACATGCTTTTATGTTTCCTTCTCTTAGCATTTTAGATACCAGTCCATGATTATGTGGAGAGCCGTGCATAGTAGTAACGTGTACGGTGGGGCAATATGTACAAAGAATACAGAGTGGGACACAATTCAGTAGGTGCCCAAGCCTGATTTAGGGCATTGGAAGAATTTTTATATTTTGAAGATCAGCTTCCTTGTGAGACACGATTCCTGGGGAGAGTTGAACAAATGCCCACTTGCTCCACATGGGAAACCTATGACAAACCAAAGGTGAGGTACCACCAAAATCCAACTCGAGGAACGTTTTAGCTTTATTGGGGTTACTGGCACGAATATGTTTAAGGGGGTATTTCAAAAATGACCTGAACGGCAGCTGGGTCACCAAAAACCCACTCCAGCATGACATAGCTCACAAACGCTGGAAGCATGAAGCACACTGTAGAGTCTGAAGGAAGCTCAACCAAGTTGGACTCATGCTGCTGAGCTGGTTCTCTCTGCTTCTTCCAGGTGACTGATCTGAGCCTCTGCTAGACAGCTTTACTTGTCCAGAGTGACTCCTCTCGGTAAGATGCCTGAGGAGGGAGGAGCCTAGTGACTATATTCTGGTACTGGACTCTCTGGAAGCCTTCCAGTAGTTTACTTACTGAGTTTAGCGACCCTTCCTGCAAGGTGAAATATCTCCCTTCCCCTTAGAACATTCTGTCTTAGAACGTTTCCTTTCAGGATGGAATGTTTTACCTTCCTTTATATTCTGTGTCGTAAGGAACTTCCACGCATGATAGGCAGTTTTATGTTGGAGGAAACTGCCTTGCTGCGGGTCTTCTTCCAACAGTATGTAGTAAAAAGAATTTCCTACAAAGACCTATGCAAATGTTTCATTTCATTTTCTTTAGTATATGGACTTTAAAAACGAAGATGCCGAGATCTGTTCAGTCGGTCATAAATGAAGCACACAATGAGGCTTTGATTACATGCAATAGATTAACATTTAAGTTAATCCAAGTTTAGTAAAAAAAAAAAAAGAAGAAGAAGGAAAGGAGAAGAAAAGAACAAGAACGTCTAAGACCTTAAGGAATAGGAAATATTTGTAAGACTGTTGTAGGGGAGAAAATGAGAGCCAACCAGTTCATTTTCAAACCTTCAGCCCCTCCCGGGACTTCCAATAAAATGAAAAGCCCAAATAGCATGCAAACGCGTAATTCATTACAACCTAAACAAATGTTCATGGACATGTGAATACTTAGAGCAAAACTAAAAATTGTTTCAGATTTTATCTTTAGTATATATGGTGTACTCATATTGTGATTTCTATGTTACTCTATTTTGTTATTAAAACATGTTTATCAAAAGCAACAGATTAACTTTTTGATAGGTTACTTATGGCATAGAGTTTTCAATGTTATTGGAAAAGGCGTTATACAGAGAGACTACTGGGGAAATGATTTTTGCTTGGAAGGCTCTTTAATAGTGAGAAGATCACGGACTTCGTGCTCAGCATCTCTGAGTCATGGCCCTGTCCCCATTATTCATTAACATAATGGTTTTCGATGGTTAAGTAGCCTTTTAGGACATTAGTGTTCTCATGTAAACAATAACTTCATAATCTTTAGCCTGTTAATTTCTCCCAAAGATCAATTCAGGGTTTATCCTCTACTACTCGGCCTACCACAGCCCTGAGCATCGGGGACATCATTACGGTGGTGGTGATGGAGGTGGTGGGTGATGATGAAGATATAAAGACATATTACTATCTAAACAATATCCATTTCAAGTATTAAAGAATTAAACAATAAATTTTAGATTATAAGCTGTGCATTATCTGTTACCGGGTGCCGCCTTAGCAAGAGTATGTACCTGTGTGTAGGGCAGAATCACTAGAATTTGGACTCAATGAATACCAGGTAGCCATAGATTGCTCTCAGAAATAGACTTGAGACTTTCTCTTCAGTGTGTTTTAATCTGTAGATAGCCAAACGGTTCAACTTTTTTTTTAATGAACTGTATTTTCAAAGACAAGATTACCTGGAAATTTCTTAATTGTGGGAGATAAGCCTGTTAATCCCATGTGATTTTTCTTGAAGAAATGAAAGAATAGTAATAGTTTTGGCTATAGTGTGCTCAAATATTTTAAAAATTGAACGAATCATCAGGCAAGGCCACATTCCTTATCATGTAGAGCTAGCCTAATATGGTACCATACAAGTGGCTTTAAATTAAATGTCTACATGCATGTTGGATTGTGTGACAAATTACAGAACCCATATTTTTTTAGAGACAATATTAGACTCTTTTCTTAAGTTCTATGTTTTCGTTGTTAAGAGTTATGGAGGACAATGATGACAGTGAGGCAAAGCTCAGAGAAGAAATAGAAGCTGAATTGGAAAAAATCAGCATTTCTTCCTTGGAAAATGATGAGGTGGAAAATGATTCAGAATCAGAAACTGAGAGTGACGATAGTGATACTGTAAGTGTTTCACTTTTTTTTTCATTTTTATTAGTTCATTGAGAATTTCATATTTTGATTTTATATAAGGTATTCATCCTTTTCTATAACTTTTCCTCCAAGATCCACCTCCCTTCCCTTCAGACTCACCTATATGTCCTTTTATTTTAAACCCAAAATGGAAAATTGGCGCTGTCCCTATACTCTTGGATGTGTACCCTTCCACTGGATAGAGTGTGATCCACTAAACAAGGGCCATGCTCTTAGAGAAAATTACCTCTCCTTTCCCAGTTGCTATCAGTTCCCAGTAACTCCTTATTTCGAGGTGAGACTTCAAATCACTTCTCTCCACACTGGCATTTGGATTGGATTGTGCTTGCACAGACCTTGTGCATACTGTCACAACTACTATGAGCTCTTGTGCAACTTCACTGATGTGTCTGTAAAACACTGTTTCATTGTAGTCATCCTCTGCCCCTGACTCTTGCATTCTGTCTGCTCTCATTTTTGCTAAGACCCCTGAACCTTTACTGGAGTGTTCAACAAGCCTTTTGGTGTTCGTTTTTCATTATTTATAATAGATTTTTTGATACAATGCATTCTGATTACGGTTTCCTTTCCCCCAATTCCTCCAAAACCCTTCCCACTTTAACTCCTAGAAAATTCACTCCCTGTCTGTTTCTTCTTAGGAAACAAAGAGACATCTAAATAATAATTATAAAATTAAATAAGATAAAACCAAAAAAAAACAGAAAAAAGTGTCAAAAAGTACATGAAACATGTACACACACACACATACACATCTTCATACACAGGCATTCCATGAAATCAAAAACCACAGTAAAAGCAAAAGGACCCATAAGACTATAAAAAATATCTGGATAAAATAATTTTGAGGCAACCAACCTCCAAAGATACCATTGAGTATCTTTTGTGCTGGCCCTGTACTGATGGGCATGGGCCTGCCCTTAAGAGTGATGTGTTTCCCCCAGTGGGACAACATCAGAGAGAACTCATTTTTCATTTGAGAGTGGTTATTCATTAGAGAAAAGTTTTGGATTAGGAAACTGGTTTTGTGCCTTTCTGTCTCAATCTTGGGAGCACATCTGGGTCAGATCCATGCAGGCCATGTGCGTGCTGCCAGTCTCTGTGTGCATTGGCCCTGTTGTGCCCAGAAGGCCTTGTTTAACTGGTGTTATCCATGCCCTCTGGCTTTTACAATCTTTCCAACTTCTCTTCTGCAATGTTCCCTGTTCTCTTGGTGGAGGGCTTTAATTGAGACATCCCATTTATGACTGTGTGTTCCAAGATCTCTCACTATCCACATATTTTTTGGCTGTTCCTCTCTATATTTTTTCTCATTGACTGCAGGAGGAAGTCTCTCTGATGGAGGCTCTGAAAGGCACTGACCTATGTATATATCTAGCATATGTTGCAAGCAGGTCATCATCATACATCAAATAGTTTGTATCTGGGCTCACATTTGCTTTTCTCCTTTATCTGCAGAGAACATTATAGTAATACAGACATTATTAGTTCATAGAAGTGGAGGTTGTAGACAGGCATCATTTTGAATTCTTCATATCCAGTGAGTTATGTAGGCTTTTTTTTTCTTTAGTCTTGCCATCCATGGCTTTGCTTATATTAGGACAATGTTCTACCATTGTGCTATACTTTTATATCTGCTTTTCTCATTATTTAAGATTCTTCTTCACTTAGATATTAGTTTTAAAATAAATTTAACAAAATCCTCGCTTTTATAGTTAATTTAAGTGAGAAAAATGCTAGAATATTATATACCTAAAACATTTTATTTAATTTTTTTTTGCTTCATACACAAAGGCAGAATAAACCTTTCGGGTGTCACTCTGGCTTCAGATACCATAAAATTATTTGTAGAATTCAAATATTATTACAAGGAAATAAATTATAATATTAACTCAAGATGAAAGAATCAAGGATTTAAAATTATCTTTTACAGAATGTACAATGATAAATACTGGTGTTATTTGTGTTCAGAACACTTACTTCGTCACCAGGCAGAAGCAATCACAAAGGATTGGATAAAGGACAGAGAACATAGGAGGAGAGTGGGTACTTTTTTTCAAGACTAGTTTAGTATTAGGTCATACATTTTAGTGTGTGTTTCTGTAGCTGAAAGAGTAAAGTTAAGTGCATGAACTTGTTCTTAATTGTTAAAACTAACAATGCATTTCATTGGTTATAACAAAGGCAAAATGCTTTTTGTTTAACTCACGAAAACCCAATATGAGAGAAAGCTTTGTTTGGTCCCATGATATTAAGCATGTGATTTTCTGTATCCAGATATCTATATAGATCCAATCACTCAGTCACACTGTGGTTTATCTTCCTTAAGGAAGGTTTTCTACTAAGGTAGAGATTTATTGATAGTTTTGGGATTGTTATTAAAATATATTTAAATGTATGAAATTATTTTTATGAGTACATTTTGTATTATACTTTCTAACTGGTATTTACATAGGAATGAACTTAATTTGTAGGATAATATTATCAATCTACTTGGGTATTTAGAAAATTTGAAAATTTATTTACATAAGTATTTTGATAGATGTTCTATAATGTTACATAAATTCAACTGTATTTGATAATTGCATATTAAGCAATTACATAATGCACTAGGTAATATTATATTTTTTAAAATATTTCAAAGTTTGATTTATATTTCATAATAAATATTTGTGATGTATCAATGAAATATCAAGAACTGATATTGGAAACATGATACCTCTAATTAAAAAAAATGACTTGATAACCTTCTTCACTTGTCTTAGAATTTTCTAGGAACACATAACTGCCTGGAAATTGAAAGGAAAATTAAAGCAAATATGTTTGTCTGAAATAGACCCATTATATAGAGGCACTATTACCTATTTGCGTAGTTGGCTAAAGTTTTTGGTGTGAAATGAATGATGTGATATTTGACATATATTTTTGGTAATCTTTCTTATACTTTTGTTACTCAAATTTTAGGATTTAGTTGAATTGCCAGAGTCAGTTCTTCACTGTATCAATGTCATAAAGAACAAGAGTAAAACTGCAGAGACTCTCTTTCTTCAGGACTTAGAAGACACCGATGTCTTCAGTGAGTACACAGAACGTATACATCAAGGCGAGTTGTTCTTTTGAAGATCTTTGAGAACCTGCTATTACAATCAGTAGCATCATTCTTGCTAAGACTGAAAGGATAGGCTGTAGGATGAAAACCCAAAGTTAACTCTGCCTGTTACAGAACTGCACTGCTGCAGAAACTGTTGCTCGCTAGGATTAGCAAGTGCAGAGTCAATGCTAGCACACTAGTTTTCTCTTGTAGAGTCTTATCTGGAAGCTCCTTATCACAATCTGGGTCAATAAATGGAAACCTAGCCTGCTTGTCCTTATACATGGCAGTTTTATGAAGACAAAAAATGATTTGAATCATGCACAGAAAGTTAATGATAAAAGAATATGGTTAATGGTATTATTTTCTTTCAGCTTATTACATTTTAATGCATACCAGAAAGATTGTGAGTAAATATCAAGGAAGAAAAATATATTTGGTAAAGTAAATGGGAATAGTTCTCTGTAAGGGTAGTTTGCTATTAGAAAACACTGACAAAATTTGATACATTAATTGAATAAAGAAATCAGGTGTAATTACATTTGAAGCTACAATTAGAAGAAAATAAAATTGAATTAAATCTCATAAAATAAAATTAATACCATTAATCATGTTAATTTTAAACCTTTAAATTAGCATGTGTAGTAAAATGTTTTCATTATATTGTAGAAGATTCTATTGCCAGTTTCTAACAAATAGCGTTGAGCCTTGATATATTCCTGATCAATGTGTCATTGTATATAATGTATGTATGCAATTTCTTTTTAAATAAAACACTCCATTTTGGAGGGAAGCTCCTCAGTATTCAATGATGTGAAATATTCTACCCTGTGGGAAGTTCAAAAAGACTCAAAATATCTAAAAAGGGGCTCCCTAGGACTCAGAAACTGACCATCTGCAAAGCTTCGAAAATTTCTGAAACACACTATGTCCCTTATTCCTTAAACTTACATAAACTCAAAACTGCTTAGAGACATCCTAAGGTGAACCTTCCTGCCTAGTAAAGTCTCTGTCTAGTGTAACTGCCCAGAAAAGGCTCCAGGTCATCATAGCTGCCTGGGAGATGGAGAGAGCAATAAGCTTCTTCAGAGAGGTTGAGGCCAACTGAGTTGCTTCCAAGAGATACTCTCCAAGCATTAGAGCCCATCGTAAATCAGATAGTGGGATCCAGGGTTCCAGTTTTCTTAAGCTATCAGTGATACTGATGTGAACTGTGTTGATGATCAGTGATGGTGGTGTGAACTCAATGACGCTGGTGTGAACTGTGTGGATGATCAGTGGTGCTGGTATGAACTGTGTTGACAGAACTGTTTTTGCATCGTTCCTGTTTTTGTAAGAAACCACTTACCCATATTCATGTAAATAACCTCAATGATCCTGTTGGTTTACCAAGATTGATTTATGTAGTTTTGTTTTGGTGAGGTTACTTACCTATCTCAGTTGAGTGGAGTTTTGCTTATCCATGTCTTTTCAGGAATTGAGTCACACATTATCAAGCAAGAATGATTCTATATACATAGAAAATAAAACTCATTCTAGAATATGAATAACGGTAACAAGATAGAGTGCTTTAGACGATTGCTTTTATTTTAAAATAATGATAAATCTCTTACAACTTTTTAATAATTATTCTCTATTCTGTTGAGTTACTGTTACTGGTGAAGTAGGTTGATAGAAATGAAGATAAAAGGTAATTAAAAGTTTTGAGGTTTTGACATCTATTCTAATATTTGAAATTAGAATTATTTTTTTCTTTTTCTAGGTTGTAGTTATGGTGCAGTTTCTAACAGTCGTATGCATTTGAGGACTGGATCTCCAGCTGAATCAAAAGCGGATTCTGAGCAATTAATGAAGGTATGTGTTTGACATCCAAATGAAAGTACTCACATTGCTCTTAGGAATTTGTTGTTTTTCTTACATTGAAGGTTAGCTTATTAACTTCAATTAGATGATTTTAAGCAAATAGTCTTTGATTTCATGGTATCCTCTGGAATATTATATAAAACTACACAAATTTCAATCATTAAGGTAGTGATTTATCATAGTATTTGGGAAATAAATGTTCATATACACAGAACAGTAAAACATTAATCTTGCATTTATCATTTTTTTGGATCAAGAAAATGAATATATTATAGTGCTGATTGTTTTTCTTGTGAAAGAAGCACTTTAACAACATTATTTTAAATACCTCAGAGAATATAGAAAAGTGGAAGATTTTGTATTACTTTTGGAAAAAAACACAGAATAAAATTTCAGGAAATATCAAAGTCAAGTCTAGCATTTTATAGGGTGAAACCCCCAAAATATGTTATGAAGAATGTCTTTGAAAGACTTTCTTAGATTCAGTTGTAATATTGGTCTATTTTATTTAGTTCTGTTCCTACTTTGTAAGAATTGGAGCACAGCTTGAAAAATATTTTGCTTCCTTTTTATTAACCCTCAGATTTGAAGTACCAATTTTGAATTTTTTCATTGCAGACATCCTCTTTATTTTAAAGTACACTGAATATATAATTATGTGATACTTAGTAAAAACTATGTGCACAATAGACATTTAAGTAAATAATAGTTCTCTTTTTATTATACTGAATATATTAAGAGCCTATGTACATGAACAATCACCATAGATGTAAAAGATAGAAATCCATCAGTGAGCAAGTTTATGAGAATAAAATATACTTATAAAAATAATTAGCAATGTATTTGAAAGGATTTACACTATATAAATTTCTCATTATGAATATTTAGAAATATTAAAATCATAGTTTTATTCTATTTTGTCTTTCTTTAATAATTAAATAATAAAGATACCATTTTAACCTCTTAGATATTATCTGTAATAGAAAAGGAAGAATTTATGAGAAGTCTAACTGATTCTGCCGGGTCTGTTTCTGTCCCTGAGACTGTTCCTCTTGACACACCCATGGATGAATATATTTTACCAGGTGGGCAATATTCCCAGTTATATTTTAAAAAATTTATGTTGTGTATCAAAGTGCATTGAAATTTTTTCTTTGTGGCACTTATAAACACACAATTATAAAATTTTTAAAATTTGAAAGTCATTATTTTTCAATATAATTCTTTCGAGTTGAATTCACTAACACACCAAAAAAGAGTGGGGTGAGTTGGAAGGGAGATGGGTAAGGATGAAAATGATATGAAACTTTTAGTTAGTTTTAAAAAGTCATTTGCCATCATGTTGGCTTCATTCCAGGTAGACCAGGATATTTCAGTACATGTAAATTGATATACATACCAGTGCATAAGTCAACTCTAGAATGAAAATTGTATCATGATTTCAATTGATGCTGAAAGGATCTTTGAATGACCCCAGCATCCCATCATAATAAATACGCCTTGGACTTCCCACAGGGCAGGGAACCCTGATTGCTCTTTGGGCTTACAAGGGAGGGGGACTTGATTGGGGGAGGGGGAGGGAAATGGGAGGCGGTGGCGGGGAAGAGACAGAAATCTTTTATAAATAAATAATAAATAAATAAAAAAAGAAAAAAAAATAAATACGTCTTTGAGACTTGTGATGGAAGAAATTTGCCTCAGCATAATAAAGGCTGCCTATTACAAACTGATAGTCATCATCATGTTAAATGGAGAAAAATTTGAGACATTCCCATTAAGATCATAAGAAGTCAAAGTATCTCTGTTGAACACCCTTTTAATATATAGTTCTTGATGTCTTAGCTAGATCAATCAAACAAAGAAAATCAAATGGATATAAGTATGAAAAGAATAAGTCAAAACACCTCTACTTGCAGAATACATGATTGTATATGAGTGGCCCCCAAAGACTGCACCAGAAATCTTTTAGAGGTTACAAACATATTTAACAAAATGTCAGGTTATTATATTAACATACTCAAACCAACATCCTTCCTGGATACTAAGACAGACAAACTAAGAAAGAAATGAAGGAAACCATCTCATTCACCACATGTCTTAGTTCAAGTTCCTACTGTTATGATGAAACACCGTGACCAAATTCAAGTTGGAGAGGAAAGGGTTTATTTGGTGTATTCTTTCTAATCCCTTTTCTCACTGGAAGAAGCCAGGACAGGAATTCAGACATGGTAGAAACCTAGAGTCAGGAGCTGATGAAGAAGCCATAGAGATATTTCTTACTGGCTGGTTCCCCAATACCTTCCTCTTCATGCATTCTTAAAGATTCCAGAACTATAGGAGTGACCCCACACAAAATGGGTTCCCATAACAACACCACTAATTACAAAAAAAAAGGCCTTACAGGCTTGTCCACAGCCTAATCTTATGGGGACATTTTCGTAATTACTGTTTCTTCCTCTCAGATGATTTTAGCTTGTATCAAGTTGACATAAAATAAGTCAGCATACCATACAATGGCAACTTTAAATACACGTGCAAAATTCTAAAAAGAAAAATTTAAAAAAACACTGAAGAAAGAAATTGAAGAAACCCTGTACATAGTAGGTAGCATTCACTTTATGTAAATAGCCATAATCAATTAATAGATTTACTATGATTCTCATAAAATTTCAATGTAATACTCCAAAGAAATTTTTAAAAATCTTAAAATTCTTATGGAAGTACAAAAGACCGTTAACCAAAACAATCCTGAACAATATCTCTTAACTCTGTCACTTAACTCTATATTCACAGGCACAGATAAATGCAACATTATTTTAAATTTTAGAGAACATTTTTAAAAAGTTATTGGACTTCCTTATTGACAGTAATAGAATCTCCATGTGTAAGCAGTTGAAATCATGAATACGCAAAGTATCACAGTTGATATCCATTTATATTTTAAAATGTATCTACTTTGGTAATATGCTTTTACAGTGTAATTATATAGTAAAATAAATCAGTATGATAAGTTAATATCAAGAAGAGTACTTATGTTTCTCTGAATGAATGCAGATGATGCTGATTTGAGTTTTGGATACTTTGAAGTAGAAGAAAGATGCAGAAAGTCTTTCGAAGCTTGGCAGGACAAACAAAAAGAACTCGAAAAAAAAGATAAAGAAACACTCGAAGCTCAGAGTGATATAGAAAAACAGAAATTTCGAGAAGATGATGAAAAAAGGCATTGCTGGATAAAACAGTTTGAAGTTGAAAAGGAAAAATTAGAAACCCTTCAGAAGGTATGGTGTCTTTCAACTCCTCCTAAGAGCATAGGTATCTCTGAAAGGTACTGATGTCTGCCTGTGATATCAATGGAGGAAGTTACTGTGTGGCTTTTAATCACGCTTGATGAGGAAATGCCTGATCATGATCCATTAGAATTTCAAATGTGAACTTTTAATCTTGGAAGCCGCTGGGGTTTATAGAATTTCAAGCAATATCCTTCATAATCTGAAATTTGCAACATAATCTAATTCTTTTCCATAGCTTTTGAATAACGGGAAAAGACAGATCCTTTGAGTATATAATGTATTCTTTGCAGTGACTGCCATAACGACACATTCTAAAAGACATATTAAGTTAAAGTAGTTCAGTAATTTAAGTGACATTCTCTGCCCTGCCCCTAACTTTAGCTACGTTTATTCACTGTAGACTGTTCAATTTGCTTTTCTAATTGTTGGGTGTGTCTAAACGTGGTTAGGAGTCATTTTATCACTAAATTCCTTTAGCAATACAGCATTGTTTGATTTCTTCTAGGTTCCTGGCGTATCTAAGCCCAAGTTTTTGGCCTCCCAAGCAGCATCGGGTCGGGTTTTGTCTAATGGAGTGAACTTTAGCATAAATCAGATATTGATTGGTTACTCCAATAAGCCTTGTGCCACTGTTATACTTGCTTATCTTGCATACAGGTTGCCATTTTAGGGTTTGTATTTGGGTTGGTGTTCACCTTTCTCCTACACCACATATACCTTTATTACCTTTATATCTCTAGGTATCTCTCTCTCTATATATATATGGAATCTTCTACTTTAATAAGCTACCATACTACCCCTCAAATGACCTCAATTTTAGACAGCTGTCTGCATATCCCCCGCTCCCCCGTTTTTCCTCCTCCTGTTAGATCCCTCATTATAGCCTCCAGGTTGGCCAATTAACAACTATCTATTCTATTTTCCCTTCCTAGTTAGATTCATCCCTGCCCCCCGGTCCCTTACTTTATACCTAATCTATGTGATTCTAGAAATTGTAGCTTGATTGTTGAAGATTTGACAGCTAACTTCCAAATAGAATTGAATACACGGCATAAGTCTTTCTGGGTCTAGGCTAGCATCTCACTCAGGATGATTTTATTTAGCTCCATCCATTTGCCTGTGGATTTCATGATTTAATTTTCATAACAGGTGATTAATAATCTATTGTTTAAATTTACCACATTTTCCTATCCATTCAACCATAAGCATACGTCTAAGCTATTTCCAGTTTCTGACTATTATGTATGAAGAAGCAACGAGCAGGGTTGAGCAAGTGAGCAAATGTGTCTCTGATTAGTAGGATAAAGTGTCCTTGAGGTATGCGCCCCTTGAGAGATCTTGAGGTATCTCGACTCCCAGCTTTCTGAGAAGTCAGCACACAAATTTCTAAAGTGGCTGTAAAAATTACATTCCCACAAATCCTTGTCAGCATGGGTTGTCATTTGTTTTATTGATATGGCCCTTCTGACTGTTTCAAGATAGTTTATACTCACATTTTCCTGATGACTAAGGGTATTGACCATTCCTTAAATTGCTTCTCAGCCATTTAGTTTTCTCTACTAAAAGAGAGCATTTTCTCTTTAAATAAGAGCCCAGTTTTTAAACTGGGTTATTTGCTTGATATAGACTTTAAGTTCTTTTATATGTTAGATGTTAGTTCTCTATTAGTGACTGGTTGTTAAAATCTTTTCCCATCTATATCCTGCTGCTTTATCTGAATGGCAGTGTCCTTTGCCTTACAGAAGCTTTACAGTTACATGAGGTCCCATTTATTGTTGTTCCTAGTGCCTGTGCTAACCATCTTTTGTTCAGAAAATCTTTTCCTGTGCCAATGAATTCAAGACTCTTGCTCACTTTCTTTTCTGTCGGAGTCAATGTATTTGACCTTAGGTTTAGGTCTTTGATCCATTTGGAGTTGAGTTTTGTGCAAGGCGTTAAGTATGAATTTATTTGCCTTCTTCCACATGCAGCCATCCAGTTTCAATGAAATGTTGAAAATGCTGTCTCTTTTCCAATATATATTTCTGTTTTTTTTTAAAGTCAGGTGTTTTTAGGTGTGTATATTTATGTCCTGTTCTTCGGTTTTATTCCATTGATCAACATGTCGGTCCTTGTGCCATTACCATGCTATTTTTATTACTATAATTCTGTGGTCTGTAGTATAGTTTGATCAGGAAAAGTGATGCCTTCAGCAGTTCTTTGTATTATTAAGAAGTATTTAATCGTTTTAAGTTTTCATTATTAATAACTGATGATGCAAGGAGATTTTCACATTTAATTCTTGTTAATAAATATGTTGAAAGAATCAGATGTAATTAGTATGTTTCTTGATGGTTGAATATAATAATACTCTGATGTTATTCTACATTCAGCAAGATCAGGATAAAATGAATGATGAACTTCATCAAGAAGAGAAATTATGGAAAGAAAAATATAGACAGCATGAGGTATGTATTTGTTGTTTTGCCTTCATATATTGTTGTTTTCCATTTGAACGTTCCATAATATTTGAAGATTTGAAGAAGCATTACTGTATCTTGACACAATTGTTTGAGTGTATCAAAGGATTTTGAACTTAAGGTAATATAGTTATCACAAATATTTCAGTTTATTTTTTGTTGGCTCCCATAATTTTTATATAACCTTACTTATACAATATAAAATAGATAAAATTTTCATTTAAATCTCCAATACTGAATAGGTAAATTAATGTTATCCTACTGCTCATGGCTTCCTTTCTTTGTATTTTTTTTGAGTCTTCCCTTTATACACTCCTGAAAAGGAAGGTTTATATTATATGTATTTAAATGCAAAAATCACTAGACATGTAAATAGAAAAATCCTTTGAGTGAAAAGAGGAAAATACGTAAGTATAAGTGACATGCCATCCAAATGTTTGATAAGATGGATCCATTAAAGCAACCACAACTCTCATTCAACAGCTGAACAATTAAACAAATGATGTTTAAAAGAAACTTATAATCTATCTCAAAGTAGTAAATATATGTTCTATGAAAATCCAATGTTAACATTAAAATTTCATGAATAAGTGTGACACTATATTCAATATATAATGGGGCATTAGCGAAGCAGAAGAGAGTTTAACAGGAATGTCCAAAGTGGTGAACAGAAAGGACAACAAAACAGGAAACATAAAAAAACAGCCTGGAAAACACTTGTGAAAAGATCTAATACTGTGACAGTAATCTTGAAAGAAGAGTATGTGAATTATAAGAGATAGGTAAAGGCATAATGGTCATAAGGGGGTTGTTTTTAAATACAGTTCTAAAATAAATATTTTAGAATATCAAGGAATAAATATCAAGGATAGTGATGCTCAAGTAGTGAAAATGACATGCAGAAATAGGGTAATGCAATTAATAATCAAGTCAAGGAACAAGGAAATGTTGGAAGAATCTATAGTAACAACATGTATTACCTTAAACATATGAACAAAAACTAAGACTAATATCTGACTTCAAAAGTAATATTAAGAAAGAAGAAAGGTAGCAATTGAGTGACTCCATGACTTCATTTCTCCTTAGTTTTCTTTAGTTCCTGGGTCTCTCTCTCTGCTTTGTGTCCATTTGACATTTACTGCTATATATATATTTGGATCATAAAACTAAGTTTTGAATAGGAATTTTTTCCAATTTTTACCAAGCAAAAAAATAGTTTATTTTAGTTTTTACTTTGAGCCTAAAATCCAGACCAATTTCTTCTGACTCCTGACAATTCAATGATGTGATTAGATTGCATATTTATTTATTTTAGTGATTGCAAATTTTATGGTTAACCCAGATATTCTTTTGAAGCTTTAATATTTTTCACATTATATATTGGCCTGTAAAGTTTTAGTCTTTTTTTTAACTATATGTCAAACATTTTGCTAAGTGGTTAAAAATAAAAAAAAAGAGAATACATGCTTGCATGGAGATTTCTGTACTTTGGGTATCTGTGTAAATGTGTCATGTGTGTGTTGAGAGATAGGCTGTAAAGTTAACTCTTCTGTTTTTCCTATATGTATTTCCTGTATGTGTATTAGTATACAAGAAATTGTATATTTGTATTTTGTATACAAAATAATTTATAATAGTTTTAGCCCTTCAGTTATTCTCAGATCTTTATTCTGGAATGCCTACTGATCATATGTAAGTCTCTTGTGTTTATCCTTCTTATTCCTTTATTTTGTATGTATATATATATATATATATATTTGAAATAAATAAAAGCTTTAAAAAATGTTTTTCTTCATACCATCAGCCACCCAGCCATTCCTTTTTCATTTTTCCTGACTTCTCTTTTTGAGTGAAAAATCATTCTAGTGTATATATTATTCATAAAGCTTATCTTTATGTTGAGGACTTAATCCAGTATGTAATGTTTA
This sequence comes from Neodon shergylaensis, assembly GCA_025134845.1. Lineage (NCBI taxonomy): Eukaryota > Metazoa > Chordata > Mammalia > Rodentia > Cricetidae > Neodon > Neodon shergylaensis. Next base: position 14,931,046 of record JABTXL010005037.1, on the reverse strand, counting down.
TTCCTCCTACTTATTGACTTGCCCTACCTGCTAATATTCTTTAAAATTTGCTGAATTACTTGTGTCTTTTTACTTTTGTTTTAGCTTCCATTATTACATCATCCATGTCAGGAAGTTGAGTCCCATGGATCTTTGCCTGTTTCTTCCTTTGTGTTTCCTCTATCGTCTTGATATCAAAGGCTTTCTACCTGCAGACAATACCTTACTTGTTAACTCATTGGCTCATACTTTAAAAGAGTATTATCAATTTCCCAATCTGACCCAATTGTCTATATATTTAAAAAATCTAGCTTCCTATAAAATAAATGACTTTTTTCTCAATGAGCTTTATAGCAATTTGACTCTGGATTTAGATTTTATGTTACTTTTAATCTACTTACAAAATTGCCAGTTCAGCTGACGCTCATTACTATTTCTCTTACTTCGTTTCAGGAACTCATTAGAAACTTGCATTTGCAAATGGAGGAGGAAAGAACACGATTAAGTGAGCTACAGGAAAAAGAAAAAGCACGGTTGCTAAAATTGCAGTATAACGCAGCTGTAAAGATTCAAGCCACATATAGAGCATTTGTAACTTACCGAAAATATAGCCCAATCATAAGAGAGCAAATAGAAAATAAGAAAAGGAAAGAACGGGAGCGGAAAGAGAAGGAAGCAAAGATCCGACAGAAGGAGGAAGAGAGAAGAAAAAGAATTGAAGAGGGGCGGAGGATTGAGGAGGAGAGAAAGAAGAAGATGCTCGAGGAAAGAAGGAGGCGGGAAAGGGAATACGAAGAGAAAAAGAACATCCTGAGACAGAAAAGAGAGGAACAACGAAACAAGGAAAAAATGAGACTAAGGGAAGATGCTCACCATCCGACAGTCGTTACCTGTGATTTAAAGAAGGAAGGCAGTCATACCAAGCAGCTAGCTGTCACACATATGTCAAAGAAGAAGGATGCTATAGCCAATGAATTAGGGAACACCAACTCACAGGAGTATGAAGATGTTTGTCTGGTTCAGCAGTCAACTAAGAGAGAAAATGTGCATAAAGAGCTTGTGTTAACAGAATCAATAGGAGTAACATTGAAACCAAGCCAGGGAATTTTGACAGAATTAAAAACAAATGAAAAAAATGAAAAGTTACCAAAAGTAAAAATTAATGAAAACTTACCAAAATTAAAAATTAATGAAAACTTACCAAAATTAAAAATAAAGGAAAACTTACCAAAATTAAAAATGATTGAAAAAAATGACAATGTGCCAAAATTAGAAATGAATGAAAAAAGTGAGAATTTACCAAAGAAACAATGTTCAGAAAAATTAGCTAACCAAGAAATTAACTTGGAAAATATAGACGAAAAAAATAAATTGAAAAACTCAGACCTGAAGGAAAACGTCAATGCACAGTGCCAGGAACAAGAACTAAAGCCTCAAAGTCAAAATAAGGAAAATGTGGAGCATGCCACAACAGAGCGTTTGAGACAAGAAACCCAAATAATGTCTGAACACATACAAGAAATGAGTGAAGAGGTCAATAATGGAGAACAGGAAATCATAACAGATAATCAAGAGAGATTGGCTGAAAAGATAGAAAAAACAGACGCCACAGAGCAAGATGGATCAGTGCATGAGGAGAATTATTCTTCGAATATCCCCATGCAAAAAGACCCACTATCACTATTATTTAAAAATCCAAAATCTGTAGAAAGAAATGTGATGCCAGATGACAAAGAAATTGATCTAAAATCAGGAAGAGTTGAGGAAATCTTAATAGATAATATGCTGACTTGCGATTCTGTCGTCATTACCTCAGATGCCCTGGTGCATACAGAAGACAAAATAAACCAGCAGAGCTCTGTCTCAAGCAAACTGGCTCTCAGAATAGAGGCTGGCAGTCACAGTGCTAATAGCCCCTTGGACACTGAAGAAGGGGACCCTCCTAAAGCTGAGATTAAAGACGTTCCCAAGCAATGGAAGCAAACTAAGGCTGAAAACGACGGTGTCCTGGCCTGCTCTGTGTCACAGATAACCATTTTATCTTCAGTTGAGGAAAGTAGATTAGCTTGGATGAAATCATTTAAACCTTGGTCTGAAATCTTGGAACAAAATCACCTCAAGAAAATCGTTAAGAGAAAGAGACTTGTGAAGTGTCCAGCAGATACCATGCCTCCTTTGGATACATCAGCCATTCTTCAGCATGGCCCTTGGAAGACTTTACAGCAGGTATTTATAATCTAGCAATAATATTTTTATGTTGAATGAAAAGTTAATTTTATAAAATGTGATTTTGCCTTTCAATGGTTTCATGTGTAAGAATTATGCCTCTTCGTAGATGACATTATTAAGACACGCTGCCTTGTTTCAGTGGGCTTATATTTTTAAGATCTCAAGTAAAATTATTCAGAACCTTACCCACTTCAGCAGTCTAAAGAGTTTTGATTGATACTTTTCAGTGTCTTGAGTCCGGATTCAAGGCCGTGTAGGGACATCTGGAAATTATACAAAGACACAGTGCTTTTGCTGTTTAGGAGTTTGGTCCAGATTAGGGCAAACACTCTGCCTACATTCATATGAAAATGGTTACTGCAGTGAAAGAGGTACTAACAGGATGGCAGGCCCTAGATTTCCCATGCGGCAATGTTATGTAGCCATATGCCATATAGCTGCAATATACGGAGGCTGGAAACAGCATAGTTTTCATTAAGTGCTACTAATTTTATTTTATGGAGAACACGACATCAAACGAACTTGACATAGAAACCTATGTATAAGGAATTTTGATTATAAAATGCTTCAAACAAGTTACAATTTTTATTTAACTGAGGCTTGAAAGTCAAATATATTTAGTAAAATTTTTATTTTATATACATTTTTCATTTGAATTTTAGGAATTACGTTTATAGCCACCTTCTATCACTTGATTCTTAGGGTAGATTGTACATGGTGAGATCCGACCATCACTGAAGCTAAAAATCAAATTCCAGGCAACTAATGTTGGATACAATCCGGGTAGATATTTAAAATCATAAGAACCCTGGTTTTCAAGAGACCTTTGGAATTCTATTTTTGTGCTATAGAATATCTAGGGACACTGGGCCCTAAGATTATGTATCACACATGGAAGTTGATTATGCTCAGAAGAGAGATACAAGTTCCATCCATCAGTGTGGAAGCAAGCTCCAACACGTGTCCAAATCAAAGCCCTTTTGTGTCTCAGTTGGAGTAGGTGGTTGACTTCTAGCATCATGTCCTCAAAATGGAATGGAAGGACAATTACCAATAATCTGGATCCTCACCCTGAGACTAGTAGGACCTGCCTTGGTCTCTATGAGGGTCCATGGTTCTGAAGATTAGCTACCTAAGAGGACACGAATCCCTGCATCATGAGGGTGGATGAAGAATGTCCTCTTACATAACAGAACAAGCCTGTAGACAGTAAGCTATTCACAAGTGACCCCAGATCTTCTACAGGACCTTTTCATTAAAATATTTTATCGCTTCATGGCCTTTTATGACTTCACATTTATTTAAAGGGAAAATTGACAGCCTCTTGCCATGGCACACACACAGACCTAAAACTCATGTACACCTTCCTCATATCCCATGTGCTGGGATCACAAGCCTACAGTACTATGAATGCTTGTCCTTTTTATTGCTTTAGGGTGGGCCCTTGTGTATGCCACTCAAGTCTTCTCTGATCGAGCTACCCTCCAGACTACATTTTTTTATATGGAAATTTTTTTATATAGACAGTTGCCCAGACAAATCAAAATACTAATAAACAAACATGGTTTTATTCACTTGGAAGTTTTTCATTTGTCTAATATATTTGACCAATAATTATTGGTGAGCTGAACAGAAAATGGAGCCTTTGTCCCTATGGAACATAAGTAAAGAAAGGCTCCATAAATTTTGGCTGCTGTAAATAAGAATCCTGTGTGTTCCGTGAAAGGAAAATAAATTAATTGAGTTTGTTGATTTACTTTATTTGTGTATTCAGAATTGACCTATGCTAGCAACAACCCTACAACTTAACTGTATGCCTTGCCCTTTGGTAAGAAAAAAATATTTTGAGACAGGGTCTCATGGAATTTCCCAGGCTAGCTTTGAGCTCACTGTGCAGCCTTGGTGGACTAAATATGTTATGTTCCTGCCTCAACCCTCTGAGCTTAGAATCGCAGGGCTATTCCACCATTTCCATTTGGTGATGAGGTTCAGAAGAGACATCTCAGGTGAAGAAAATCAACATAAGAAACAAGAGTTAGAACTTACTGAGTGAAGTTTCGTCTGTTTCTTAGTCATTGACCATGGCTACCAGCTCTGTGCAGCTACATACAGATCTCTGTGGTTTTTCACTGTTTTTACTTGGATGACGCTGTTTCTGGGCCCATTCTTTCCACGGTTTTCTTTCCCCAAGTTTGTTTCAGACTTTTCGTTATGATAACTGTGACCATTACTTGCAAAAGCTACCCTCATGTACATAACTGAGAGCTACCTACAGGTGACACTTCTAGTGGGGACTGCTTTGGAAATAAAGCTTAAGTTAGAGAAACCAAATTATTGGTCCTTGTTATTAGCTGGTCTCTTCCCTATCAATGAGGAGAGTACTGACCTTTCTCCTGGATGTGTCTTCTAGCCAAGCCCTGTTCTTTATTGAGAACTCCTGTTAGTTTCCTCAAAAGGGAAATTAGCTCTCTTTATATCTTTTAGAGTGATGCTTTGTCATCTGAGCATCTCCTAAAATGTGAACTAGGTCTTTTGATTAATTGATTGAACAAATATTACCTATTTATTGGAGTCTCTGAAGTGGTGGCTTAGAACTGGTAGATAGGCTGATTTGATTAACTGTGGTCCCCAGGACTCTAGCGTACTTTCCCTGTCACTAAATCTACTGAGCCAAACTACATTTTTCTTTGAAGTTTCAAATGTATTTTATAAAAGTGAAAAACTATGTCTTAATGTGTCATGGAAATACTGAAATACTACCAAATACTATTTTTGTTTCCAGAAAGTTTCTGTAATTTTTCTGATTGACAAGTAGTTTATCGTAGTGTTTTATTCATCCACTGTAACTTTCCTACTTTGATTCTCTAGTCATTTAGCTTCACAACTCTGTGCCTAGCCTGACCATGAACATCACCTTTGGAAGGTTTTTTTAAAGTGTTGGGGGTAAAGGTTAAACATAAGGATAATTCATAATTAAATCTCTAAAAGATTATAGCAGTCTTAAGTAATATATATATATGCACACACATATATAAACTTTATATATATATATAAAATATTCGAGAAAATATGTGATTAAATGAAAAATATTAATAATTATGATGACAGTGAATTAATAATAGGTTCCATAGATGGAACAGTTCATCTTCTGACCACAAGAGGTTGAGACACAAAGCTTTCAAATGTGTGTTTATATTGTTCATAGCGGGAAAAGAAAATATGACTGCTATAAATATATTTAAGTTTTGCCACAAGTTGAAACAATTTATTTTTTTAATTTTAGAGCCATTCAGTCAAACTCCCTTATGCTCCAACTGATGTTTTTCAAGCTGATTAAATAGTAATGGGAACATATGATTAATAATTCTGTATTTACCTGAATTTGAGGGATTTAAAGCATGTAACTTCTATAGTGTATATGTCAAACAATAAATATGAACACTATTTTGATGTTATAAGTTTAGAAAACTTTAGGTTGGGGTATAGGATACATTCCTATATCTTAGAATTTTTTTTAATGTTCAAAAAAGTGAAAGGTATATTGTTGAACTAACCATGACAAGGTGCCAACATAACTTTCATTCATAAATTGTAATGAAATAAGACCACAGAAATTAGAGAGCTTGCTCCTCATAAGTAAAAATCTGATTGTGACTACATAGTTTACTGAAATAGGCATGTTATCAAATAAGGCAGAATAATTGTGTCACGGCCAATTTACCTTCATTATTACATAGCTTTCTGTAATTGTCAAATTTTGAGTTATTCAATTCTGAGTCTAATTGTTTTCATTTTCTAGTGCATGGCCAACTTTCTAATTATAGAATTTATCTGTTTGCATTTAAACTCAATAAGAAGTGCATTTGCCATTGTCACTTAAGTGGATGATATATTTTCATTCCTAAAAATTTGAAAGATAATTGGTTACATGAATTGCTTTAGATAATGAATACTCAGTATACTCTGAGATGATTATGAAAATAGAATCTTTATTTACTTAAGTGTAAGAAATATGTTATTACTTTTGTTGGTTAAGCAAGAAATGTTTTATCTCCATCAATGTTTGTCCCTGTCAGAGATCCAGGATTCTCAACTCTGCTGTTAGACACATAGCATAGACCTTTATGCTATAGTATGCAAAGAAAAGTATTTCAAAGCCTGAAAACAATGAAAATTTTCTAAAAATTAAGGAGAAACTTAATAAGGGATTGCCACATTGCTTTCACGTTTACCTCTCAACTTGAATTGATTGTGAATGATTGCATGAGTTATCTTGCTATGTTGCAAGAAAATGAGACCAGATAGGTAGAATAAAATCGAGTTCTTAAAAAAGGTAGGATTCTACATATACAATCACTTAGGGGAATTTTTGAGAACCCTGCAAGGCTAATCTATATTGTGCTATTCCACAGTGTCGCTCATCACAGTCTCTTTGAAATCTCTAGGTCACAGCCATTACATTTCAGGATTTGCCGGGCTGTAGCCTCTCAACACTGGCAGAGTGTCCAAATCTTCAGCTTCTGTCCCTCCGACGCTGTGGCTTAACTTCTCTGCATGGCCTGAACCACTGCAAAAACCTTAAATACATTGATGCGCAGGCAAGTTGCTTGATTTTTGCATTTGCCATACAATAGATACTAACTAGCTGCATGTTTTGATTTCAGATATGATGATTTTGAAGAAGCAATAAAATAGCTTGATGCATGAGGTTTAAAGCAAGCACCATGGCCCTAAGGGGACTGAGTAGATAGGCTGAGGATATTCTGAGCCAGTAATGAATGGTTTTGCTTTTTAAATGTTGTGGTGACTGTAGCAAATGACAACAATCTTTAAAATAATATTATAAAAGCATCATGCGATTTCTTGTGATTCTGCAGCCAAGCCTGGCTGAACATTTTATACCATGTAACTTAGTCTCTTTTATAATTATCACATATTAGCTGGGTTAAGAATATCCAAAAATCCTACATTTTTGGCTCTTGATAAGGAGGTCTCAAAGGTTAGACTATTTTGTAACTGTTAGGGGTTCTTTGTTTTCAAGAGTGGGCGTTCATCCAGTCATCAAGCGCCTATGTCATGTCACCCACTGTTTCATTGGCTGAGCTGTGAGTTCATGTGGGAAGGAACCACATGTGTGCTGATACTGGGTTGTCTGTTTTCTATGAGATTTTCCAACTCATGTTCCTTCACAATCTGCCACCCAGTGTCTTCCTTTTGATTAGAAAACAGGCTCACATCCCAAAGACCACAGAATCTCATTAGTTTATGCCATCAGTTCATAAACTTTGCATGGTGGATGAGCAGCTTCTCCGTGCACTTCCTCAGATACACTTGTGAAAGCACGATCCTTACAAGTCAGAGAGATGCACAGTAAAATGAGAAGTCCCCCCACATCCACCCAGGAATCATGGTGAGCATGGGCTCAGTTAATCACCACAACCTTTCCCATGTGAAAACACAAACAACATAATTGACTAATATTCCACTGTGCTTATTTAGGTTGTTCAAATATTTTGTTGTATTATCTTATATATTTTTAAAGACTATTAAGCCAATGTAAAAATAGCTATTTCTTTGTGTATTAATTTTTCTTCTTCAGAGTATAGTTATTTGCATGATTAGTTTAGAAATTAGAGACTTATGTGTCTATTTAGATATTGTATCTCAGCCTTAATATTTTGAAAGGATTAAGTATTATATTGATAAAATATTGAAATAAAATTATTGTATTTGCTCTTTCTCTGCTTTAGGAAAACCACATTGAAACTATCAATTGTGAAAATCTGGAAAATCTCTGTGTCCTTCTTCTTAATAATAACCTGCTGACGTCTATTCATGGTTTGGATGGATGCACGAGTATACAACACCTCGAACTTTCACATAACAAAATCACTCGAATCAGTAAGATCAATTTTAATATTTCAGCATTTATTTTCCATAATTGTATTTTTTCATTCATTCATTCATTCATTTTTAAATTAGCCTCTCCGAGGGCTGGGGCGATGTCACAGTTGGTAAAGTGTTGACCAGCAGGCATGAACACCTTAGTCTGATCTCCAGAGCCCCTGTAAACAATCCTGGGAAGATGTGCGGGAGATGCTCAGGGGTTAAAATGCTTGTAGTTCAAGTTTAGGATTGAGGTTAGGTCAGAGAACCCATGTAAATGCTGCATGAGTATGAGTATGGGGACCTACTTGTAATCCCAGTCACTGAAGAAGAGGATAAAGAATACTTAATTTTTTTTTTTTTGCAAATTTAACATCAGATACTGAAGGACCCTGTTAAGGACTGAACAGTTAATAAAGAATCAAGGTTTGTCAAAAGTTGGGGAACTTGATGAAAGTTTGGCTCTGATAGCTCTACAAATAGCTAAATGTCTGCTTCATCCCACAGATATCACCTTACCTCCTCTTCCATCCTAGTCACTATTAATCCTGACTGACATAGACATATCTGGTGGGAGTGGAGTATGCATTTAGTGAGAGAGCAGTATATATTTAGTGGGAGTGGAGTATGTTGAGGAGTTAAGTCCATGCAGGTCAGGTTCTATTGAGATTTCTCGACATTCCTTCTGTGCGTTTGCTTATATTTGCCTTTTCTTCCTTTGATACGGGAAATCTTAAAACATTTGTGAAAATAGAATGATACAACAGAAACTGCACATGTCCATTACATATTTTCAGTGCTTGCCTGAGTTTTCCTTATTTCTGTTTTTGTTTTTAAAAGAATCCTTAAATGTAATTCTATGTCTTCACGTTTGAAAAAACAGTTTCTGGGAATGGGATGGTTCTTTATTTTTTTTTTACTTAACCACAGAATATTGTTGCACCCAGTAAACCTAGTAATGATTCCTTGCATGAACCAATAATATGTGATCCTATATTCTTATTTTCTCAAAAAGCATCACATTTATTTGAATAAAAGCATGGCTCATAAACATTTTTCATTTATCAAAATCTTGAAGTCCTTTATCTATAGCAATCATCTTAGTTGCTATGCTCATGCATTCATTTGTGGCAAAACCTAAGTATGGCATAATCCTCCTGGCTTTGTACTTGTGCTTCCCTTGCGGCGTCAGTAAAATTGCTCCCCCAAACCTGATAGAAGGGTTTGATCAACTTGGATTTCAGCTGCGTTGACAGGACTTCTTTTTTGGGGGGGGGGGGGTTGAGACAGGGTTTCTCTGTGGTTTTGGAGCCTGTCCTGGACCTAGCTCTTGTAGACCAGGCTGGTCTCGAACTCACAGAGATCTACCTGCCTCTGCCTCCCGAGTGATGTCTTCACAGATGCTGTTCCATCATCTACCAAGTCCTGGGGTAGGGTCTTCCCTGCTATGTTGTCAACCTGCCAGGAGATACATTATGAAAAATCATTGAATCTCCCTTCCCTAGTAGCTATCCAATGTCAATAGCTCCGGAGCTGGTTCTGGAATTTCATGCCCACCTTCCCCCATCTGTGTGTGATTTTTGTTTGGTTTGAGCTTTTGCATACTGTTGCAATCACCATGAGTTTCTATGTTCAGTGGCCCTGTTGTTTCTGGAAAATACTCCTATTTTCTCCTATCTGTGGATCTTATAGTCTTTCTGGCTCTGAGCTTTTGGGAGAAGTGTGATATGTATTTCCTGTTTAAGGCTGAGCACTCCACGGTCTCTTCATCTCTATAAGTTGACAAATTGAGGGTTTCTGTGCTAATTGGCGTCTCCTGCGAGAAGCTTTTATGATGAGTATTGAAAGATGCTCTGATCTATGAGGACAACAAGTCATTAGGAACAGTTTTATTATTGTATTCCTTTAGTAATGGGTTCTCTTCTGACCAATCTAGCCACAAGTCTGTAATCTCTTTTGTGGTATCACGTGGTCACTTGTGGAAAAGAATTTAGATTATATCAGAAAGTGGTTGGTTACTCCCATAACATTTGTGCCATTGCTGCACCAGAGTTCTTATCTGGCCAGAGCAGTCATTATTGTAATTCAGTTATAATTGTTCCCAATTGGATGAACTATATACTTTTTTTCTTCAGTAGCATGAATAACGCTTTCTAAAACCATAAAAGATAGCCAGTAAGGAGTTAGATTACATGTGACTATCTTCTTGTTTTCTTCACATTCTGTGACTTAGGTGTGTTGTTTCTTCAGCACTAGGATCTATTAATAGAGCCTTCAAAATTTTTGATGGGTCTTTCTATTTTGGTTATCTTAATCAGGAGCATCCCTCCCAGGCATTCCCACCTCTCTAGATCATTCCTCACAGATATAACCAGCAGTTCCTTTCGTAGGTGAATCTTGATCCTGTCCAGTTGTTAATCAACTTTAGCTACCACATCATATCTATATCCATAATTTCACTGAATGTGGCACATTTTTTTAATGTTTTATTTGAAAGATTTTTTTTTTCATTTTACATACAACAATTCCTCCCTTCCTTCCCTCCTCTTGCTTAAACCCCACACCTTCCCACCACCTAATCTCCCATCTCTTCCTGAGAAAGGATAAGTAAGGTCTCCCATGGAGAGTCTACAAAGCCTGGCTTATCAAGTTGAGAACAGGACAAGCCCCTCCCCGCAGAGCAAGGTATCCCTCCTTAGGAAACAGGCTCCAAAAAGACAGTCCATGTACTGGTGATAAATCCTACCACATTTTAAGTGATGTTATTTAAAATTCTTTAAAATTTTCACTTATTATGGAGTTTATAACAGTCCTTTTCCTTGACTGCCTATTATCTTTTCATTGTGAATTACTGACTGATGTTAGGTCAGATAATTAGCTGTGATTTATATTGTAGGCCAAGGGGCTTTTGTAATTTAGAAAAGCCTGTGTTGTACTTCTTTAATACGTGTACTGTTCTTTTGCAAGTCTGATAGTAATATAGGGTATATCAATTTCTTTTCTGTTCTTTACACTCTTCATTCTCAGACACTTCATTCTAATATTGTGTATGTATTGGCATAAATGCTTAAATCATCATATATCCCTTTCTGCGGGTTCTGATATGTAATTTAATTGGCTTTGCAGTGGTATGTTGTCCTTTTTCTGAAGATTTACATTTCTTTGCAAAAATATTTATTATTTCTCATTTCTCATTTCCTTCTATTTTTCTCATAGCCAGAGAAAACCTGCACATCTACTATTTAGAATATTGCATGGCTTTCTTGTCAGTTGTATTACAATTACAGTGCTATTGTAATAAATGTTTTATGGGCCTTGAAAAGGTGACCGACTTTTATTTTTCATTGGGAGACAATTTTTATTCTATAAGATGTATCTCAGTTATTTCATTTAAGCTGATTGGTTTTAGACTGGTTGGATTGTGATATTTTAAATGTCAGCTGTTATTATTAGCAATAATAATGTTAATAATATTATTATTAGCAACACATTGCTTTGCATAGCTTTGGCTTTCTTCTTTGAGACTGTGAATTTCTACATTTTCAAAGAAGACTGTTATTTTTATTATGAATTTCAGCCTTGAATATTATGCTACCATAGTTGCCTCTCAAATGTCCTTGAAACTAAAACCCATTTTTCTTTCATGGCTTTACTTTTGTTCTTTCCTCCGGATCACCTTCTACTTTACAATGTTTCAGGTATCATTGATTTAGATATTTATAGTCATAAAGTTTAGATTTGGGTCTACCTTTTTGATCCATATTTAAAGTTTTTGTCACAAAGACACTCTCACTTGTAGTGTTCAAACACCCATGAATTTTCCCAAATACAAATAATTGTTGTTACATTTTTGCTTTGTTTTGAAATTCTAGTGTAAATACAGATAGGAATAATGTTTTTTTAATGAAGGCAAGATCATTAATAGTATATTACTATGTGGGCACACACGAGAGTACTAGAACAAAGCTAAAAAGAGCAAAAACAGACACTGTTTTTAAGAATTAGTAGAGTCGCCATTTTTATTGGCAGTAGTGCTATGTGGGAATTTGTGTAAGCACTGGATTTCCTGGGACAGGATATCCATCAGATGTATGTGAAAGCCGCCACTGCTTTAATTGATGTGCCTGAGGTATCTCTGTAGTACAGAGAAAACAAGCCTAGGATGCCTTTGCTGTCTTTTGAATGTACTGAGACTGCTCTATTTATTGAGTGCGAGAAGAGTGTATATTTGCAAGTGCTTTCCTGACGACCAGTGGAGTCTGTTTTTCATCTTTAAGAACAGCCTAGAAATTCTGGTTGAGCTATGGGAAAAGATCGATTTTGTCATTTGGATGATATATTGCTCTTAAGAACTCTCACGAAGGAGCACAAAGATGGATTGGTATTTAGAAGTCAGCAAGTTACAGTTCCATTGTATAATATTTCTTAAGTAGGTGAAGTAAAATTGGGAGAGATATCATGCTTTTTTATATTTTTAGCTTCAAATTTAATTGCTGATGCTTTTCTAAGTCCTCTCTGTCTTTGCTGTAGGCAATAAGCAATGCTCACTTCAAATAATCTTCATATTATAAAAATATTATAAATGTTATCTGACTGTGTTCCTTTAGATTTAAGTGGACAATAGTAATATTACCATTAATCTTTTAAATCAGTTCATTAGATATTAAAATCAATTCACTACAAATTAAACAATTCAACATTGTAGTGGCAAAATGAAATAATTAAATTAATTTCAGAGTAAGAGGTACTCTTAACAAAAGTACTGGTAAACTCAAGTTATGAAACTGGATTTTTATTATTATTAAATTTAATATTAAAATATATTTACATTCAGTAACTCTGGGTATATACAGTTTTCACTATCACTAATGGGATATACATTTAAATCTTAATTGAATGACAGTACTAATATTTCAGCTTAATGAAGTACATACTAATTGTGGTTAGTGAAGTTAAGAAATAAGCAATTTTTTAAGTGTGTGCTTTTGTAAAGTTGTGTAGTAATATAAAGGGTACTGTTATTTTTTTTTTAATTTAACTTCTTTATTGGTTCTTTGGCAGTTTCACATCTTGCACCCCGATTTCACTCATTTTCTGGTTCCCCATATTTCTTCACCCCTGAAGCACCCCCGAAAGAAAACAAAACAGTGAAAGCAAGCAAACAAAAACAAGGACAAAACAAACAAACAAGCAAAAAAACGTGTTTTTAAGTTTCTGTGAATCCTTGGCACTGTTTCCAAATATTTCCATTGAAGAAGAATCTGACATGCTCTGGGATGTTTTTCTGCATATTCAGAATTAGCTCACAAATGCTTACTGATCAAGTGATCTTTAGCAAATTCACTTTTTATCAGACCAGACATTTAGTTATTCTTTTTTATTTGAATGATGTTTTATTTTTCTCGAATTTTCCATTCATAATTTAGTTTAGTTTGGTTGGAACGCAGTTAAATAGGGATGTTTCCATATGATTTTTATAACTGATGTCTTCTTTTGCCTAAAATTGGGAAAACATTTGTTTTCAATTTGTTAGATGGAGAAACAACCCTGGAATGGAAGTTTGACGTTGGTGGTTAAAGTTTCTAAAACTGGCTTGCAGGCAATTTTAGGATTTTATGTTTTATTGAAATAGTTTTCTTTTGAACATAGGCAATTCCAATGAAAAATAGGTAATTTATTTTTAGATATATAGCCAAGTATTCTTTATTTCTTTCATTTTCATGTTAGTTCTTACTGACTTCAACAGAAACATTAAATTTATATTGTTTTTTGAAAATAACTCCATGTTTTATGAAATAAAATTTTATAAGTATCATTTACAGAAAAATAGATTTTAATATAGCAGAAATAAGTAGCCTTTATCCTAGTATGTTAGTTGTGTAATTCACTTCTCATGTAGATATTATGAAATAGTTACAGATGAATCTTCTCTTCTTTCACATACTTATAAAAAACATTACCCATAAGCTGACATAAGTCAGTTGAAGTTACACTGCTAGTAAATGATGTAGGCAGGATTTCACGTTTGGAATTCATTCCATTTCCTTATTTTTTAATGTTGAGTGGTTTTTTTTTTTTTGAGATTACGATATAATTATATAATACAACTGCCACACAACTTTTGAACCTAAGACTCATCGTCATTGTGCAAGATGCGACGGGAATACATCAAGATTATGTCTTTGAATTATTGAGGAAGAAAGTAAAAATTCTAATGTTTAGCATGTAGAAAGGTTTTCAGTACTATACCATAACATTTGGATCCGCTAGATGGCACCAGTTCACCTTTGGAAATGCAGTCAGTGCTTTATTTGGTGTGCTGTATAAAGAAATTGCCCAGGTTTACAAGTAGAGCAAAAGCTGACTGTAGGTTTTCAACTAACTCGTGAAAAAATTGTGGTGAATTTGAAAATTCACAATATGGATGAGTGCCCTGACTCCTTCTTCAATGTTTCTTGTTTCTATAGATAATTTAAAACCCTTGAGGACTTTGCACTGAAATTAAAACTCTCAAAATCAGCTGAGCGTATGTGTAGGTAGTCGTGAAAAAATTTTGAACATAAACATCTTTGAAGAACTGAGAGAGTTTGGTTGTTAACATTGTATTCATTAAGCTTCCTGGCTACTTTCACATCTTGAGCTTTGCTATTTATATCAGGTGACAGGTTTTATTGTAGGTTGGCTAATTGCTGTGAGAATTCTTTAAAATGGATATTTAAAATGTTTGATCTATATATACTGTGGACTGGGTACCTTGAGCAGTAGACACACTTGGCTTAAGATCAAGCATGCATTCTCAGGATTGGGGGCTTTAAAGAGCTTTTTAAAGTTAAGTATACCGTAGGTTTTTGAAGTACAACTTGATGATTCTATGGATTTCTTCCATGTCTGTTGTTATATCCCCTTTTCATTTCTGATTGTGTTAATTTGGATATTCTCTCTCTGCCTTTTGATTAGTTTGGATAAAAGTTTGTCTATTTTGTTGATTGTCTCGTTGATTCTTTGTATTGTTTTCTTTGTTTCTATTTTGTTGATTTCAGCCCCCAATTTGATTATTTTCTGCCCTCCTGGAGAGTTTGCTTCTTTTTGTTCTAGAGTTTTCAAGTGTTCTGTTGACTCACTAGAATGGGATTTTTTTCCAGCTTCTTCATGTAGGCATTTAGTGCTATCAACTTTCCTCTTAACACTGTTTTCATTGTTTCCCATAAATTTGAGATGCTGTGTGTCATTTTCATTGAATTTTCGGAAGTCTTTAATTTCTTCCTTGACCCATTGGTGAATCAGGTGAGCATTGTTTAATTTCCACCAGCTTATGAGCTTTCTGAAATTAGTGTTGCTGTTGAATTCTAATTTTAAGCCATGACAATCCAATAAGATACATGGGGTTATTCCATTTTTTTTTGTATCTGTTGAGGTTTGCTTTGTTACCTAATATGTGTTCAATTTTTGAGAAGATTCCATGAGGTGCTGAGAAAAGGGTATAATGGGGCGCACCGCGGCCCCGTGTCTGCGCTCTATGTGTTTGAACCCAGTTCGCGAGCTTCGGGCAAGGGGGCTGGAGGTTAAAATACACAGACACACACAGACAGAGAGACAGCGACCCTGGTCATTCTTGAATTCCCCAAGAATGCCCCCTTTATTTTGTTCAGGAGCAGATTATATAGAGATAGCCACGCCCCAGTCAAACCCACCAGAAACCACTCTCCTGCCATCAGGAACTCCTAAAGGTCTCGTGCTCCGAGCAGCTGTAGGCACTCAGCTCAGGGGATTACAAGAAATTCAGGATCTGGGGTCTCACTGCTCCCAACAGGTATATTCTTTTATGTTTGGGTGGAATGTTCTATAGATGTCTGTTAAGTCTATTTGAGTCATAATATCTGTTAGTTCCCTTATTTCTCTGTTAAGTTTCTGTCTGGTAGACCTGTCCTGTATTGAGAGTGGGGTGTTGAAGTCTCCTACTTTAGTTTGTGGGGTTTGATGTGTGATTTAAGCTTTAGTAGTGTTTCTTTTACACATGAGGGTGCCCTTGTATTTGGGGCATAGATGTTCAGTATTGAGATTTCCTCTTGATGGATTTTTTTTTCTGTGATTAATATAAAATGTCCTTATTTGTCTCTTTTGTTTGATTTTAGTTTGAAGTCTGTTTTGTTAGATATTAGGTAGGATAGCTATACCAGCTTGTTTCTTAGGTCCATTTAATTAGAATTTTTCCTCCAACCCTTTATTCTAAGTTGATGCCTATCTTTGAGATTGAGAAAGAAAATAGATCCATATCTATTGTCATACACAAAACACAAATGGATCAAAGACCACAACATAAATCCAACCACACTTTCTCATAGAAGAGAAAGTGGGAAGTACACTTGAACGCATTTGCACAGGAGACCACTTCCTAAATATAACCCCAGTAGTACAGATTCTGAAAGAAACAATTAGTAAATGGGACCTCCTGAAACTGAAAAGCATCTGTAAAGCAAAGGACACAGTCAACAAGACAAAATGGACTCTTACACAATTAGGAAAAAACCTTCACC
The DNA here is from genome assembly GCA_025134845.1 of Neodon shergylaensis. Lineage (NCBI taxonomy): Eukaryota > Metazoa > Chordata > Mammalia > Rodentia > Cricetidae > Neodon > Neodon shergylaensis. The sequence continues at coordinate 14,914,418 of JABTXL010005037.1, read as the reverse complement.
AACCCCACATCAGACAAAGGTCTGATTTCCAAAATATACAAGGAACTCAAGAAAAAAAAAGACCAAATAATTTTAAAAAAGGAGTATAGACCTAAATAGAGAACTCTCAACAGATGAATCTAAAATGGTTGAAAGACACTTAAGGAAATGCTCAATATCCTTAACCATCAGAGAAATGCAAATCAAAACAACTCTGAGATTTCATCTTACACCCGTAAGAAAACAACCTATACTGGAGAGGAAAAATACTTGTTTGATGATGATTACAATTAGGGTACATTTTAATATTCGATATTTGCTGATGAACCTAACTGTTCTCAAACTGACAGAATGTGAATTATGGTTCGCATATCTGAGACAGAAATTGTTGACTGGCATTTTGAGATATATAGAGACAAGGGAACACCATGAGCCAGTGTGTTCATAAAGATAATGAAAGCAAAATTGCTTAGAGTTCTGTAGGTCATCTGAAGAAACTTTTCTCTGTTGCTGAAAACCCACACAAGTAGTTATGCCTATTTTTTTTTACCTTCCAATGTATTGTTACTTTTCTCTAGATATTGCTATTAATGTCTATCATTCAAGTTACCAGTGATTTCATTGCTACCAAAACAGTGACCTCTTCTCACCTTTATTGCTAACTATGCCTGACATGATCCATGGCTTGTAATTTGTCACACAATTCTAATTGCCTTTTCCTCTTCTGTTGTAAGGAATCTGCTTGTTTGTTTCCCAGCTACCTGGCAGCTCAAAATAATCATACAGAAACTGTATTATTTAAATCACTACTTGGCCCATTAGCTCTAGCTTCTTATTGGCTAACTTTTACATATTAATTTAGCCTATTTCTATTAATCTATGTATCGCCACGAGGCTGTGGCTCACCAGGTAAAGTTCCGGTGTCAGTCTCCACCACATGGCTTACAACCAATTGGTGTCCACATGGCCAACTAAAATCCACTTAAAACCTGAGAGAACTTGGAGAGTAATTTTAGACACAAAATAACGGTGTTAAGCATGGCTTCTTGGTAGCAGCAATTTCTTGGATTTGCTAACTTTGCTAGAGGCAAGTGCATCTCATTCAAGAGAGGCTTCCTGACTCAGCTTTTGCTGCAAAACTTTGCAGCTCTTTTAAGAGTCCCTGCCACCAAACACTTAAGTGGTGTTTATGAATAGCCTACAGCATGCTTCTTGGTGACAGCATGGACCTTGAAACTCCAGAGTTGTGACAATAAACATGGCTCTAGCCAGTACCTCAGTCATGAGGCCAAACTCTCAGAAAGCTAAGGAATGGGCTGGATCCAACTGTCAAAGTCATGGCATTAATCCTAGCCATATCGTTTAGCAAATTAAAGACTCATGTGGTCAGAAAAAAGAGATACAGTAAACATAGTTTCAGACAAAAAAAAAACTCTAAACAGTTTGTGGTGTGTTTAAAAATATTTGTAAGTTTGGGAGAGAAAAGAAAAAGGATAAAGTCCTTAAAATAAAAAAGAATGAGAGTAGTTTGACAAAAAATTAAAAATAAAAATAAAAGAAATAGAGTTTAAAATAAAGCCATGTAAAAAGGGAAAATACACAGAGAGACTGGATACTGTATAATATTGTGTTATCTTTAAATTGTATGACTGCTGAGGAAGGAGCAACAGCTGCTAAAAGACTTTTGATTATTAATGCTGCTGAATTAATCTAACATATATATTTTAAAAATGCCTTGACTTCAAAATTTAAGTCAAAAGATATGTTACTTTGGAGAATAGGTTTTACTTTTGTTTCCATGGAAAATAAGAGGTTGTGGATTTATTATGGGTTAATAAAAAATAGGTTTGATCAAGGAAGACTCCCCTTGAAGAATTTCCAGTAGCAGCAGATGGTCCAGATGATCCAACATTTCAGAGGACTTCTGTTGGAGTTTCCTCTGAGTTCTGCATCCAGAACAGTTTCAAGACTGCTGCCTGAGATGATCAAGCCCCACATTATACTCAAGTTAGGACTTGATCATAATTCTAAATTTTCTTTAGTTCCTCATAAGATTATCAAAACTCGGGGGGGGATTATCAAACCTCCAAATCAGCAGGAAGTAACCTAGAAAACTACACTCACATTACCAAAAAAAAATGGACTATGTATATTTTTCTTTGTTTAGAGTATTGGTTACAAGTCATTATAGATAATGGTCAGGAAGAAAACTAAACAAGGAAGATTAGATTCATAATTCTTGTTTAAAAAGGGGGCCTGGAAGTGCTGTGGGACAATGGTTTGTAGCCTATCAATTGCAATTTAATAAAATGCTGATTGGAAAGTAGCCAGGCTGGAAGTATAGGTGGAGCAATGAGAACAGGAGAATTCTGGGAAGAGGAAAAGTCAGTCTGCAGTCGTCACCCAGACACAAAGAAAGCCAGACACAGAACAAGCAAGATGTGACTGCCTCCCCGAAAAAGGTACCAAGCCACATGGCTAACACAGAAAAGAATTGTGGGTTAATGTAAGTTATAAGAGTTAGTAAGAAGCCTGAGCTAATAGGCCAATCAGTTTGCAATTAATGTAGGCCTCTGTGTGTTTATTTGGAACTAAATGGATAAGGGACCTGGTGGGACAAAAACCTCTGTCAGCTGGTTCTCCCAACTGTTTTTGTTGTATCTGCTGTCTCATTTTTGCTTCTGTTGTCAAAAAAAGCTGATTTCTGCAACTTTATGTTTCATTTTTTTAAATCTTGTCTCAAACAATGCTTGAAAAAGTTAAAAATGTTATTTGCCACTCTGAGTTCAAATAAAATTTTTGTTAAGATTGGCAATTTTCCTCATTTGTTTGTTTGACTATTCCTATTTCCTAATCTATGCATTAAAAATTTCTTTCAGTATTTAATTTATATATAACTTTATAGCTCAACACTGTTTTTCAAAACTAGGCATAGTGTTGCATGTCTGTAATCCTAGCAATTGAAAGGGTAAAGTAAAATGTTCAAGATATGAACTATGCCACAAGTTTCAAACCAGCATGAGTTTACAAGGAAACACTGTATTAAAAAATACAGATGTAGATGTAGATGTGAATTTATCTCCAAAAACAGTTTGCATGATGTTATGTCTCAAGAAGAATGGATAATAGAAGTGTGATATTAGAAAACTTATCTTCCAGGTGGTTTGGAATCTTTGAAATCTCTTCAGCAACTAACTGTGGACCATAATCAGTTAATCAGCACTAAAGGCCTTTGTGAAGCACCAACCATCGTATACTTGGATTGTTCACATAATCATCTTACTGATGTTGATGGCATCGGACCTTGTGGATTGCTCCAAATAGTAAAGCTGCAGGGAAATTACCTACGAGAGGTAAATTAAATAAATAATTAATATCCATAACCAATGCAATGTCTTTCTTTTAATTGAAATATCTACTATATATTTTGAAAGCAGTTTGAGTATTTTTTCTTTATTTTTAATTAACAACTGTATATTATTTACAAGTTACCTTTTTTCTTTTTAGTTTTTGTTAGAATGTATTAATTACACATAATAATGATTTTCATTATGGTATTTCCATACAGGAGCACAATATATTTTGACCATATTCAAAAAACACATTACTCTCTCGTCCACTTCTAATACCAGTTATTTCCCTTTTGAACTTGTTGCCCTCTTTTATCATTTATTTTGTATGTGGGGAGGGAGAGATGGAGAGAGGGAAAAAGGGAAAAGAGAAAGAAACTCAATGATTTTCATCATGCTATGTACAGGAGTACAGCTAGATTTTTTTTTCAGGAGCATTTAAACACTATTACTAACTGCATAGAAATCTTCAGAGAAGGGTAGGGCTTCATGGGGCATTTAGCATTGTATGATTAGGTGTTGTCAAGTCTAACTTACAGGAGATCTTTTGCAGGTCCACAGAACTGCTGTTCATTCAAGAATGTAATAGCCATGTTGTACACTGAAGATAGTGTTCCAAATGGTCCACCTCATCATTCCTTCCTGTCCCAACATTCTTTGACTCCTTCTTAAATGTTATATGAGCTTTGGAAGAGCTTACAGATGGGCATTCATCACCAGTTTATTCTCTCTACTTTGATCAGTTGAGTACATACAGTCAGCAGTATAAAACCAAATATCTCTGAAGCTGACTGCAGTAATACATGATAATTTGCTTGGTTATGGAGAAGACATTTTTGAAAGGCACATCATGTTTAGTTAACAAAATACCATTATTATCTTCTGTAGATGGAAGTTTCTGTACCACCCAGTCTCACAGCTGTTCAGTCCTGAACAAAGCACAGAAACCTTATATTGATTATAAACTGTTTGACCTATTGTTCAGGCTTATTACTATCTCTTACAACTTAAATTTTTATGTATGCTTAGCCACATGACTTGGTACCTTACTGAGTGAGGTATTCTCATCTTGTTTCCTCTGCATCTGGCTGATGACTGACTCTTTGCTTTTCCTTTTCCCAGAATTTTCCTAGTTTGGTTGATCACCTAGATTTCCTGCCTGGCTACTGGCCAATCAGTGTTTTATGAAACCAATATGAGTGACAAATCTTAACAGGGTACAAGAGCATTTTCTCTCAGCATTCTTCCCTATTAGAGCTTATAAACTTCCCATCAAAGGAGTTTATACCATGTTTACTCTACAGGCAGGAATTTTCTCCTGTAGAATAAGCAATATATTCAATCAGAGAGCAGTTGTTTACTCCCGTAACAGATTTGCCATTGTTGAACTACTGGGTTCATATCACTTGTCTTGTGAATAGTACTGCATACAGGTGTACAACTGAATTTGAACATTGATGACAATTCTCTCCAAGAAGCCTGTATAGGATTTTAATACAGTCTGAAGGCTAGACAGCAAAGAAGCGTTCAGCCCAGTTCCAGTTTTATTTCTTTATGTCATGCAACCAAGGCAGGTGGAGTCTTCATCAATAAGATCTTATCCATCTAGTTCTGGTATTTAACCAAGACCAGTGGCAATTGCCCATATATTTTATGGACCAACAACATGGAGATGGGAGCACTCTTGGAACTGGGATTTTCATTTAATAGCACTTAGCTCCTGGGAGCAACGTCATCTACCTAAACAGGATACCATCAATAAAAGCTCATTTTTAATTATATTTCCTTATTATATTTTCCTACAACTTACTTTCATCTGACCATGTGCCCCATGTAGTTCTGTGGTCCGTTCCTTGCCTTTGTCCCGCGTCCCAACATCTGGCCTTTCATACTTGTATTCTTATATTCTACTACCTCTCTTAAATATCTTTCCTGCTCATTGGCCTCTTTTTATTATTTTAGATTTTTATCCACTTAGGAAAAATCCCAATTTCTTATGGTGTCTAATAAGTATAGTTTAAGGTAAGATTCACAAAAAACTAAAGTATAGCATATCATAATATTTCAGTCTCACTTAGGTATATAAGTTGGAACACATTTATCTACTATCAAGATTAAATTGTAGTTTGTCATAAAACTTCTTGTAAAGAACATTAGAAATAATAAAATTAGTTAGTAGGCATTTTATCCATACTGAAAGACTCATAATAATATGCTTTGAGTTACTGTTTATTGTTTAACAGAATGTATATCTCATAAGCTTTGGTAGACTTTATACTTTTAAATTTGTTTAGAAAATATTTTGCATGTTATCAAGTAATAAAATATATTTAATCGCAGCCTCCATCATTAAAAAATCATGTTCTGCTTAGAGAACTGCATTTGGATGACAACAGCATCTTAAATGCGGAAGTACTTTCTTCGTGTTGGCTGCCTCTACTACAAGATCTTAGTATCTCTCAAAACAGGTAAAGACATATTTTATTTTAGGAATAGTTGTTTAAAATGGCTGTATGATGTACATAAACTAGAAAACTTGGGATTCCTGAAATTAATTCAGGATGCATCAAAATAAATCAGTACACAAGACACAGATATAACTATCTAGAGGTTTAAAAACTGAAGTGGCTGAGTTACCCGACACATTCAGTAAAATTTTTAAGTTTATTCTACTTATTTTGTTTTCCCTCAAAAACATACATGTAGAAACATCTCAGGGCAGTCTTGTTGATGTTTATAAAGAATTAGTCTTCAAAAAATATAACATATAGGAAATTTAATACAGAGGGATGCCTCAGTCTCTCAAATGTTATTTATTAAGTCATAAAACAATGTTTTTTAAATCTTCTCTCAATTTGCTTGTCTTTTGTAGTTGTTAAAATGGATTTAAATTTGAATTCCACAGGGATGTAAAGGAGTAACACTTCAAATGTCTTAACATTAATATAAACTGAGTACCTGCATTTATAGGCACATTAGAGACCATCAAATACCTAGATCATTGGACTGAATTATTGTGTAAAGTCAAAATATCGCAATAATGTATGTAATTCTTTCTCTCTGTGCTTAATGTTTTTATTGAAAGATATTCAATCTAATATGATTAATTTATTAACCACAGAGCTGTGGAGAAAGATGGTTGAATTACCTATAACAAGAAATTAATTTTTTTGAGTTACAAGATGTTTACAAGACCAGTGAGAAAGGACAACTGTGTGCTTGCTGATAAACCATAAAATACTTTTTCTCAGTCTTTGCCAAGGAGTGTTCATATTTTGAGCATGTGTGTATCAAATGATTTAACCCAGAAATATTAATCTTTGAAAATAAAAAACCTAAATATACATTTTAAAGTCACATTAGATTGTTGTAATCATATCTAAATTATGAAATTTGACTTGCATTTAACAAAACATTGTTTCAATTTGAAGTAAGCTCCTTCAAGTAAAACCACATATGTACTTTGGGTCTATGAATACATAGGATTTTTTTATAAAAATATAATCAAAAATGAAGTGATTAATTATGACTTGGACACACGTAGTAAACAATGCACAAATGGGCACAATACACATATTTGAGAGAAGTAGTTCTCAAGCCATATTTCTAACACTAGAAAATATTTATATTAAGAAAATTATAAAAGAAAAATGCCCTTAGTTATTTGACTGCTTATAATTAAGCCTACAATGAAATATTCTTTCTGTCAATGTTAAAATATCACAGGTAATGATGAGCTTTGGCTTTATCATTCTCTGATGATAGTCCCCTATTAAGGAATTATTCAACTACACCAATCAGTTCTTGGATTTAATAATGATCATTGGAATAATTACTCCCAAATTTTAATATTTGTAATTTTGTTTACTTCGATAAAACATTTGTATACTAAGGTGGGGCTTGTTATTTTGAGAGCTATAACATTGAGACACATATATTATAACCTTTATAAACTTCTTGGAAAAGAAAAATTAAACTTGAATCATGTCTGTACAAAATGTCATTCAGACTAAAAAAGACAAGCATCATTTATAATTTTATAAAAAAAACATAATGCATGTATATATAGTGTAAGAGTAGAGAAAAAGGTTTCGAGGATGAAGGGGGCAGGTAAGTATGTAGAAATATGTGAGGAACACAGTCAATGTACATTAGAAACTGATAAAAAAGGAATATACAGTTATTAAATATATGTATAATTATTACATACAACATATAAAATTTTATAATACTATCACTTATTTAAGCATATTTTTATACTATCAAATCCTTTGTGTATATCAGCACATGCTGTTAGTAAAGCAGGAGACCTGAAGGCACATGAGGAAATGAAATTATTTCCTAATGGCTTAATAATCTCAGGACTTAGTCTTTTCTCAGCAGATTTATTTCTTTAGCAATGATGCATGTCACAGTGTTCTGTCTGTGCAGTATGTGCAGAGCCACATAGTGGGTGTTAAAACTCAGATAGACCAGTTCAGGTTTGTGGTTTGAATCTGACATCCCAGTCAGTTTGCATGAAGCAGATCTTTGCATTGTCTAAGACTTAACTTCTTCCCAAGTGTCAAAGCACTGCTGTTGCCTACCTTCTGCTACCAAGTTCAAGTATCATTCACATAGGGAATGAATGTAGTCCAATAAATTTAAAACGGAGACATTTAAAATGTGGTTGTATAGACATCGTTGGGATGTCTAATTAGGATACTCTTACATGGTTTATATTTTCTTTGACTTTTGGTAACTATTTCCATCACAAGGAAGAGATTATACATCCACATACCTTTTTTCCGCACAAATGGAACACATAGAAAGAACAGTATTTAGTGAATATTGTTTGGAATACTTGTTTCATCCAGTCTTCTGTTTTAAATTTTCATTAGGCCATGTGACTGGTTTAAGTTTGACTCAGAGGAGTTCTAACTAGAAGACTCTCTGGCTAGATAAACTGTCCTACTTCCAGTCAGACCCTAAGTGGGGCCAGAGTTGAAACTTACCCATTGGGTGCTCATTGTACAAATCTTTGCTTTTTTGTCGTCTTTGAAAGTTATATCATTTAATGCCCAGGGCTAATGTGACAAGGTCAAGTCGTATTAGGTTTTCACTAATGTCCCTTTGTCTTTCTGGTTTGAATTTTCTTGAAAAAAAAATTCATGAATGTCAGTAAAAGGAAAACCTATAAATGCATGAGTAAAAGGAGTCTATGATCAGATTTCTACCATCACAATGGGTAGTCATAAAGATGCATGAATAGCTACTTTCCTTGATTAAGATTAAAAAAATAATTCACAAATCATGGTTTTAAAATAATGAGTATGTGAATAGATAAAATTGCACATTACAGAGATATTTAACCACAGCAGAAATTTAATTGTTTAAAGTGATTTTTTTAAAAAAAAAGTCATACTGTTTTTAAATTCTAGATGACATTGCTTATTTTCTCTTGGTGTTTTTAAGTATATGTCACCATGTAGCCTTGAGAAGTACACAAAATATTATGAAGAAAAGAAAGTAACTGCATTATGAAGAGTGAACTAACTTACTCGCTATTGAATTTTAGCAGAAAGACAAAGATGTAATACTAAAATGTCGAAAAACTACAAACATAATTTTCGTTAAGTATTTTTATGCTGTCACTTGAAGAATCACAATTTTATATCTGTAAAATTATCAGGAACAAGTTCATGATGGAAGCACTATAAGATGAAGTCTTACATAAAATAATTATCTATCCACAATACTTTAATTTTGCCTGTCTTCCTCCTCCTCTCCTTCACCAAACCCCTGCTTCCCTGTCTTTTACTTGTTTATCCTCTCTTCTTCCTTTGTTTCCTGTTACATTCATGTGACATTTAAGTCAATTTTATTCTTAGGTTCTATAAAGAAGGGTTTGTAGTTCCATTTTTTTTCATGTTTTCTTTAAGTATTTTTGTTCTACACACTGCCACCTATGAGGCTCTTTTAAAGGAGTGGCAGTGTACAGGATTAGAATGAATGGTTATATTGTGCTTAGGAGTGACGACAGTGAACGGCATTTTCCTCCAGTCTCATTATTTCGTATAGGTTTCATCAGTAGTATCTTCTTTCCTTCTCCTAATGCAGAACAGGGTAGTACAAGGGAGGAGTCAAGGTACACACAAGGGTTAGTCTGTGCCAGACACCGTGAGGCTTTTAGCCACAGTGCTGCTGTGTGACCTCTGACCTTAGAATAAGAGTTATAATAGGTTTAGACACATACACACACGCAAGAGAGAGGGAGACAGAAAGATAAAATTAATTTGAATTTCTCAGCATTTACTTGAATATATATATATATGTCATATGTTAAGTATTCTTGCTTGAAAGTAAGTTCATATTTCTAATTGTGAGCAAAGCACAATACGACGTTAGGTATTTATATTGATAGTAACTCACTTTAGTATAAAATATTTTTTAAAGCAATAATAATCAGTTATTTTATTAAAAGTGATTTGTTTAAAAAATTGTCTGTGTATGCATGCACACACACACATATATATAATTATAACCTGTTGAGGTGGTTTTTGTTGTTTATATGTAGTATATTTTATACTAAAACTCTGCATTGAACAATGAATAAGGGGACTAAAGCCTGGGAGAGGCTTAATCTTCTTCCAGCAGTCCTTAGTTTCTCTAGATTTTTGTCTGAGAATGGAGCCCTGTAAAATTTTCTCTCCCATGTTAAAACATTCATTGATACTGCCAGTAGTCCAAACTTGTTAGTGGGACTATTAGTAGGAAAAACTTTCATAGTCAATTCTACTTCTTATATTCTTTCTGAACCCTTTGAGAATGTTCTCTGAGCCATAGATTCTGTAGATGTGGTATAGATGTATTCTTTAGTACTGGGCTCCTCATGATTTATTTATTGTTGTACTGTGTCCAGTGTGGTTCACGCACACACACACACACATGCACACACCCTAAATATTTGTGTGTAACAATAATAAGCAAAAAAAATAGGCTGTCAACTTGGAGGGGACAATGTAGAGGTTTGAGCTAGTGTAGCAGGGAAGGCCTGAAAAAATGAAATGTGTGTGTGTGGGGGGAGTACGAAGGATGACATTTTATTTACATATAAAATAATCATAGTAACCCCCCAAAACCAAGTTTGTACCTAAAAGATTTAGGCCATGTGCTTAAACTAAAAGAGGAAAAACAAATCATGTAATTTCTGTATAACTAGTTTTATAAATATATAATAAGCAAAATAATAACCAGATAACTACCCGTTTTAAACTGGATTGCAAATATACATCTAAGCCCATGGTATTTGTGGCTGAAATTAGCAATTCCACGGTAGTTTCTTTCTTAAATGAATCAAAATCTGCCATTATTGTAATGTTCCACTGTAAATTCTCTTTAAAAATGAACTTTGATTTTCCATAATAGGATTACTTGCATTCTTAATAAATACTGTTACTCAATGTTTTAATTTTACTGCATTGTATTGTTCAATTATAGATAATTGTATATAATTTCTTATAATTATATAATTGCATTAGATAAATGAGTTGTACTTCAAACAAAATAACAAGAATATGCTTGTTAATTTTTTTAATCATGGTAATATTTTGCTTTCAGTTTAACAACAATTATGCCACTTTTTCATTTTGTGTCTTTGGAAAAGCTGGATGTCAGCAACAATTGCCTTTCTGGTAAGGCTGGGATTCTATTTCTTTGCTTCTGTTAAATTATAGGCTTTTCATTTCTGTTTCAAATAAAGTGAAGAGTTCTTCTGAATACATATGCATTTATATACATGGATATGAGCAAAAAGATTGCTGCTAGCTCTTTTATTCCTGCCTGTTTACCCATTAAAAGTTCATTAAAGCATTATGAATTGAATGAATCCCCCTAAATGTTTTCCCCACTTACTCTTCCAGTCAGCCCCTTCCAAACAGCAGCCACAGTCTTTTTTTCCCACCAAAAGCATATATATATATGCTTCTGGATCTAGTTGGATCTCTGAGATGATTGACAAGGTTTCATTATGTTGGGTACAAAATTCTTATGCCATTTATAAAACTGTTACATAAGTCTTAGTGTCAGGTTTATTAGACCTTCCTCAAAACACTGGATACCTGTGCTATTTTGAATCTTTTCATCCTGCATCATATCCAGCACTCTGTCGAGGCCATGCAATGAATTCTCAAAAGACGTCTCCAACATTCCTGAATTGACTTCTCTATATGTTTCCCCAGATATTCTAGTCTCATTTCTAACAGTTTCCACTTTAATTCAGCAAAGTAGAATATTGCACTGTCCTTCCAGAGGAACCAAAATGTTCTTCTAACATAAAATTATTGAGATCATAGAAAAACTAAAAGGACATATTGTGTGTTTCCTGTCCATCAGATCCTGACTTGACATATGTATGTCATGTCTGTGTGCCTTTGTATGTGTGCATGTATAGTCAGTGTTAGCCATCTGGGTGAAATCAAGTCTCTACACATTGCTCTGTAGAACAGTCTAGATACACCTATAAGCTTCATTTTTAAAAGTGTAGAAGGTCTATGTGATCGTGTCTGCTGATGTACTTATAAGCTTTAGCATGTTGTATTACTTTATTCTTGGCGCTATAATTTTTGTTCTAGGTATAGTAGAGCATTAAGTACATTATCTCATCTAGTTCTCACACAGCAACAGAGTCGAAAACTGGATTTTAGAAATGAGTTGTCTGAGTTCGTATAGTTGCTAAGTGGTGGAAACATAATTTTATACTAGTCTATGTTCTACTCAGTACCCCCTCTTTTCTGAAAGCTTGGGGTATTCAATGGGAAACATTAACTATCATTTTAATTGCGAATTGGTGATTTATTTATGTCCAATTATGTTAAATTATCTATGTAACTTTGCTAATTTTCTTTCATCCTTCCTTCCTTTCTTCCCTCCTTCCTTCCTTTCTTCCTTCGCTTCTTTCTTTCTTTCTTTCTTTCTTTCTTTCTTTCTTTCTTTCTTTCTTTCTTT
>JABTXL010005037.1:14885887-14902094 GCA_025134845.1 Neodon shergylaensis | reverse complement strand
TTTCTTTCTTTCTTTCTTTCTTTCTTTCTTTCTTTCTTTCTTTCTTTAGATCTTACAAGTGTCATGTCTTGGTTCAATGCATGCTACTCTCTCCGTGAGCTTTGTCTTACTGGAAACCCAGTCCTTCAGGAAACAAACTGGAGGTAAGGAAACAATTTTAACCGATGAATATCCTATTTATCATTTCTTAGGGCAAAATATGATACCAATTTTCCTTGAAAAATTATTAAAGTTACCTGAATAGCTTAATTTATCTTTGTTCATTATAAAATATCATTATCCTAAAATATTTTCTCACATATAGATGAGTTAATGCAAATTTGAAAGTATGATTTTGACGCAAGTAGTTGATGAAAAGTCCAGTTATCTTTGAATTAACTTGGATTTTGCTTTGCTAGAGAACAAACATTTTCCACCAACATCTTGTGAGTCCATGTCTAACTTACTATTTCAATTATTTCTTTCTGAAAGTTGGACTGATAAAGTAAAACTTATGTATTTCTTACTTAAAAACTGAGCCTGTCAAATTTCAGTTAGATCAATTGTTCTAATATACATTCCATTATCTAAAAGAAGAGATTCATTTATCTAGAGGGTTTAAAATCAAGAAGTCTATAAAATATGGATTTGTTAATGAAAGGACTCAGGCAACTTGGATACAGTTTATTTCAGTGAACTTTACATAACCTCATGGTACCAACAAAGGGATTAGTTATAGATTTTCCCTATTGGTTTCTTACTTTCATGTCAAGCCAGTGATAACATGCAAAAAAACTGATGTACTGAAAAAAAAGCTCTTTTAAAACATAATCCAGAGGCAACATTTGAAATCTCCTTTGAGAATTTGTTTCATTGACTGATGATTAATGGCGTTTGGTAAGTGGCAGAATATGCACCAGGAAGTTTTCACTAAATGAAATATTGATTTGGCCCTCGAGTAGGAGGAGCCCAGCTGGAAAAACTAATCTTGAAATCTCACAGTGTTCTTCTACTTCATTCCCTACATTAATCACCTTTCTCATATATTCCCCCACAAGCTCACATGGCTGACTGCTGAACTTAGGGACAATCCACACACTGTTGTCTTTTGCAGGTCTGAGGACTGCTCCCTTCAAAAATTAAGGGGAAAAAAATCCCTCTTTTTCAAATAAGTAAATCCATTATGAATCTTGAATATATGTCCCAGAGACTTTAACGTATCATTTCTATCTTAAACTTCCATGCAAATATTTACATCATAAAGAATTTCAAAATATTCTGATTAAAGTGAACTGCTTGGGAACTTTTGTGTATAGAAGTGAAAAAGACAGCATCAAAATATGCCTAACATAGAAATTCAAGCCCAGTCTTAATAGAAAATATACTCCTTAACAAAAATACTTTACATAATGCTCTTCATGTCATTCATGTCATTAGCCAGATGTAAAGTATTGATGATAGAAATACTGTTTTGTCCTTTTCTTATCTAGTACTTTCCACATGAACAGCTGCCAAATAGTGACGACTGCAATATTTTGAAATACATCTGACATTTAGTGTTGTTCTGAAAACTACTTGATTTTTCTTTGTAAAAAAAACAAATTCTTTGATAATTTTATACAATTTATCAGTATTATATTTACCCCCTTTGCCTCCCAGAATGCATCCACACCATCCTACCCACCTATCTTAGTACTCAACCTCCTGCTCCTCCTCTCCTCTCTGTCCTCCCCGTCTTTCCCCTTCTTCTTCTCTTCTTCTTCCTCCTTCTCAGTGTATGTATGTGTTTGTGTGCTGCATACCTCCTCTTGAGTACAGGGCTTGCTCCATTGTATGACTGACGTACCATGGGCCACACCATTAGAAAATACTGTCTCTCAGTAACTATCAGGTGCTTATAGCTCCTTGGCTGGGGTGGGATTTTCTGCCCTACCCTCCACCTACCATTCGGGGTACTATCTGGTTTCAGCTTATGCGTGCTTTGTGCACACTGTCACGATCCTTGTGAGTTCCTATGTGTAGCTCACCTGTTGTGTCCAGCAAACACCATCCTGGTAAGAATCTACCAACTCTGGCTCTCCAATCCTTCCACACCCTCTTCCTAAAGTCCTGTACCTTTTCCAGAGGGGATCCGCCCTATATTAATGTTTTGATAAGAATTCCAAGCTTTAAGTAATTTGAGAATGTAGAGTTGGTAAAACAGTAATTTTCTCACATTTATTTGATCATATTTTTTCACTAGCAAAACTAAATTTTTGTCATGATACGTTAATGTCATTAAATAATAGAGCCATACATCTAATTAGCTTATATGCTTATAGTCTTCTTTCAATACCTTATATGTACTAGCGATCATGAACCTTTTATTGCATATGTATTGTTTTTCCCCTTTATTGAAAATATATTCTTTTCTTATATAAAATATATCTTGATTACAGTTTCCCCCTCCCTCTGATCCTCTCACTTCCTCCCCAACTCCTGTTTCATCCCGATCTATTCCCTTTCTGCCAGTCATTGGAAAAGAATAATTATTTATTTTAAAAATGTTCATTTTTAAGAATTTCCTATATAAGTGCTATATTTCAGAACTCTTGACTCATACTCTCCTCCCTCCAAATTCTCCCATTCCCCATCCCTCCTCAACATCATGAACTCTTCCTTTTATGTATATTTAAATATATCCTTGTAAAAATGTATGTGTAAATATTTAAATATATATCCCCCAGATATATCTATATATTTAAAATGACTGAGTCTATTTAGTATTCCTCATATGTGCATCCACATATGTTTAGAATGATCACTTTTGAATTAGATAATCTAAAGAAGATTGACTCTCCTTTCAGCAACCATTAGTTGTCTAAATCTTTACATTAGTGGGGTCTTATGAGATTTCCCAATTCACAGTGTGATCTGATTATACAGGTCTTATTTATCTGACATGTTTTTATTTTACTCTATGTTTTGACTTCTATTTTTAAAGTTAAAATATCTATAACTTTAGTATTGTATAGTAGTTAAGTTTCTTCTCAGTACATGCTTTTGTTTTAAAAAAAATACAATATTTGAGTATTTTTTAAAGGAACAAGATTTGTGCAGATACCCAACTCACAATTTACCAGATAAAGTTTTGGTATCGCCAGGCATTATGTTTTCAATGCATTCCAAACACTACTGATTCAATGTCAGTTCTTATGGAGCCATTTCAGAATAGCAAATAGGGATGTTACCTCAATTCCTGCCTTGGGGACAATGTCTAAGTCAAAGAACCAATATGTTAGATTTTATGGCTATTATAATACCAGTCCAAGTATTATTTCCTTTTGTTATTTTTTCCTCATTTGGCCAGAATGAGACCTGAGGGATGGCTGCTCAAAAAAGTCTTTTAAGGTTTTTCAATTGGTCCAATCAAATTGAATCTAGCATAATTTCTTTCTGGTGAAAGCTCTGTTCAATGAAAATTATTATATTCTAAAATGAATAAACTTTTTAAACCAGGTCCTAAGTTATAAGGTATAATATAAAAATTGAGTTACTTTTTCTTATTATATATATGTGTGTATATACACGTATATAGCGTGTATATGTATATAATATATATATCATATGCATGCATTTATATATATAGCTCCCCAAAACAATAATAGCAAGCCATGACACACTTCATTCCTTCATCTACTCTAGTCCATTCTGAAGAGTAAGATATCACACAGGAATAGGCGTGGTTCTAAAACCAATTAGAACAACTCATTGGTTGTTTTCCAGGAACATCTCCACCCAGCTCTTGAGGTTTAAAGTTGCTAACCCATAGTTTAAGAGCAGTCTATAGACCAATAGTACTAGTCATAGAATTAGAACATTTTCTCTTCTATCCTGGAAGATACAGGTTTATTTTTTGTTGCCTTTCATTCTATTTACATACGTTAGATTTATAATTGCAATTAAATGTTACTTTGGTATTGTCATGGCTTGTGGGAATCTCAACTAGGTGCTTCTGTGAAGCCTGAGCAATATGCCATTTCATTAGTCATGAATAAAATATTTGCGAGGAAAGAATGTGGCTAATTGATAACTCCCTTGTGTTTTAATTATTATCAGTTTTAATATTCAAATTTTATAATCATATTATAAAAATGTAAGTAAATAAAGGTACCACACACCATAATTAACCAGAACAAAAGTCTTTACAACCCAGTAAACTTCTACATAGTTAGGATAGGCATTTGGAACAGAAGCTGTGGGGCTCCACATTGACTTACATACTTTCAGTATAAAATATAAACAAGACAATATGTGTTGTAGTGAGAGGGCCCCTGTTCGTCCTGGCTGCCGAGCTATCTTATACCTGAAACAACCACACAGAAACTGTATTAATTAAAACACTGCTTGCCCATTAGCTCTAATTTCTTATTGGCTAATTCTTACATATTAGTTTAACCCATCTCCATTAATCTGTGTATCGCCACATGGCAGTGGCTTACCAGAGATTCTAACCAGCATCCATCACAGGCAGTGAATTCATGGCTTCTCCCACTCTGCCCTTCTTCCTCCCAGCATTCAGTTCTGTTTTCCTCCACCTTCCTAAGTTCCACCCTATCAACTAGGCCAAGACAGTTTTTTCAATCATTAACTAATGAAAACAACACACTATACCATATATGTATAGATTAAAAGAACTGTACCTTGTGGATATAGTCTAAGATATAGAAAAGAAAACAAATATATCTACAGGGATGAAGAGGGAATGCATGCAGGTCATGCATAAGCTAAAACATTACTTTCCTAGTTCTCAGTCTACCATGGCTTTCTCTTTTGGTTGATAGATAAATGCATAAGGAATATTCAGTTGCAGCTTTACTTAAGAGAGTAAGCTTTCTTCGATTTTTTAATAACCTAATCAAATATTTATGATTTTAATATTTTATTTTAATAGTTGTGAATTGTAATTAGTGCTATGATTGTTGGTATTGAAACACTGCATCCTTTAAATTAAGACAAATAAACATAGCATCTTCAAAATAATGCAAGAAGAAATAGAATATATCATTTACTTAACCACTTGTGGTAAATATAATTTATTAACAATTTTAAGTGTGATAAAAATAAGTTTAGAATGTGTATACCTAAAAATTCTTGTTATGTGATATTTTGTGGTTATTTTAAAACATAAGTCTTTATTAAGATTATTAACTTCTTCCTTGTTTCTAATAGGCATTCTATACTAAAAATATTACCAGATCTGAGAATCCTTAATGGTGACATGTTAAACCCTCAGTCTGATGTCCATATTGAGGAACACTATCATCAAGACCTAGGAGGTTTCTTGGCACTTTGTCAGAACCAACTTGAAGAGTTCGACTTACTAACTAAAAAGTATATCACACAGAAAGGGTAAGATTCTGATTTTCTTCCTGCTTTATTTTAAATGAATAATTTAATGTAAACACATGATTAAATATGTTATGATAATCACAGTGACATTAGTTTGATTAAAAGCAGTTTTTTCTGGGGCATTTTATTCCTTTACTATAATCTAATAGCCATAAATTTGTTCTTCTCTTCTATGTGTTCAGGGATGTTCTCACTTTGCATGCTGCAGACAAACTCTGCCACTACTATAAGAACTTAATGAAACTCAGTAATGAATGCCGACGTGCACATGAACATTGGGATGTAAATATCGTCAAGAGTCCTGAATCAGAAACCGAGAAAAACCATCCAGCTCTTTCCAACACCAACAGCACACTGCAAATCAAGGTCTTTCATTCTCAGCCTGACAAATATAAGGCAGATTTCCCAGATAATGCTGAAAACCTGATGGACACTGGCTCCAGACCTTCACCAGCAAACTGTGAGGAACCAGTAGGAAGAGGTCAGGAGCAAAATATGACAGAAAAGAATGAACACAGCAGGATGCATAGTCCATCCCCTGCAAGAGCCTCATTCATAGAAATGAAGATGGCAAATTCTCCAATGAGGAATCATCAAAGTAGTGAACACAGTGAAACAAGGTAAGGCCTTTTTGTTTGTTTGTTTGTTTGTCGATGTTACAGTTACTGTTTGCATGTGTGTCTTAGAAGAGACTTTGGAT
This sequence comes from Neodon shergylaensis, assembly GCA_025134845.1. Classification (NCBI taxonomy): domain Eukaryota; kingdom Metazoa; phylum Chordata; class Mammalia; order Rodentia; family Cricetidae; genus Neodon; species Neodon shergylaensis. The sequence goes on along the minus strand of JABTXL010005037.1, from coordinate 14,896,024 downwards.
TTTTAATAGTTTTGAGATTGAAAGATTATGAGGACTTTGACATCAGACTAAATACATTTTCATTATAATATGGTCTATAGGGTTAGGGAAATGGGATATGGTGGTTTCAATGAAATAACTCTGTTTCAGGCACTTAAATACTGGCTTTCCAGTTGGTGTTGCCTTTGGGTATTTTTAGGAGATATGGCTGACAGGTTGGGATAGATCCTTGGCTCTCTGATGACTTTGTTCAAGCTTTTCAATCCACCAAAACAAACAAACTTATCAAAATCTTGCTCAAGGGAATTTTGAGGAATGGAATTTGTTCTCCAAATACCCTTTAAGTCAAACCCAGAAATTCTACAAGAAATTAAGGTAGAATAGCTAGCACTTTGATTACCCCTCATACCTTTCTAATTCTTCAATAATCTGCATAAGAAAGGAAACAAATTGCAACTCAGAGAGCCGCTTGTTATTGACAAATTGCTATTGACTCCATATCATGTTAGAATTTCCTCATGGGTGTATAAGTGAATATTTTCAAGTGGTCAAGAAGTAAAGAAAAACTACTAAAAACTGCCCAGCGTCCTTCCTCTTCCCATGAATCATGTTAAGAATGACTTTCCCTCTTCCTCTCTGAAGCAACCCAGAGTGATAAGCACCTAACCTTTCTTGCCAAGTCCTTATTGTTCCATACTTTTGGAGCCCCTCTTCTGTACCCTTTCCCTCTCTTTACCAATACTCTCATTATCTAGAAGAATCTCTGTAATATCTTTCATCTTTAGGGAATTAAAACAAAACAAAATTCATAAAACTTTCTGAAACTAAATAAATCCCTGTCTGAACTCTTAGTTCATGTTCTCTTCCAGAATCAGTACCTATACGATTTTACATTGGTGATAATAATTTACAATGCAGAGGTTTTGTTTTAATTTTAAGTGACATTTTATATTCCTTATTTTCATGTACAGATAACAAAGACATCTTTTATTTTTTGAGAATTTCTTAGAAGAGTGCTATATTTACATAATTTGTACCCCTCCCTCTCCAACTTCTCCTGTATTTCCTTTACTCATTGTCAAATCTATAACTCCTTCATTTTTTGTTACACACACACACACACACATATATATATATATGTTCATATATGCATTTATAAATATAACTTGCTTTATCCAATTAACGTTGTTCACATATATTTAAGGATAACCATATGAGATTAGATAACCTATCAGGGACTCAGTTATGAATAACACTGATTTTCCCTCTATCATCCATCATCTATTGTCTTTAATGCTTCATCTAGGGGTGGGGCTTTTAAGATTATCCTCATTCACAATAGCATACCAAGTGCTGTTGTCACTGTGCTGGTCCTGTATAGGATAGGACCATATTGTTGAGAGTCCATGAAGAGTTTTACTGTCATATATAGAAGACATAGTACGCAGCAGCTTATGAAGAACTTTTATTACCGCCTATATTTTCATACATACTAAAGTGGTTTACTTTTTCTTTTTCTTTTTTTTAGTAAGGCAGCTGTGTTAATTCAAACCCAATGGCGCAGTTACATTGCACGCAGACAGATTAATTTTTCTGCCAAAATTCATTCTACCACAACAGAAGGTCTGCAAAATCCCCCCATCAATAACCAGACTACTTCAAATAAAGAAAGAAGAAAAAATATTATGAATATTCAAGAACAAAGGGAGAAGGCCGCTCTCTGTATTCAGGTTAATTTTAATCTTTTGGTAGTGGAGTAGTCATAAACATATTTTACTTCTCTTTCACTCAGTTATTCTTTATTGGAAAACGATTCAGTGATTTAAAGTTACTTGAATTTATTTGACACTTGCATAGATTTGCAGGCCACAGGCTAACTGGCAGGTGGCTATGGTTCTGCTGACTGTCAGGGCTGTAGATAATCGTTCTAAAATCTGAAATATTATGACCATGATTGTGGTTCAAGCTAAACCACACAATGATATTTCAAACTTCTCTTCTTTGTAGAAATCCTTTACTTTCTTGATTTGATTTTATTTCAAGATATTTTATGAGGCTATTATAAATGGTTTTGTTTTCTTATGACTTTTGCTGTAGGTTTATAGTTGATATACAGAGAAGCTACTGATGTTTTATACCTCTTCATTTATTATTATCTGTTTTATTTTGATTTTAAGGAGAATTAATAAATAATAAATATATAATAAATATAATAAATTTTGAACAAATTTACTTCCCATTTCAACATCCCATGTTCCCCTCACCACATTTCTCTCTTAAGTCCATGTGCTCTTTTAATATTGTTACTATAGCTAATAACAATATCCTATAAAGTAGCAATATACAAAATTAACCTAAAAGTCAGTAGCCTAAAATGACCATGTGGTTTCTGAACTTGAGTATACATAATTTAGAGACATGAAACAATTCATGCATGTCTGAAATAACAATACCTTGACTGTGACTCATGTATGTGTTCTTTATTGTAGTTTGCAAGTATTTTATTGACAATTTTAAAATTTATGCTAATAAGGGATATTGGCCCATCAATCACTTTTGTGCTGTTGTTGTGTATTTATTTGGTTTTGATACTGAAGTGATACAAATATTATTCATACGAAGAATTTGAAACATTTCCTCTCTTTTCTATTATGAAACAGTTTGAGCAGAATTGATATTTCTTCTTTGAAGAATACTCATAGAATACTGCACTGAATCCATCTGGCCTTGATCCTTTTTAAGTTGGGAGATTTTTACTTACTGTTTCCAAGCACTACTGTCTCAATGTAGTATGTGGCAAATCATCTAAAATTTGAGTAGTGAAAGCTAATAGTTTTACCTAATTGATAGCTATTACATAAATATATTTAAAAATTATAACAAAATTTTAAAGTTCTAAACATACCTGCTTCAGTTACAACCTGAGAAGTCAAGAAGTGAAATTGAAAGAGAGGAATTCTGGTAATAGAGGGCTTCAATGGTCCCATGGCCTGTAGAAATGGAGGGGAAGAGAAGGGAAAGAAGAATCAATAAAAAAAAAATGTATGAAAGAAATCATAAGTTATAATACTACTTTGTATGATAATTAGGAAATTAATAAAGAAAGGAAGGAAGGGAATGAAATATGTAAAATGTTTACTTTAGTAACATCACGACCAGATTTCAAAATGAATTTTAACTTGATTGATTAGCATATTATTATTTATTCAATGAAGCGTTTCATTAAGTCTGTACTTTAGTTCATTCTTAAAAACAAAATAAATCAATTTTTCAAAATCACCTTAAATAACTTATAGAATATACACAGAGCTTGAATAACATTATTATATTCTAGTTGTTTCTTATTAATTTACCTTGTTTTTTACAATTATTGTGAGCATACACACAGTTTCAAATTCATATTCAAACAAAAGCTCATTGATCAGAGAACTGAAGCTTTGTATTATTCATTTTTGAGACAAGACCTGGATCTGACTGTTAAAATGGACTCACCTCAAGTCTCACCTAGATGTATTGTCTCTACCTGCTAAATGATGGGAAATTGAAGTTTCTGTTTACTGTCATTTAGCATTCATAGACAGCCATTTAAAAATTAATTTCATAATTTAGTATTTTATTCTTATATGTAAGTAATCATGCATACATATGTATTTCAATATGTTCATGTACCTCTCAATTGATTTTTATACCTCATGCATCCTAAAGCTCATTGTTGGAAAATATGAGCATCATTTATTATCTAAAGCATTATTGTGCTTGAGGACATAGGTTGGGAAACTTCTCTACTCCAGAATTGTTAAGGGACCTGACTGTTTTCAGCTGCATTATTGTGTGTTGACTTAATTTCTTTCCTGAAATTAATTTATTTTGGGCCATGATACTACCTCCTTAATATGGTCATTTAAATACACTGTTTTTTTAATGAGCTTTGTCTTATTTTAAACCTAATGATTTGAAAATGAGCAAAATTGACCTTTAAAAAATGTCTTTCTTCTTCATTCAGAATGGGTCCTAGAGGAATTGTCAGATAATTGATTGGCTGACCTACATGTGCAGTAGAGGGGAGTGTTAAAGATATTTCTCCACTTACCACAAAGCAAGTCTCTAGAGATGCAGACACATGCGGTCATTTAATTTATCTTGCAATTTTGCGTGTCACATAAAGTTCAAGAAACAGATTATTGAGCCATTAGACTAAGTTCTAAGATGTTTTATCTTCCTAATGGGATAACACAGAGAAGCTGGTTTCAGGTTTGATCTGTAACCCTGCATAACATACTTCACATTTTTTGTTCAGGCAGTTTGGAAAGGCTTTATTTTACGAAAGAAACTGGTGACAGCCCTGGAGGCTATCAGGAATGAAGAATCTGGAGAAGAATATGAAGAAATAGATTTGGAGGATTTCGAATATGATGAGGTAAGTGCCAGCTAAAAGCAAATACTGTTCCTAAGATTTTGTTCTAGAGTTTCAAAGCTGTCTCTTCAGCTGGTTGCTACAGATGTAGTAGGTCACCCCCATCCTTGAATACATTCTATCCATTTTGCATATTTTGAGACACTTCCTAGGGTGGTTAGTAACATTATAAGATAGGTATTACTGCTACTTTCTACCTTTTTCTTAAACTGTCCTCCTAGTTTGTATGGTGTATAAAGTGTCAAGAGGATGACACAAGTCATTTTGTCCTCTATATTAAATCATTTAGCTCATGTAATGAATTCTTTATTTAATTGATGCTACTATTCAGTTCAAAATTTACAGTTTGATTGTTTTTTTTTATCAATTTTGGTTCTTGACTATACTATATAGGTATGTAGCTGATTCTGAATACTTCCCCCCCCCATCCTCTCCTGTCTCTAGGATTACAGATATATGTCTAGCATTTATGAATGCTGGGAATCAAAAATCAACCTTCATGCTTGCACAGCATAATTATATATATAATATAATAATGATATGTTACATAGCATAGTATATAATATAATTTATTATTATTATTATTCAAATTTTCTCTCCTGTAAGCAGCAGGTCCTGATAATATGATAAACAACCTGCCTGGTGCCAGGACAGATACATAAAATGATGTGCAGAATTTGAAGGCATTTTAGTAATGCGGTTGAATATCCCTATTGCAATTATCCAAAGGAAATAAATATGAAACTAGTTTGACGTATTGCCTGGGATCAGGAACCTACATCAGTATACTATGATTTTGTCCCTTAAATGTCATGCTGTATAGGCAATGGTTAACTAAAGACAATAATAGCCAGTAGATTTTTTTTGTTTGATTAGATATAGTCTACTAAATTTATTAAGTACCATGAACTTTACAGTGTATGATGTTTTACCCTACGTACAATATAATAAGTTATGCAAGCACATTTTTGGATGCTTTTAGAAGAATCGAGATTTCCAGATGAAAGCAAACTTCACTGCAAGCAGTCAGAACTTTGTGTGTTTAACAGTTTCTGCACATAGAACTTCAACATGGCGTATCTGGAGAGCACCCTCTACTAATCCTGACCTAGAGAAACTAGGTCAGATGATGATATTATTACTTTATTATGTTGTACAGCAAACAGATTGCTTTCTACTTCAGAGAAACAGCACCACTTGTTCTCTAGTGTGTTACCTTATGAACATCTCTATGATGATAGCTTATAATAAAAAGCTACCATAGAATACCAGGAAAGAACAATTGCCCACCAAGAGTGCCTATTCCTTAGCCCTTAAAGGCAGATTTTTTTTTCTCACAATGCACTCTAATGGCCATTATGAGTATTGTGACTGACGGGGTTGGGAAAGAATTCAAGCAATTCATCTTGTAGTATATTTAATTGAGGTTATTGTCATTAGCCTAGGTTTTTGTCCTTCCGTTTTTATATTGACCTTCCAATAGGCTTAAGAATTTGATCCAGGTGGACCTATGGTAGACTCCTTACCCCACACTAAGGACATAAAAGTTAATTTTGTTGTTGTTGTCCACAATAGTCTAATCCAGTGAGTAGCTGGGGGACTAGTGCTTCTTCAGGACACAGTGTGCTGGGACAGTAACACCTTCCCTAAAACAAAGCATTTGTCCACTCTGTAAAATAGATGTGAATGATAGTGAAAAAAATATCATGTAGAGGAGGGTGACATGACTCAAAGGATGATTTCTGCATTTTAGTTTCTGTCTTGACAGATTTCTTATTTTATTTTATTCTTTATATATTTTTATTACTTTATAAATAATACCAATCAGAATTCCCACTTCTTCCCCTTCTCCCACTTCCCTCCCGCTCCCCCCCACACCCTACCCCCAAGCCCCCTCTAGTCCTAAGAGAGGGCAAGGTACCCTGCCCTGTGGGAATTCCCAGGCCATTCCCCCTACATGCAGACTTAGGAAGGTATGCATCCAAAGAGAATAGGATTCCAAAAAGCCAGTACATGCAGTAGAGACAAATCCCAGTGCCATTATCATTGGCCCCTCAGTCTGCCCCAATTGTCAACCACATTCAGAGGTTCCAGTTTAATCCCATGCTCATTCATTCCCAGTCCAGCTGGACCTTAGGAGCTCAATCCCGTGCTCCGATGTGGGTCTCTGTCTCTGTCTCCATCCATTGCCGGACGAAGGTTCTATGGTGATATTCAAGATAGTCATCAGTCCGACTACATGGGAGCAAGGCCAGTTCAGGCACCCTTCCCTCCACTGCTCAGGGTCCTAGCTGGGGTAATTCCCATAGACTCCTGGGAACCCCTCCAGAGCCAAGCCTCTTGCCAACTCCAAAATGGCTCCCTTAATTAAGATATCTCCTTCCCTGCTCCCATATCCATCCTTCCTCCATCTCAACCATCCCACTCCCGCAAGCTCTCCCCAACCCTCGCTTTGTCCCCTCTCTCTCCCCATCTTCCCTTCCCTCTAACCCCCCTCCCGCCCCCATGCTCCCATCTTTTGCCTGGCGATTTTGTCTGCTTCCAGTTTCCAAGAGGATCTATATATGTTTTTGTTTGGGTTCACCTTATTACTTAGCTTCTCTAGGATCATGAACTATAGGCTCAATGTTTTTTGTTTATGGCTAGAATCCACTAATGAGTGAGTACGTTTCTTAATGGGTTTAAGGGAAATCACTATTAAGTTGGAATTGGAGAATCCTGGTTGAGCTGGAAGATCCAACAGAAAGTTAAATGTCAGGTGCTTTTCACCAGTTTAGTAGATTCCCCTAGGAACATTTTGTTTAGGAAGAAAAGTTTAAGGTAGTTTGAGAAACCAAATTACTCCTTCTCCCTTTATACCTCCCAGGATCTAAGGTGTTGCTTTCAAAGAAAGTAAATTGTTATACTCAATTAAACTACTCAGATTCATATATCCCACTTCAGTAGCTACCAATTTACTTGTTTTTCAAATTTATTCTTTATTTATACTTGGTTTTTCATTTGCAAATTCCATGTACAAAGTCTAAGAGAATATTCATAAACCTTCATTGGAATTAATTTAAATATCTGGGTGCTCACCGGGATTTGTTGTACCTTGAGGATGTCAGTGATGCTGGCCTGTGCTTATTTTGTTTTGTTTTATTTTCTTTCATACAAAACATCCCAAATGCAGCCTCCCATCCCTCTAAGCCCTTCCTTCATCCCCCTCCCAGGATCCATGGTGCCTGTGTTTCACTTCAGGAAAAAAGCAGGCCTTCCTGGGATAGCATCTGAATAAGGCTAGCAAGTTACAATAAGAGTAGGCACAAACCTTCATATCAAGGCTGAGTGAGGGAAACCAGGAGGAAGAAAAGAGTCCCAAGTGCAGGCAAAAGAGTCAGAGATACCACCGCTCCCACTGTTAGGAGTCCCACAAAAATCACCAAGCTAAACAACAAAACAGAGGGTTATTTTTTTCTAATTCTATCCATTTCCCAGATCCAGAAAGACAAGCATGATATGTACTCACTTATAAATGTATATTAGCTTGGATGTTAGCTGTTAATTAAAAGACAATTATGCTACAGTCCAGACCAAGAGAGGCTAAGTCACAAGGGAGGCTCGTGGAGGGACTCATAGATTTCCTTGGGAAGGGGCAATAAATTTTGTTACTTATTGGAAGTGAGTGAAAAAGATAAATAGGACGGATCAGGTGGGAGAGGGAGGGAGAGGAAGAGAGTTTGCCAAGAGATGGTTGGAGTTGGGGCACATTTGGGGGAGGGGTTGGAAACTTAGTGCACTGGAAACTTTCTGGAACCTCTGAGGGTAATCTTAGCAATGACTCCTAGTAATAAAGGAAACAGAGCCTGAACTAACCATCTTCTGTAACTAGGCAAGACTACCAGTGGTAGGATAGGGACACCATCTCGGTCATATTATTTATTTATTTATTTTTTAAAAAAACTATCTTTTCTCATTTTACATACCAATCCCAGTTCCCCCTCTCTCCCCTCCTCCCCCTTTCCCTCCACCTTCCCCTCCACTCTGCACCCCATCTACTCTTCAGGGAGGGTAAGCTTCCCATGGGAGTCAACAAAGTCTAGCACATTACTTTGAGGCAGGACCAAGGCCCTCCCTACTATATCTAGGCTGAGCAAGGCGTCCCTCCAAAGAGAATGGGTTCCAAAAAGCCAGTACAAGCAAACTCTGTCCCAAACTCTGCCCTAGCAAAAACTGTCACCCACATTCAGAGGGCCTAGTTTGGTTCTAAGTTGGTTCCTTCCTGTTAGGACAGTGTTGGTGATTGCCCATTAGGTCAGGTTAGCTTTTTCAGTGGGTATCTCTATCATGGTCTTAACCTCTTTACTCATATTCTCACTCCTCCAACTCTTCGACTGGACTTTGGGAGCTCAGCCCAGTGTGCTCCATTGTAGACCTCTGCCTCTGTTTCCATTAGTTGCTGGATGAAGGTTGTATGATGATATTTAGCATATTCATCAATCTGACTACAGGACAAGTTCAGTTCGGGCACCATCTCCACTATTGCTTAGGGTCTTATCTGGGGTCATCCTTGTGGATTCCTGGGAATTACTCTAGTGCCAGGTTTCCTGTTAGCCCTATAATGACTCCCTCACCGAGATATCTCTTTCCTTGTTCTCCGTCTCTGTTTATAAGAAAAAGAAATACCCGTCCTTCTCAGGAACAATCGTGACTGAACACTAAGTGTTTAGAATTGAAATGTGACATGTATGATTCAAAGTGTGCACCCCTTAGACTTAAGTGTTCTAGAACCTGAAGAATTTTGCAGACGCCATTCCGTGACCAAATTGGCATAGCCAATATCAGCTGATTGGGGTGGTAAAAAACAGCAGTGCTGAGATGGAATTGAAATTGCGATGCAGCCACTAGTTAGAAGCAAGCAGACCAATGGCCCATTAGACGGGGGCCCATCTAAGATGAATGGGTAACTTTCCAAATGTCACAAGTCCAGCATACACTGATAACTTCAGCATCTGGAAAACAGGCCCAGTCAGTGACTCAGTTTCCTCAGGGAAGAGCTCTCACTGTGAGCATCCTTAAGGATGTTCTGTTTGCCAGATGTGTCAGAGACAGAGAAAATGTAACTGTGTTAGGATACTCCCTTCTCTGTGCAAGAAAACCACTAGTCAGATGGCTCATTGTCTTTGATTAGTTATCATCTTCTCGTTGTCCTTACAATAAGATCACTGATTTCATAATAGCTGGTGTGCAGCAAATGTGATCATTCCTTGAATTAATCTCCATGGCCAGACAGAAATTAATTTTAAAATTTTAGCCTAAATCTTGTCAGGAGTTTATGTTGAGCTGCAATTCATTTTTCAAAGGATAGTCATCAATTTTGTTTTTATCATCTGACATGAATTGGACAAACTGTTCTGAATGTAGAAGTCAGTGGGGCTTTACTGAATTTCTGACATGACTTAACAAGTAATTAGTATTAGCAGCTTCAACAGGCAGCAAACATTTGCAGGATCTTATTTTCCTAATTTTCCCAGAAATATCAAAGCAAACGTCCTTCATGTCAACCATGTCCAATATCCCTTTGTTTTCTTTTATTGTTGAGTCTCCAAAGTACACCATTGTTTCTGGACTGCCATTTTCTTATCAACCTAAGATACAGAAAAGGAGAACACCAAAGGTTTCAGTGAGAGCTCCCTCTCATGTCCTCTCTCTCTCTCTCTCCCTCTCTCTCTCTCTCTCTCTCTCTCTCTCTCTCTCTCTCTCTC
>JABTXL010005037.1:14868439-14885877 GCA_025134845.1 Neodon shergylaensis | reverse complement strand
CTCTCTCTCTCTCTCTCTCTCTCTCTCTCTCTCTCTCTCTCTCCAGTATTGCTTTATTTGAGAAGATTCACATTTGAATAATTTATTTGAAAAGTATGATTTGTATGTTTGTTATTTACAACATAATGCTTTAAAATATCTCTTTCTGGTAGACACAAAATCTTAATTTTATGATCAAATGCAGTAACTGGTATGTTTATTGTTTTGTGATGAGAATAGTTAAAATTCTCTCAGAGATGTTTATTTAGTACATTGTTAGTTGCTACAATTACCAAAAAAATTCAACAGATTTCTGAAACTTATTCCTCACTGCCCAATTGCAACTCTTAAAATCAGTCTAACTGTGAGATAGAAATTTGTGTTCTGGCTATCCTTGTTCATAAAGAATCACAGAAGTTTATTCTGAGATATATCAGATAAGATAACCAAATTAAATAAAATTTAGATAATTATATCTTAAATGTACAGCACTTATATAATTAATATAACTTCATTGAATAAAGATTAACTTGGGAATTGTACAAATGAAAAAATATGATTAAGGATAAAGAGAATAAGTTCAAATGGAGAAATTTCACATTTGATGTATAAGCTAACTGTTTTCTTATTTGAAGAGCTTTGTATCTTAGCAATGATATACCATACATTTTTATCCATTCTAACAAATTTGTCTTTTATGTCCACCCAAAATATTCTGAAATTTGGAAAATAAATATTAAGGCAAACCTTAGCTTATATGTAGTATTTAAAGAACATTGATTCTGATGTGTTAAAATATTGTAGTTTAAGTATCAATGTTTAATAGAAAACATAATTTGCACGACAGTGAGCTAAAATACTGATGCTTCTTGGCTACTTCTAGACTTAGCTGGAAGTCAGTAATGAATAAATATGCAGAAAAATGTTTACCTAATTACTGCAGCAATCAAATATCAGCTCTTTCCTTAACAAAAGTGTGTGGATGAAAATCCCATCATTGTTTTATAATGTGGGCCTTAACCAGAGGCGCAGCCTCTTGCAAGAGCAAGTAAAGCTATCCTATATATGTGAGCCCTCGTAGACTCTGGGACCGTACAGTTTCAAGGAAACTTGGTAGAGCTTTGCAAGTGACGCCTTGTCCACTCTAATGCCGTTACTCATGCAGGATGCCTTGGAGAAAGACTGGGCAGTTTCAGATTCCACTGGCGGCTTCCCTTCACAAACACTGCCTCTCTCCAGTCAGCTGCCCTGGCCAAAGGTAAGCTGCTATGGACACTTCGGACTGCTCCATCTTTGCTGGCTCTGAAGGTTCTGCTCTGCCGGGGTGATTAATATTGCAATTTATTGACCTGAAAAACATAATTACTTTTAGAAGCCTTTGACTTCCTCCTCATCCCCAGATGTAATTTTTCATGTAGCTTTTCTTTCATTTGCTCTTTATTTCTTTTTTTCTTTACTTTGGATTTCTTTCAACGCTTTATTTAACAGTAGCCAGCAGGGGAAAAAAATGATGTACCTCAGCTGCATATTTGGCAGTAGACTAAAATCACTAGTTAACAGCTCTTTGAAAATGCAGAAAGACACGTTGAGAGACAGCAGCTGAGGATCCTCAGCCAGAGGTCAAGGGACCGCAATATCTGTTATTTATTTGATCATCTTTGAAGTTTTTGTTTTCTGAGATGTTTTAAGCTTTGCAATTAATCATTTTGTACACATGAGCTATACAAAAAAGCATATTCTTCACCTTGCAACCAAAGAATGAATATTCAAACATGTTCCAAAACTTTCATCTTATTATCATTTTAATTTTGTAATGAATGTCTCTTTTGCGATTGCTCAGGTTTATGCTTGTTAGGTAGCAATAACAAAGCTGGAAGTGTTCAATTCACTTTATATTTGTTTACATTTTTAAAATAAGAATGCTCGGATGTTGAAACATGCTGAAACCTCCCTTGCTGTACCCACACATCCAGCTCAAGCTTGGCTGTGCAATGAGAAGGAAAATTTGTTTTCATCAGAACACACGCAGTTAAGTGGCAGGTAAGCTAAGCTGCTCTTTTAAGCGCGGATGAACTGATGAAGGGCAAGGGCAAAAGTCCATATCCCTTACAAAAGAAGAATCATTATAAAAATAAATGTGAATTTCCTGGCTTAGAAAATGAAACAAGTGCGATGGTAAATATGAAAATTCTCGGGTTCAAATTATGTGGAGGAGACCCATTAAAGCAGCGGCAAGGCTTACATTTTGGTGAAATAATGAAATAGTTGTACAAACGGATCTTCACGACTTGGCAGGTAGAAAGGAGAAGCAGAATGAAAATCCCAGTGCCACAGTCTTCTCAGCAGAAGAACTGAAGTATGCTCCGTGTAATTGAAATGTAAACATTTTAAATCAATGGAAGGCTTTTATTACTTTTCAAGATAAAGCTCCTCTGTGTCTTACATAGATTTCATTTTCAAGTTTGAGACAAAATAAACAGCTTGTAGTTTTTAAAAAAGCTGATGTACTTGTGTTGATTCAGTTTTTTTTTTTTAAATGCAATTCTGTTAACAGATCTGAAAATAGAACTTTATCTAGGACACCTGAATCAAACACAAGTAAAAAGAGTTTGCTGCAATCTGAAAAAGAGGAAAAAATTTCAGAAGAATGGTAAGTCCTCCATTTTATACTAAAGAAAACAAGAAATTGAAGGACTGCTGGATACCCAAGGCAGATATTGGACGGCGGAGGGGGGACATTCAAGAAGTCATTCTTCCTTAAGAAACTAACTCACCTGTGTAGTAAGTTAGGCTTTCTTAAGTGAGATTACAAATTTATTGAATGCACTATAATTGAAACATGTACAATCACATGTATGTCTATGTATAACTAGGTTTTTGATATTTTACATTTATCTTTTCAATAGGGGCTTTAAGGATATCGCCACAGCTCAGCAGATGCTAAAGAGGGCACAGAAAATGAAATCAAAAAAATTAAGGAAAAAGTTAGGTAAGTAATGACCTTTGAGCAGTAGCTGTATGATATTGACTATAAAATTTTAAATTAAGCTTTCCATGTCATATTTAATATAAACAAATTAATGCCCAGGTAACTATATCTAAGATAATAACTACAATCCTCATGTTCCTAAGAAAATTATGCTATCACATTTGATGATATATTTTGCTCTTTTTATTTTAAAAATATTCCCTGTTCCATACACATTAGTACTGACTTTTCTGTGTATTATGCACCTAGCAATTATGCTATAAGCTGGTACATTCATGGAATGTTGATTCAAAAACCATCTGCTTAATGGACTCGTTCCTTTGAGAGCTCTCAAGTTGCTTGGTCAGTCAGTAAACTAAATGCCTAAGTTTGGTAGATTTTATCCATAGAGATTTTACATATGATCCCTTGGAAAGAAACATAATTTATTTTTTATTATGATTTTTCTCAAGAATTTGGCAAAAATTGGAAGGCATCTTCTTATTTTTTCCTTATTCACTTCTGAAATTATTGAACAAATCATTTATCTTTCTTTAGACACTTTGATTCAGTTTTGTATCCAGGATAAATATAAAGAAATAGGAAACAGCTATGATTTTATATATTTTCTTAAAACTATTTAAAATTACCTACATATTTGATTTAATGTTTATCTTTATCATCTCATGAATTCATGGGTTTACGATAAGGCTCATGGCTCTTCTAATGTGCACTTTTGTTATAATTAACCAAGAAGAAAAATTTATTCTTGTAGTTCAGAAATTACATTTGTTTTCTGTGTTCATTGAATTATGAATGGTATTCATATGTGAAAATGCTTAAAATATATATTAAAATAGCAAAAATAGTATTTTAATAAATCAAATGCTTGTACAATAAGCAATTGACTGATAAGTCACTATCCATTAATAATTTCATGATAACTCATTTTGAGTTTTTAAACATGTAGTTTTTCTACATTTGTGTGTTATTAGTTATTTTAGTTTCAATGCTCTATCCTTTAGAGATCACTATTATTTTGTAGCCCATTCATCAGATACAAAGCATTGACCATTTCAACATACTAAAATGAGTATGAGTGGGTGTGGCACCTTCCCTTTGCCTAGGCCTGCTGTTCACTTATTTTGAAAGCCCCAAAGAAGTCCATCTGCTGTGAACCAAACCATGTTATGTCTATGTCAGTAAAACGGTAACTCCAAACCCAGATTGTAACTTCCATGCCAAGTTCAAAGGCAAAATGGTTTGAGGACTGACCCAGTCAATATTCAGTAAATAATTGCTTTTTCTATTCTAGAAGTTTTGCTAGACCTTCTGTTAATAGAAGTAACACCATGCTTGCAGTCCCCTCTCATGGAGAGAGCTGAGCAAAAGTTTACGTCACCAGAACTTTCATGATTCTGCCAGTGTAAATGTCTTTCTTCCTGTTGTTATCACCAAAACCTTATTCGTATTGGTTGAGGAAGATGTGAAAAGTCAGCATTATTAAATGTTTCAGCAAATGATTCAGCAAGTAATATCTGCATAGATGTGACTTTTCCTTTCTTTCTCTCTATTTTACTTATTTATTTTAAATTTTATAGTCACAGCTATAGAATCTTAAACAAAAAAAGGAGTTTCTTTTTGTCAGTCACAAGGGGGCATGATAGGGTCAAAAATGAGAAAGGAGAGCCCACAGGTAGACTTTGTAACTCCATTTTAAACTCAGTGTTTGGCAGTGGTGAATCAGTGGGATGGGCCAGGTAAAGGTTGTCGCCTACAATTGTGACTTTTAAATGAAAATCATCACCATCTTACAGGATTCCAATAGTCTCCTTACCACTGATTGAGAAATTTGAATTTTTGTGTTTCATGTTTGTTGCCTTTTTTACCTTAACATTTATTAATGACACAAAATCAATTTGTCTTTCCACTCAGAATGTTAAGTAAAGAATTTAATAATGAATCTCTCATGGTTCTCGTGATTTCCCTTACTCCCTTATTAGAGTAGACATACCCCATTGGAATAAGAGAGGTTAAAAATGAGAAAGAAAGAAAGAAAGAAAGAAAGAAAGAAAGAAAGAAAGAAAGAAAGAAAGAAAACCAGAGGGACCTTCTTGAATGATCACATTGTGTTTAACTGCTGTTAAGTCCGAGATTTAGCACTCAGACCATTTTAATCTACGAATAAATGATTTAAGGCTCTGTACAATTGGTTTTTGTTTAGAGATTAAAATTTAAATCAAATTCCTGTTGCCTTTCCAATTTCATAATTCAATGGTGATGTGACATTAATTTACATGAATATGACAACGATTTAAAATTGTAGTCACTAACGTTCGAAAGCAATATTTAAATCTAAATTCTGCTAAAACTGTAAAGTTACCTAGAAAATCTTAAATATTAGTGGACATATTCAATACTTCTGTGGAAAACTTGCGAACGTGAAAATTTGAAGCCACAAGAGGGCAGCATTGTCCACAAAAGTGCTGTGAGACTCATTAGTTCTGTTGGCTGCAGAGATCAGAGTGTGTATTGTGTGTCACTGTCTATGAATTACATGGAGTCAACAGTATTCTCTGTTCTAACAAAGCAGTGATCCTCAAAAAAGCCAAATATACACAGAGAATGCAAAAGCTTTAAATATCAGTCATGGAAAATATAAAATAATCTGGTCCGGAGAAAGCATTTAATATTTCCCGTTTGCATCTTTTACATACTTTCATTAGCCAAGAAAGATGAATCCATAATATTTATTTAATGTTCAAATGAGAACATGGCAAGTGCCGAAAGTCCAGTGAGTGGAGAAAGTAGGAGTTAATGTAGAAATAAATTGCCGACAGAGGAAGAAAACTGCCGCAAAAACAGACTAATCATGAAACACAGTTGAGGACAAGTAGGGGCAGCTGTGAGGGAAGGCCCAGTGCTGCTGAAATCTGTGGGCATAAATAAAGCCATCTGCTCTAAGGAGCAGCGGGACCCAGTGTCCTGCAGAGCAGAGTTTACAGGCCTCTGGCCCAGGCCTGGTTTGTTTCATCTTACTACTTTGATATAAACTATCATTTGCCCAGGAAAAAAAGAGAAAGAGAGAGAGAGAGAGAGAGAGAGAGAGAGAGAGAGAGAGAGAGAGAAACAGAAGAGGGAAGAATGGGACGATGATGACGGGATTGCTTGCAGTCTTGAGAGGAGTTCAACATTGAGTGACGTTATCGTTGTCATGGCTTACTCAGTTTGTTTCGGTTGTGGTTGTTGTTCTTCTTAGTTTTTTTTTTTTTCCTTCGTGATTGACATCAGCTAGAAACAATACCGACTAATCGCGTTTTGCTCATTGCCCGTCTCTTTGCTCTGTTGACCTACTGAAGGAGACACAAAAGTAACTTCAGAATTTGGGGACCAAAAATGGAGTTAGCAGACACTGAGGAGAGTTTAAGCAGGCCTGCAATGAAGAACATGGTGTGTAAAGTGAGAGTTCCTGGTCGATTGGAAACATGCAGGGTCAATAACCCGAGGGTAGTGAGCATATCTGGGGGTAAGACTAGACCAGTGGGCTGAGGAGAGGGAGTGGGTGGCTCATTTGGATGCCTAGCACGCCTTAGAAGCGCTAAGTAGAGGGATCTGGGTGCCTAGAAGCTGGCCAAGTATAGGGCAGAAAATGTAGATTGCTAAAATAATATGTTTTTCTCTGTATTTATCAGATCAATGCATGTTGAATTTAAGCTTCTGTAATTAAAGAAAAGAAAAAAAAAACAAGATGAAACCAAGCAGATTAATTTATTTTTGAAGGAAGGGTGGCAGACAGGATAGAAATGATTCACCAATTATTTTAATACCTACTAGCATTAAGTATGTGATTCTCTCTTGTTCAGTAGGTGTTCGTTGGTGGGTTTATTTCCAAGGGAAAAAAATGGCTTAAGCCAGTTCCTACCATAACATCATATCCAAGAATTAAGTAATGTAGAAAATTAGGGAAGATTCATGTTGTGCATTTTAAGCTGTTCATAGTTTGGGGGAAAAGAGTTTCCAAAGTGGTAATCTAGCTAATGAATTTGTAAGTGAGAGGGATCAAGAATGATTAATATTGACCAAATTTCTTAAGATTTATTTTAGTGACCTCTAAGAGTTCTAGAAAGAATCAATAAGAATTTGAGCCAAACACTAATTTGGTGTGCTTCCAAAATCGATAATAAAATTCACTTTGAATTGTAAGCAGTCGAGTATCTATCTATTTGGCATAAAACTCCCTGAAGCTACTAATATGTCTGGCACCTGACTCAACAAATTACATGAAAGATATTGACGAACATTTAAAAGTGTATATTTATGGCTTTGTTGGTCTTTGATCAATTATAGATTTATATATGGGAAGTTATATTTAAATTAGTACGTAATATGCAAGTCTATGCAAATAAAATTGGTGCTAATGGGATTCAAGAGGGCCAGTGTGGATCCCAAGCCACGGAGCCCTGTTTTCCATATGGTGCTGGTTTAGGGACGTGATGGGTGCCAGAGTAAGGGAAGTAGAGATTCTCACTTCGCGTTTTCAGAGAGCTGATAAGAGCAGGCAGGATGTGACAGAGGAGTTTCTCTGTGAAGTACTGGAGAAGGCAAAGGACCAATGCCTGGGCCGCCTATGAAAGTGAAACCCCAAGGTGTGAGCTGGAGAATATCTTTCCAAGGAGAACTGTATATAGGGAGTGGAGGCAGCCAGAGAGAGATGTCCGCTGTAGGAAGCAAAACGAAGGGCAAGAGCCCCTAGCCCTTTGAAATCAAAGTACTGGAGATGAGACATAGCTGCAGGGTTTGGTCTTTGCCTAGCTGGGTTCTAGTCTTGCTTTAGTCCGGTATTTCTGTACTGTGTCCCTATTCTTCCTCTTGGGAATGGTCATAGATACAGAATCTATACTGTGCCACTGTATGATGGAAGTATACGATTTGCATTTTTATTTTACAAGAGTTTATGACTAAAAGATGGTCTTGATTTAATAGAAGAGACTTGAGATTTTTGGACAGTGCTAAGACTGCAGATGCCTGTGAAAACATGTGATGTGGAATTTATGAAATTCACATTATTTTATGGCCATCAACTAGAGACAAAGCTGAGTGCAGCGGCTCAAATTAGAACTGTCCATTGTAGTCTCAAGCATGTGAATACTTGGTCCCCAGTTGGTAACACGGCTTGGGTAAACCTTCAGAGGTAGAGGAAGCACATGAGACAAGGTATAATTTAAAAATCTTGCCTGCTGTCAGTTTGTCTGCTTTGTGGTTTTGGTTCAAGATGTGTGCTCTCAGCATCCTTCTTTTAGGTCCATGGCTGCCGTTTGTTGCCATGACTCTGCTCAGCCATCATGGATTCGTATCCCTCAGGAATCATAAGCTAAAATAAACTCCCTCTTTTCATGTTGGTTTTTGGTCTAGGTGCTTTATTACAGCAATATAAAAGTCACTAATACATTCGTTCAGTTTGAAGAATGTGGTCTCCCTTGCAGCAAGCCCTGGGTTGAGCCTCCAGCAGTTCACAAAAATTGGGCATGGTGGTAGATGGTTGAAATCCCCTCAGAAGTTAAAGGCAAGGATGTTGAAGTTAAAACTATCTTAAAAGTTTGAGATCAGCCTACATAGACTGTTTGAGACCCTGTCTTTTAAAAGTCACAATAACTACATTATATTTCAATATAATATATTTCAATTTACATACCAACCACAGTTTCCCCCTCCCACCCCTCCTTCTACTCACCAACCCTGCTTCCCTCCAACTCATCTCTCATCCACTCCTCAGAAAGGGTAAGGCCTCCTATGGGAGTCAACATAACCTGGCACATTAAGTTGAGGGAGGACCAAGCCTTTTCTTCGTTTTATTTAAGAAGAATGGCATTAAGGTAGTTAATTGTGGACTGAATCAAGCACATAGGAGGCTGGAGTAGCCAAGCTAGCACCAAAAACAGTGACACGTAGTAAAAGGCAGAGTTGGCGCCGAAAGCGTGATAGCTGTGCCAAAAGTGTGAGAGCTAGAAAAAGGCACAAAACTCAAAAAACAGTGACATTACTTAGCCCATAAAAAATATTCCCAGCCAAGAAGGTGCTGAAGGGAAGCAAGGGGGGTGGAGACCTAACTTATTTACAAAAAGGATGATTGCAGTTAAAGATGGGGTAAGATGATTCAAAATACCTGGTGCCCTGGTGATCTCCATTAGGGGCTATAAGAGCTGAAGCTCATGCAGACATGATTGCTGATGTGATTGGTTAATTCTCCTTCTACTTCCTTTGAGATTTGTGGGGTTTTTGCTTTATAACTTGCATGCTGTAAGGAAATAAACAAGTTCCTGCTTGACTGGACTCCCCACTGTGTCTGATTGTCTCTAGTGGGGGCTTGGTGGCAAGCAGGGCACTTCCTCTCCTTAGCCAAGGCCAGTTACAGGCAGGTGGCTCAGTTCTTTATGGGGGGCAAGGGAGTGTTCTGCACAGGAATCCCACAGTTAATCACAACTGAGACTATAGAAACTGAAAAAAAGATTATGCAAAAAATAGAAACCTAATGAGTAAAATAATACTGCCTTAATGAGATAATTGTTATAAAACATCACACATGGAGCCAAATACATAAATGAATTTGGTTCTCATACTTGAAAGTCTCCTTAGATGTGTTTAAAGATTTTTTTACACTGGCAAGGCATTTTAGTAGAGAGAAAGAACTTTTAAAGTAACGATAGTGACAGACAAGTATATTTAATGAGAAACACATACTTTAAAAGTGAACAATGTTGTATTCAACTGTCTACTCCATCTGTCTACCTGTTCTCTGCACAGCCTATCTTATTCTATGAATAAGGTATTTTCCAGTAACTTAATCATTTTAAAATGTTGTCATTATTTGTGTTCAGCTTCATTTGTTTGTGGCATTTATTGAGTGCCTACACCTATGTGAGCATGCAATTTACACATGCTGTGTCAACTCTCCTAGCCAAGGTCAATGTTGGAAAGACTTGACAAAGTGCAAGATCAGTTTGCTTATATCCGTGTAACTAGTAAAAGGTGGACATAGAATCTGGCCCACTGTACAATGTACACAAAATGATCCACAAGCTCTTCTCTTTACAGTATCCCTGTTTTCCTGGCTTCCCTGCTTGACTATGTGTTTTCTAAACTTCAGACTGTTATTATTCATGGTGTTATTTCTAGGGACTTTTGGCATTCATCTTTTTTTCTTTTTTAATAATTTATTCAAATTCACTGTATGCACATTGGTTGAAGCTGTCAGATCCCCTGAAACTGTAGTTTTTCTCATTTTAAATCACAATATATTAGTCTTCTTTTCATTATCTCTTTGCAATTAAAATGAACTTTTGAATCAGTTTAAGGTGATGCAATCAACATGTTCTGAAACTAACAGGATATTTATGGTGCAGTAGTGCTCCTCATATGCTCTTGAAAAATAAAATTATTTTCATGAATATTTTTCAGACATGCATTCTAAATAGTTTCTGTGTAATAAAGGGTTGGCTCTGAATTAACAGTATGAGGGAAGTATGTACTAGTGATACCCCTGCTTCACCTATGAATTTGTGCAGAGCAAGAATGCTTGCTATCTTTTTCAAGAAAGTTCCAGCCTTTTATCCATAATGTTTTATCCTTTAGAGTAGAAGCTAACCAATGATAAATCCATCTATTTATTTCCTATATTCAGAGTATTTGCCAAAGATATAAATTATTAGAAAATGTTGTTATGATTTGCATTGCCTTATGTTTGTGTCATTTATTGAGCGCCTACATGTGGGCAATGAGCTTGATTGATTTTCAACCATTTTACCTTTGGCATGGCAAGTCAGTACTGTTCACGTTGGGAAAAGACAGATTGGAAGAGCAGTGTGTTTACATTCATACAACTGGTAAAAGCTGATACTGATATCTAACTCAGTTATATTGAATTGTAACACCATCCTTCTGAAAGCAACATAGATCTAATAAGAGTGTGAGAAGAAAGAAGACTAAGAGAGTGGGAAGATGATTATGACCAACCACAGCAATGAGCAATTGAAATTATACTTTTCATTATTGACTTCTTTTTTTTTTTTGAGATATCACTAGATATGTGGATGGCTTATATAGCATCCTGACTGTGCTGGGAAGTATCTGTATTCTTGTTATTGTTGCTAATTCCTAGAGAGTTTTTGTAGGAACTCCCAGTGATTATAATACCATAGGGTGCAGATACCTCAGAAAGGAGCCAAACTCTGACTTATAGTTTCTGTAGACATGATCAAAATAGTGTTTGTGAAACACGAAAATGAGCTTTAATGGGGCTCAGTTATGCTGGAAGACTACTGGGAATTGCCAGGTTTCTTGTCATGGAGCAGCCTTCCACAGATACTTTTCTTTCTCCTCTCAGTGTATAGTTTGAAACTTACTACTTTAGCACTAAACTATTAATGTGCTTTATTGTCTTCAATTTTTAAAACGTTGACTCTGTTTGATTTAATTCTATTACACTAGACATTAATTAAGAATTCTTACTCTCCTAGACTTTTTTCCAAATAATTTAAGATAGTAGAAAAAAATGTACCACCCTGAAAAGGTGGTTTTACCATACTAAAAGTGCTTACTTTTCCACAAGGCTTCATCCCTTGATGCTTATATCCCTGCATTTTCAGTCTTAGGCAAAAACCTCTAAATTCTTCAGGGCCAAAACCCATTTTTCACATCCCATACAATCATTTATTGTTAATAAAAAATTGCAAGGCCCTACATTCACTGTGACTCACCCTGTAACATGATAGAATACTACTATTTATAACTTTAAAATATAGAAAAAATTTTAACTTTTAGGTTCTGTAAACACGTTATTATAGAAGAGAAACCACCACTTTTTCATGATATGAAGATTTTCTAGCAAGCTGGTTTCTTGCTGTCTTGCTTCCATATCACAGCTGTGTTCTCTGTATAGTTTAGGGAGGATGTAGTGAATGTACTGTCCTGCTTGGTAATCAACTGCTTTTTCTAGTTTGAGGAGAAATACTAGGAAAGAAACTAAAATAACTGTAGCCTGACTCCCAAATATATAGATGATGTCAAAGAATATATGTTCAAATGTTCACAATATTCTTAACATTTCTGACTTCCCACTAAAGGAGGGCCATAGTATTGATGATATGACAAAGAATATACAATTTCTGGGCACTTCATTTTTACATTATCAAGTTTTTAAAGGCATTGGCAATTTCACAGAGACCCAATGGAATGTGTATTATTTTTAATAACAGCAAAAGGAAAAACATGTTCATATAAGAGAAGGAGTAACCAAGAGCTGGTCTTTCTTCTTCTTTTTTTCCCCCTAGAACCCTCCGTGAGACTAGCTTTATTCAAAAAACACAAAAATGAAGTTCGTGTTACAAAGTCATCGAAGAGGTCACAGCTGAGGAGGGTCAGTTACTTTGAAGGTAAGGTTTAATGTAAGACACAGAAAGATTAAAATGTTCTGTAAGGATAGAAAAAAGGTGTTAAAACCTTTACAGCCCTCCTACGACCTAAAGTACACACATATATGTATGCATATGTGTGTTTGTGTAAAATAGCCTCGAAGAATTAAATATATTTATCAAAATAAAAACCCTATTTACAATGCCGATACAAATGAAAACCCTATTTTCATTTGTGTTAGTGTTTATCTAGATTTTATGTGCCTTTGATTGTTGTATAAATAACCATGTAATAATGTATCATCAGTTTTAATATTGATATAAAATCTTAATGAGTACAAATTATAATAGCTTGAATTAGTGAGACTGACCACATGATATTCTGATCCATTTATAG
Organism: Neodon shergylaensis; assembly: GCA_025134845.1. Classification (NCBI taxonomy): domain Eukaryota; kingdom Metazoa; phylum Chordata; class Mammalia; order Rodentia; family Cricetidae; genus Neodon; species Neodon shergylaensis. The sequence continues at coordinate 14,873,126 of JABTXL010005037.1, read as the reverse complement.
AATGTCAACTGTTGTTAAAAAGTACAAATTATACTTTGTTATATTGAAAGCTTTCTCAGTTACTTTTAGAATGAAGGTTTTCACGTCCAGTTCACAAGTTTCCTTTCTGACTTCACCATACCAAAGAATTAAATTCTCGTATCATTAAACAGAACCATAATGTGACTTACCAGTTTCATACCTATTTGTAGTACTAAAATTTTATTATTTATGCTACCCATACTTCCTGATAATTATTTATAACAGAGGGAAAAGGCATGTACTTTTGAATGGAAAATAACTATTATCTTCTTATTTTTGTGTAATAAATCTTAAAAAGCATACATTATTGATAACGTGATCAAGAATGGGTTCATTGTGATTTGCATTTCATTATGATTTGAAAGTCACTAAGGTATTGTGATGTAGAGTAACATATTCAAGTATGCATGACCAGAAGACATGACATCTAGAGTTTTCTTGGAAGTCTATAACAACAAGCAAATATTTTAAAAAATACATAAAACATGTGCGGAAGGTGATTGAGTTTATTGCTTGAATAGTTTATGGCATGTATGTATGTATATGGTATTATCCATTAGATTGTTTTAATATTTGCAATTTTTCAAGGTAAGACAATTTCAAAATTTAGTGTACACTGAGGGTGTCAACTCAGTATTTGTACTGGAGAGTCGACTCATTGGTTAACAGCAGAGGATACTCTTTAATAGGACCCGGATTCAAATCCAGCATCTACTTGGAGACTTGCAATTATCGATGACTCCAGTTCTAGAGTATACAAAACACCTGCTAGCCTCCTCAGGCACAAGGTACACACAAAGTACACAGACCACATGCAAGCAAAATTAACTATACCCATAAAATTAAAAATAAAAGCCTCAATATTTTAGGAAATATTGTAATAGAATTAAATTAGATTTCCAAAACTAAAACAAGCCTGGACTTTCAAAAAGCATTCTATTCCTACTATTATGTTAGCTAGCAGTTCACTCTTTTCATAAGTAATAATAACAGTTGTGGTAAGATTAGCATCAATTCCATCGATAACTTTCCTCTGTTGAATAAAGACATCCTTACTACAGAAAGTAAGTACCTAGAAGAAAGAGACATTTAATTTAGATGACTTGAACGTTCAGAAAGAGCTCTATCCTAAAATGTTCCAGTGTATTCCCAGTTCCTACCCATGAGAGTGCATGTGAAGAGCATATTTTTTTTTTGTTTTTTAACTATGAACCAATACAAAATACGCTAAAAAAAAGTTCACAGTAGGGACAGAAGATGTTCTATAGAGCATGGGGTTTGCACATAAGTTTTTTTTTTCTAGACAGGGTTTCTCTGTAGCTTTTGGTTCCTGTCCTGGAACTAGCTCTTGTAGACGAGGCTGGCCTCGAACTCACAGAGATCTGCCTGTCTCTGCCTCCCGAGTGCTGGGATTAAAGGCATGCGCCACCACTGCCCGGCCTGCACATAAGTTTTATCTGCATAATTGTATTTGTTTTTTTTCTTCCATGCAAAATGTGTTTGTTTTGGTGTTTTAAGTTTTGTATTGCAGACCTCCTAAATATTTGGAACTTCCTTTATTATACTGAATGATTATTATGTATAGATGATAGATAGATAGATAGATAGATAGATAGATAGATAGATAGATAAATTTCCCAACTTGTGGGTATTAGTTATTGTGGTTATTCTAAGGTGTTTGATTTTAAGGAATGGGCTTTGACAAGAATGGTTCTACATGAGAAAAAATTCCAATTAATATGCTAGCATTTGTCTCTTTAAAAAGACATGTTAAAGATAAAATGCTAGTGTCAAGTCCAGTCTTTACAATCAAATGCCTTAGGAGCGCATTCTCTTTGGAGGGATTCCTTACTCAGCCTAGACATAGGGAGGAAGGTCTTGGTCTTACCTTGAAGTGAAGTGTCAGACTTTGTTGACTCCCCATGGGAATACTTACCCTTTCTTAGGAGTGGATGGAGGCATGGAGTGGAGGGAAAGGTAGGGTGAGAGGAGGCGAGGGAGTGGGTATAGGGATAGTTATGTAAAATTAGAAAAGATTATATTTAAAAATTCTTAATTAAAAAAGGGAAAAAATGATAAAATTCCATGCTGTCTCATATGCTTCTCTGAACTCAACCTGCAACTAGACATATGTTTGCTGATGCAGAGGGAAGCTTAATTGAGCAGGCTAACCTACTGAGCTGCCCAGTGGTTGGTATATTTTGAAACCAAGTTTTTTTTTTAATTTTGAGATACAACTTGTATGTTATATGGAATATTTTAAGATTACAATTCAATTAATCTTACTGTTACATAACCAGCATTACCTTTTAGTTTTAGAACATTAAAACTTACTTTCCCTTAAGAAAAAAACTAAAATAAAATTAATAGTCAGATTCTGAATCCCCCATGAGGGAAATGAAAATTAAATTTGCTATAGGTTTTAGATTAAATAACTCCATGTGGAATAATATCTCATGACTATGGTATGCCGGCATTGTTTTTTAAATTTTCTTATTATCCTCAAATTAGATCATAGTATTATTTGAATATTGATTCTAAAATTCTAATTTATTTTATAGTAACATTGTAGGAGTTATAGAAAACCATTCTTTTTCAATTTTTCAGTCATGACCATGTGAAATGTCAGAGTCTTGCAAATTGTGTTGAATGCTTTGTTTCAGATATCAATAGACAAATGATGATATCCACATGCGAAATGTGGTTACACCTGAGGAATATTTTATATGGAATTAATTATATTAAATAGCATGATGTAAAAATCTTACCATTCATCAGTCCATTTTTATAAAATACCTGTTTATATCAATTGCCACATTCGTGAAATGAAGAAAATGACTTCATTAAACCTAGTCAAGGCTAGGCTTTGATCACGTCTGTATGCAGGTTACCCAGAAGTATGCCATGTGTCAGATATTATTTGATTCTTCCTATAAGACTGAGGGCCTAAAATTATATACATCTATTACAGGGCTGCTTGCTTGTTTGATTGTTAGGTACCTCTCTTCGTTTACCTCTGCTATCACATATAATTCTCACTTGGGTTTAAAAATCTAATCTTGCCTTGAAGGTCAAAACTCTATATTCCCTTGAAAGGCTCTGATCAGTTAAGAATCCTGAAGTCACCCTTCAATGTTTGCTACTGACCTAAGAGGAAGCAGAGTTGCCGTGTTCTAAGTGTGGATGCCGCAAGTTGTCTAACACAGCTTAATTCTTTAAAAACAAATAGCTGTTTCAACTATCTGCTTTAATTATGTTCTATAAATAAATAGTAAATCAGAGCAAGTAAATTTAAATATTTATAGTATGGCATTCATGAAACCGCTTTACAACGAGATTTACAGGTTCAAACAGTAAAAAGCGATATATGAATGCTCATGTCACTATCTTGGATAGTCCCTGCTGTAAGTTATTTTATTCTTTTTAATGTTCATTGATAAATCATGATTATATAAAATTATAAGGAACGACATGAACTTTTGAATATGTATACCACATGGCATGATTAAATTTAGCTAATCAGTCTATATATTACTTCAACTACTTATAATTTTTATGCTGAAATATTTAAATTATTCCATTAACTATTCTGAAGCAAACAATGTGTCATTATCTTCTCTATTAACTTTGATGTATGTTGGGACTCAACACCTGCTTTTCCTGCCTAGGTCTTAATCAGCATTTTCTCATTCCTTCACTCTCCCTACCTTGACTTTTGGAACCTGTTTTTCTACTCTCCATGTTCATCAATTCAACATGACTAGATTCCACTTAGAGATACATGATATGCCTTTTGTGTTTTCTATATCGTTTACAGTAATGTCCTTCGATTCCATTCATGTTGTCACAATAATCTGATTTTCTTCACCTTTTTTATTTTATTTTTGTTTTTCGAAGCAGGGTTTCTCTGTGTAGCTTTAGGGCCTGTCCTGGAACTAGCTCTTGTAGATTAGGCTGACCTCGAACTCACAGAGATCCACCTGCCTCTGCCTTTCTTGTGCTGGGATTAAAGGTGTGCATGTGTCACCACCGCCCAACATCCTTCACACTTCTTAAGAAGTAATAATATTTCTTTCTATATGTATATGATATTTTCTTTACCCACTCATGTTTTACTAGACTCTTCAGTTATTGATATATTTTGGTGACTATGTTTAATGCAATAAACAGGGTCTTCCAGAGATGTGTCTAGCATTCTGTCATCATTACTATTAGATAATTATCCAGTGGTGAGATTGATAGATCAAATGATACTTTGATATTACTTGATCAAATGATACTTCTATATGCAGTTTTCTGAGAAATTTCCATCATTCTTTAATTAATAGCTTGTGCTATTTTATATTCCTCTAACCATGTATATTTGTTCCTTTTTCTCTACATGATGCCTTTTTACCCTTTATGTTTATAATAAAATCCATCTTGCAAAAGTATACAATATTTCATTATGGTTTTCATTGTCCTTATGTTAGTGATTCTGAACATTTTCTCATATACAGTTTGGTCATTTGTATGTCCTTTTTTATAGATGATGGATGGATAAGTAGATAGATGATAAACAGATAGTTGATAGACAGACAGAAAAATGATAGGTAAATAGATATATAGATAGAGGATACATAGATAGATAGATAGATAGATAGATAGATAGATAGATAGATAGATA
>JABTXL010005037.1:14694956-14868429 GCA_025134845.1 Neodon shergylaensis | reverse complement strand
ATAGATAGATAGATAGATAGATAGATAGATAGATAGATAGATAGATAGATAGATAAAATTATGATATGTATATTAAACTTCTTCCTGTGTCATTGTTTTTCAGTTCCCTCCATACTTTTTAAAGTGGTTTCATTTCAATTTTTTTGAAAAAACTATCCATTCCATATTGCATATTCTTGGGACTTATGTGTGAAAATGAGGCTAACCATGAATGCGTGAGTTGACTTCTAAGTTTTATGACCCACTTCATTTGCTCATGTGTCTGTCACCATGCCAGCATTATGCTGCTTTGATGACAATCATTTTCTAATAAATGTTGAAATCGGAGAATTTGATACCTTAAGCTTTGCTCTCTAAACTTATGATAGCCTTAGCTCTTTTGTGGTTCCATGCAAATTTAATAATTTTATTACATATATGTGAAAAATATCCTTGAATTTTGATACAATTCCATTGAAGTTTTACAAAAGTCTTGCATGAAGATGTTGACAAGAAAAAATTTTCAGCCCTTTTGTGTTTGTAAATTTGTATATAAGGATTTTATTGTTGTTGCTTTTGTAAGTAACTTGTTGATTTAATTTCATTTTAAGCTTTCATAAATACCTTTTATACATATGTAGAAACACTACTCACTTTTTGTATTTTAGTGCACTACTGAATTTATATTTATATATTAGGATTTATATTTATATATTAGGATTTTTGTGGTAAAAGAGTACGTAAGACTATGATGTCAACAAATAGAGATGGTTACTTTTTTACACATTAGAATGCCTTTTCTATTTTTGTCTTGACTAATTCCTGTAGACAGAGCTACTAGTACCCTGTAGTCTGACTAGACATCAGTATCATTTGATCATAACAACTTGTATTTGAATTTTATTAGCTATTGTCTGTGTTTTCTTCAGGGGGCTAACTTCTGCTACTTCACTATTTTGTGTTTCATTTTAATTATTTTTTTATTTTTAAGGTTTATGTTTTTACTAGTTTTTAAATTATGTGTGTGCGTGTGTGCATGCATGTATTCGTGTGTGTGTGCGTGCATTTGTGCAAGTGTGTGTACACGGTGGTGTGTATATGTGTGTGTATATGTATGTGTGCAGATGCTCACAGAGCTAAGGGTAAAGTGTTTCATCCTGAAGATGGAGTAAGAGGCACTTATGAGCCACTCAGTAACAGTACATGGAACTGAACTTTAATCCTTTGAGAGATATGCTTAATCATAGTCATTAATTAGTATTCATAAAATTGATTGGAATTATACATAGTTTGGTGAGCGCTAACAGTATGACCTGAGATCCTGTTTGCAAAGGACATAAATACACATCATACTTACATAGTAAGTGGTCCAAAACTAAAATTTTCGGCAACGTTAATTGATTCTAAGTTAATAGCATTTTAATGCTTAAAATCTGAATTTATTATTAAAACTCCGAGTTTCCTCTCTTTCAGAGACTCTCATACATGTCTAATAACTGTGAGAAATCAATGATTTAGAAAGTTTGAGAAGTGACTTGTCCAAAGTCATATCAAGAGTAAGAACCTGTAAGGGAGCTGATTTCTTCATAAAGCCAAATCTAGGAGAATCAAAACATAATGTATGCTTTGAAGAACAAGATTTCAGGGTATACACTTTAGAATTAAATTACTGATAAAAATAGAAACTAATATATTAGGTAATGCAAAACTCTAGGAGATTAATGGTGTATTTCATTTTAATTCTTGTATCCTTGTTGGCACCAAAATAAAGGAAGAAGTAATTTTTCCCATCATTGCAATTAATTTTTGATGTTTATCCTATAATTAGCTACTAATATTGACATTATGATAATGCTACATTTTTGAGAACCAAATCTATTTGTCTTTGGATTCATGTTAACCAATGGCAATATTTTGATTCACATCTGTTCATTTTTTTGATCCTCAGGAAGCTTCACACACAGTCCTAAAGTAAACAATGTATTTTTACTTCATTTCTGCTCATTTATATATAAACGACATTCCTTCCCCACCCTCATCTACTGAGCTTCTAAATTTGCTACTTCTAAAGCAAAAGAAAATTTATAATTTTAGTATTAGCCAGGGGGAAGAAATGAAGCTGGAAAAATTGGGTCTAGCCTGACAACTTTCTCAGGGAGAGAGTTTTAAGTCTCTGTTCGTCATTCCCTGGAATGATTTTACTTGATTTTAAAGTCAAGTTTTCTTACATCGCAGCATGGTGCTGTCATCACAAACATGAATCCTATTTGTCCTCTTATAAAATGGAAGATTTACAGATACCATATGTTCCTATATGCCATAAATGCTTAAATATTTTGTATTAACTTTTCAAGTAATGAAGACATTTGAAAAACTTTAATTTCTATAATTTTAACTTCAGAGCACCCTAATCAAACCATCCTCTTTTGTGGTATTTTTTGCTTTATGATTACAAGCATTTTCTTCTTCTTTCTCCATTTTAATGACAGGTTGGAGCACAAAATCATTGTTTTAGAGTAGGTTTTGTGTTTCTATAACTGTATATAAAATACTTGCTAATAGTGTTCAGTGTTTATATATTAAGAGTTAAAAGAGATTTGCTAACATTTATACTGACTAGCATTTAGCCACAGGGAATGTGGGAACAACAAGATTCTGAAAGCATCCTGCTAAGAGATGTCTGTAGTCTTGTTTTTCTGGAGTAAAATACATTATTAATCAGACTAGACATAGCTACAATGATTTAGAAAATATAGTTTGTCAGTAGCTAGGTTTCCTATAATTGCTATAATTTGAATTACTGTATTCTTACCACATTATGAATATCTTATATCATCTCTAGTATTCAATGATGTTAGTTGTTGAGGTCAAGGCCTTAGAGCCATGAAGACACATGTACCATTGAGTGGGTTTGACCTGACTCCCTATGTGTATAAAAGACAAGAATTGTGTTCACATGCAACATGACATGACAATACTAAATGTATGCCTTTAAAGAAAATAATTTTTAAATTTTTGATGAGAAAATAAAATATCTTTCATCATAAAAGTCTGACGTTTTGGAGCCCATTCCATATGAATGGATATCTTGCTCAGTCTACATACAAGAAGGAGGGCCTTGATCCTGCCTCTAGTGATTTGACATACTTTGTTGACTCCCCATGAGAGGTCTTAATCTCTCTGAGGAGTGGATGGGAAGTAGGCAAGGGAAGAAGGGGAGAGTAGAAGGAGGGGCAAGAGAGGAAACTGATATTGGTATGTAAAATTTAAAAAAAAAATGTTAAAAAAATAAAATAAAGCTAGGCAGTGGTGGCACACACTGTTAATCCCAGCACTCAGGAGGCAGAGGCAGACAGAACTCTGTGAGTACAAGGCCAGCCTAGTCTACAAGAACTAGTTCCAGGACATCCAGGGCTTATAAACAGAGAAATTCTGACTCAAATACCAAATAAATAAATAAATATCAAGGTCTATTCCATCCAGTTCCTGGCAAGTATTACCTTCTTGAAAAGGAAAGAAAGAAGAGGGGCAGTGTGGGAAGGAGAAATGAAAATGGGGCAGGGAGAAGGAGGAAAGGAAATGAGAGGAGAAGAGAGGAAAGAAGCAAATGATAATTTTGACCCACTGGCTCAGGAATCTGCATGCTTGTTTTCCAACTTGTGGTGCTGTTTTGGGAGGTTGTGGAATATTCGGGAGGTGGATTCTTGCTGGAGCATGTCATAGAGAGTGAACTTTGAGTGGACCTAATAGTATTATTCTGCTAAATTGACTCCTATATTCTTATCATTATACTCACTTGTATATTCATGTTTCACCTAATTAGAGAAGCTTCTCCTTTGTTTTATTTTCAGTTAAAATATAATTACATCACTTGTTCCTTTCCCTTTTCCTTCATCCAAAACATCCATATTACCCCTCATTTAACCCCACCATTTCTGTTTCACTCTCTCTCAGGTTTATGACTTCTTTTTCTTTTTCGGTGCTTATTTTTTACACATACACATATGTGTGTGTGTGTATATATATGTGTGTGTGTATATATTGTATATATATATGTATAATATATATATTACAACTATATTTATCAGAGAAGCTTCTTTTGCAGTAGGTAGTAATACAGAGAAGCAAAAGTACCAACATCCAGAAAATAGGAGACTGTAGAGTTCTCAGTTCTAAATGGAATACACAACCCCTCGTTCTAAGGCACTGGGATCATCATGTAAGAAAACCCCAAAAGATAAAAGTTTTGCAAAATAATTAGGATAGAATGTTATAAGACAAACTAAACACAGATTGCTGGTAATGGAGTTAGTTCTTTGGCAGAAGAGAAACACATGATAGGGAGTATCATATATAATAAATATTTAAATGTATGAAAATAAAACTACGTAGTATTCTATGGAAGAAATGTAAGGAAAACCAAATGTGAATGAAGACAGACATCACAAAATAATCCCACACCAGTTCAGAATTATGAATAACAAAGGGTTATTTATTTAAGGTAAACTTACAGATCACTGTCCTAGACAACAGTCCTCTGTGCAAACAGGAACAGAGTCTAGCAACTGGAAGTGAGAGCCAGAAGCAAGAGAGAAAAGCACATGCTTTTCAGCTGCATTTACAGTATAAGAGACCACGCCCAAGTGGGCTGGTATCTTAAATACTTTTGACTGAAGGAGCAGAATACAGGTGATTACATGGGCGACAACCCACATACAATATCATGAGGAGCAAACCCCGTGTATAAAGATTCTATGTGGGAATCCTTATAGACAGGTGATTCTCTCCCAGAACTGTGGTCATAGGTGGCCATAACCAAGCCTCTCATATTCATCCTTTCCCCTTTAACATTTCATACAAAATTTCAAGCCTGACATATCTACTATGAAGTGTCTTCTATACTCTAGACCTGCTTGATCCTTTGTACTACATCTTTGTTAAAAGTATCATTAAATCATTTATTTACTTTTTCTGGAAAAAAATAAATCATTCATATTTTAAGTTTTAAATGTAACGACTGCCACCTTATATCACATTGTCTCGAAACAGCCTGTTTTCATCCTAAAATCTATACATCTGTCTTGCATAAACTATTATCTATATTTCTACTGCTATGTCTTTCTAAACCATAATTCTTGTTTTATTTTCCCTCTTGTCTTTTTTTGCTTGTTTTAAGACAGAGTGTCATTACGTAACTTAGTATTGCCTCGTACACAATCTTCCTGCCACAGCCTCCAAATTGCTAGGATAAAATGCAATCCTGGCATTCCTGCCCTACTAAAACCATAATCTTGCCTACAGCTGACCATCACTGAAAACTGTTTAAACACCATTTCCTCTAGCAAAAATCCCAAGTCTTTAGACTGCAATGTCCTTGGTTTCCTGTTTGCAAACTACTTTTCCATTTTAACTTCATAACATTCTTCCCCATCCCAAAATAGATCCTGAGAACACTGGACTTTAATATTTCTTCAAATGTTAATAAACCAGTTGTTCTTTTTTAAAAAAATTCTCATCCTCATTCTTTTACATTTTTCAGAAATGCCCTTCCTCAGTCTTCCGTATCAATTGTCCTTGCTCTTCACGGTTCAAATAAATAAAATTTCCTCTCTCAGTCATTCCTAATTCAGCCAACCTTATACTTGATTCTACACTTACCTGTGCTATTAACGGTCTTCTCCAGATCGCTAGTCTTTAAAGTTCAGGAATCAAATCTTGGCCATATGCCTGAAACCCCCTGCCCTTAGGACTCACTAGCTGTATTGGCTTTATTTCTACTAGGCACTGAAGAACTGTTTGTTGGATTACTATACATTTCAGACTTCAAAAGAAAAAAACAACTTTGGTTCCTTAGCAAACTCTTCCTGTCAATTACTAGTCCTCAAATTCAGATACTGACCAGTTCCCAACTTAAACTTTTTAATATGTTCAGTGTTGTATGTTCTATTCTCAGTCACCCTGAGATCAATTTAGCAAACTTCATAATGCATTCAAAGTTATGCTCATGGACCCTAGCCAACTGTGTTGATCTTAAAAACCTTAGAATACATATCATTCCTTCATTTTTAGTGTTTCTTCATTTTACAAACATTACCTGAAAGAATGAAATTAAACATATTGACAATATATGTCCTATGTGTGAGAAAAAGCTAAATGACTGGCGTGTTTTTAGAGATTCCATAGTGCTTTGGGGAGACTTTGAGATCGTATGTTTTATCCTAAGGCTGCACTTCCATCTATAAGGTATTTCTGCATTCTTGTTTTATTTTAAGAAATAAAAATAAAAGAGCCAAAAATAGTCCAAAAATTAGATTGTGGACTCCGGACTCTTAAATTTAAATCCAACGTTTGCTCCTTAGCATTTCTGTGTCTGCTTTCTAGTTTTAACGTAAATAAACATTAGAGAAATAATGTATAATTTGGAGCTCAGCAAATGAATTAGTACACATAAAACACTGGAACTACTTTTAGCTCTTGCCAGTATCAAAACCAGTAGTCATTTGCAATAAGATTATATTTAGAATTTAATTCTATTATAGTAACTGGATACATTTTGATGTATTTCATATTGAATGTAGTTTGCATAAGTAGGTGGTATGTGGTGAGATGTGTATTATTCTGCTTAGGGAATTATTCTTGAGCGCAAAAGAATTTTCCAGGTTCTGGCAAATGGGTAAGATACCGAATCTAGTCAGTGATCCATTCTACTTAAAAATCTACCTGAATAAATTTAATAAACTCCCTTAATCCAGATTTTTCAAGGTGATGTCAATCAATCAATCAGTCACACTTCTGGCATTAACCTACCACCCCCATTTATATGTTGTCCCTGGTTATTTCTTCTCTTTGCCCTGTACAGGGTCCTGAACTTAGGTAGCCCACTGAAGCATGAACAAAAGAAGAATCTGATATCTCCAAACATTCCAGTCATAAATCTAATTACAGAAATTAACTTAGTTTTTATCCTTCACTTAGCGATAAAATATTTTGATTCAGATATTGATATGTGTTTCATAAAGATAAAATTTGCATTGCCATTTTATTCAGACACAGAGAAAACCTCACACACCTAGAACTCCTCAGCACATAGAGTTAATTGATTCCCAGTGCTTCTTACGATTCTAGCACTTAACTTTTTAAAACATTTTTAAGTTGTTTATCAATATGAGAAATAATAATCACTTGAAGATTGCTAAAATATATACTATGGATTTTGTATCTAGTACCATAAACTGTATATGAGATTTTTTTTCTCTTTTATGGGAAAAAATTATGTGAAACACCTTCTGGAAATTTATTAAATGGACTTCTATCACAAGGAATGCTTAAACTTAATTTTAAGAAACTAAACTATATTTACTATATGGTTAGCATTTTTATCACAACCAAAGGCTAAATCAACGTTGCAAGTTTCTTTAAACAATATGAATAAATGACTGTCATGCTTATGTCCAAATTGTCTTGTGTTTGTGGTGGTGTGTAACTTAAACTGCTCTCCAACGATTGTGCCCATCCCCGCCCTGTCTTCACAGATACACATCTGCTCATCTTTCTGTCTGATGAAGAACATTTTATAATTGGTATATAATGCCAAACTGGAATTTCCACCTCTTAATATATTTTCCGCTATCAAAGTCTAAACGAAACTAAGCTTTTACATTAAAAAGCCTTTATTTTTTTAACTATGATACAGTTCTGTTATTATAAAAATATGTATTATGTTATTAAATATGATATTATGTTGCTATATGTTGGCAGCTAATACATTTGAAAAATAATGTATAAAATATTTTAAAAAACTCATACTTATGATTATAATTTTATTTTATCAGAATACGGTGTCTGAATATGTCCTCACAATGCTATAACAGCATCACCTTTTATAATGTTTCTTAAAAAAAAGAAAGTCATTTATTAAAACCTATACCCATGTTCAGTAATTCATGTAGCCATCTTGAAATTTAAAAGCCGCACATCAACTGTTCCATCAAACACCTGACTTATTTGTCTCACTGATAAGAAGAAAACTTGAAGAATAAAAACAATGATTGGGGTGGTTGCTACAGCACTAGAAGAATACACCTTTTATAGGATTTTATTTGACTATCAGCTGAAATTGCGTGTGCCAAGACGTAGGTTAGTTGAAACCCCCTACAAACCGAGCTTACAGAAACAGAAATTGACCCTTCTAATATCGTGTTTTTCAATACATCACAAGAATGCCTTTCTCCAAAGAGTGTAAGATCTGTATCTTGCGATGTGATGAAATGTTTTTTTTTAATTCTATAGAAGAGGAGAAATATCTTTCTTAAAATTCAAAATCATGTAGCTAATGTGAGCACACACAATAAAGCCCTCCACACTGAAATATTTTCTCATTTTTTAAGAGAATTAATGTCTCCCCACCAACCCTTTAACATGTAAAATGAGTAAGTTACTTGTGTCCAGTACATCCAAAAAAGAGCCAGGATAAAATAAACATAAGGGGTTGGATATCTTGGAAAAAATCTGTCATGGGTTTGGGTTAATCATCTCCAGAAGAAATTCAACTTGATGCCTGAAATGTAAGACTTCTTGGAGAAAGCAGAAAGGCCCGAGGCAGTGTTGATCTGAAAGAGTGCTCTCCGTGGGTCAGGTCTGCTCTGCTGGCAGAGTGCAAAACCAGTTCACAACCAAGGCCTCTGAAGAGCTGTAAAAGACTGCAGGGGCCTTCCAGTGCAAGCACTCCAGCTTCGGTTACGGAGTTTTAATAGCCTGGTTTCTTATTATAAGATAAAACTTAAAAATAAAATCCGTGCTTAGTTTTCCAACCTTCTGTCTATCAGTGATAGAACTGCTGGCCTCTGATATCGTGGAGCAAAGCAATAGGGATAATTCTTAATTCCAGCAAAGATAGTTAGATGTATTTGTGACTAGGTTCCACATTTATTTCATGCAGTGTCAGGTCCTACCTAGGCTTTGGGGCATTTTGGACATGTAATCACTTTGGCTTGGTTGTCTTCCTTCCCTGACCATATGGGTATAAAACATACCTTTTTGATCCATGAGACTTTATTGTATCAAATTTGATTACTGCTTTAAAAAGTAATCATTTTTATTATCAAGAATTATTTGCTCTTCAGGAAAAATTGTCAAGTATGGTGTAATTCTTTTTAAATATTTACTCTTCATTCCCCCAACTTCCTCTTGTTTTCCCTTTTATATCATCAGAAATATATATTTAATTGAAATAGTATCAGGCAGATATAAAAACAGAAGAGAACTTACCACATGCATGAACTTAACAAAAAGAATACAGGGACAATATGTGATCTTATCCTTTATGATAATAAAATGGGTTGCTTAAATTACCCCAGTGTTTGCAAACTATTTAGAAGAAAAAGAACATAAAGAAATAATTTAGTTCCTCTCATTTTACACTTCAATTTTCATTGCTAGAATCTACCAAAAGAGTTAAATTTAAGTATTTTTAATCAAAGTAACCATACCTGCTCCAAAGTTCACTGTTTTTGTAGACTTATGTGGCTTTTGCTGACACTCTCATGAAATCTGCTAATCCTAGATTTTTCCTAATATTGCAATAATCATAGAGGTGTAGCTTGTCTAGATCGGGTAAAGAAACAACAATCTTTGCAATGTCGAAGTCAATCATTTGAATGAATAGAGTCCACTTAGGACTATTTGAAATGCTGAAGCATTTCAAATCCTTTTCCATTTGACCACTGGATGACCTGATAACTATTTCCTGTCCCTCAGTAAGGTTGTGACCCAGGTCTAAGAGTGCGAAACCCGGATAATTTTAGAAACCAATCAGATGCCATAGTATGAGAGAAGAGAGTTTCACTAAATTCTTTCTTTCAAATGGAAATCATGTATCTTAAATACAAAGGTATAAAAATACAGTGTGTTACCTCTATGCTCTGACCATATTAAAACTGTCTAGATAGTGATGCTCTTGTCATGGGGGATTAAAAATCAGCAGCATTTTCTGAAACAAAAACTTGCATCCAATTTCTCATTTCCCTTCTATTCACATAATTTAAATATTTTAGAAATGCCCTCTATGGAACAATATTGCTATTATAATAATCTACCAATAAACTTGCAAACAAGTTATACTAACGTAAGCTGAATTGTGTATACCTATAGATACATACATGTGTGCAGCATTTATACCTGTGGAAAGACAGAACAAGAAAAAAGGGAAAATCTTGCCTCTGCCCCAGAGCAGGCAGGCATGTGTCTAGCCGCCTTCTGATCTGTTAAAACAGCTCAGACAATTGAATTAAGGGGAGGAAGACTTTTACATGTGCATTTTGCTGATCTGAAAATGTAATTGACCATAGTTTGCTTTGATAATTTTTTTTCCTTTTCCAAAACTTGGATGTGAAATATATTGTTATGAAATGTTAATTGTTTTAATGAGGTCAAGAAGTGTTTCCTTAAAATAACAATTTTATGTTTAACATAGAGTTGATGTTTCCCCTCCTTGGAAAGATAATGAAGTCATAGATTACAAATATATTAGAACTAAATTTTTAAAGTAAGATATGAAAATGTGTATGTTGAGAAGTTGTTGAAATTGACATTAACTCTAAACAGTGTAAGCTGTAATTTACACTTTTATCAAGAATGACATAATTTATCAGACAACAAATTCTCAGTTTTTCTCTAACATATTCTAAAAGAATGCTTTAAAAATAGACAAATTCTCACTATAAAGATGACCAATGCATTTTAGAGTGTAACATATTACTCCCAAGGTACACACGTTTTTCCCTGGTATACTAACTGAAAAGTCATGAAAAATAAATAATTTCAGTGTACTGAGTTGAATGCTGATATATTACCAGTGTATTTAGGATATCATAATTTGGTTTATTGTCAGCTTCATTTGGAACTGTACATGGAATTGTCTTTACTTATGTTGAATTTAAATGTTAAATTTAAAGGCATTCAAAATCAAGATAAAAATCATTATCAAGCTTATTAAATCATCATATTACTTTGACTTTCTTAATTTTTGAACAAATGAAATTTCACAGAAAATAATTTTTCTAGACATTATTTGTGAAAACTATGTAGAAATAAGAATATACATTCAGATTCAAAAATTTAAGCTTTAGATATTGAAAATACCTCCATAATCAAAATTGTATTATCGTGTGAGTACTTTAAATATTTACTACTAAATTTAAAAAAATGTTACCTAGGGGTTCAAGAAAGTAAAATTAAAAATTAATAAAATTCAAATTGCTTATCGTATATTATAAACAAATATAATGCAATATAAATCTCCTGTAAATTTGAAGGGAAGTCCATTTAATGTTATATTATTACTATTTAATTTGAGTAATGTTTAAGGCACAAAAATATAAATATTTTTCTATATACTAAATACTATTTATACATTTTATAGTTTTTCCAAAAAATGCTTTCTGAGATTCAGTTCCTTCTTAGTAAAACACATTCAAATGACATTGATACAATTCAGTGACCAATGCAGACACTGAAATGAAATGTTTTGCTTGGTTACGAGAGTTTAGGATGGACAACAGAAATTCGTGAAGCATCTACTTGATCAAAACAAAGTTTCAATTGTAAGATAAAAAAAAACTGTTGAGGGATTAAGTCTAGAAAGTAAATCTTAAGTACCAGGAAAAGAACTCAGATGTAACCTGTAGATGACCTGGACCTGTTTGTTCAGATGACAGTTCTAGAAGTATACAGGGAATATTCCCATTTAACACAATTAGTTGCTGCAAGCCTTGACCTCAGTGACTGTCATGAGCCTGATCTGAATTGGCCCATTCTGTGATATGGTGACATTGCTTCTGTTGCCTCGATTGTGACCTCTGATTGCACAGTACCCTTGAGAGTTCCCCATAACAAGCGTAACTCCTAGTTCTTAGCCAGGAAGGCTGCCCAGCCTGCCTAGATTTGTGTAAATTCCATATGCTACCTCTCCCGCCATCCCATACTATTGTTATTTTTGTATACATCTGTTTGAGAACTTTCATAGCAACACTTCACTGTTAATGAATTATGCACTGATTACTTTTTCTAATACGTTTCTGCTCATTATTTTTTGAGAAAATACTCAGTTTCCAAGACATTTGTTTGTTTTTGCATATTTTTTTTCTTACCAGTTTTTTTTTCCCTGAATCAAGGAAAAAGGCCCTGCATCCTAGGTTGTATCTAGGTAATAGAGTTGGTGTCAAGAGGTAGGATGGCATCATTTCATGAGAATGACTAGATAAAACAAATACAGAGCCATCTTTCAGACTCATCACTGTCACCAAAGGCTGATTCCTCCACCTTTGGCCTCCATTTTATAACTAAAAATAAGAAATACCATTTAGAATTTCTGTTAAAATTAAATGAAATGGATGCAATGAACATAATATGTTACTGCGTTCTGCAATACATTTTCTTTGTCGGTGGCATTGTGTTTTTGTTTTTCTTTTTGAGATTCTACATATAAGTACTGTTTTCATCATTTCTAATCCTCCATTTCCCCTCCAACTCTTCCTGTGTTCTCCAGCCCCCTCTCAAATTCATGATCTCCTATTGTTTAAATATTATTGTCAAATGCACACACACACACAGTCACGCACACACCTATATAAATACAGTATATCACGTCCATTTATTATTACTCAGATACATATGCAATGAGGGATGTGCACTTGGTGTTAGACAACAAACCAATACAAATCTTGACTTTGTGGAAGACTTATTCTCTCTCTTTTCCATTAATTACCTGTAGCTCTTCATCTAGTAGGGCTCTAAGAAGATTTTATTCCATCCATACTGGAATGTCCATGGGTGGTGTCACTGTGTGGATCTTGTTTAACTGACCATATTGATAGAATTCTATGGGTGTGGCTTTTCTGTCATATATAGAAAACACTATTTTACAACCAATTTCCTGCTCCTCTGGAGTTTACAATTTTTCTGTCCTATTTTCTACAATGTTTCCCGAGCATTAGTATAGCCGCCGTGCTATAGATGTAATAACTGGTGCAGGATGCACCCGTGACTGTTTTTCTCTCTATTTCGATCAGTCGTGGTTTTCTGTAATGTAATCAAAATTTATATTTCAACAGAAAGCCTCTTCTTCCCACATGAAATATTTTCGACACGTCAAGGCAGTATAAAGCAGCAATGGTCTAGGAAGTGGATCTGATCACTTAGTCACTTAGTAATCATTAGAGTCCATTTGCAAAACTTCCTGGTGCTTTACAGAGCACAGCTGACAGTGTGATTTGACAAAGAAGAGCCTCTCTTCTGTATCCTTTGATTCGTTACTCTTAGGACTAACAAAACTGTATGTTGGGCTTATCAAGCACTAAATTTTCCTGCAGCATCTACTAAGTAATTTTTTTTCCCAGGTGCCATAATGAGTTCAGGACCCTGTTGACTTACAGCAAGTAACAGGTGCTCAGTAAAGCTAAAGCAGTTCTTATAAAAGGCACTGAAATCATGATCAAAATTCCAAGGTCATAGTTTTTATTATAGATAATTTGATGTACTGATGATAGTTTTGTATAATTAAACTGTGTTGCAATAATAGTATGCTAAAGAAAATATTTGAATTTAAAAACTGATTACTGTATAAGAGATTTTTTATGATGTAACTTATTTTTATGTTACTAATTGAATTTTTAAATACAAAATACTCTATAGTTTTTCCTCCCCCCAGATCCTCCTCACCTGCCCACCAAAATCCACATTCTTTATTCTCTTTCTCATCTGTGTCCCACACTGATTAAACCCCAGGTGAGGCCAGCAGCTCCTTGTTGATTGTGGAACCCCAAACTAAAAAGACTGGGAGGTATCAATTGTGACCTCCACCAATTAAGCCCCGGTGGAGGATACAGATGGAGGGCCCCAGACTTTGTGATAGGGGTGGCGGAGGAGAACCACAATCAACCAACAGCCCACCAGGCACCAAAGGCTCCAGGGTATCAGGTACCATCCTACCAATAGCTGCCTGAGGTCTCTAGACCTGGGCACAGGGGAGGAAAAAGACATCAACTTTACCATTCCTTGTGGCTGGGGCAGGTAATAGTCAACCAAGCACCACCTGCGAGCCCCTCTCCCTCTATAGTGTGCAGCTGTGCATCTTTATATGCGCTACTATCTGCTGTAGAAGTTTCCCTGATGATGGCTAACAAGGCACTGATCTATAAGTCTAGAAGACCAAGGTACAATATCATGTTATTACTACCAGAATGGTAGAGGGTATACCAACACATCATGGAGATTTGAAATTCAGAGTTTGTTTTAGTTTTGTCTTGCTAGTACACCTTGTTTTTCTTTCTTCAAAATCCTATCTGTAAGCCGGGCGGTGGTGGTGCACGCCTTTAATCCCAGCACTTGGAAGGCAGAGACAGGCTAATCTCTGTGAGTTCGAGGCCAGCCTGGTCTACAAGAGCTGGTTCCAGAACAGGAACCAAAAGCTATGGAGAAACCCTGTCTCGAAAATCCAAAAAAAAAAAAAAAAAAAAATCCTATCTGTAAACCACCAGTGTTTTTGTTTTTAACTTTTTCTGTAATTGTGCCTTTTTAAGAGCATAATATAGTTGGATTTATACAGCATACAGATTTTCAAGATTGTCTTCTTTCACTTACGCTATATATTTAATATTCGTTTATATTTGTGACATCATAGCTCCTTTTTTTCCAACACCATATTTTTATTGATTATTTTAGAGTTTCATACAATGCACCCTGATCACAGTAACTTTCCATCCCTCCCGGGTCCATCATCTCACCCTGTGCCCTCCCCTGAAATATATATATATATATATATTTGTTTTGCCCATATAACCATAGAAGCATGGTCAAACTCCCAGTGGCCAGCACCTTAAAGACAGAGTCCTCCCCCCTCTTCACTGCTACCCTTGCCAGAAGCGATCAACAGTGAAGAGCAACACTTCAGCACCTTTATCACTGTTTTTATGGGCTTTCTTCAATGGCTTCCTGACTATATTGTTTCTTTTGAGGACCTAGTGGGGGAGGTTGTCACAGATCCCTCAATATCTCTCATTCTCAATTATGATTCTGCAGTCTTCAATACCACCGCCCAAGAAACTCCCTTGCACATAACCAGCAGCAGCAGCAGCACAGGTAGCCGCATCTTTATAACAGGCCATCACCATATAGCTACAGCTAACCTGGAATGTGGTATGAGTAGTTGGCTTTGGGCACATACTTGCTGCCATAGCCTCCTGATTTCCAGTATTATCAATGAGTACCACTTTATCCAGCCCAAGTTTTGATAGTGGTGGGGATAGTTCTGTTAGTTTATTTCCTTTCAGTACTCACAAATAGTCCACTATTGGTTGTACCTCAGTTTATCCTCCAACCTACTAAAGTTTAGCAATTATGAATAGGGCTGCAATGTATATTATGTGTCCACATGCTTTTATACCATGTAGGGGTAAAGTCCACAGTGTGATTATTGGATTATATGCTTAGAGCATGTTTAATTTCTAATCAGCTGCCAGGAAGTTTTCCAAAGTGGCTGTCCAGTTTCCTGTTCTCAGCAACAATGCATGAATTTCCTGTGGGTTCACATCTTCTTCATTGCTTGATGTTTAATAATTTCGCATTCTTCCCATTCTGGTAGGAATGTAGTAGTGCCATCTTATTGTTGGAATTCCTTATTGGCGTGAGAAGTTGAACATCTTTATCCAGACTGTTTTGCTGTCTATGATTTTAGTGTTGTATGCCTTTTTTCCTTGGTATTGTATGTGGGTTTTGGCCCATTTTTTATGAAGTGAACCACTTCCTTGGAGTTTTAACAATTCTTTATATTCTTTGACGACCACTTATTTGTTATCCATGTTCTCTTATGGAGCTGATTTTCCTTCCTTTTCACCCTATATCTCAAAAATATATTCACAATCAATATTGATCTCCGTCGAGCATGAGCAGCAATCACCTATGTCTTAAAAATTCCATGATCATGAGTCCACAGAGCCAAAAGAAGGTCCTTTACTTGCCACACAAAATCAAATCCCTTATAAAATATCTCTGGTAAATATCTATATCTAGCTAATTTATACATAAATTGTTTCCTTAATATTTTGAGGTAGGGATCACAGGAGGAAAAAAAGCATAGAAAGCTATTTATTGATAAAATGAATATAATTATGCATATAATTTATCTTGATAATAGACTTAAAAGAAAAACATCTTTTTAAATGAAAAATTTGTTATCTAATCACTTAATAAACGACACACTACAATTTCAATCCCTATCACTGTAACCCTAAACGCGCCCAGGTATGATGTTTCTACTTCACTAAAGTTCTGTATTTTCCCACAAAACTCCCTTTTGAGTGTTTGAGAATATGGAAACAAATGATATTTCACTATGTTATTAATATACCAGCTGCAAAAATAACACAGAATTTTGTTTTCTCTTGTGAATAACTTTTGGAAAATAAGGGAAAAATTTAAAATACAATTTTCCTATATTTGGTCTCAGAGGAATTTGTAAGTTTCCTTTAAGTTCGTCCTGATATTAAATTATGAGCATGGCAGAGTGCAGTAAACACTCTAGCCATAGGGAATTATGTATGAGCTGGTCAAAACCCACATATCCCATAATGCATTTTTTTCTATGGTAATTGCTTTCTAAAAAACAGCTTTTTCCTCACAGTTTGGAAAATACATGCAACTGTGACTACTGCATCTTTGTATGCATAAAACAGAATATTTTTTGCTGAGGACAGCACTGAGTTCCTATGAGGGGAGGACAAGTGGTTGTTTTTCCCTTTGAAATATATGGGTCAACTCTGGTCTCCATTGTAGTTTGTTTTATATGTTAGGAAAACAACTTGTTTAGTTACAACACAAACCTACCTTGTAGAGTATTCACATGTGTTTCATCTCAACTTTACTGAAATTGAAAGATAAAGTTAACCAATAAAAGTTTACTGATGTTCACGCTTATATAGGTCTCTTTGTCTCTCACTTAGCAAACTTCTGTCTTCCTATATATCCATGTATATATGGGTCTCCGTGTGTATGTAGTACAACAACTATTTCCCTCTGCCAGGTTTCACCTCCTCCTTTGCGGCATAAACTCTCTGAATCTGGAGCCTGGGTTTTAGAGCTAGGCTAAAAGACAGCAAGTGCCTCAAATCCTCATGACACTGCCTTCATCAAACCTGGTGTTAAAAGTGGGCATGGATACCCGGATTGTTCTATGGGGCTCTGGTCTGAACTATAGTTCTCATGACTGCACAGAAAGACTCTTAACTACTTATTTGTCTCTACAGTCTCAAATTTGATTCCATTTTTTGATAAATTCATTTTATGAATTCCTTTGGCAACAGTAGAAGTATAATTACCACTTTTCGGGATATGCTTGCTTTTCTAAACATGAATTTATAGAATTTTATTACTATAACAATTTTAATTTACCTACCTGTGTCTATTATTTAAATATATGCATATTATGGATTAGTTCAATGTTGTTCCCAGAAGACTGCCATTTTCTATAGCAGAGAGAAACTCCTGAAATTAAACAAAACATTTTTCTATTTTTTATCCAACCAGAAAAATATAATAAAATATTAGCCTTTTCTAGTTTTTCATAATTTATACAAATATTTTAAAAAGATGAGGTTTTTATTTGATAATATAGTCAATTTTATGGAAATAAAACCACTGTAACCAGAAGGGACAAGAAAGTGACATTGCCACAACCTCTAATATGAAGTATTTGGAGTGTAGTTGATGTGGGCACATACACACCCATGAATAAGATAATACAATAATGGTCTTAAAAAGAAATGGCTTTGATGCAATAAATGGCTACAATATAAAAAATACTGTTAATTAAATGATAAAAATATAATTCTTTTAGAACATTAAATACAAACATTTTCTGTTGGAAAATTCCCAAAATAGGTACAAGGAGTATTTAGTCATCTTCTATAAAGTAATGTTTTTAATAGTTAATAAATATGTAGAATATAATAACAATTGATAACATGCTTTGATATCATGCTTTTCTTTTTTAATTATTGCATTCATTTTTAGTTGATAACATAGCTACATCATCTCTTCCTTCCCTTTTCTCTCTCCAGACACTCCCATAGACACTCCTTACTCTTTCTCAAACTCTTAACAGCTGTTTCATTCATTGTTGTCACAAACTATATTACCTTATTTGTAGGTGACCTAATAATATGCAGTAGGTGTCCCAAAATTCTAACGGAAAACTTCTATAAATGATAAGTAAATTCATCAGTGCAGTAGGATACTGAATCAACATGCACAAATCAATTGAATTTCTATATACGAAAAAACTTACAAAGAGATAATGGAGATAGTCCCATTTACAATAGCCTCAAAAACAAAAAACAAAAAATACTTAGGAAGAAACCAGATCATCAAAGAAGAGAAGGACCTCTGGAATGACAACTTTAATTCTTGAAAAAGAGGAGATAAAGTACACTAGAAAATGGAAAGATATCCCATACTCGTGGGTTGGTATAATTGATATTCTAAAAATGAACATTTTACCAAAAGCTATGCACAAGGTAAATCCAATCCCAATTAAAATCCTCATTGCATCCTACACAGAAGGAGAAAATACAGTTCTAAAATTTCAATGGAACCACAAAAACCCCTAGGTAGTCAAAACTATTCTGAAAGAAAAGAAAGATCCTGGAGAAATCACCATTCCAGGTCTCAAGATATATTACAGAACCATAGTAATAAAAACAATATGGTATTCCAAAAAATGGAACAAAATCAAAGACCCAAACATGAGCACAGTAACTTCAGAACTTTTATATTTAAAGAAGATTCCAAAAATAAATGTTAAAGAAAAGAAAAGATCTTCAACAAATGGTCCCAGGGAAACAGAAAATCCACATACAGAAAAAGTCATTATACCCTTATATCTGCCACTTTATACAAAAACTAACCCCAGTTGGGTAAAAGAGCTAAACCTGAAACCTGAAACACTAAAACTTCTAGAAGAAAGCATAGGCACCACCCTACATGGTAGAGGTATAGGAAAAGGCTTTCTGAATACGACTCCATATTTACCCAAGAGAATCTTCATAAAACAATAAGTTTCTGTTAGGCTAGAGGAGCAGTTATTTGAATGACAAGGAAGTCCAGAAAGTGGGAGAGAATCTTAGGCAGCTTTCTTTTCATCTAACAGAGGCTCACTATCCAGAATATATAAGAAACTCAATCTGTAAGGAAGAAGCAGGGAGGGGAGCACAGGAGAGAAAAGGGGAGAGGAGTGAGTGGGAGGGGAGGGAAAATATACCTATTCAAAACAATGTTCCTAGAACCAGAGCAAGAACATTCTCAAAAGAAGAAAAAAAAAGAAATAAAATATAGTAATCTATTTTAATGGAACTCAAATTACTTTATATTTTTGCTTCCACAGTAAGCAAAATATGTTTCCTGTTTTATGAAATTATAAAGTCCAAAATTATGTCCTGCCACACAGTTCAGTTCTATATCTGCCATAGCAATCAATATTAAATTTAGGCCATTCAAAAATGTCTAATACTATAATGATACATTTTTAAATTGTGGAAAATATTAGAAGGCACCCTCATGTGCTATATCTAACACAGATTGATCATTTCCTGGCATGTACTCTTTTGATTTCAGGGAATATAATAATATGTATAACCAAGGGCCTCAAAATGTTGAGAAATGGAAACATTAATGTGCTGAAATACTCCTGACAAAAGACATGAACTTTGTGTTTTAGAGAAGTTAATTTGAACACAAAAACATAGGTTTTGAAGGAAAAGGCTTCTTTTGAAAGAAAGAGCTGATACGTTTCATTTTGAATAGTTAAAACTCTTAAAATACATTTTTGCAAGAAACATAAATTAAGAATGTAACTTATTAAACAAGTTTAATATTTATATAATGTGAGTCTAATCATGTCACATATATGTGGCTAATATATACATGTATAGATATCATTTCTGTAAAAATAAATTATAACATATGAAAAAGACACCATAAATAATAGTCAATAGTAACAAATGACATCAAAAATATACAAATATAATTATAACTACTAATTATATATAGACACAGATAATAATGTCATAAAGTTTCATTAAGGATTAAACACTATCTTAAAATATCTACACATGAAATAATATTTAAGAAAGAGCTATATATAAATTTCAGAAATGAAAATAGTACAATTGACATTAAACTCTTAACTCTACATCAGTCGTTCTTAACCTTCCTAAGGAACCCAGACAAAAAAAAATTATTTAGTTCCTACTTCATAACTCATTTTGCCACCATTACTAATTGTAATGGGAATTACGTGTTTCCAAAAGTCTGTTGGTGACCCTGGCCCACAGGCTGAAAACCACTGCTCTACTTATAACTTCACAACAGACAACTGAAGAAAGGAATTTGTAAATTTGTGAGAAGCCATATCCAAAATCCACTACAAAGGGAAGAAAGTCTAAGAGGTAAAAATATAGAGAGGGATGTAAAGATGGTCTAAATCACTAGTTCCCAACCTGTGGGTCAACACCCCTGTAGGGGACCTAATGACCCTTCACAGGGGTTGTCTAAGACCATCAGAAAGCACCCATATTTACACTGCAATTCATATCAGTAGCAAAATTACAACCATGAAGTAGTAATGAAAATAATTTTATGGTGGGGGTCATCACAACATGAGGGACTCTATTAAAGGGTCATGGCCTTAGGAAGATTGAGAACCACTGGTTTAACTTTTGGCTCATTAGAATTCTAGAAAAAGAAGACACTAAGAAAAATTATCAACTGAAAATTATCCTAAATACATGAAAAAAATCCATAGTACTGAATCTTAAACATGATGTGTTTGAAAAGGAATCTATAACTTTCATCAATTGTACTTTAATAGAGTAGGATATTTTAAAAATAAATTTTATAGCCTTAATTATCAGGGTAAGTCTTCAAGATGTGTTTGTTTCCTGTTTAATAAAGTGAAGTTGTACTTAAAGTGCTAACAGATTTTCACCTTTACATAAGATGCAGTGGAAATGAAAGTTGATGTTTTAAAATCAATAGGAGAAAGAAAGTGAGAACGTTGACTGTAACCAGAAACTTGATGAAGGAAATAGGAAATATAACTTGAAAAATATTTGCTTAATTATAGAGTTCATTAAACTTGATATGTGCCTTGTGATATCTACGATTAAAAACCAAACGAATAGATACAACTAATATAATCTCTACACTAATATGAAAAATATAGACTAAGCAAAAGGACGTGGTTCAGACACGATAAATAGAAATCACAAAATGTTGGATATATTCACATCTATCAGTCATGCTATCCAGTTTTTTACTGCTTTGACAAAATGCTTGAGAATGTCACCTTAAAGCAAGAAAATTTGACTCACAATTTCTGTGGTTTCAGTCAGTGACTCCTGGGGTCTGTTTGTGCAGCCTGGGGAAAGTCCGTGTTCATGATGGGTATAAATGTGACATGTTTTTTTTTTTTTTTTGAAGGTGAAAAGTTAGGAGTATTTCTAGGTTTACTACTTTCTTCAAAAGCATATTCCTACTGATTTAATTGCCTTTAACTTCTACCTTCTAAGGATGCCATTGGCATCCACAGTATTATAAACTTGGCCAGAATCTGAAAATTTAAGGACATTTCAAACAATAGCACCATTTTGGGGGGAGATACAATATAGTTGCAAGTGATTCACTTGGGGTTAGGTTAAGTAATCTCAAATACTAGGAAATTATTTCTGTTAGTAGAATTTTAAAAGATACCACAAAAAAAACTACTAAGTAAATTTAATAAAATAGACTTTAGTTGAGAAAAAGATAGCATTAGTTGAAATATAAATTTTTCCCCATAGCTCCAACATTGAAAGCTGCTCGAATTATTCGGGGAGGTTTTGCATATGTTAACAGTTGTGTCAGACTATTTTTGAATTGATCCCAATTCTCCTCTCTTTCTCTCCTTATTGGCAGAGCCACACCTGCAAAGGCTTCTAGAGTCATGAATTTTGCCCAAGCAGGTGGGCATGTGATTAGACTCAACCCTTGATGTCAAGAATAAATTTTTCTGTCCTTAATTATTCATGCCAGGAGCTTTGTCAGGGAAACAAGAAAAGTAGCCAATATGGAAAATACATTATTAGAATGGAGTCATTGCCATGATTAAGTATGACTGTGTGCTTCTTAAATGCTTAGAACTGATTTGTGATGGGGATTTGGAGGATCTTGGAAACACAGGGGAAAAAATTCAAAAATTCTGTAAGCTCAGCTGAATTTTTAATTCTGCTAGTAGTTCCAGACACCAGAATACAAAGAAGAATTCAAACAACAAACCCTGTGGTCCTGAGGCTACATATGGGAATAAATACATTATTTAGAAATTTGCTAAAATCATTTACTATATATGACATCACAAAAAATGTGTCTGCATCTTGTTGGTGTTATGAGAAATTGGAAGACTTAGTTTTAGGTGATGAACTACCTTGACAGAGGAAAATTCACTCTTCAGACTGTGGCATACTTAGTAGCATTTTTAGGATGGTTTGAGGTGAGAACTGGAGGTAGAAACATCTGAAAGACTGAAAACTTGGTGTGCTAATTAAAGTACATTAGGCTAAAGAACACATGACTAAAGAGATCAGTGTCTTGAGGAAGTCAATTATTTAGAGAGAGAACATCAGGGAAAGGAACTTGTAACGGTGGAAGAGGGTCATTTAAAAGGAATAAGAATTATGACAAAATGTATATGTGAAAATTATATAATAAAATTTATCACTTTGCTTGATAAACTTAAAAATTAATTAAATCCCTTACATGTAATACATGAGAGTTGATGACATAGTATTTTAATGAAAAGTTAAGACAATAATAGAAAAATACAAACTATTTCTTGAGGACATCTCATGAATGAATAAGACACTCAAATGAAGCTCCAGAGTATGAAAAATAAGTTATTTAATAGCCTTACCTTTGAGAAGCAATAATTTCTGAGGCACAATTCTGGCACTTAGCAACAAAGGTATTTATTTGTTTCCACTAAATACTTTTCACTGTGTTCAATTCAGAGGCTACTGCATGCCTGGTCCAAATAGCCTGGTTAATGCTTGATCATATAGTACCACTTGATGTTACTTCCACAACTTAAATACAAATAAGTATGGTAAAGACAAAAATGTAAGAAGTACTACAAGTTTTTGGATACTTGGGCCAAAATTTCAGAAGGAAACCTAACAGCCAAAGCAAGCTATGACAAGGCAGTGTAGCTGCCTAGTCTTTCCTCCCTTTGCTTCCTAGTGCAACATGAAGTGATGCATGTCCTCTGTAATGTACCCCAGCCCAATGAGATTCTATCCAAACGTATGGAGACAAGTGAGTATGAACTAAGCTCGGTGACACCATGGATTAAAATAAAGCATCCTACCTTTGTGGTGTAAAATCATGTATTTGTCAAGACGAGGAAGAAAATAGATAATACATTCCTAATACACTTAATTTTGCATGATCTAGTATAACACACAGTACTAATATAAGGCAAAAACTAAAGTTGTAGCAAGAAGAAATTCCAACAATTATATTAAGAAATTTTAATGATGTTTCTTTCACTAATTTATACAATATTCAAAAGAATCACTAAGGATATGATCTGATGAGCATATTTAATAAATTACCATTGGAGGTCTTATATAGAACACTGACTGACTGGAAACATGTTATCCTGAAGAACAAAAGGATATTTACCAAACCTGAACTCGTACTGGCTTTAAATAAGGACTGAAAATTGGTAAAAATGAAACACTTGCACCGCGCAGTTCCTGAAAGTGATGCTATTAAGTCATAAATGAATAACACTAAGCTAACTAAAATGATGAATCCTTGCTCATGAATTTAAAAGATGCTAGAAATCGCAAGTAGAAAAAAATTTCAATGATCTTTTTAAAAAGTAATGATACAGTGTAAAACGACTGCATATTTTAGGATCGGTGCTAAATAAGAAAAAATACACTATTTTGCACCAATAAAGCCAAATTTAGTTTAAAAACTGATAAATTGAATGGATATTGGCAAGTTTTCTTCATGGGGAAATTACACAACCTTGTGGGTGGATCATGCATGGAATAACAGATGTTACAGTTGCTTTATGTCAATGAGTGTGAAAAATATTGGAAGAAAAAACACTCAGAAAATCTTACCCAAACTGGCCCAAACCAAGTTTGAGAGTAAACTTGATATGTCTATATAAATAGACAATTTAGGAAAAAAATCTTACAATAATTTTTTTTTTGAGTTAATGTCTCCCTACATAGCCCTGACTGACCTGGAACTCAAAGGTTTGAACATAGTCTCTTCTTCCCTTTGCTCCTCACATGACTACCCTTTCCACCCATCCTTCCCTACCTACCCAACTCTGAGTTTTCCTCTTCTCTGCAGCCCTCATCAGGCCCAGTTTGTGTTGTGCAACTAGTCTTTCGACTTGACCTTCACATATGGTATCTGGTAGACCTATGTAGGGGTGACATCATTGAAGAAAAATGTATTCTTCCTCTCCCACAAGCCATCAAATGCCAATAGATCCTCAGTTGGAGATGGGGTGGGCTTTCATTCCCACCTTCCTTCCTGGGTGCTGGGATTTTTTTCTAGCTTGTGCTTGCACAACTCTTTTATATGTAGTCACAGTCTTTGTGTATTTGTATGTACAACTGTACATTGTTTCCAAAAACTACAATTTCCTGTATATTATCTAACCCCCAAGCTCATACAAACTTTCTATTCTTGTTCTTAAAACTTCTCTGGGCCTTAATAGAAGGGGTGTGATATATGTCCAGTTTAAGGCTGCAAACACCAATGACGCTTATTCTCTGTGTTTTGACCAGGTATCTATGTTAACTTACATCCACTAGAAGAAGCTTCTCTGCTAAGGGTTTAGAGAGGCTCTGATCTATGCTTATAGCAATAGGTCATTAGAGTAGTTTTAATATTTTATCTAGTAATAGTACCCTCTAGGGACTATGACCTATGTATCCACAGATTCTTGCTCCCTTAACCAGATGTATGAATTTCACACTCATGAAATATACCTTAGATCCAATTAGAACATGGCTGGTTACTTCTACAGTATTATGTCCACTGTTTCACCAATGGGGGTTATCTTGTCAGGCTAGTCATTACTGTACCTTGCAGTGTTCACAGCTCAGTGTGGTTGATGACTAATTTTATTCTCTGATAATGTTCAGAGCACTTTCCAGAAAAATGAGAGTTAGCCAGTAGAGATGCCATAGAGATGCAGCTTCCACAGAGTACCAGTTTGATTTCTCCATGCTATGTTTCTCAATTATACAGTGTCCTCTGCAACATTATATAACTACCAAGTTCTGAAGGATAATCAAGAGTACTACTGTAGACTCTAATGCCTGGGAGTCTATGGGACCCTATTGACCAACAGCTTACTGTTTTTATCTGCTAGTATGAGGTATCCAATTATTGTATTAATTTTTTGAAATTGACTTATCGGTGTAAATTTTTATTCAAACTAAACTATAAACTTGGCAAATAGTTTATATTTTGAGTGGAACCTTGAGTACATAAGTAATGAAAATACACTCTGAAGAGATAAGTTCTTCTCATACATGTAACCTGCAATCTATCCCAACTTGCAGAATTGAAGAGTTGTCCATGCGTCCAACAGCAGTGGTATGAATAAACTATGCCAAAGTAATTGGAGCTGAAGAGATGGCCATATTCATCTTTTGAGGCCTGGATTACCTCACTCACAACAGTGTTTTCTAATTCCATCCATTTGCATGCAAAATTCAAGATGCCTTTTTTTTCCTGCTGAGTAGTACTCTAATGTGTAGATGTGCCACACTTCCTTTATCCATTCTTCATTTGAAGGGCATCTAGGTTGTTTCCAGGTTCTGGCTCTTACAAATAATGCAGCTGTGAACATAGTTTATCAAACGCTTTTGTAGTATGATTGAGCATCTTTTGAGTATATGCCAAAGAGTGGTATTGCTGGATCCTGAGGTAGGTTGATTCCCAGTTTTCTGAGAAACCGCCACACTGATTTCCAAAGTGGTTGCACAAGTTTGCATTCCCACCAACAAGGGATGAGTGTTCCCCCTTGCTCCACATCCTCTCCAGCATAAGCTATCATTAGTGTTTTTTATCTTAGCCATTCTGACAGGAGTAAGATGGTATTTCAGAGGATTTGCATTTCCCTAATAGCTAAGGATGTTTAACATTTCCTTAAGTATCTTTTGACCATTTGAGATTCTCCTGTAGCAAGGAGTCCACTAATTCGTCCCAGCCACCAAGAACCAAAATAACCACATAGAAACTGTATTATCTAAAACACTGCTTGGCCCATTAGCTCTAACTTCTTAATTGACTAACTCTTACATATTAATTTAACCCATTTCTATTAATCTGTGTATTGCCACATGGCTGTGGCTTACCTTTCTTTCTGGCTCCAGTGGGGCTACATGGCTTCTCCCTGACTCTGCCTCCTTTCTCCCAGCATGCTATGTAGTCGCCTCCCCCCCCCCCCGCCTACCTAAGTGCTGTCCTATCAACAGGGCAAGGCAGCTTTTTTTTATTCATTAATGGTAATCACAGCATACAGAGGAAAATCCCACATCATTATACCTTTGAGAATTCTCTGTTTAGCTTAGTGCCCCCATTTTTAATTGGGTTATTTAGAATTTTAATGTCTAATTTCTTGAGTTCTTTATACATTTTGGATATCAGTCCCTTTGATTTTGAGTTGGTGAGCTGCCTTTTTGTCTTATTGGCAGTGTCCTTTGCTTTACAGAAGCTTCTCAGTTTCAGGGGGTCCCATTTATTTAATGTTGCTTTCAGTGTCTGTGCTACTGGGGTTAT
The DNA here is from genome assembly GCA_025134845.1 of Neodon shergylaensis. NCBI lineage: Eukaryota > Metazoa > Chordata > Mammalia > Rodentia > Cricetidae > Neodon > Neodon shergylaensis. The sequence goes on along the minus strand of JABTXL010005037.1, from coordinate 14,841,546 downwards.
ATTTAGGAAGTGGTCTCCTGTGCCCATGCATTGAAGACTACTTCCCACTTTCTCTTCTGTCAGGTTCAGTGCAGTCAGATTTATATCAAGGTCTTTGTTCCATTTGGACTTGTGTTTTGTGTATGGAGATAGATATGGATCTATTTTCATTCTTCTACATATTGACATCAAGTTATGCCAGCACCATTTTTGAAGATACTTTCTGTTTTTCATTGTATAATTTTAACTTCTTTGTCAAAAATCAGGTGGTCAAAAGTGTGTGGATTAATATCCAGGTCTTGGATTCCGTTGGTCAGCCTCTCTGTTTTTATGCCAACACTAAGCTGTTTTAATTACTGTAGCTCCATATGATCATTTCATTAGATGCTGAAAAAGCATTTGACAAGACCCAACACCCCTTCATGATAAAGGTCTCAGAGAGATTAGGGATAAAAGGATCATATCTAAATATAATAAGAGCAATACACAGCAAGTCAATAGCCAACATTAAATTAATTGGAGAGAAATGCATAGTGATCCCACTAAAATCAGGAACAAGACAAGGCTGACCCCTCTCTCCATATCTGTTCAACACAGTTCTTGAAGTTTTAGCAATAGCAATAAAACAATGAAAGGCGATCAAGGGGATTAAAATTGAAAAGGAAGAAGTCAAACTTTCATTATTTGCAGATGATATCATAGTATATATAAGTGACACCAAAAACTCTATCAGAGAACTCCTACAGCTGATAAATACCTTCAGTGATACGGCAGGATACAAGATCAACTCAAAAAAAATATAAGTAGCCCTCCTATACAATTGATAAAGAAGCTGAGAAAGAAATCAGAGAAACATCACCTTTCACAATAGCCACAAATAGCATAAAATATCTTAAGGTATCACTAACCAATGAAGTGAAAGACCTATTTGACAAGAAGTTTAAGTCTTTAAAAAAAAGTAACTGAAGAAGATACCAGAAAATGGAAAGATCTCCCATGCTCTTAAGTAGGTAAAGTCAACATAGTAAAAATGGCAATCCTACTGAAAGCAATCTATAGAGTCAATGAAATTTCCATCAAAATCCCAACACAATTCTTCCCAGACATTGAAAGAACAATAATCAATTTCATATGGAAAAACAAAAGCCCAGGATAGCCAAAACGATCCTGTACAAGAAAAGAACTTCCGGAGCATCCCCATCCCTGACATCAAGCTCTATTAATTTTTTTAAAGTAGAACTTATATTTGTAAATTGTTCTATTTTTGAAATCAGCAGAGATCTCATGGACTATTTATATTTAAATCATATAAAGGAATTATATTTTATTTTTTTATATGGATTTCATGATTCTAACTATCTCATTGACATATTATACTGAAATTTTATGTGTGATGTAAGAGTTTGAAGCTGAGACTGACTGACTTTTGTGGTAGGTGCATACTGACTCTATGGCCTTCTACTAGCATAAAAATGGATCAGAAGTCTCTAACTTGTCTCCAACAGTGAAATCCGTCACAAGGACCTGATTCGTGTACAATAAAGTCTTGCTACCTGAAGTAATTCTCCTTTTTACTAATAATATAGGAATAAAAATATCTTCCTGAAGTACTTGCAGAAAAATAATCCCTTCATAGTCTTCAGGCTACATCTATTTAATGTGTGAAATAATGCAATTTTTATTTATTTTTGTTTATAATGCAAGCAATATTTTAAGATATGTGTAGTGTTTTATATGACTGTTTTCAATAATAAGAATACCTGTGCTAATTTAAAAAACATACAAATCATTGTTATATAAAATTATAAGGAAAAACTAAAATATTACAATAGGCATAATGAGAAGTTAATTTTGATTGTGTAAATATGTGCACTAGGTTAATATTTCTATTCCATTGTTATATAATATTTTATGATTACAATGACATCAAGAATATTTCAATAGCTTGTTTAGAGCTCCTAGCCTTAATGAATTCTAATACCACTTATTATTTTCCATTGAAATAAAACAGATAAAGGGAATTATGTCATAAGTTTGGATATCAATTAATAAATACATATATGAATGAGCATAATTATAGATGTCTTTTGCCAAAGGGGGAAAAAAAACCTGTATACATGTTTGTATCAAAATCAGAAGAATGAACTATAAAAATAAGTTCCCCAAAGTACTTATTTGGTCAATACGAGTATATCATTCTGAAAACCAAACTAATTACGTCATTATTCCTGATTATTCTGTTGGGTGGGCCCTAGTTTGGATGACCCACCATATTAATACTCCCTGAGGGAATCGAGGTTAGACAGAGGCATATTTTCCATGGCTAATTAAATTAAAAGAGTGAAACAGGAGAGAATCATGTCAATGGAACCTCCTTCATGGTTGTTACTCAGCAGTTGCTAAAAATTATTTGAAATAACTTAAAATCAATTAGGACCATACACCCTTCTTATCTCTTGGAAATTGATTGTTCTCTATAAAAGACACCTGAGAACCCTGACATATTATGAAAGAAAATATATATATTTTTAAAAAAATATCTGTTGAAGATTTATATTTTTTTCTATGGAACACTTCCTGGAGTAACCTCCAGGAAGCTGTTCTCCTTTCCTCTGTGGTTAACTCTGAAGTCTTCCTCCCTTCCAGTAAACCCATGGAACTTTAACTCACATGTATACTTTTTCCTGCAAGATGGGTTAGGTCTGGCCTGTGCTAAGCAAGGAATTGTTAAACCACACAAAATGTAATCCATTTTCTTTGAAAATTGTAACAATATGGATAGAAATACATACACTGGAAAATACCTCATATTAGGGATACTATAGTTATTCATTTTATATTAGTATATTCGCTGTAAGAAGAAGAGAAGAAGCAGAGGGATGGTAAATCAATTGTGAAACGCTCCACAGCCTGTAAGTGAAAAGCCAGCTTACTCTATGCAGGTTACGTTCTTACAGGTACAAAGACAGATGAAGTGGAACTCAGAAAACACCACCTAAAATAGTTTCAAAATAAATTCATTGTATGTCACAAACCCTGGTCATGGATAATGAAGTATTGTGGCAGATTCATATGAAAATATAGAAAAAAAATGTAAACTCTGTGGCTAAAGGGTAGTTCTAAAACTGTGTCGACTCTTTTTTTTGATAGTATTGCTTAGAAATAAACACACCCCAGGGAGGAGGCAGGGCCAGTGTGACTTTTGCCTCCAGGCTTTTGATGCCTCAGCAGACCACTGCATCTGAATCTGAACAGTTGGTCCTAAATTTTTGTTATTATTTTTATTAAGAAACACAACAGTAAAATATTTATTTTAATAACTGAAGATCTTGGTGCACCTTTTAAATTTTCATGTTAAGAAAATGTCTTTTTGTTTGTCTTTCCTCACTTTAACCTAGTCCTAGGCAGGATTTTAGATGTTCATGTATACATGATCTAAATCATCTAAGTTTTTTTTTTTTCATTTTTTTTTGTGACTGTCAGAGAAGAAAATATTGAGGTATCTTCAAAAATTCCCAATACACATATGAACAAAAAGGCACAGGTCAAAAGAACACAATGTCAACAATATGCTATGTTTTGGAAGAACTATATAGTCTTTTTTTTTAATAATTGGATAATAAACACTTTGTTGAAGTATTTGTTCTGTAATTTTATCACCTCACAGCAATTCTGTTTTTTAAAAAAATCTTTAGAATATCAAATACTTTAGATACATAGCTTCATAATTATCTTTATCTGTTTACTTATTACTTATTTATTTTTGCTTTCATAAAAGTCTTTTATACTCCTTGTGTGCCTCCAAACAACCCAGTTTTGAGGGTTAATTCAAATGTCAGAAACTCACAAGTATCTTTCATTCTATTTTTTTTTTAAATCTGTTGGGCCATAAAAATTGAATGAATTGAGTAAAGGAATGATTAATGCTGTACTTAACCTTTGACCTTACATATACAGTTTTGGCTGCCCTCCCAAAGTTTCTGTTTTTAATCTTTTTACCAACAATCCTGGTCTTTATTCATGAAGTCATTTTTTCCCTCAGTGATCCAGCGCGTGTATACGTCTGTATGCCTTTAAAGAACAGTGATGTTGCTGTCACATTCAAATGGCTCTGGGAGAGTTACTGGTTTCCTGCCAGTACCGTCTACTTTCCAGCGGCAGATTGGCCTGGTTAAGGAAGAAGCCGTAAACAGCCTATCAACAAGTATTTATACAGATGTTAATGAAACTCAAATTCTCTTGGCGTATTTATGCCAAATTTCCCTTTTGGGGTATCCTTTATTTGTGAGGTATGAGGTAATAATCTCTTTACTAAACACAGCCAAACCACTTATACTTTATAAAGCAATTTTTAGTATTTCCAGCCTGAGCTGCATAGAGTCAACCATTTATCAAAATGACTTAAAATATTTCACAGCACAAGGAGAAGCATTTTGTGTAGCCACAACAATGTCCCCCAAAAGCGTCCGGTAAACAAATGAACTCATCTCTGCTCATGAAACCAAGACTATTTCAAAATTATATTACGGAGAAAAGCCATTAGCAAAAAAGGAAACAGTCATGGGAAAGTTACCATGTGAATTAAAACTATAACTACTTAGTTTATTTCTCTGTGCCTTAAATGATAATTGAATCTTAATTTCCCTCCATATAGGATATTATGCAGAAAATTTAGAAATTTGATTTATTTGAAGCATATGGACTTAATGAGCACCTTTTATTGCTCTTTATAAAGAAAAGAATAATATTTCCATGAATTTTTAAATTGCTTCATTTCTTTCGGTGAACCTCAGAAATAAAACTGCTCTCCCCTTAGATTTTGTATGCTGTGGACCTATGAAGAGGTTATCATTCTTGTTCTGTGTTTTGATTTGCTAATTTTAGTTGTCATTTTATTATTATTATTTGGATATAATTCTGATTTTCAGAATTAATGTACCTCCCTATTCTAGTAATTAAATTAATAGTGTTTAGGCATATGTTATCTTCAATAACAGTCTTGTCTACTCGTTAAAAGCCTTTGCAGTATAGCTCTGCACTTTTTAAAACTGTTTATTGATTATCTGTGGATTTCCCATCAAGCATCCCAATCCCACTCATTTCCATGTCCTCTTGCTTTCTCCCTCTGACCTTGCAAACTCCCCTGCAAAACAAAATGAAGTTTAAAACTAAAATCAGTCAGTCAAATAAACAAAAAAATAAATTTTTGGTTGTGGAAGGTGTAGTGTGGGCCAGTGACTCACACAACGTAGCCTTTAGTCCATATATCTTTACTTGTTAGTGTTCGTTGCAATGAGGCAATGACCTGGTTGGAGGACTCTAGCTTGTGCTACACTATCGATAACGGGCTCTCACTGGGACTCCTCTTGGATATCTTGTTGTTGCCCTGTGTCATGGAGATTCTGTAGCTTTGTATCTGCATGTCCAGGCCCTTCACATACTCCAGTACATCAAGATTTGGTGGATGCTGGAGGCCCTAGTTCTGGGCCTGGGTAGTAGCTGGGATGGTCAGCCACCATCTTTCATCACCGCCACTGGGACAAGCTCTTTAACACTGCCCCAGCTAGCTCACCCAATGTAGCAGGCAGTAAGGAGCTGGCTCAGTTCTTCTACTCTCACGCCCTGGGGTCCAGCTCACGCACACTCACACTCATACCCCCAGGTCCAGCTCTGCTGTTTTGCCCTGCTAGGTGCAAGGCCCGCTTATCCAGATTCCCACAGTCAATGAGGGGCAAGAGCCCCTCTTCCATTCCCACGTCACTGAGGCTACGGGTGGGGTAGGAGGGAATATTTCCCTGACCCATGCCATCACTTGGCATATGAGCTGAGGCCGTGTAGATGAGCCCCCTCACCCATCCAGCCCCAACCAGGTGAGCATGCCTGGGAGACCCGGCCCCACCTCTTACCTGCCATTGGTAGAGTGGACTAGGGAGAGAAGACCTTACCCCTTCCCCTGCCCCTCACTGCTTGTGGTGGGTAGGAGAGCTGGTCCCAAGGTCATGAGGATGGGAGAATTGTCACTGCCCCTCAGCAGCAGCAGCAGCACTTGGGAGAGCAAGCCCTGCAACTCGACTGGGGCACATTCTAGAGCTGACAGTGTTGGCAGGGGCACAGGTGAGCTGGGCCTGCGGACCTGAGAGCAGGAGAGCCCCGCAATTTTTATACAGTACGGAATGAGCAAGGGTGGCAACTGTTCCTTTTTCTCTGATACAAACTGAGTGGAGTCATATTATGCATTAGTATTATCAAGAGCTTGTTAAAAGAGGCAAAGCAGACAAAAATAAGAAATTCAAATACGGCATAAGGAAACGTGTCCTGAAGTTCTTATAGGGTCATGTGACATGAACGCCCTCACACTAGCTCCTTTTCTAGTTGTTGTATTGTTACACCTGACGGAGCAACGCAAGGTGGAAGGATTAGTTTCGGTCCATGGCTTCAGTTCCTCATGGCATGGAAAATGTAGCAACATGTCAGGGGTGTGCTTGTCAGATTTCTGTCAACTTGACCCAAGCTACAATCATCTGGGAAGAGGAAACCTCAACTGAAAAAAAACTGCCATCTTATGGGCTGGTATACATTCCCTTAAAAAATGGTTAATGTGGGAAGACTGCCAACTGTGAGTGGTGCCGCTCCTGAGCTGGTGGCCCTATGTTCTATAACGAAGTAGTCAGAACAAGTCATGTGAAGGAAGCCAGTAAGCAGCAGTCATCTATGGTCTCTGTCTGATTCAGTTTCTATCTCCAGGTCCCTGCGCAGCTTGACTTCCTGCCTTGACTTCCCATTATGATAGACAGTGATTAGGATGTGTAAACCAAATAGATACTTTCCTCCCCAGATTGGTTTTGGTCAGTGTTTCAGCACAGCAACAGAAGCCAAACTAGAACAAATTGGTACCACAGAACGAGATATTACTGAGATTGGCCTGACCAAGGGTTTTCAAAGGTGGATTAGAGAAGGAGTTTGAAGTTTGCAACTGGAAAGGCCATTATTGAGTGCTCAGAGTTTAATAAACTGTTGTAGGAATTTGGAAGATAATGCTGACAGAGATCCAGATGGTAGAGGTTTGGCTTATGAATTCCCAGAGGAAAGCAAAGACTATCAGGGCTGTTCATGTGATATATTGGAATTAGCAGCCTGTGGTTTCTGGTCAGCCGGGGCTGAAGAATCAGTTGTGATTAAGAGACAAGAACCAGTGAAGTGAATCTTGGGTTTACTGGGACAATTGATGCTGGTTAGATAGAGCTGAGCTATTAGCCTTGATTAAGAAAGAATAGCATGATTGACAATGAACCCCTTGGGGGAAATTTTTCTCGGGGTCACCACAACAAAAGCTGTGGTCCAGAAGCCGGGGAGTAGAGAGGTTACATCACATGCCTGCAGCCAAGCTTGGTAAATCTGTGAGAGCCTCCCACATGTTACTGATTTGGGCAGCATGGAGGAACCGTAGAGAGACAGCTACAGTCTGGCACTGTGTGTCTGGGTTGGAGTCCCCGAAGAGCAGTCAGTGGTGAAGTGGAACCTTAGTTGCAGTTGAGAGCCACAGAATATTGGTGACTCCAGGTCAGGAGGATGATCACTTGTGAATGCAGCAGCTGCAGAGCCAGCATGAGCCTAAGAGACAAGTTGCATGTAATAATAGTAGAACAGAAAATGAGATGCCCAAGGCCTTTAGAACCCAGAAGATCGTGTGTGAATTCCAGTCATTGGACACTGATATTGAGCAATGGGCACTGTTTGAATTTTGTTTGTCTTTGATATAATTTGTAACTGTGTCCTGGCTGTGTTCTTTTGGAAAAAAAATATGTAACTTACTTTTTAATTTTTTTTTATGATTTCACAGGAGCCACAGTTGAGAGATATTGGACTATTGGTTTTCTAGACAGTGCTTCTCTGTGTAATAGCTTTGACTGACCTGGAACTCACTTTGTAGACTAGTCTGGTTTCAAACCCACTGAGATTCTCCTGCCTCTGTCTCCTGAGCGCTATGATGAAAAATATGTATCATCACATCTAGCTGAGATATTGGATCTTTAAAGGAGATGCTGGCTATTTTTTAAGTACTTTAACATGTTGAAAAATGTTAAAGGCTATGGGACTTTTAAAGTTATATTAGGTTTTATCTTATGACATTAAAATAATATTAATAGTGACAATTTCATGTGTAAAACTGACAAGATGTAAATTGTGCTAATACCTCAATCAAATTGGATAAAGGCAAACCCTAGGACATTTTCATATGAATGATTGATGAGTGAAGGCCCTGGCCACTGTAGACCATCACACACACACACACACACGAACAGATGGTCCAGCCTCCATGGTCTCAGATTCAGTTTCTGCCTCCAGAGCTCTGTTTTGGTTGAGTGCTTGACTTGGCTTCCCTCAAAAATGGACAATGATATTTCAGCCAAATAAATACTTTCCTACCCAAGTTGGCTTGATTCGTGTTATAATCACAGTAGTGATATAACTTGAATCGGTCTCCTTTTGTCTCAGTGAATCAATGAGCAGAAAGTTAAACCTAAACCAGTCTGGGCAAACTTTAAGAGGCCCATCCCTCATGGCCTAAATCCACCTGATTATATCCTAATGCCTTCAGAGACTCCAAAAACAGCACTGCCAGCCGGGCGGTGGTGGCGCACGCCTTTAATCCCAGCACTCGGGAGGCAGAGGCAGGCGGATCTCTGTGAGTTCGAGACCAGCCTGGTCTACAGAGCTAGTTCCAGGACAGGCTCCAAAGCCACAGAGAAACCCTGTCTCGAAAAACCAAAAAAAAAAAAAAAAAAAAAAAGAAAAAGAAAACAAAAACAGCACTGCCAACTGGGAATCAAATATTCAGACCATATTCAAATGCAACAAACCTTTAAAAATACCAATACTTAATCAAACTTAAGTATAAAATACATTGTTGAAAGTTAGGTAGTTTATTCTGAAGAATGATTTTTGTAAGCTAATACTTGAAAATTTGAAGCAGAAATACCATTACTGAAGAAAAGGCTTGCAGGCACAGAAGCTGGTTAACTACAGTGTCTGGTGGATTAAGGTGGGAATTTAAAATACGTCTCTCAATATCTAGAGCAAGACTGGTCTACTATCTAAAAAAGAAACATTTTTGGACCCTGGAGAAGTGGCTCAAAGGTTAAGAGTACTGGTTGCTCTTTGAGAGGTCCTGAGTTCAATTCCCAGCAATCACATGATGATTCACAACCATCTATAATGAGATCTGGTGTCCTCTTGTGTTATATGAACATACATGCAGGCATGTATAGAGTCCATGGTCATCATGGTGAGAAACATGGTCCTGACAATCATGGCATTTGAGCAGTAGCTGAGATATTTTCATGAGTAAGATGGAAGTTATTTATCCCTGGACCTCCAATTTGATAGCCCTATGAGGTAGCAAACTCTCTCTGTATATTCAATCACTATTAGATGCCAGCATGTACAATAAGGGCTCATCTATTTATGTGGAACCCGACAAATCAACACCTAAATCATATATGAAATATCCTCAAGGGAAGCAATAAAAATGTGTTTTTTAGAGTTTCTAAGAAAAGAGAACTGGACTGAGTAATTTGATTTAGTGGAGAAGTGGTTAACAATAACAAATGAATATAAGATAAGAAATTTTAAAGTGTTATAATTGCTTGGGAACTGGTTTGGTTATGTCTTACTCTCTTTAGCCCAGGCTATTTTTAAATTCACACCAATCCTTTTACTGTAATCTCTAAAATGATAGGAATATATGCGTAAGGCACCAAACCCATCTTACATTCAGTATATAACATTTACAAATTATGTCTTTCCTTTTCCATACTAGGAACTGAAGCCCGGGCCATGTGCATGCTAGGTAAGCTTTCTACTATTGAACTAAATACCCAGCCCTGAAACCTTAGGAGCTACAATTTCAATTTACCAAAACAAGATTGCATAAAATACAAAAGAATAGAAATTGACAAAATAAAGATAAAGAATAAATAAAAGACTTTTGTTAGTGAAGAAAAATCACTGAAAATTTATAGAATTTCTTTCTGGAGTCCTACACTACAGGCAGTTTATTGAGTTCAGAGATGCAAGCCAGTAAGTCACAGTGGAAAACTGAATGCAGTTTAGATGATATTTAAGAGGTACCCAAATATGCAGCCTGGAAAGATGACCTTTTTGAAAAGAGAACAGAAATTGAAAACAACAATGAGCAGGAAAAATATTTGTACCATTAATAACAGAGAAAAGATTTATACTTTGTTAAAATCATAAAGGAAGATGCTACAGGATTTAGGTAGTTTCCAATTTAAAAGTATCAGAAACATTTTTCACAATATATAATATAAAATTAGTAAATAACCATACAGGCTAATGTTGTTTGCCTAGAAGTGAAGAAGTAAATAACAATCATAATTAGACAATATTATCTAATTATCAATAGCGTTTTAGGTATTTAACGTGCCAATTCTGGAAAATCAAAAGTCTGTTTTAAATACCTTTTCTGGGGGCTGGAGAGATGGCTCAGCGGTTAAAGAGCATTGCCTGTTCTTCCAAAGGTCCTGAGTTCAGTTCCCAGCAACTACATGGTGGCTCACAACCATCTGTAATGAGGTCTGATGCCCTCTTCTGGCCTTCAGGCATATACACAGACAGAATATTGTATACTTAATAAATAAATATATTTAAAAAAAATAAAGAAATACCTTTGCTATAATCTATAAATTCTATTGTATATGAGGATGGTATAAGGACATTTGGATCTTACAATAAGTCTAAAAACAAGGCTGTTCATATAAGAAAGGTCTATTGTCTCTCCGAAACAATCGAGTTTTCTAATGGATGCTATTTTTAAACAATGGTAACTGCATTAATTTTTTTCTTTTATTCAAAGTAGATGCAGTTGAGACTGAAATGGGAGATGCTTAACTCCTAATAACTGACATTCATTAGTCACCACGCTTTGTCAATACTCTTTCATTATAGTGAAATTCCTAGCATCATCTCAGCTACCTGCCCTGGTTTTAATTCTTTGAATGTTACACATTTCTTCCCAAGGCGAAGAGGAAGACGCCCTCTCCAAACCGACCACTGTGGATGAAAAGTTAGAAAAGAGTAAGGAGTACACCTACCAGTGGCTTCATACACAAGTGAGCTTTCCAGAAACAACTAGTTCCAGAACCCTGAAATGGTGAGATCATTTCCTTCAAATTAGATTTTTGTATCGTAGACAAATCTTGAAAAGTGAAACCTGGGTTAATTGTGCTAAAACAAATACAACTTCTTAGCCAAAAGCCAATACATCACAGCGCCAGAGGCTTTCATACAGCGTGGACTTAATTGTTCTTTACAGTTCTCACCAAAAGTGTTTAGGAAGAGCTCTACTCTGTTATGCTTAAAACCAACACACGAATCATGCAGTCTCCTCTACTTCGTCAAGAAAACGTGTGGTATCTTGTAACTGTCGTCATGTCAATATATAGATTTGTTTTAAAAATTAGTCACTTGTGAAATTGACAGCTACATTTGTGAATTAAAGTTTTACGATGATATATGTGACGTAAACTTCATAGTGGAGGACTTCAGCCCATTTAACTTCTTACAAAGCGTGGACATCATATGAAAACAAAACTTAAAATAGAAGTATTTTGCTATTTGCCATATTTACTGTGATCAAAGAATGAAATAAAGACATCGATAATTCTCATGTTTTAATATGAAGTATTATAACGAATGAAAACATAAATTTATTTCATGTTCACATTAATCAGGTTAACTGAATTCATAGGAATATCATCTTTATAATTATAACAAATGCAACAAAATCTATTAGTTATCTCTGTTAACTTGATATGAGAGATTTTGTTCCAAAGTTAAAGTGTTAATATAGATGTGATGCAGTGGAAAATATAAACAATATTTTAAGGTAAATTTTAAATGCCTAAACTTTTAATATTACCACTTACTGGTAATGAAATCTGTATCTAGTAGATGAAACAATCAATCAATCCCTCAGATTTTTTATTAACTATATATAAAATATTATTTTGAAATATATTCCAAAAAATCACTTTATATGTAGAAAACCTGTGTGTGTGTGTGTGTGTGTAGATTTTGGGGGAAGTGCATGTATATATGTGCAAATGCAGGTGTGTATGTTATTTTGAAGTCAGAAGCCATATCTGGGAATCACTGATTTAGGCTAGGTTGGCTTCCCAGAAAACTCTATGGATATGTTTTTCTTCCCCCCCCCCCCAACCCATAGTTCTTTGATTCTAAGCACAGAGCACCATGCCTTAAATTCTCATTATTGAACCATCTCTATAGCTCCCAAAGACAAAAATTTAAAGAAAAAGGTCAATATCAGAATATTTTACCAGAGTAAAATTAAACTGCACTGTAAATATTTGTAGGGTGTATCAAACATAGTAGAACACTAAAGTAGAAAACTTCGCTTGCTTCAAATGAAAGTGTAAGACTGTAAAAACTACAAGTGATGATTCAGGCTTATAAGCCCAGTCCTTGGAGGTGGAGACAAAGCGTCAAGTTTCGGCTTGCCTTTGACTACATGGTGAGTTCAAGTCAAGCCTGGACTGCGTGGAACACTGTCTCAAAAAGACAAAGAAAAATGGGGACAAAATAAGTAAATGTCATTAAAATACACTTAGATTTTCTATAATTTATTAAATATCACTGTTAGCTCTTCCAGATGTTTGCTCATTAACATTTATATTTTAAAAAGAGATTACTATTGAAGTATTAGTTAGATATTAATTTTTGTGAAACTTAATTTATATATAATAGTGGAATTATATATATGTGATATGTGCATTTATTATATGTAACATAAATTAAAGCTATTGCCTCTACTTTATGAATAAAGATGTTTGGGCATTTTTCAATATTTTTTCTCTATATTTATACTGTAACTTTTTTCCTTTCTTGCCACCATGAAGCAATCACTTCTTGCCTGAGTTAGATCCAGATGTACTCAATGGTGGAAGAGTTCAACTTGTGGTAAGAAATATGTTTAAAGTTAGAGAAAAATGTTATAGACACACATACTCAATAAATAACACTTTAAAATATACTCGTAATGTGTTTAAACTATGGAATATCACAACTGTATCTATTTTGGGGAAACCTCAAATGCCGTGTGCTAAAATAATAACATATTTTCTTGACTTAAAATATAATGTTACAATATGACATTGTTTAAAATAATAATTTTATTTGACAGATGTAAAAATATTAACCTGTTACCATTTTAAAACAAAATTACTCTGGATGGGAAATTGCTTAATGAGATTATTTTCTTGAAAATTTTAAGAGCCAAATATAAAGATTGCAATTGAAAGAAACAGCAATATGAGTTTCCAGCTTGAAAAATCAAACTGTATTAAAAGTAACAAGTGATTAGCAGCTTAACCCCTCCAAGTTTTATGGAGTGCAGAGGTACTCTGGTAAGTATTATTTGAGCTTTAAGTCCACATTCTAATCATCTCAATAAGAGTGTCGTCTAGAAAATGGAAGGCATATGCTTGTTAAATTCACTTTGCTGTAAGCTACTTGAAGAAAGACTTTGTAAATAGAGGACTATGGCCAACATTGGGATCTAGAAAAGTAGATCTCATAAAAAAGGAAACTTTTCAGCGTTGTCTCAGAAGTTTGGAGGAGGGAATCATGACTGATTAAAGTGGAGGACACCTCCCTTTATAAAAGACTAACAAACCTCCCTAGCTCAGATTCTACATAGACCAAGAAAATGGATTATTATTTTGTTTTCCAGTGAGAATTTAACAGCCAAAGTTACTTTTCTTTATGATAAAAATAATATTGTGGCTGTAAGAGCAATTCCATGCCATTTTCTTGAACATTTTTTTCCAAAGACTTTCCTGAATTTGAGCAATAATTTATGTGTGTGTGTGGTGTGTAGTATATATTTGTATACATAAATATGTACATTTAGACAGAGAATAAAAGGACAAGATAATTTTATGTCCCTATTCAAAATTATTACTCATTAAATATTTTCCTATATTCTAATAAAATTCCTCTGTGAGGGTGTCATGCATATTATCCTAGGAATTTTAGAACATCAATCTGTTAGATATATATATTTGACTATATTTTTGCACAAGTTTATTAATGGTCACTCTTTTTCCTTCCTTCCTTTCTTTTTTCCTTTCCTTCTTTTTTTTTGGGGGGGGGGGCACGGAGATTCTCTGTGTAACGTTCCTGGCTGCCTTGAAACCTGCTTTGTAGACAAGGCTGGCCTCAAACTCACAGAGATCCACCTGCCTCTGCCTCCTGGGTGCTGGGATTAAAGGCTTGTGCTATCACTGTCTGGCAATGGCCACTTGTGGCCAATAGGAAGGAAGGAAAAAAAAACATTAAATGGCAACAAATTATTAACAATGGAGCTAAAACCATTTTATACCTCTTATTAAACTTCAGTATTATAGCACAAGGCTATAATCAAATTTAATTTCTGCATGTAAAGGAGCAAGGGCAAAGCAACTGAGAAAAAATAGAAAATATCATTTTATAACATTGTAAAATATTTATAGTGTAAAATATATAAGAAAATATGTTAACAATATATAAAAGTATGTTGATAATTGGAATAAATTGATAAATGAAGCAAATTCTGGGGTTTTCCAGAGAATAACCTTGTTTCAGGTTATAAATTATTCAGATTTTAAAATTTGAGAATATGTTGTCTATGAAATTACCCCTTCCATATCAGCATACTTGTTGGTATTGTAATCATTCACGAATTGCTAGGTAACCATATTATTGTGGTATTATGTGTAAGTCCTCTGTTGTTTCTAGGGTACATAATTGTACAGAAGACATCCTGATCCTCTGCTGTTGTAATACTCCTATACCCTCTTCCATGATGTTTACAGGGGCTTAGGTTTAGGAGTTTTATTGTAGATGCATCCATCCCTGCTGAGCTCACCATGGCGACTTAACCACTGAATTATGATCAGCTGTGATTTTCTGTAGTGGACCATTTACTGCAAAGTGAGGTTTTGTTTTGTCTGTCTTGAATAGGGTGAGAACTACATTTATCTGTGGGTGTAAGGATAAGTTTTGCAATACAGTTTAGAATTCTGCTGATCTAGTAATGTAGTGGTAGTAGTTTCTACTCTATGATCTTATGTGTCCCAGCACGTTCATTAGGTTTCTAGTTCCAGATGTGATTCCCTTTCTACTGAATATACCGTAAGTCTAATTAGACAGCTCTTGCTTACCACCACGCTATGAAAGCCACTCTCGAACCTGTAGTGATATCTTGGCCTGCTGGTCATGCTGTGGCTCACGCTGATGTAGGAGGGAGAAATTGCACGGTATGCACCCCTAAGCAAATACAGACAACTAATGACCACTGATAGAAGGAGGTTCTGTCTCTCCCAGGGATGATCCCCCGAACTGATTATCCAATAACAACTGGTCAGCCCTGAAATCAAATGTACACAAACAAGATTGAACAAGTCAACAGACTGTAGTTATGTATTTACATGCAAATATATCTAACAATATAATAATGTCATATATGTAATAATAAAAACAAAAAAGAGGCCATCAATTTGAAGAGCAATTAGTGAGGGTGGTATGGAGTGGTTCAAAAGAGAAAAGTGTAGAGGGGGAAATGTAATTATATTTTGATTATTTTTTAATTAAAGAACTTTAATGAAGAAAATTTAGAAACATATATGCAACAGCTGAGCTACTAAACATTTTTCCTAAAGTAATGAACCTTCATTATGAAAATAGTACAAAGGAGGTTGAATATAATTAAAATAGATTCTCAATATTTAAAATTCTCAAAGAATTTTAACACACATTCATTTTTAATATTATACAATAATTTTTAGAATAGTTTTGTTCATAATAGCTGCAAAACTTAATGCAACCAAAGTCCACTTAGTGCATGAAGATATAACAGTGGAAGACAGGCGAAGTGGTTGTAAAATGAAATCATTGCATAAGCAAGAAACTATTAACATGCACACATAACATGATATTAAATAGAGTTTACCTCATATTATTGTGAAATATTGTAAGTTTCAATTATTTCACATTCTGAAAATCACAGTGCTGACTCAATAGAGAGCACATCAGTAGTTGCTACTTAGCCTAAGGGTGCAGGAGCATAAACGTGCTTCTTTGGAATAATGAAGCAGTTTTTAGACTTGATTGCAATGGAAGTTTTAGCAATGTAATGAAGAGTAATGAAACAACAACCAAAACAGAAATTACCTTTAAATCCTGATCAAGATATAACAGGGTATGTTTTTTAATTATGATAATAGGAGACTAGACACATGGTCCGGTGTTTAAGTTCATTGGTTGCTCTTTCAGAAGACCTGAGTTCATTTTCCATAACCCATATTGAGTCTCACCCCATCTGTAACTTCAGTTCCAGGAGAGCCAATGCTCTTTCTGGCCCCTCCAATGTCAGCACATAAGAAATACTCAGACATACATAGGCAAAACATGCACACTGAGAAACACATTAAAATTTTAAAGTATATTAATATTATTCCTTTACTTAAAAGTTACAAAGCATTTAAATGTTTCTTAATATCATATTGATTAAACATTGTTCCATGTTCTTCACTAATTTATATGTAAAACTTTATTGTTGATAACGTTGTGGCATTTGCAGATAGATCAAATTCTAAATATTTATAGATTTTTGTTCCAAATTCTCATCCTTTTAGTGAGATGCAGTTGGGCTTTATGGATGCATGGGTGAACTACAAAAGGAAATGTCCAAAAAACAATACTTTAAAAAACTCTTTTCAAAGTTACTGTTTGGTAAATAATTGATATTGTACTCCATTTAGAATATTCTTATCTGAATTAAGTCTACTGATTCCACTATTTAACATGACAGTGTTTAACATATATTTCTGTAATGTAAATATTAAATTTGTGCTTACTTATATCATTTGAAGTATAGTTATCCTTTTGTCTTCATTGAACCCCTACTGATGGACTTAATAAAAGAATGAGGTATTTGGGGAAATACCCTGTGTAGTGAACCTGTAAATATGTCTTTCTTATTGTCTTCTATGCAATGCACTAGGATGTCTACCCACATGGAATTTATATTGCATTAATTGTTATTTGTAAGGGATAGATTTGTAAGCTATAGGGATGGATTGTCTAAGTTCCATGTAAACACTGCATCTTTTGACATATATGACTTGCCATCCTCAGTAGTCAACATGGTCCTGCAATCAAGGGATTCAAAGGAATTACTGAATAAGTATATTTGCATATTCAGTCTGATTTTATGTCACTGCGGCAAATACATAAAAAAAAAACTCCATGAAGGAAAGATTTCTTTTAATTCACTGTTACAGAGGCATAAGTCCATAGTCACTGGAATCTGTGTTTCTGGGACAATGGTGATAGTAGCTAAGAGCTGGAGAGAAACAGGAAGAGGCCCCAAGAAAAGACATAGACTCTAGTGTCGTATTGCTTTTTACTTAGCCTTACCTCCAGTTTTTGCCTCATATCCCATTTATGCCAACGGATTTTTAATTCCTCAGAGGGGTAATCCACAGACTCTGTGAGACCTCATGTTCCAATCATTGCAGATCAGATATACTAGGTCAGACAAAGTCTTCCAATTATAAGCCTTTTGTGGAAATGCCCCATATCCCAATGATAACAAGCATGTGGAAGAAAAAGATATATTTTCCTTTATAATTTTTCTGTTATCTGATAAAATAGTGCTAACGCCAATATTTTAGAATTATAATTTAAACATTAATAATCCATGAGCTATGCTAGATTCACTGAGAGCCATGGATTGAGCCTATATATGAAATTCTAGGTTTCTGAGGAAGTCTGCCAGAGTCCAGCTACTTTGTCTTCTGTGAAGTAAAGCAAAAATCTTTGAATAATTAAATTTAAGCTGTTAGATGGCACTTTTGTGAAGTCAAATGTTCCTGGTAAATTGCACTTTAAACTTTTGTTTTATGGTTTAAATTTGAGATATGGCCCACAGGTTTGTTTATGGAAGTCTAGAAAAGTTTGCTCATTAATTCATATGTCTATAGCTTTGGGGGAGGGCTATTCCATTGTGTATACAAATTTAAAACGTGTCATACAACATAAATGTGCACCAATTTTGTAGATTAAAAATTATATTTATTTCAGAAAAACAAATATTTTTATTCATTTGTGAGTGAAAATGAGAAGGTGGGAAAAGAAAGGAAAAAATGACAAACTAGATGTGGTGTATGTTTATATTCTTATCACTGGAAAGCTCCAGGGCAGCCAGGAAGAGAGCAGAGATCCAATGAAAAGAGAACAAGAATAGGGAGGGATGAGGAGAAAGAGGAATAGAAGAGGAGGAGGGGAAGGGAGAGGAAGATGGTGACATCAAGGAAGGTTGAGGAGGGGGAGGAAAGTAAAGGAGATGGAAGAGGGGAGAGAGAAGGCGGTGATATCAAAATGTGAAAGAGTGTATTTAGATTCTGATTCCTTGAGTCTATATAACTCATTACACAGAGATAGTTTTCTAAACCACAATAGTGGTTTCTTCCCTTTATTTCCCTGTGCTTAAGTTTTCCTCCCATCAAACATTTAGGGCAATACTCTCTCACGGGAATCCAATTATAGAGTGGTTTGGGGTAGATCCCATCCACTTAGAGACTGCTTTGGTTTTTATAACAGCATATTCTCCACTTCACAGCTCAGTCATGATAAATTCCTAATGATAAAAGACATTCTGTAAGAGAATATTCTATAGGTGACAAGCAAATCTTTTGATGTGAAGTATCAATATCTCATAGTAATAAAAGTACAATAGTAATTTCAGATGACTGAATAATACATTGGGTTCATAAATGTGCCTTGAAATTACTATGTATTTAACAATACCTCAAATTAGATCATTTGATGTGTAATATTTCACACTGATAATGGTTATAATGAAAGGGCATGTACAGTCTGTGATGCAGTGGTCCACAAATATGCAAAATCCATTTCAATGATTATTCATAGAAAATAATGCTATAGCCAGTTTAATAAAAAATACTACAAAATAATATAATATGACATTTTTAACATTTAATTAACTGTTAAATAATATACTTGGTCAGTAAGTGAGGTTAAGCTGTTTATAGTTTCACCCATTGCCTTTAAGATTGATTTTCATCAAAATTACTGTACTAAAATGTTTTCTTTTGTTGTACAGACTCAAATAGCAAACCTCAATTTTAAAATCGGCTCTTATTTGCAAAACATCCTTTGACATAGTGCATTTGTTCTGGCTGGGCAGCAATAAAGGATTGTGGTATCATTTTGAAGAAGGTTGTTTGACAGAGCCTGTTTGTTTATTTGGGGTAATGTGAGCTGCATTCAGAAAATGCCATATTTTGTTTCATGATTGTATACATTCTCTCTCGTTGCTCCCAGGCAAGACTTGTAAGCAGAGAAGACACGGATTTAGACCTTTTTTCCATGACCAGTGGGAGTTCTTTGTCTACAAACAGAGACAAAAAAAGCCAGGCACACAGATACTCATCGGGATCCTCAAGTAAGCTATGGTTTCCTTCAGAATTAATCTAAAAATCAAAGATGAATTGACGGACGCTAATGCCAGCGAATGTTCTTTTACAGATAGGGGTTAGGGTACCAACGATCAGTGCTCCCCACAGACGTGCCTTTGGCCTCTTTTCTTCCATTACATGGCTTCTTTGATATGGACCAAATTAAATTATTACTAAAATTAACAGCATCAGTATTTCTTGAATTACATTATGTCAGTTCAGGCTCTTCCCTCATCCACGCCCTTGATCATGTTGAATTCTTTGATCTTTTTTTTTCCTAAAGATTTTTAGGATAACTTTTAAAAGTAGAATTTGTGTATTAAACCGGAGCATTTAGATCTTTGTCATTAATAAATATGTTAAAGAAATTTACCTTCTAAAGAAAAATTCCAAATGTAGCAGAATTTTACATGATAAAGTAATGAATGGACATGCTTTTAAAAAATATTCTAATTTGAAAGATATCATTCTGATTGTGTTTGTGACAGGTGACTTTATAGCCACACCTATCTCTTATGTCTATTATCTGTCATTTTTAATTGAGGGGTGGAACAGCCTGATATACAGGTATAAAATTATATCTGAAAAAATATATAGCAGTGATGACCTCTGAAAAAAGTAAACATGGAAAAATCTCTGCACCTTGTGGCATTTTATAGTAATAAACCCTGTTTTTCTAAGTTTTCATTGAATTTTTATCCTATACAATTTGAAATACCCTGTAATACGTCATGATACACTAATATAAAAAGTGTTTCATTTCATATTATATATGGTAATTTTCCAAAACACAGTGAAATTCAAGTCTACACAGAAGTTTATGCAGCTTTCTCATTTTCTCATTATTCATTCTGAAAGCTTCAGTACTCCTTGATCTTATATCCATACAAAATTGATATTCTGTTGCATGTGAAAAACTCAATAATCCCCTTACTGCTTTCCAGATAAAATCAAACCTGAAAATGATTCTGGGGTCCTTACTTTTCATCCAAGTACTTGAACATCATCAGTAGATTATAAGAATTTAAATCTCTTTATATATGCAACTTAACTGTGATAAATATTAGTTTACTTTTACAATAGTTATTTCAATAGCTCTAACTTGTGCATATTCTGAGATTTAAAATATATTTCAATTCTTACATTTTATTACTTGATTACAGAATCTGATTAGCCTCTCTGTATGATTTTAGAATATTTTATGTTTACTGACATAAGTAAAATTACTTACCCAATATAAATTGCTGCTTCTTGCTAGAATATGATAGCTACATTGGTTTCAGCTTGTGGCACACACACACACACACATATATAGGAACAATGCTATCCATATTATGCATTTAATATCAATTTCAATGACTGTAGCTAAAAATGAAAAATCTAGAATGAAATACAAAAGCACAATAATGTTTGCTCACAGTACACAGTATCAAAACTTTTCTTCAGGCCTTGTGTTTAGTCAATTGGTAGAGAACTTGCTCAGAAAGCGCAGCCTGAATTCGATCCCCTTACTGAAAAAAAAAATAAAGGGAAGAAAGAAACAACACTAACAAGAAACTTTGATCATTATATGCCATCAGGAAGTTAAATCTGAAATGGCTCATAAAATCAGTAACTATACTGGAACACACAGCTTTGTGTTTCATTTGTATTACATTGAGCTAGAGTTTATAGAGTATATAAAGATCATAAAATAGAATTCATGTGTTTATTTTATTTGGATTATTTTTATGCTTTATATATATATTTAATTTTAACAATGTGGTATAATCCTGTTGTGAACATAGCTAAGTACCCCTTACCTTCTCTTATCCTCCCCAATGCCTGAAGGCTTCCTTCTCAACCTAATGTGATAGTTAGTTGATGACAGATGACTGACTATATTGAAAACACTAACTAACAATCTTTAAATATGTTTAGCAAGTGAAATTTTAAGGTAGGTCATTTTAGAAAAGGATAATATCAAATATCAAAATGATTGGGCAAGATACATAGTTGTAACGATTTATCTGCTCTGACATCTGCACAAAATAATTGTAAAGACCATGAGCTCTGACGCCAGACATAACCGCGTCCCTCCAAAAGAGATGATGGGAGTACTTCTTATGAAATTGCTGCAGGAGTCAACTAGAAAGCATTTAGAATAATTCAGGTCAAAGTCAGTGATGAGTAAGTGTTATTATAATTACAACCTAGGCATGGCAGCTGAATTATTATACTGAGATCTCAAGTGCAGCGATAAATGGGCTAATTGGTTCTTTATGTATACGAACCTTTACTCTCAGCAACTTGACAAAAAAAATAGTTGATTTTGCCTTTTAGTCCAAAGAGATCCTTTAACCTTCAAAGATTTTACAAACTGTGCTTTCATGGCCCTGGGCCAACCACTTATAGCTTTGAAAGCTTTTTCCTTGAGCTTTCTCTCTCTCTCTCTCTCAAAACTTGTCACCCTGTTAAAGCTAAAGCATTTCTTTTTACTTTGTAAGCCAAATCTAGAGAGTAGTTTATGAGCCACAGCTGTGAAAGGCTCTGTGAGCCTTTGGATTCTTCTAGATACTATCCTGCACTGTTTCTCTAATAGCATTACATGTGTTCTTTGTGATTAGATAGATTCTGGCTTAACATCCCAGCTCTACTATCTGAGACAAGTCATAAGACTGATGATTAATTAGCGTCTAAGCATACGCTTACTATCTGTAAAATGGGGGCAAGAATGTTTCTCTCACAAGGTACAATGAAAAAATGAGTAAAATGTGTAAATCATGTGACATATTACTTAGAATATTGTAAAGGCTTAAACAACAGGACCTACTGTTTTCTTCTTTTGTTGTATCTTTTGGGTCCTCTTGCATCATTTTAGAATGAATCCACAGCTATGGATTTCTTTTCTAAAAAGAAAATGCCTTTTTTTCTTTCTAAAAGCAGATGCCTTTCTTTTACTATGACAGCTGTTACAAGCATTTGTATCTTGGTATAGAGAATTTCTTAATTTTTTTTTCCATTTCTTTTCATCTTTACTTCTCATTAAAAGAAGTCCAGATCACAGTCACTCTCTAAATTTCTGAACCAGCATAAAGTTTGCAAAGAAAGAATGGAGGTTTCTTTGTTATCTGAAACATGTATCAAGGAGTTTATTATTTAAATAATGTTTATACAAATATCTTATTATATTAATCATTTTTGCTTTGTCTATTTTTCTCATTTAATATATTATCTAATATGCATTACAGTAATAATTTTACTATAAATGCAATTTAAAGCTTTGAAAATTACTTTTATTGCAGCGTGCTTTGCCACATGCCTTTAATCCCAGCCGCCAGGAGGCAGAGGCAGGTGAATCTCTGTTAGTTTGAGGCCAGCTTGGTCTACAGAACGAATGCCAGGACAGTCAAAGTTACAGAGAGAAAATCTCTCAAAAATGAACAAAGAAGAAAATTACTTCATGATTATTTTTATTTGACAACTAACATAAATAATATTGAAGAACTTAACAAATTCATCCCACAAAAAAAGAGAAAGCAGCTACTTGAATCCTCCAAGTCATAACTTAGATGATAAAAAGTAGAACATAAAATTTTCAAGCCATTTATTAATGCTCACTGTTTCTGCATACTTACCATGGCGACCTCTAATCATAACTGAGCTTTCTGGATAGCCTTTTATTTTTATAATTAGCTAAGAATTCAATAGCCTCAATGGTTCTGTAATAGAAAATATAAACCTCAAGTTATGTGCTCATTTGGATACATAGAAACTTCTCATGACGTGATAACTTTTTTCTTGAGGTATTCATCTTCCTGAATATGGAAGTACGTATTGTTCAGAAGGGACTCAGTTAATGTAGCTAGCTGTGTTGAGAATAGAATGCCTCTGGTATGCAGTGTGCTTCGCTTGCACTGAAAATGACAACTGGGAAAGAAATAGCAGTGGAAAGAAAGCCTTTAAACAGAAGCCAATAGTAAAATCCAATGTATGCTTGGAGGCCATTATACAGTCTTTCTGGGTCAGAGGCTCCAGAAACTGAAGAATAGAACAGAAAACAAATGCCTTCAATTACCAAAGCAATGTAAAATAAGATGGGGTGGGAAAGGAAACCTAGTTTTGGGTTAAGTCTTCAGGTAGAAAGCTTAACTTTTCTCCTGATAATGAATAGAGCTAATGAAGACTTCAGAAAATAACTTAAGGCTTTCAAGGTTTAAGGTTAGCAAGGGAAAGTATTCTGTTTATGTTCTGACTCAAATATATTGACCAGAATTTTAGAGTTCTTATCTTAAGAGCACGAAATGCCGTTGTTGATATCATGCCCGATAGCATGGGATGAGCACATTTTCAGAATGTACTTTCAAATTTTTTAAATCAAGAATTCTTGGCATGTTGCATATTGATGCTTGTTTATTTGATCAAGTACACACGTTTGAGTATCTATTTTAGGCTAATCCTATGGTGAGTGAATTTAAGGCTTAAGTAATATATATATATGTATATATATATATGTATGTATATATATATATATGAGTTGTTATATAAACCAAAAATCACGATAGTATCTCAGATATCTACATGTGCAGGTCATTTCTACAAGCCAGCCATTAATTAATAAGAAATTGACTTTTGTATGCTTTACACAAAGAAGACACATTTAGAATACAGAATTACTGCTATGATAATATATATTTTGTCACTTTATCTTATAGTCATTATTTTCTGTTGCCAAATGAAAATATCTGTATACAACTCTCTAACACAATGTTGTGCGATTTAGAGTGATAATAAAAAAGTTTTATATATTAGAACAGAATTCAGTGATACATTTCAATAAACATTAATATGAGTTTTGTAAGGATTTAGCCTCTATAGCTGTGAAAATTTTCTCTCGGAATAGCTAAAAGATTCTACTGACAATAGTCATGCCATACTAATTTCAAAGATTTATAGTTATCCTCCATAACCATAATGTTCCACATTAGGGAATTTAATGAAATTTTCTTAGTTTCCAAAAAAAGCACCCTGATATATGGTAGGCTTTTCACATATATTGGCTGTGTGAATGTATGTATGTATGTATGTATGTATGTATGGATGGATGGATGGATGGATGGATGGATGGACAGATAGAGGAGAATTCCCTAGAATGTATTATAGGTAGGAAGGAGAGTATATGACATTTTCTTCTTCCTTCACTGGAGGCAGGGTATGCTGACTAAGGAAGGTAAAATCTTCGGTAGAAATTCATCAGCAGAGTCTCTAGTGTCTGAGTTCCTGCCATGCTCAAATCCTCAGATCTGTAAGCATTCATGAGGACAATCTCTCAGCATATGGAGGATTTCATTCCAGGTGAACCCTATCATGAGACACAAATTTCTGTAGTTCCAACTTACACGAAGTCGATCCTTCATTTGTTTATTCAAAAGGGAATGTGAAGTGAATTGCACTTTGGTACCTTAGTAAATCACAGAAGGAAGACTACAGGCAAGACCACCCTGCCATTCATCATGGAGTTTTTGATCTATATAAATATTTGCTGTGAATTTTGGCTCCTATTTTGGTCCTGTAACTCAGGATCAACGTTTATCAGAGGGCACACTCCACTATCACTATGGCAAAAATTCCAAAGCCTCATTCTCCTGCAATGCCTCTCTTTAAACCTTTAATGAATAAACTGTGTATGGATTTTATTTTAAAAGAGAAATGCCTAAATAAACATTCTTATCACAAATCATATTGTTAGGGTGCATTCATTGGTAACTTGTAATAACTTGATAATGAATATAATTTCATGTATTAAATTATGGCTTTTTGGATAGAATAACATATTTTTATTATAATGTTATATGCCTGGAGCATTTGAATAAAAAGTAAATTGGGCACAGTTCTCTTTACAAAAGACCACAGCTTGGATTATATTAAGTATTAATATTTTAGCATAGTATTTTAGGAACAATATTGAAGAAAAGCTTTATCATTAAACAAACATTTATTGAAAATCAAGTATAAATCAATGACTATTATGAATTATAAATATAATTTCACATTAAATTAAACATCTGAATTCTGATATTTTAAAAATATTAGAAAATCTCTGTTCTCTACCTCATGATTATAAGTACCACAGTAGATATTATGATTTTGAATTAGAGAACAGAGCTCCAATTTGCTTTCAAAACTAAGAAAATCTCAAAGGAATTTCAAAAATAGTATTCTTTTTGATGTGAAATACCTTTTGTTTTGTCTCTGAAAGCATCAAAAATAAT
Organism: Neodon shergylaensis; assembly: GCA_025134845.1. Classification (NCBI taxonomy): domain Eukaryota; kingdom Metazoa; phylum Chordata; class Mammalia; order Rodentia; family Cricetidae; genus Neodon; species Neodon shergylaensis. The sequence continues at coordinate 14,815,754 of JABTXL010005037.1, read as the reverse complement.
ACATCTAATACAAAGATGTTCTACTGTTCCCAAATGGTATTTCTTATGCTTCAACAACTGACATGTGTAGCTTGTAGCTCGGTCTTTCAACAGTGAGGATGCTTGAAAAAATGAAGTCGAGCTAGTGTTTTTCAAGAGACTCCACCAAGCCCAGCAACCTATCTCTCTGGGCAATGCTCGTCAATGTCTTATTTTTGTAAGTTATCATCTGAGTAGTTGTAGTAATTATCACTAGAAGGGAAGGAAGGAAGGAAGGAAGGAAGGAAGGAAGGAAGGAAGGAAGGAAGGAAGGAAGGAAGGAAGGAAGGAAGGAAGGAAGGAAGGAAGGAAATAATGAAAAAACCTCTAGTCATACAAAGCTAAATTTTTATACTATCACCATCATTGTGCTTTGGGCAATCAATACGTTACCACATTGCATATGCTTTCCAATTTGCACCTGAGAGTGGCGATCTATATTTTACAGAGTTGTAATAGTAGAAGCCTCAAGTAATAGCTTGAGACAATAGATTCCTATTACATGCTATTCCTTTAGTATGATGTTTACAGTGATGGCATGAAAGAATTTGATTGACAGATTAAAGCAAATGGATGATGAAAGTATGCAGAAAAATTGAAATATTTTTAGTATATTGAATAATAAAATTTATTTTAATAGTAAAAGCCCCATCAACTAAAACAACTACTTTTGATGTGCACAATTTGTGAAAACTGTAAAACTTCACAATAGAACATGCTCAGTTGACTTTTTCCATATTGTCCATGGAAAGCATTTGAATTATAATCCTTCCTAAAAAAATTACTTTTCCCAGATTTAAATTTAAGCTTAGATATTATCAATATTCATAATCACTGTTGAGATTGTTCAATATGTAAAGGCAGTTGCCACCGAGGCTGAGTACCTGAGTTCCGGACTCAGGACCACAAGATAGAGGTAGAGCGCCAATAACTTCAAGTTGTCGTCAGACCTCCCCATGAGTGCTGTTATATGCACAAGTTCCCACTCCCCACACAAAATAAATTAGTGTAAGCATAATTTGAAAAATGTTTCTCACTAAGTCAAACTTCTATTCTGAACAATAAAATCTGAGATCTTTACTCCTGTTTTATTTTATAGTAATGTAGGAATAGAAAAATGCTACACTGATGCCACAAAGACTATTACTGTTATATTTGGTCTCTGCCAATGTCAATCTTTTTAAGACAGTTTTGTTATATATATTTGTGTGTGTGTGTGTGTGTGTACGCATTAACACATGCACATGCAATATAGGGTATTCTTTTGGAGATCGTGAGATAACTTGTGATAGTTGATTCTTTCATTCCACCATATGCGTCTGGAGCAACTCAGGTCAGTAGACATGAAAGCAAGTCCCTTTACCTGCCTTAACCAACTGGTCCATGTTACTAGTCCAAGGCTCCTCCTTATTCTTCCTTCAAAGGCGGAAAGGTCTGTTTTTGTTGTTGCTATTTGTTTTATCTTTATTGTTGTCTAAAATTATTGGGAAGGAGCATTAAAATATATAAACTTATTACATACTGATATTTTATCTCTGAAGTACTTGACAATTAATTGAACAAACCTAGCGACATTGACATTTCAGATCCTAGAGTAGTCCAGAAACAAAAGCTGTATAATTAAATTAATTATTAATGCACTACCAAGACCATGCTTATATGATTAGTAGACTGCTCTAATATAAATAATATTTAAAGTTCTCTTATTAAGAAAGGAGACACAGGATAGTTTTCTATTGCCTTAATATCCTTGAATCAGTTGATCCTATCCAAGGTCTGAGACAGCTTAAGGAAGTAGTGTGCAGTGATTATAAGTAGAGTTAAATATGACAGTTATTAGGAACCACAGAATATAACATTTTCATATCTGAAAATGTAGCTACTTCATGCATAGGTAGAGACAATCCAAAGAAAGACAAATTTCATCTGCCCTTACATGAGAGAAATAGCTGACCACGTCAGCTAATTTATTCCTTATAGATTAAAAAATAACAATTTTGAGGACAAGATCCTTGCATGCTATATTGATAATTGTTAAAGTATAATATTTCTAAGTATAATATTTTAGTTCTTAGGCTTTTCTTTCATGAGAATTTTCTTAAATAAATTATTCTACTCTATTTTTTCTTTTGTATTATTGCTATTGTTACTTTCAACCCAATTTCTTACACCAGTTAATGTGGTACAAAAATAAATGGGTATGGTCAAATATGAAATGCATTTGTCAAGTGAATGAAACTGAAGTGCAATAATATAATAAATCCTCAGGCTAGCCATGTTTATTGTTGCCAAATGTCTCTCTGCTAAGAACTAATAAGCATGAAAAGGGATAATGAAAGTTTCCATGAAACGTTTTTGGGAAACCTCTCCACAAGTCCTCACTATCTGAAAGGGTGGAAATAAGTATTTGTTTTCTACGAGTTCCATATGAGGACAGTAAAGATGAAATTTGGAGACTGGAGTCACATGGGAAACTACTACAGTATAACAGTTCCTGATAGTCTTTGGTTCACAGAAGGAAACTGACGAGAATGTTTCCTTGAACAGCAGCAATAGGACAGTCTCTGCTCCACGAGGCATAAACCCACACCCATGACGAGTGAATGTGTGATCCGAAGCAATGTTTTCAGTTGAAGCCTGCAAAGACAGCAAGTGAACATGAAAACCCAACTGGGGTTGGAAAAGTTCACATTTTAAAGGATACAACAAGCATTTGAGAGATTACTTAAAATGCATAATTTTGCTACAAATTTACTTTGGCAAAATTACATGAGGCAAAGAAGATAGGAGATAATTCAATTTTCAAATGCAGTGTTACATCTGAACTAGATAGCATCAAATGAATGCACATGTCAAGCTAAGATAAAAATAAACTTTTAGATATTTACCCTACCTAGGACAGTTTCTTGGTTACAGACACTTGTGGACACTTAGATGTTATTAAATGAGACAGAATCAATTCTGAGGAGAATGTTTTCTAAAAAGTGATTGGGAAGTTTTATAAAGAGGCTTCTCCCAAATCAGCATAAGGCATGGTCTGACTTCTAAACTTCCATTTAAGACAAACAATATCTCGGAGATTGTGAGTGATGGAAGTTGTTTGATGGTTACTAAATCTCATACTTTGAATACTGAGGCACACTTTTGATCACCTGGTTAATATATAAGTTTAAAAATCCAATAATTATCTAATATTAAATCTAGAAATTATAAAAAACACAATCATCAAGATTATGCGAAATAATTGCTGATGGAAAGAAGGATTTGGGGTAACTTAGAGCCACGTGAGAATGATAGCCTATTTCTGAAACAAATCACACAGCATTCGTATTTTATTGCTCAAATCACCAAAGACCTCCAGGAGGAAAAAGGTCAGTGTTGCCCAGAAATAACCACTGGACACATAGGAACACGACAAGACTTAAGCACCCCATGTTTGCTGCATGTTCTACCCATCCTTGTGTGTCCAGAAGACAACTGTGGCATGCTAAAAGTAGGAAAATCTGGAAAACAGTGTATACTGTAAGATAATCTAGAAGATACTAAGCCAAGTATACATGGAGTTGTTCTAGACGTTCTAAAGGGGTAAAATACAAGATATACGATACAATAAGTTCCTCTCTGTGATGAATTTTAACTTTTATGTGTATTATTTTCAAAATAAATACGCTTTTTAAATGCTAAATATTTGTATTATACAAGTTGACATTTTAAAAACTCACCTCCAAAAATAAAAGTAAGAAGCAAATAGAGATGTATTTATCCTAATGCTGATAGCAAACACTGTGGATAGTTTAGCAATTATCAAGGGAACTCGATCTATCATTTTTAATTTATGTGTATCTTAAATAGTAAGAAAAATAAATATTAGCCGGATATGATAGCGCATGTTTTTAAGGTCAGCACTCATGAGGCAGAGGCAGGTTGATCTCTATGAGTTCCAGGCTTCCTTAGTCTACATAGTAAATTCCCGAGTCAAGTCAAAGTTAGAGAATAGACTCTTTCTCAAAAGGAAAATAATAAGGAGAAATGTAATTTCCACTATTCAATTGCAATTTTGAGAATGAGAGAAATTATGTTAATAATTTATAATCTATATAAAAATCTTTTGTTCTGTAAACAAAATTTAAAATCTCAAGGACAGTGAAAAATATCTACACATAGCATAAATAACTTGTTATCATTTATTTATATTCTTGGTGTTTGTTTTTAAATTAATCTGCCTGAATTTTATTCAGAATCAAACACAGCAGAGGTTGTTAAAGAGGGTTGTTATTTGAAGTCTGCCCTACCTGCTCTGCTTCAAACTTGACCAATGTAACTAATTCATCACACTTAAATTGATGTAAATGCTTTGCTGCTAAAAATTTGTTCTGGTCACTTTCATTAAATTTTTTTTCTCCATGCTTTACTTATGCTGTATCTGCTGTTAAGTAATACAATATGGGAAGGCCTTTGCAAAGGTTTTTATAGCCAGGCACTTAGTGTTGGGTATATTGATGAAAATCCGATGACGTATTACTATACATCATGAGATTTCTATTTTGACGACCCGTTTAACAGGTTTTTTATACATACCAGGAGAGTCATTCAAAGCATTTTACATATTAAATTACTTATCAAAACACTGTATATATAGACCTTGACATTTGTTAAGGAACCAAGGATTAAATCTTTAAGAGAAATTTTTTTTTAAGACCAGAACAAATCTTGAGCAAAACATAGATCATGTAGCAAAGAAGTGGCTTCATGGGAAATATACCACACTCGCAAGGACACTTTTTAAGCATAAATGTGAGAGGCCTATTGCCTGGTTTCTATAATCACATGCAAATATGCAGCAGATTATTATTAAAAAATAAAATCCATATCATTATCACTGCAGAAGAGTACTGCTCAAATCCCTTTGGTCATATTTTTTCTGTTCCTGGAGCTCTCTTCGTTAAGGTGTGTCTAACTCCAATATCAATTTTTTGAAGCGAGAACCTTTGCCTGTTTTATTTTCGTGTGGGTAAGTAATTTTAGAACGATTATACATTGACCGTATTAAATTGCTTTTTATTTCTGCGTTTCATTCTTAGCGTAATCATGGGATGAAGTAATGACTTTGTTATGAGTGCCAATATGTGATTCCTTCACAGATGTGTTTTTACTCCTCGATTCGTTTTTAATGTATCTAGTGATTTGAGAGTTCATATGATAACAATGCCTCGCACTAATGCAATGAGAAAATAAGCCATATAGATTCCTGCTTAAATTGTTCATTTACACACAGCAAGAGGATAAACTCAGGCACGTGGTCACACCTAAACTATGGTTTACAGAAAACTCTGGGTTCGCTACAGTATTGCTTATTTTAAAGCCTAATTCCCTGGTTGTCAATTCACTGAACAGCAGACTTCACAATTGCTGTTAAGTCGTACCATAATGTTTTCTAAATTGTAGTTATTATTTCCAGAATGAACTGCACTAAAGAAGGGAAAATTTATAAATGGCCTTCATAAATATAGGACCAGAGTAAGGATAAATACAATAAGATGTGAAGAATCATCCGCAGATCCAGAACAACAAAGGCGACAGAGCAGTAATAGGAGAACACATAGGCCAGATGGTAAATTCTTAGTGGAAGAATCCTCCAGGTTGCAGAAACACTGTTGTAATTGGAGTTGTTTTAATTCATTTCGATCTCATTTTAAATTCTTCTGGAAGTATGTAAAATTATCTATAGCTATTTCAGTAATGTGGACATAAAGTGCTTCTCCAATTATATGCTCCTTAATATTGTGGTTAAGAAATTTTATTAAGGACAAAGTATTTGAACAACACACGTAAGAGATGGCTGCATGAAGGATCCTACTAACTAATAGTGAGTTGTTACTGACTTCAGTTTCAAAGCGCCTGCTTATTTCTACCTATACTTTAAATAATGCTTATCTAACAACTTGATTTAACTCTCTCTAGCTGAGCAGCATTTTTGGCTGGACACTTGTGAAAATTACTCACTGTTTGTTAGTCACATATTGTAATATAAATATATTTTTCTCAGGTGCCTTACACTCCCAGAGTCATATTTATATATGGAAATGCATACGTGTATATACAAATACACACACACATATACATATATATATATATATACATATATATTTTTTTCATAAATGCCTGCATAGTTTGTTCAGAAAGTTTTAACTTTTTAACTGCTGGAGTGTAACGAGGGTTTGCTCTTACTGTTTTTTAAAAAGTCTGAAGTAGACATTTCATTTAGCTATTGAGGAAAAATTAAATTAGAGCTGTGTAGCATATAATAGTGAGAAAGAGGCTGTGCTGTCAGCAAACTCCATTGGCACCGTTTAGGCCACTGGTTTATCATCTGGGAAATCTCTGCTTCTGCTTTGGTTCATCATCCCTATTGCTCTAATGCATTCTCCTCTTCTGCACTCTCCCTAACAGGGATAGAGGAAGGCAGGGTCAATCTGGCCCCATATGGAAGCCAACTTCGGCTGTCATTTTCTCTCCCTTATTTCCTCTGCTGAAATTGCATTCAGGGAGTGCCAGGAGAAGTCTCACTTTCTGAACAGTACTCTGTCTCCAGCAATCTTTGACCCTTAGGTGGTAATCGCTTTATATCACAAACACTCTTTCCTAAAACAATAGGTTTTATTCCCTGCACACACGCTTTTCAGAAATACTCATTTTAGACTCTCAGTTAAATATTCCCCTTTGCATACATTCAGTAATTTCTTTGAATCTGTTTAATCACAGTATTAACACTAGAAACTAAAGTGTAACACTCTAATTATGAGAATATTTTTAAATATGAAATAAGCTTTTGAAGCTCATACTTGCTGTCATAATATATTTAAATCAAACGCACTGTCCACAAATGATCTACACTTGTGCTAATTCTTCTAAAATGTTTTAAAATATATTGAAGTTTTCATTAGACTATATTAGCCTAAATAAAAGGGGGGTTTGGAATTTGTTTTGTTTTGCTTAAACTTATTTAGACACAAAAGCATCACAGTGGAGAGTCATGTGGGTTGAACCCTTGCCTCAAGCCGGTATTGAGGAAGCCCTGGAATGTGTCTTTCTGCCGCTTTTACAGTGGTTTCCCCCACAAATCCAGCCCTGTTGCTTAATCCCCAGGAGATTTGAAGCAGATGAGCACAAGTTTTTAATAGTAGTCTTGATATGGCCCCTTTGGGTCTCATGGAACAAAGCACGCTTTGTCCTCCCACCCAATGCTTTGACCACCATTTTTTTACCCTCCAGCAGTTGCTGTCGCTTCTCTGTAGGTAATCTATAACTTGATCCAGATAAACAAATCTTCATCCACCCCCCCCCATTTTATAGCACCTGGGCACAAAATAGCCCCACAATTTGCTGTCGTTGAAATCCAGCTGAAAAGACACTCCTCACACCAGCCCAGAGTGCATGTGTAATCTCCTCCATTCATACAACCAAGGTTCTGAGCAACAGCTGTGGAATGTGTATGTGTGTGTTTTACTAGATTGGCTCCTATGAAAGTTCTTAACTTCTAGGTTTAATGTACTTTTTATTGTACCCAAAATTCTTTGTTATGGAGAAATAATTTAATAATTCAACTTTCAAGGGTAATTTAGCATATGTTTTATCTTATAAGACAGACATCGTTAACTGTTAAGCTTCTGAACATAGAAATACGATTCATTAAAATGTTTGATGTTTGCATAGTAACATTGAACCTACAACTGGAAAAAATAAAGAAACCTGCATAGAAAGAAACAGTGACATCTAATACATATTTTAGACCTCTTCTCTTATTTAACCTAAATGCAATTTATGTCAAATTTTTATCATGTCACTTTGTAAACAATAATTCAGCAAATATATTTTTATAAGCTTGGAAATTAGAAGATATTCAAGTGCATGTCATTGGTAAAGGAATGCTTTTTATTCTAAAATACGATTTGATTGGAGAATGATAAGTAAAAGTGTATTTAATATCACCGTCTAGGTTGTTCAAGCAAGAGAATACTTGCACCAATGATAACAAATACAAGACCTTCTATTAGAGAGCGCATATCATTCCGTGACCATCCTGTTCAACTCAGTGGTGGATGGGGAAGTGGCAAAAAGAAGGCCAAAAACTACACCTAATACTTGCAGCTTCATCATTCCAAATGAAAGGCCCATGATTTATTTAAGTCTATGGACATCTGGTCTTGTTATGAGTTGGAAAAGATGTTTTCATGTGATGTATTTTATGTTTAGTTGTAGTATTTCATCATTTTGTTTTCTATGCAGTTACCTACTAAATTGTATTTGTTAGGTATCTCAAAGATAAACTACATATGGCAATTCAAAATAGATAGTGAAAAATCACCATTATTTTATTTTAAAGCACCTTAGAGGATTATGGTAAAAAAAAATACATATACTGTTTAAGTTAAAATGAAAAAAACAAATTTAAATAATTATCATCCTATTAATTTGGAAGTATATTTGTAATGTTTCATTCAAGTGTAGTTTATCCTTGTTTATAACAGGTCGATGTGAACTGTGATTCTTTAAAATGATTCAATTCATTCAAACATACTCAGTCGCTTGAAAGGCTTTCAAATGGCCCTAAATTGCCATTTTAAAAATTATTTGCCAAGCTGAAAACCAACATTTTTAAATATTAGTATATTTGCTTAAATCACAGACAGGTCTCACTAAGATCTTACTAGTATGAGGATAATTTTCTCCTATTATCTTAGCAAATACAGTATGCAAAATGTTGCATTCGGTTCAGGGCTCAGGGATCTATTAATCTGCATCTGGAATGTCTTTTACGAAGCTAAAGCCAGGGTTCTCCAGTGACTCTCCTTAGCGCACTCTGTGTAACAGGATCCAGTGAACTTCATCTTTCCCTTTGTTTTTCTGCTCTCTAGTGAAATTCTTCATCCAGCGATGACTAACCAGATTTCAAGATGCATTTGTTTAGTTTTTATCCCCCATGTACTTTTGGAGTCCTGTTGCATCTCAAACCTGTAAATCTCTTTTAACCTGATTGAGATGGAAATGGTAACGAGCCTCGAGCTGTCAGTCTATAAAGAAAACATAGATTTCTATGCTTCAACCTAGAAACCCAGGTCCACATGTACTTGTTTTGTGAGCACTGTTAGGTCATCCCTTTGCCAACAACATCCACAAATCAGCATAATGTAATGATGGAAAATATTTTATCTCAGCTTATTTTCAACTCTGAAGGAGAAAACCACATTAAAGCTGACATTGATAGGGTTTTATGGTTCGTATACCTCCCCAATGAAGCGGAAAGGCTAGTATGAGAAACGAGATGTTTATTATTAGTGTTTTAGTTTGTAAAATAAACTTCATAGTTTTTTCCTTTATAGCGTTTGCGATTTTTTTCATGATATTAGCTGTGAAGATAATTGCTATTGATGTTCTTAAATTTGTAGGTGATGATTGCTAAATGCGAATAAAGCTGTTCCTGAATTATGGTGTTTAAATCAGAAGTTCTTTATAGTGTGATTTATTTCTGCCTAGCCTGAACCTGATTGTCTAAAGAACCTTATAGTTTCAAACCTGTAACTTTGTATTACTAGTCATACATTTATATTTGTCCAACTGCTATTTTTAAAATTTAATAAAACGCCCGAGTACTTGAACAAAAAATTGGTTTTTTTTTTGTTTTGTTTTTTTTAAGAGACACTCCTAAAAGTTTATTCATTTGTTTATTTGGTGTGTGTGTATGTGTGTGCGCATGTGTGTAGTGGTGTGATGCGTGGAGAGATAGAGACCAGGGGAGAGGTTCTATGCCAGGACACACCTGAGGAAGTTAGAGAACTGCTCTCAGGCCTCAGTTCACTCCTGCCACCTTTGTGGGATCCAAGATGGAACTCAACTTGTCCAAACAGCAAAAGTGCCTCTACTTTCCTAACCACCTTATTTGCCTTTAGCGTTCAAGAAGAAAAACATGTAAGGCTATCTTATCATGTAGCTGACTATGCATTTCCCAATGACAGTAGTAGACATAGTCATTGGTGCGATTCAAGGGCATTATCCCAACTGACTGCCTTTTCTGGATACTATGTCTTACTGTCTCCCATTTCCAGCTCAGAAAACTCATCAGGTTTTTTTTTTGGGGGGGGGGGGGGTTGAGGTTGTGTTATTTTATTTTTTGGTAACAATGGCAAATTGAACCATTATACACAAAAGGCCTGTTAGAAGGATTAGGTGGGTTATTTAGAGAGTTCAGAATTTTTTGATATGAGAATCAATACATTGTCTTATAACAAGGGTCCCTTATTAGAGTCTGGGCTACCATCACCACTTTTTGGAACATAGTAATCAAAAGTAGATCCCCAGTTCCTCACTGTCTTCATGAATGAGTTGAAGGCATGCCAATCTCATTTGAAGGAAATAAAAATAAGTATGTAACAAAAATCAGAATATGGTTGTAAGTATTATAATTTTACATTAGACACTAAAATGATAATATACCAAGACTCCTGGAAGGTGGAGATTTTTCCTTTTGACCGAAAGCAGGAGAGAATTTATCTTAAGAAGAAGATGCTGAAGACAACATACAAGTATTAAAGTGTTTCTGATATTTGTAAAAATAAATATAAATCTTTTATAGGGTAGTTATTACAAATCTTAATATCAACACCATAAAATATTCTTCTTATATTTAAGCAACTATACTGTATACTTATTAGATTGGCCATTTCCTTGATTTTTCTCTTAGTTTATAATTAATTCATATTTTCTCTGGAGTGCTCTAAAATTTAGACTAAAAAATTTAAATTATATTTTGAAAATGTTTAACTGACAGTGTAGTCTAATCAAAGTAACTGTAATAAATAGTCCTGCAAAAAGACACATCTTTACTAATTTTAAGAAGCAAAAAATGTCATTACATAATAGGGATTAGTGAATAAAGATTCCTTACTATATTATATTCCTTCATTATCATGCCAAATGGAGTTTTGCATATTTTTAAAGATGAGAAAAGTTTATCATACATTATTCTTCTCATGACTATAACAAAGAGAAATTTTAATGAATATATTAATTTTAAGAAAAATTCTAATGTATTCTACAGTTGTTATGAAATTTAATTTTTAAAGTAATCACTGACATAAAATGTAATTCTACTTTTCATTTAAATATTTGATGATACTAGCTGCCAAGATCTTTTTGTCTGTCTATATGGAACTGCCTTGATTGTGATGTTCAGATGTAGGCATTTTTCAAGAAAACAGACTAGACCTATATATTATTGAGTCCACAAAACAATTTCTGTTTAGATGTGGGTGTAAATTGTCTATCGTGTCTCAAAGATTTAGTGTAACAAATATGACATTTCTTTTTAATTATGAGTTGTTCTCATAAAGTTGCAGAGATGGCTTACATTCCATTTATCTTCGGTGGTTCTGATCTTGAGACTGCTCTTGAGATAATTCAGAAGGCCATTGATCTGATAAGGATAGATAAGGGATAGACAGAGACTACAAAAAAAACTCCATACATATCCAACATACTAAGAGGGAGAACTTTGATTCTGCTAAACACAGTGAATATGATGAGGTAGAAAGGGGACTCTGTTGTGGATCTAAACTTTCAGTTGTATACTCACATTTAATGTTGAAATGACTGATTCGGTCTCTTCATTTTTGTATTTTTTTAATCTGATTTGATTTTCTAATAGAGATCATCTTACAAAGTCAAGTTGAAGCCCTTTGTCTTACTGGCTCAGTGCCCACATTCCTAACCATGATACATCAATCTTTATATCTTCACATGTATGTATTCATATATGTAAAGAGAACAGCTGAATTTTCAAATAAAATGAAATCTTATATGAATAAATTCTCATAATGAAAGACATTCTATGACATTATAAAGAACTTTTATTTTTTAAAAACTTGTTTTTGTGGCTATTTTGTCTGCATGTTTGTCTATGAACTCTGAGCATGTCTGGTGCCCATGAGGGTAGACAATGACATGAGATTCCCTGTGACTCCCATGATCTGCCATGTGGATGCTGGAAGTGGAATTGTGGTCTTGTAGAAGAGCAGCCAGTGCTCTTAGTCATGGAATCATCTCTTCAGCCCATAAATGAAATTTCAATCTAAGTTAAATACATGGAAAGACTAACTGTTGCATAAATAAACATAGTTGATCTTTTTTTTTTTGTTTTTTTTTTCTCTCTTTTTTTTTATTGAGAAAAAGAAAAAAGTTTCGGCCTCCCCCCAGCCTCCCATTTCCCTCCCCCTCCCCCCACCCCTCTCCCCCTCCCCCCACTCCCCTCCCCCTCCCCCTCCAGTCCAAAGAGTAGTCAGGGTTCCCTTCCCTGTGGAAAGTCCAAGGTCCTCCCCCCTCCGTCCATGTCTAGGAAGGTGAACATCCATACTGTCTAGGCTCCCACAAAGCCCAAACTTGAAGTAGGATCAAAACCCAGGGCCATTGTCCTTGGCTTTTCATCAGCCCCCATTGTTCGCCATGTTCAGAGAGTCCTGTTTTATCCCATGCTTCTTCCGTCACAGTCCAGCTGGCCTTGGTGAGCTCCCAATAGGTCAGCCCCACTGTCTCCGTGGGTGGGTGCACCCCTCGTGGTCCTGACCTCCTTGCTCACGCTCTCCCTCCTTCCGCTCCTCACTGGGAACCTGGAAGGGGTACCCTCATACATTGCTGGTGGGAATGCAATCTTGTGCAACCACTTTGGAAATCAGTGTTTCGGTTTCTCAGGAAGTTCGGGATCAACCTACCCCTGGACCCAGCAATACCACTCCTGGGAATATACCCAAGAGATGCCCTATCACATGACAAAAGCATCTGTTCAACTATGTTCATAGCAGCATTATTTGTAATAGCCAGAACCTGGAAACAACCTAGATGCCCTTCAATGGAAGAATGGATGAAGAAAGTGTGGAATATATACACATCAGAGTACTACGCTGCGTAAAAAACAATGACTTCTTGAATTTTGCATGCAAATGGATGGAAATAGAAAACACTATCCTGAGTGAGGTATCCCAGACCCAAAAAGATGAACATGGGATGTACTCACTCATAATTGGTTTCTAGCCATAAATAATGGTCACGGAGTATATAATTGGTGAACCTAAAGAAGCTAAATTAGAAGGTGAACCCAAGGAAAAACATATAATTATTCTCTTGACTAAGGGAAGTAGACAAAATTGCCGGGGAGAAATTTTGGGATCTTGGGGGGGGATGGGAGTATCGGGGGAAGGGGAGAGAAAAGTGAGAAGGGGAGGATGAGGGAAACTTGGGGAAACAGGAGGATTGGGATAAAGGAAGGTTGTATAGGGGAGCACGGAAGCACAATTTTTAGTTAAGGAAGTCACCTTAGGGTTGGCAAGAGACTTGAACCTAGAGTGGCTCCCAGGAGCCCAAGGCAAGGTCCCCAGTTAGTTCCTTGGGCAGCTGAGGATAGGGAACCTGAAATGACTCTATCCTATAGCCATACTGATGATTATCTTGCATATCACCATAGAACCTTCATCAGGTGATGGATGGAGATAGTCACAGAGACCCACACAGGAACATAGTTGATCTTTAATACCTTTCTGTCTCCCAGTTCTAGTGCAGAAGACTCAACAAGTTTTGTCTTCTTATCTTGTTTTGTTTTGGTAAGACTGACAACCTGAATCACTCTTCAGGAAAGGTCATTTTGAAAGCCCAGAATGTTTTCGTATGAGAGTCAATACACTGGCTTATAACAAGGGTCCCTTCTCAGAGTCTGGGCTAGTACCCCCACCTTCATGAACATAGTAAACAACAAGGGGTCTTCTTCAATCTGTTGCAGAACATTCCACTTCGTTATAGCTTTGCACCCTATTTCCTCCCTGACTTCATGAATGAGTTGTGCCTATAAATTCTAAAGAGTATATGGTCAGCACATGGTTTGTGTGATACCCTCCCACCAACCTTCTTCCCTCCCGCCCACATAGCTCATTTGATCCACTATTGATGGGATCCAAGATTTTTCTTAAAGCAAAACTTTTCATTTGATTTCCTTAGAACATAAGCAGTTTAGGGCAAAGGACAAATGAGTTTCAAGAATTGTTTACTAGATGTCGAACAGACCTGAGCAATGAAATCATGAGGTCTCATCAGTACTCAATGAGGAAGTTGTCATGAAGCAACTTGAAGAGTGGGCTACTTGGCCAAGTCTACTATGTCACCAAATCTTTCTTCTTAACTAAGTGCTAACTAAAATGCTATCAGCCAATCCTTTTTATGAAGCATCATATTTTAGTTAGCCAGTATCCTGATATACAGCCCTTTAAAGTCTAGGTTCAAGTAGGCCAATTTTGAACTCAGGGCAATTAACTAGCCTCGACCTCCATGGGACTGTCAGGAATTTATGTCACCTCACCCAGTTGAACCATTTCATCTAAGAAATTAGATTTAAAAAATCCTCTTATTCTTCCTGGCTTATGTTTACAATTGCTGAGAGACCACCATCTGCATCAATTTTGCAAGACTGTAGGTATCTTCACAGCACTTTACATTTGAGAGCCAAAGTTTAAGCACACTGCAAATCCATCAGTAATTTACAGAAGCATGGCACATGCTAGATGTCACTGAGCAAGTAAATGAAGCACTTTATCCATAATGAGAAGAACACTGGAATCAATAAAAAGGGCAGATTGGCTATAATGTCTGTTATCGAGACTTTTAGAATTATTTTTAGGATCTTAATAGCACTACCCTAGTCTGTCACTGGGAAATACAAATGCCTTATGAGATGTATGTGTAACCTTAAAGTTTCTGACAGCTGCAGTAAACATGGAAAAATAGAAAGAATTTACCTTTTATTTTCTTTAGCCTTTTATATATGATATATAGGTCTTTCCTCAGTGTTCACTAGGTATTGGTTTTAAGTCCTGGTATTGCATAACCATGTAACATGTTCTAGTCACTTCTGTCAGCTCTCTATGTGCAGGATCAGCATGTGTGGGTAACGTTGGCAGAGGGGAATTTACTTGTCTTACAGTGGAAAACTTTAAGCGTGTTATCCCTTAATATTACAAGATAATAAAAGGTATGGATTAAAAGAAATTTTAAATTTACACATTTATAAATGCTTAACTCTTAATAAATAAGTCACCAAATATATTCCAAATCAAATACATAAAGACCATATTATTCTTTTAAACTTTGATGTGGATTTGAGGTTTCTATTGAAAGTTATTGGATGCTAGACTTCTCTTCCAAATTTTATGTAGCAACAGAAAATTACAAGGAGACATTGTAAGTCTGGGTCTGTTTCTCATCTCTCTGCATCACTCAGATTTGGTCTAACCATGGAGTTTCTATGAACTTCAAAATGAAACCAATGTTTAGAATAACTCAATATGATACGTAGAACAAAGTAAGAAATCAGCCCAGCAGTTCTACCATGCTAAGTACATATTTTTGTATGAAGCATATGGAAGAAAGTGAAAAGAACATGTTTTATATAATCTGGCTGGCTCATGTGATACCCATCACTTTAATGAGTCATCTTCAACAGTGACAAACTTTCAGAGGCGCTCTTCTTACCATTATATTAACAATATAATATGGAGCTATAGGATTCTGGAAGGTCAAATAACAAAGTATGTGAAAGGCTTATGATCTTGGTTGTGTGATGTCAGCAATAAATACTAACACAGCACAGTAAACCATTCCAGGATCATCTTCCAATATTAAAGCAAATTTTTCACTAAGCAGACTTACTGAAAGGTGGATGAACTCTGCATATCTTATCTAGATATTGTTCATAAAATTGTATTTATAAGAAAAGGATTATCAGCCCCTTACTTCTCTAGGCAATATTTTATACTACAAAATAAACCAATAAAATGTTTCCACCACCAGCATCCCAAAGGGTGTACAAGATAAGTGTCTGGAATCCTCGTATTCTTTTTATTCCTTCCTTTTCAAATAAAAATAATATTGGTTCATCTCTAGGCATGCAAAAAAAGAACATACACCTTTCGGTTTGATTTTTAATCTTTACTTAATATTTAAGCTTTCCATTATTTTTTATGTTGACAGAAACCTTTCTTTTCAGGTATTACCTTTTTAGTATCACTCTACACTTAATAAATACTCTAAAAATTATATTTTTATATGTAAATGGGGACTTAAAACTGGAGACAAGATTAGTTTCAAGTGAGGATCGTCAAGGAAAGGGCATTTTCATATTCTATTTGATCTTGAAGAATGAGTTGATGCAATGAAATTATTTTAGGCATAGGGACATGGCCAAAGTAAATACATGAAGACCAATAAATTTGGTGCATGCAAAGAGTGTAGAGCAAACAAGGGAAATGATTATTGGATAGAAGTAAGGGAGCCTGGTGAGAAACAGCAAGGAGTGGTCGGAGAGATGTGACTAACAAGATGGATGATTTTGGTCCTAGGAACTCTGCCCCATGAACAACTCCCCTAACTCCTTCCAGCATTCTGTGCTTTCTCTAATCCAAGGATGTCTGGGGAAACCTAGAGTTTCTAATAGTATTTTCAAGCACTGGGAAGGATTTACCTCAAACACCAAGTACTACAGACTGAATGGCTGAAACAGCAAACTGTCTTCTCATAGTTCTGGAAGTTAGAGTTCTGAGAATTGTGGTGCTAGTTGTGCTGAACTCTTGGTTATGATTTAAAGAAAGCCATTCTCAGGGGCTGGAGAGATGGCTCAGTGGTTAAGAGCCCAGGCTGCTCTTCCAGAGGTCCTGAGTTCAATTCCCAGCAACCACATGGTGGCTCACAACCATCTGTAATGAGATCTGGCGCCCTCTTCTGGCATTAAAGCATACATGGAGGCAGAATGTTGTATACATAATAAATAAATAAAATCTTTAAAAAAATAAAAAAGCTATTCTCTGGTTGTGTGTTACATATGTTGGGAAAAGAGTTTCCCAATCATTCATCCCATTTAAGGCCAGTAATCTCATCAAGAGACCTCACTTCTTGACCTAATCTCACTTTGCTTTCCTCCAAAGACTCCATTTCTAAATGCTACCTATTGATGAGCTTCCTCCAAAACATATATTTTGGGAGAGAGGAGACATCCCTACTGAGAAACTTCTTAAAGTCATCCATTTTTTTCCTGTAAATTTTAATAAAATATTTCTCTACAATTTTATAATTTACGGCAGAAACTGAGTCCCTGAATGGTAACTCCATTTGTTTTAGGTTATCCAGATACTTAACGACAAAACTAAGACTATAACTCTAGTTCCTTAAGTGACAAAGATCTTGGAAAATGAATGGTAACAGACAATACCCATGTTAATATGCTAACTGAATAATAAGTGGGGCAAAATGCACTTACCTTAGTGGTTCACATACCTCAGAACTGAACAGCATGATGGGTACACATACCTCAGGATGTAACAGCATTATGAAATTTGTTTTCTACATACTGTTCTTGATCCTTTTCATATCTTAATTAATCAAAATTATCTATTTTATTTTTTAGTGGTTGAATTCTTTTGCTATTTTAGTGTTCCCTTTTTATTTCATAGCACCATTAGTGTATTTCCCAATGACCTATAGTCATTGAGTGATTTTTTCCACCCTTAATTTTTAAAATGACATTTAAATTTATGACCAAGTACTGTCTATATAGCTAAGTATATTAGCTATCTCTATATTTACTTCCTACCATGTGATGGAAATTGCCTATATTTTACATACAGAATCAGAGTTGATACATCCCTTTTCCTTCACCCTCAGCAAACAGGAGCTAAAACCTGGACATATATACTATGAGTCTGAATCTACACGTTATTATTTTAGCACTACGGATAAATAGATATGAATACACATTATGATCAAAATTTGTATGAATACAGATTTGCACATCTGTCAGTAGGAAATCCAAATATTATATACTTTGAAATCATTAATGGAAAAATAACTTAACCAGGAAGTGGTAACACTCATATTTAGTACCAACATTTGGGAGGCAGAGGCTGGTGAATCTCTGAGTTGATGCAAGTTTGGCCTACACAGATTGAGTTCCAGGATAGCCAAGGCTACACAAGGAAAAAAAAAAACCTTATTTCAAAAAGCCAAATAAAATAAAACAAAACAAAATGAACATAATGGCAGAATAACAATCTTTTTCTCTTTATTTTTCTAATTTAGAAAACAATTGCACTCTGATTTTCTTGCCAAAGTCATTTCAGAGATGGAAGCTCCTTCAAGAGTTAATGTCATTTGAAAGTTTTGATCTTAGATACATTTGCACCACCAATATGTATCTCCACAACATCTCTTTTCCAGTAGTGTGTAACTATGAGAACCAGTCCACTATAGCCATAGGAGCAATAATTGTTTAAAAACTTTTTTAACATACACACAAATCTCTTTTCTGATCCAATGCTGTCAGCATTTCTGTTTCTGGGTCTAAACTGATTGCATTTAATCATCTGTTCATATATCTTCCCTTAGGTAAAAAGATCACGGGTTCTTTCAACCATTCCTATGACTTTTAAATTCTTTTTGGCTCAGTCACTACGAGAAAGAAAAATTTTAAACCTTACTCTCATCTACGAAATTAGTCTCAAAAGTATCAGGATTTACAGAGTGGATCTGAGCTTTTTGGTTGACCAATTTCAGTTCTGTCAGTAGGGTAAGTGAAAATTGTTTTAGTTGAGCCACTAAGCCAAACAGTAGATTCAGAGCATCCCAGGATCTTCCTTGTTCAAATCCTTATGAGCTTTGTTTTCTTCTGTTTTAACTGCAATGTACAACTTTGTGTTTCTCTGGACTGATTTAATTCTCCCACCCTTCCCTTTCCAAAGACCTTTTTTTTAATCCTCAAAATTTTAAATAGCATTTTTAAAAAAAGAATATCGTTTAATTTTCAGTGGAAGTTTTAAGGTAATGCTCATCATCACCAAACACCTGCAGCACACTATGTGATTTACAGGACTCAGCATCACTCCTGGAGTGAAGAAATCCCAGGATGTCCTTGCTTCTTGACATGGTTCCCTTCAACTTTGATCCAAATGGTTCTTTACTCAAAGAAACCTGAAGGAGACACAACCCACTTTCTTTCAATGTTTAAAAAATGAAAATTACTTTAAAGTTCTTTGCCTTAATTCATCTTGCCAAGATTTACATTTCTCTAAGAATGCTGAGACAATATTCAAAGTTTTATTAACATTAGAAAGAATGTAAGATTAAAGGGCATTCTTACTCAAAGTAGAGTAATGAGTTACTTAGATTTGCTAAATTCAATTCAATTATTGAGCCAATTCTAACACAGGGGAAAAAAATGCCAGGATACTCTTTCTCCCCCAAAAGTAGCCCATATGAACCAAATACAGTGTGAAAGAAAGAATTCCAAGAACTTCAATCAGAAATGCACATTATTGGAGTTAGGTTCCCTATAACTAATTACATTAAAGAGATTTTCTCCAAACAGTACCTTTTAAAATTAAAATTATAGTGAGGTTGGGTTGTGTGTGAAACTCTACAACCAAACTAAAAAAAAAAAGTGTTTAGAAGATTTTTTTTCGTTCTTTCCAATTTAAAAAATTCTTATCTAAGTAGTTACTATAATATCAGTAAATACTGGAATTGCTTACTATAAACAATCAATTGTGCCTTCAAGTCCTGTGATTTTGAAGAGCATCTGTGAAGGCAAGAATCCGTTCATTTTGCTTGGACTTGATAGAAAAGGCTGTATTTGTGAGCATCTGATGTTTGAATTTGAAAGATGACATGTTTCCCTAAGTTCTTGCCCCCCCCCCCCTTCATGACTGGACACCTCCAAAGGCACCTGGTACAGGTAAAGTGTCAGATGTGTGGAATGAGAAATGACAGAATTTTTTTTCGGTGACGTTAAGAAACTTTTCCTTTATAGCCAAATCTAAGAAGAGATGGGGAGGAGGCCTGGCATTTCGCTTCAGGACTTGCAGTCAGTGGCACGCAAAGCCTGACTATCCGCAAGGCCAGAGAGTGGATCACTCTCTGATGGAGAAGGGATTTGAAAGCGAGGAATCCGGGGTTCCCTTCATTGTGCCCATAAACGCACAAACACACCACAGGCAGCTACTGTCAAATTGTACCTGCCTCCTCCCCTTTACCACCTCCGAATCTACAATGGTTCGTGATACGGATTAATTCTGATTCCCAATCTGCGAAACAGAACGGCCACTGTCCTTACCAAGGAACGGTCAGATTATCTGTCCGCCAAGATCAATATTTGTATGGAAAGCTTAAAATATGTTGTTTTTCCAAGAGTTAGACTTTAAAGGGGGGAAAGCACCGCTGATGAAATATTACGAGCGAATCGGTTAACCACTAACTTCTTTCTTGTTCAGGAGGCTCTTTCAAGTCCCCATTTGGAAACGAAACTTCGCTCCTTTCGCTCAGAAGAGACACCCCATCACGCATGCTTACACAAAGAGTCTTGTCTGGTTGTAGGTCACTTCGTCTACAGCACCTCAGGCTCCTTTTCTCTACCCCAGATGCTCACTAACGCCTTCACTCCCTGCTTCCTAGGGAGGGCATTCTGTTCTGTACCTTGAGTCTCATTCAGGTGAGCCCCAGGTTTCTCTTCACCTTTGTGAGGCGACAAGCTCTAGGACTGTCTAAGGAACTGTAACCAGATAGACCCCGTAAATTCTGGGGCTGAGGTTAGGGCTTGGATCAGCAAGCGAGTCGCCGCCCGGAGAGACCTTGCCTATAGCCTCAAGAAGTGCTAGTTTCATTCTAGTTAAGATATTGAGGTTTTCCTCTTGGCTGCATTTTTTTTTTTTCTGGAATGTCCTTGATCAGGCTCCCACAGACGTGGAGACCTTTCTTTGCCAGAAAACTCTACATCGGACCCTTTTTGCAAGTTAAAGTTCACTTATTCAAATTCACACCAGGATCGCTGCTGTGAGGGGCAGGGCAATTTCGACGGGGGAGTGCCTGGGTGGCTTCACTTTGTTCTCAAGTTCTTTATTGATTTTCTAAAGGAGTTGGTGCACTCACCTTTTTTTCCCAATCTTCCTCTGGAAATAAATCCTGGTGTAACAATCGTGCCCTTCTTGTTCTTGCTGGGTTTTACGAAGCAGGGAGTACCATGGTTAAGAAGACGTTAGATTTCGTGTAAATGCCACACCTAGCAAACAGTACTACTCTCAACATCCAAATGCTGTCCCCTTCTGCTGAGGAGTCAAAGGACCGAGGAGGAACAAACAGTAGGTGAGGTATTTGCACAGGATGATGTTTCTCATTCTTTGAACCTGCCTTGGTTTTCCCTATCTGGCTTACCCTGCTGGACTTGTTTTAATGACCGTGGACTTTACACTTAACGGAGTTTAATTCTAGTGCAAAGGAGAAACATCTGTCACTTGAGCTCAAGATCTATGCTGTGATTTCTTTTAAAAACCAAAAGTCTTCACATGAAAGGATAAAATGCTTATGGGATATGTGCACACAGCTTCATGAAAATAAGCAGGTCTGTCTTTAAGATACACCCCAGAAATCAGTAAGGAAAATAATCTCAAAATATACTGAATAAAAGCTTAAACACCATACTTATCAAATAAGAAGATATTTGGAAGTATGTTTTAAATAGTTAATAATATACTAGTGCAATTAGGATCTGTGAATTGAGTTCAGTTGAATTTATTTACCCCTTAAAGATATAGATGTGATGTAAAAACTCCAGCATTCAGTCCTTTAGGAAAATGAACACAATTTTAGAGAGAAATAAAGTTATTTCTATAATCCCTATCAAAGATATTGTATTTTATATAATAAAAATAGTATATCATGATTCAGCTACCATTTATGCATTTACAATAAAACACACTTTTTAGTGAATATCAACAATGCCTCTAATATAACCAGTAGCTAAAAAGTCAAATCATTTGTACTAAGGATAAATCATCACCTGAGATTTTTACACTTGACTTGGCTCCTGTAGAACCAGAGAACTGAATTTAGTCCCATCCCTTCTTTTTGAAGAAAAGTCAACTATATGCAAAGCTATTACTGAAACCAGCTGAAACTCAGAAACAAATACAGCTCTCTGAAACCTCATGAGTTGATTTAAGATACCAAATAATATTAACACTGAAGTCAAGAGGAGCATAGTCCCTAGTGTCAGAGGGCTTTGTAACAGCACATTTGAAAGTCTTCAAGATTCATTTCGTTTTTACTCAGATCATTGTTGTACATGATTCAATTCACAAATAGCACAAGCTCCACACTTGTCTGTAGGTCTCTAGGCAAGTTCCAGGGGCTGCTATAACTTGAGACACATATTTTAAATCTCTCTCTCTCTCTCTCTCTGTGTGTGTGTGTGTGTGAAAACTACCAAGTTGCTTCGATGCAATATATATTTCTGCATCAATTATTTCTGCAGAACTGTGGGAAGGCTGAAGACAGAGCCAGGGAAGAAACTCAGCAGCAGAGCATACACAAACAGGAGGCCACTTGGCTTCTTGCCATGAAACATGACATTCAATTATTTTAGTCCTTTTTCATGAGAGTTGCTCTCTTGCCAGCTCCTCCCCCACTCTACAGACCATTGCATTTCTGCATTTGGTGTACTTTGCCTGATTCAGCATATATGCATGTCCCAAGAATCCAAGCTTTACTCATAAGTTCCAAATTCTCTCTGCAAAAAGTTGCTAAAACTAAAATTTCTGGAGTCTTATCTTGGCCTGCCCACTATTGGTATACAAACATGGCATTTCATTTATTGAGTTGAGAAAGAAACGAGAGTTCCACAAGTTGCCTTTTCTACAGCTTTTATGTAAATAGAAATATCTTAACTTTCCCAAAATGCATTTGCATATGGAAGAGCATGACTCAGAGCGTCTTTTATCAGTGAAACTTCCTTCTCTCTCTTTTCTTAAGTATAAAATGAATGAGGCTGCCCTATAAGGTCAATCACTCGCCTCGATGTTCTAATTAGATGCTCCTGAAGGGGAGTGTAAAATAATCCTATCAATGGAATTTTCAAATACTTTAGCTCATCTATTTATTCTGACTTTTATTCCTCGAAGGAAAGCCAAATAAAGACAATTTCATAAATACCCAAATTATATTTCTATAGGGGAAGCTGCCAGCTTCAACAGTTAGCTCTATAGGAGTAATGAATGCTGGGTATGACTTCAGAAGGGAGTAGCAGTCATCTTCACAGATGTGTTTGCCCACACCTGATGCCAGAGGAATGATCTCCATTTGCTGCAACACATCTTAGTTACTGGAGGAGAGAACAGCCAAGACTTTCGCCCCAAATAGTCTTCTTAACTCCCTTCATCTCCTTGCTTTCATTACTTTATATATTCCACCCTGAAGTCCTCCACAGGTGCTGAGGCTCCATCAAAAACTATGAAACTTCCAGGGATCTAAAAGTGCTAGAATCCTGAGACGTCCAGAATGGTTACAGGCTCAAAAAGAAAAACCAATGGTCCTCCATCGCCATTGGTAGCCTACCCTCAAAATTCAAATGTGAGAAAAAGGAGGTGAGAGAAAGATGCACAGCAACCTACTTCAGACTGACTTGTTTGGGTGAAGTGAAAAGAAGCAAGGTGTGTCCTGAGTTCTGGTCACCAGTTTTGAACGTGCAAAGAAAAGTGCAGAACCTGAAATGTGAATCTAGAAATGACAGGGAGGATGAAGAGGAAAAATATAACCACTTAAATGCTGACCAATTAACTGGTTTCTCCTTCCCAGTCATCATTGGCATTAGGTGGTTCAAATCAGGGAGAGTTGGGATGAGGCAAAGACTAGAAGTAGTCAATTTTAGAAGAAAGCACCCATGCTAGATCTGTCTGGAGTAGTTGCAAGCATTTATCAAAGACTTTCAGTCTGTTTCCAACATTTTCTCTCAAACCATCAGGCAGAAAAAAAAAACAGGTAAAATGATGTCCTATTTTTATCTCACCTTCTTGTGACTTCCAGAAACCACTCAATTATCTTTTCCTTAATTAGTATTTTAAATAGATGTTAATGACCTAATGGCTAGAGCTGTGTCATTTCTGTAAACTCTATCTCAACTTCTCAAAATCTATTTAATGCAGCTCTTGGCAACCAAAGACCCACCTTCTTGCCAACAAGTGCAGATTATGCATTCGTTATGGGAGTTTGCCATTAGTTCTTTCCTCTGTTACGGGCATATGTGGTTGCGTGTCACAAAACACAAGGGGTTCCGTGTAATAGATTTGAGTTTCCAGGAGGTTTCGGGAGTCTGAAGTGGGAGGGTGACGCC
The DNA here is from genome assembly GCA_025134845.1 of Neodon shergylaensis. Taxonomy (NCBI): domain Eukaryota; kingdom Metazoa; phylum Chordata; class Mammalia; order Rodentia; family Cricetidae; genus Neodon; species Neodon shergylaensis. Next base: position 14,791,498 of record JABTXL010005037.1, on the reverse strand, counting down.
TTTACCCCACCCTTTCAACTGCTTCCATCAGAAGTGGGCTTGGGTAATGTGGTGGAAAAGGCTTCTAGGCACCAGGGGACCTGGGCTACATTGCAGTTTCCTCGGATTGGGACTTCTATTGGTATACAAGTCCTGGAGAGCTGGTATCATATGTCTTTGATTTAAAAGACACCGAATGTCTTTCAGGGGATTTGGAGCCCTTAAAACGCATATTTATAAACAGACCGACATGGCTGTACGACAGAGCTAAGTTTATAACTAGGAATTCTCGACATAGTTCTTCATCCGTTAAGGGAGCGGAGCGCTTGCTGCTGTGAATATCTGAAAGACCCAACAAACGTCTATTCTTTCCGTCTTTCCCGTGTTTATTAGGGTAAAGCATGATTTGAAAATACCTAGAGGTAAGATAGAGTAAAAAGGGAGAGGTGAGATCCCGCAAAATTACCAAGCCAACAAACTCAATCTACCTCCCCCCATATGGAACAATCGAAAGAACACGGCATCTCTTTTTATAAGCAAGACTTCCCACACACATTTTCTGGACCTTTCCTCCCCTCTTCCACTGGTTGCAGTTAAGGTGAAGCAGCTCTGGCCTCACAAGGTAGAGAGTGCCCAGCTTCGAGTCTTGACTCCCTTTTCCGCTAAAGCGCTGTACCCAGGGGGCTTTTCTTTGACTACTCTTGAGATTCCTCACTTTGCCTTTGGTGCTAAAGCTCCAGTGACACCAATTAAGAACTAATAGAAGGTGTGAAAAGGCAGAACAGTGTCCTGAGCAAATCTCCACAGGAGCCCCTCCTTGGAAGAACTGTCTGTGGTGGACCACAGGCACTGCGAATATGAATGCTGCTCCTGACTCTTCTGCTCCGGTTCCGTTCGAAGGAATTTGCATTTTCATCGCCAGCCACTCCTTTGGCACAGTGCAAAGCAGCAGTTCTGGCGCACACTGTGCCGGGAATCTTCCCAAGTTTGGCCAGGTTGGGCATCCAAGAAAGTCTCACCTGTGAGGCGTGGGTCAGGAGAACTCCGAAGAACGTGGAAATCCGAACCCTTTGCTAATGGGCATTCTTCTGAACGGGGCTAGGCCACCCGAGCGGAAGGGATGCCCCAAGTGTCTATGACTCTTGTGAAAGTAACCTGGAGAAAATGACACCCGCTGGGAAGGCCTGTGACAGGAAAGGCCGCGTCAGGACCGGTGAGCAGAGACCTCCCTCGTCCACAGTTTGTAGGGGAGCTTCACCAAATTTGGACGCTTCGGTGATCTATTGCAAATGGCTGCTTGTATGTGCCAAGGCAACGAACGCTTTTTCCCCAGTCGCCCCTGGTTCCTCAGAAGCTGAAGTCGGGCACAAGGCCAAGCAGAATGGTTTGCAGCTCTAAGGCGTTGTTTTCACACGCCCTAGCATCTCCTTCAGCTGGACCAAAGGTTCTGGGCCTGCAACCTTGCGTCCAACAGCAATCCTGAGAGCCACTAACTTCCCCACCCCTTTACCAAGGCGCTGCCCCAACGCTTGAAAACTGCAAGTAGTAACGGTTTTGTTAAAACACTCTGAAGGCCTTCACACACACACCACACACACACACCGCCACACACACTCACAATACTTTGTGTGATGAGCCTTCCTCTGACCTCCAGTAAGAACGGGCTTTTCGGAGGCACATGTCTTTATGAATTTTCTGAAGAAATAATTTTGTTCTCAGTAATTAAGACGTAGATTAAGCGAAGAGGTGGGGACACTGACTGGTATTGGCAAAATTCGGTCTCTTCAAGGACTCTTACAACCTCCCATTCCCACCCGATGCCACTCACATCCACAAGCCCCTGCATCCCACAGCAAACTTGGAGACCAGGGCCTTGGCTAGCGCTCCTGTCGCCACAACGCCAGCCTTTTAGGTTAGAGGCAACCTTGGCCCCTCTACCACCAGCAACCCAGTTAACAGCTGCCGCTGTATCCGGCTTCTTGGGCTCAGATTAATGTGGATCTTCCACGTAAACGATTTACGGATGAAATAAAAGCTCTTTAGAGCAATACTTCCTTTCAAGTTCTTAAGATGCCTCTAAATCTTCTGGGAGTGAGTGGCTGGCGTGGGGGCGGGGAAGACAGCGGGTGTTGGGGGGTGGAGGGTGGGATGGCCCGGCAGGGCGCTGGGAGTGGAGGGTTAACCACTGTGCGTTCTCACCAGGCTCCTCTGCAATGCCAGTCCACTGTTGAGGCGATTACGTTTTCTGGGTGTCGGGGCCTTGTCTCTCCTGGCATTTGTCTGAAATGGAGCTGTCTGTCTGAACTAGGCCGGGGCGAGCCCTGCCCTGGGTGGGTGAGTAGGGAAGATGGGGGTGGGGTGGGGGAGAAGGGGGGGCCCTGGGGTGGAGTTAGTCCCTGCCTATTTTCATATTCATTAGGGCTGGGAGGTTGCCGGAGGAGCCCAGCTGAGTTTCAAGATATAAAAGCAACTTCGGGTGTCCCTTCTGCAGCCGGGACGCATTAAGAGGCTGGGAGCTGGGCAGCTCCTGGCGTCGCGGGGCTCGCTTCCCTTTCCCTCCTCTCTGACCCTCCCTCCTCCCGCCCACTGCTCCCTCCTCCCTCAGCGCCCTCCAGCCTCCGCGCCCCGAGAAGCCGCGGACAGCCTTCCTGGATTATGGAGTTTCTGAGTGAGAAGTTTGCCCTGAAAAGTCCGCCAAGTAAAAACAGTGACTTTTACATGGGCACAGGAGGCGCGTTGGAGCACGTTATGGAGACCCTGGACAATGAGTCCTTTTATGGCAAAGCAACGGCAGGCAAATGCGTGCAGGCCTTCGGGCCGCTGCCGAGAGCTGAGCATCACGTGCGCCTGGACAGGACCTCGCCCTGTCAGGACAGCAGCGGTAAGTCACCGGGGCCGGGCTCCAGCCCCAACCTCATCCTTTATCCTTAGTTCCGGGTGGCCGGGCTGGGGCTCTAGCCTTAGCACCAGCCTCAGTTGTCCTTCCCCAAAGTGCTGTGCGCTGCAGGGTCGTAGTGAAGAAATGGGGGAGCTTGGATCCAGACTGTGGGGAGACCAAAGGAGGCAGCCTGGGGCCCCGCACTTTCTCACGCTTTGGTACTCTTGCACCACACCCGGGTCCAGGGCTAAATCTTGAGCGACCCCCCCCCCCCACACACACACATCCTGCTGTCCACGAGAATCTAAAACTGGACGGGGCCAGGACCCCAGTATAGGTAAAAAGATAGTATTTGAGTCAAGATAGCGCCCCTCCTTGGGATCCCCGCCCCGCCGGGATGCCAGGGCGCAAGGACGCAAAATCCATCACTGTGGAGCTCACAGTGGTCTGGAAATCAAAAATCTTTGAACTCTTTTAGGTGGGGAGAAAATAAAAACAAAACTGGTTTTATTGTCTAAGACGTGATGATATTTTCATTGTAAAGATGGTGTATATATTTCTGTTGCTCTTTCTTAGCTTGTGTGCATTCCCGATTTGTGCGGATTTTATTGACTTATTTATTGCGTTTGCAACCTGCACACACAAATTCTTCTTAAACATCAAGTCACATTGGCTTTGAGCAAAGCCTTCCCGGCAACATCATTCGTATTCGGATTCTGCGTTATCTACTTTTATCTTAGTCCACATAAAAATGCCACCTAAAGAGCCTTTTGGAATGCTTCTGGACAGAATCTTCAACTTTGAATGCCAGAGTCTCTCCCAAGTCAAAATGTTATCAAAACAAACCATCTATCTCTTTCTATCTTGTAGCTCAGTACAGACCTCTCATTTCACGTCCCAACCGCTAAAACGGGTTTACGATTCCAAGAGGACTTTTCCTTATCAAAGTGTATACTCCACCCCTAAGCTGTAAGGAGCGGGCTGCGTTAAAATAACAAACGAATTAAGTGTGAAATATTTACAACAAGCCTCCGGCTTCTATTTTAATGGAAGTTCAAATATCTGGCAAGGCATTTACTCTTTCGGCAGCTCAATCGTTCGATACTTTGCACGCAGATTTTAAACGAATCTCATAGCCCACTAATTTTACTCAGTGCGGAGGGCGACTTTTGACTTGTTCGGTTGTAACAAAAAGAAATGCATACGATAGAGAACACTAATACTGAAGTGGATTCAGTCGATTATCTGGAAAGACTGGAACAGCTAATTTTTACATACAAGAAAGTTTTGGCTTCCTGGCTGCATTTCGGCGGACGCGTCTGTGTTTTCGGCGTTTTCAGATGCGTGCATGAAGCCATTTGAACTGACAGGATTTTTCCAAATGGTTTTATAGTGGCCTGCGCTGACTGTTAGATAAATTCCACAGTGTTTTTAAATTGTCGGGGAAAGGGGAGAGAGCAACGGTGACTGATTTGGAGTGCTTCATTAACTTTTAAGCGATCCTCTCACTGTTTGGAAGAATTTTAACGGTGAAATAATGAACATAATGAACACGGATGGTTACGGGCTACATCTAAGAAAAAAAGCTGGTCTTTCTCCAGTCCTGCCCCCAGCGTCTTGCGGCTTCCCCTCCCCCAACTCTAATTGCCGCAGTTCCCGGTTTAACTCTTGTCTGCTAAGACAAAACCTTATTGTTCATCAGTCATAACCCTCTTCATATTTAATTTTGCATCGCATCTTTCTTTGCTTAAGATCAATGCGCAATTTAAATTATATAGACAGTAAAATTCAATACATTTGTAGAACTCATGAAAAGGTTCTTCAAACTGTTATGGGGCGTCCCACCCCTCCCACCCAACCCCCACCCCCTTTTAAAGAAGCAAATGGAAAAAAGTACAATCAGTGGTTGGGAATTAGTGTTCTGGTTGTATTGCCTTTGTTTTTCTTACAAGACAACAACAACAACACAAACCCCAAATCTCTCCTGCTTCTTATGTTCATGGTATTTGTGAATTTTAGCGTTACAATTAGTTTCTTGTTCTATTGCAAGCCTGAACTCTCCAATCTCAAGAACATCACTGAAATTAAAATAACTCTTGACAGAATGCAAAACGCCGTTTTAAATTTTACTTTATTTTTATAACTTTCATTTCTGAGCGGTCCTAGAGAAAACAAACAAACAAACAAACAAAAAGACCTTCTGACCTAAGCAGACACGAGTTAACGGAAGGGAAGTATGAAATATTTAAGAGATGCAAGACGTTTTTAATGTAAAGATGGGTTGGTTCACTTAAATCTTATACATTTCTATTAAAAACACTTCCAGAACTTCAGCTAAGAATTTTTTTTTAAAAAATTAGTAGATCGCTTTCTGCAGGAAATTTAAATTCAGACACGAGCTCAAATGTGTGAATTGTAATAGAAATCATATTTAATGGAAATCTCTGCTCAGCATCATTTTGTGGGGGGTGGGAGATAGATCTAATGTTAGTAGATAGGTAATATTTAAACTTGAAGTGTCACTTTTTTGAAAATCAGTCGTCTAATTTTGTCTTATGCACAAAATAAAAGTATATGCTATATGTTTTATACATATTTCAAAAGTCATGGTGCTTTAGAATTTTTTTTAAGTCTGGGGAGCAAATTTTCACTTGACTATTTTAATCTGATTATAAATTATATGCATAAGCAGTTCTATGGACCTTGGCAAATCATTAGTCCTTGTACATATTTATACCTTTTTAAGCCTGATCAACAGTGAATTAATAATTATGCATTGCACACCGTGTGATGATAGAATACCGGTAAATTATTAGCAAACCTATTTCCTGGCGCTTGAAATTAGTTCGCGTGAGCTACTTCATCAAACTACCTTTCACTGTCCTGAGAATTCCTGTTCTCCCTTCCGAGTACAGTAAACTATGGGATCACCAAAGTGGAAGGCCAGCCCCTTCACACCGAGCTGAACCGAGCCATGGACAGCTGCAACAACCTCAGGATGTCTCCGGTGAAAGGGATGCCAGAGAAGGGCGAACTGGATGAACTTGGGGACAAATGTGACAGCAACGTATCCAGCAGCAAGAAGCGGAGACACAGAACTACCTTCACCAGTTTGCAGCTGGAGGAACTAGAAAAGGTCTTCCAAAAAACCCATTACCCGGATGTATATGTCAGAGAACAGCTCGCACTGAGAACAGAGCTCACGGAGGCCAGGGTCCAGGTAGGTCCCAGATGGTGGCCTTTCAGGGAGGGCTAATATAAGAATAAGAAATCTTATTTGGACCAAAGTGATGTGTGAGCAAACCGGCCCATTAAATTTTCATTTTGCTTGTACTAAGTTTGACCCTCACTAAGCTAAGGGACCAGAGCTATTCCAGAAACTAAAAAATGAAGTCATTGAAAAGAATAGAATATGGTACCATATCTCTGATTAAAAAAAGATAAACTTAAAAGGCAGAACCCAAATTTCATAGTTAGCTTTAGTTAATAAGTAAATATATCTAATTTATATCTTTGGTTTATTTTCAACTATTATGATTTTGTTTTTTAATTATATATTAATTATTGGCAGACTATTCAAATACTAGCCCATAAATCTAAATCTTTATTTAGGTTGGAATTATTCTGATGGAAAAAATGAAATAATAATACTAACTCTAAATAATTATGTATAATAATAAAATTTAAGAAATGTAAAATGACTCATTTATAATTTTTTTGCCCCAACCATTTTAAATACCTACCATTATATTTGTTTTTTAAGGTCTAGGTAAGTGTATATTTTTTCAGAGTAATTACTAATAATGTACTTTAAATATTTTTATGTACTTGATTATATTTCTTAACTATTTAGTCAAATCATTAAACCTGAAGTTGCGATACATGTAAGTTCTTGTAAAAAAGAATTAAAAGAAAAGTTTATACTGGATAAAATGTTACCTGCCTTCTTAGCAGTATTTTATTGTGACTAAGGCTGATATTTTTAAATTCCACTTTATTAGTTGTTAAGTAATAAGTACAAATTTGAAAGGCAGCAATAATTCAAAAGCCTTTTTTTTATATATACTTTTACCGCATTATTGAATTCCTTCTCTCTTCAGTTATTGAAATAGAAAGATGAATAAATTTTGATTTTTTTCCTTTGTTAATGAAGTTAGTTTTACTTGTATGGTCCATTTGTCATTTCTGACCACATGGGGTGAGTCGGGGATAACAGACAGAAGGTTATGCTTAACATTCTTGAAGCAAAGGGTGATTCTATCTTAAAGTTTGCACTAATGAAGAACGTTGGAACTGTCTAGTATTAACAGCAGTCTTGCATGTGATTTTGTCCCGTGACTGTTATTTAAATTAGTTATACTTGTTACCATAGAAAAATATGTTTACATGCAGACTGATTAGCTGTTGCCTGTATGTTTCCCCTTCAGGACAGATCCATATCTGTTTGAGGACATGCAGAGCGAGCCAACCTGACCCGTATTAGTGCAGGTTATGCATTTTACAGGAGTGTGGAAATCGATGCCCATTTTAAAGACTGTCACAGAGCAGGGGAGGAGTCAGAAAGCACTTATGATTTTCAGTGCAGTCTTTGTGCTTCACAGAAAAATATGTGTTCTCCCCATATTTCCTCATAGCCCAGTAATGATGGGCACTTTTGATACTAGCAATGCAACTTGGGAATGATACTTAACAGGTAGCTATTGGAAGACTTGTGATTTCAGAACACTATTCAAACCATAATCTGCAATATATGTGTAGGCCTTGAACCGAATATTAACAGACAGCAAAGGCTGTGATGGTATAAAATATACAAAATTAGAATTTGGTATTTGAAAAGCATATCCAAATTTCAAGTAAAATTTAGTGAAAAAAATTGTAATTTATATTTATTTATACTTGATTTTCAATGTCTTTCTAAACCATTTAGAGTCTGCATGTAGTTATATAAAGAAGACTGAGTGGTTCCTGAATGCTGCCTAGATGGTGTTTACTCAAAACTATCAAAGTTTTTCATTTAAAATAAAATTTTCTGTTTCTCCTTTTAGAATACCGCAATATTAGAATTTTAAAAATTCAAGAGCAAGACCTGAGAAGTAAGGATTCCTCTCAGGGATACCGTTGTGTGAAGGAGGATTTCTAAGACATAATTTGAGAAACCGTAAAAGGCATTTAATGACCTGGGAGAAGCAGATGAACTCACAGGCATTCGTGACACATGGTTCTGTCTGCCTCATTGATTTTACAATCTATAAGTGTTTTTAATCGGGTCTAAGAAGTACAGTTATGTATTTTAAAACCATAGTTTAGCGTCAGCTGATTACACTTCACGGGTCAGCCCTACGATACTCACAGAATATGCCACCTTATTTTCCTATTTCTAAGTAATCAAGGTATCACTGTTGCCAATCATTTTAGACAAAATAGCAGTCTTTGACTTTTGTAAGATCATTTAAGTATAATTTCAACTCAGGAGTGTCTTCTGTTTATGACACATTTTCAAGAAAATTTGTCCATAGGCAAAAATCATAATTGGGTTATGAATTGGCTGGAGGAAAAAAAGGATGATATATATATGCAAGAATGACCATATGCACAAATTCCTTTTTTATTTTCCACAAATAAAAACACAGGCACAGATACATAAAATAGCTTGTCTAGAACCCCACTTTTTCTACTAAGTTACATTACCTCCTGGACATACCAAGCCTCCTATCAGAATACAAGACAACGCAAAACGTGAATCCTGTTCTGATGAAAAGAAATTCCTTTGCTGTCGTTTTGTACTGACTTCGTTTTCTTTTCTGGCATGAAAATTTTAATGTCAAAATTTGCTTTACCGAATGTTCTTCAGCTAAAATTATACTCTTTTTAAAAAAAAACCACTAGGTTTGGTTTCAAAATCGAAGGGCCAAGTGGAGGAAAAGAGAACGTTATGGCCAAATTCAGCAAGCTAAAAGCCATTTTGCTGCCACCTACGACATATCAGTTTTGCCAAGGACTGACAGCTACCCACAGGTATGGTCAATGAGACAGAGGCTCATCAAGGAGAGTGGGTGTGGCTTCACTCATGGGTGACCTTAGGGTTTACTAGATCTAGGACAATAGTGAAGAGTAGAACTTTGACCTCTAGAAAACTCAGTCCATGCTTAACACATTTTTATTTACTAAATGATTTATTGATTTTTTTTATTTCTTTCTTTCAGAGTCATTCACTGAAAAATATTCCATGATCTGTGCCCTTTGGGAATTTTTTTTTTGGGGGGGGAGTTGTTATAAATTGGAAAAAAGAGAAATATTAATTAATGATATGTCTTAATTTCATTGAACATTTTAATTATCTGGGCTATTTTTGTTCATTAGATTAAAAAAATGTGTTGCCTGTCATAAAATCTCCCTGGCTATAATTTTGTGCAAAATACAAAATGCTGCTGTCAAATGTGACCTTTTACTTCTCAAATTTTTTTTTTTAAAAAAATTATTTTTTTACTAACCTATTTTTTCAGATTTGATGTCATTCATTGTTTCAAGAGCACATTCAATACTTTACCATCTGGAGACATGTTTATAAAAGTCATCATCCATAAGATGTTTTTTATAATGGGAACACTCTAATCACAGCTCATAAAAACATTTGCATTTCTTTTTCTCACTTTTTAATCAATAACGTTTCTTCTTTTTCACACTTTGCATATACATGCCTGTGTTTTCTCATCTTCAAATCTATCATATTATATGTTTTAAATATGGAATAATGATATTCTGTGCTGCTTTGTTGATGCTTGAGAGGGGTAATGGGGATTGTCTGGATCAAGCTCTGTGTTGTTTTATACCTTGTTACTTATTGATACATGCTTTGTGAGACACTGCTAGGGAAACAATATGAGATGTATCCTGGATAAACATTTTGATACTCCAGGAACAAGTTTATCTCAGCTTGAAAGGTGAGAACAGCCATTCTGTTCAACTGTAAATTCTCATCTCCCCATGTGAGTTCAGTTCTCTAGTGATAATATTCTTTTGTCTTTAAAAATTCCTTTGAAAAGGATTTGGGGAACTTCACATTTGCATATAATTCTTTAAATTTATTGTGTCCCTTTGCACATTAAAAAAGAGTGTCAGAGAATACCAAGTTTAGCTCCCTCATGTTAGGAAAAACAAGCCTAGTTGTGCCAAGGAGTTGGCCCATGAATACATGGATGGTTTCCTACAGGGCAGGCAATGAGCAACTGCCATGGCTCAGGCTATCCCCAACAGGATTCAAGAGGCCAGTATTATGGAAATGTTTTGAATTATTGCCACATTCCTCCATTAGTATATCTTATGTCCTTTCAAACTTATCTGAAATCAGTTACCCTACTACTTCCTGGTTTAAACCATGGCTATCATTTGCTTTCTTATGGCCAGAGAGCTTGGGAAATTTCATTAACCTCATATTTTTCACGTGACAGTTGATTTCTTAACAAAATATTATGAAGACATTTCTACTATGGATTGTAAGCTCTGCCATACCTTATAGTTTTTTTTATCACTTCCTGACCCTTATGTACTGTCCAGGCCATGTCCTAAATGGGTTAAATAAGGACTTATTTAGCCAACATAACAGCCATCTATAATGGATATTAATTTTCTTTATTTCTCTCATAGGAAATATGAGGCAGTGAAGTAGGATTATACATTGACTTTCACTTGTGATAAAACCCAAATTTAACCAGAGTCATCTTCGGCTCATTTGCACAAGATCTTTCTGAAAACATATTATTTAAATAATTTATTAAAATGCTATATTCATACTACATCATTCCTACCTTACCCTCCAATTCCTCCCAAGTCCCGCATTCACTCTCAAATTCTTATTGAGTTTTTATTGTTGCGTTTATTCACACACACACACACACACACACACACACAAGCACACACGCACACACGCATGAACAAAGCTTGCTGAGACCATTAATTTTGCTTGTGTGTATGGTGGTTTAAGGCTCATCTTAACTCTTTCAGCACACTGTCTTTCCTGGCGAACACATTTCAGTCTTTGAGTTACCAGCTACATAATCCTAAAAGAGCCATGAGTTCCCTTGGTAGAATCTGCGATTTTCTTTAGGGAGGCAGGGAATGTACCCCAACCCAGCAAAATAATAAATAATTGGGACAGTACATAACTTATATCATTTTGAAGCTACTAACTTTGAGATTTTAGAAGACCAAGGTACCTGCTGTAGAACGGTTTTCAAGTAGAACTTAAACAATTGCATTCTACACAGTTCTTGACTGAAATCCCTCATATTTTCAATATTTCTGGTTGTCTTCATTCCTTTGCCTTCGAGGCCTAGTTATATTTCCTATTTTGCGTTCCTGGCTGTCGGTTACTGTGTTTTTGGTTCATCTTTCTTATTTGCTGTTTCATAAAACATTTGGAATTGGGCCTGGCACCAATTAAAATCTTGGGGCGGGTCTAACAAACTGACTAACCATCCCCTCTTCTAGCGTTATTCTGTCATTGACTTATTGTATCTCACAGCTTTGAACATCAGTTAATAAATACGCTAGCCTAAAAGCTAAGGCAGGAAGAGAATAATGCATGCCCAGGTGTACACCGAATAGGTTTATTTTTCAATTTCCACAAATTATGGGAATTTTATTCTTATTCTCCTTGAAACTTCCATGTCATTTAAATAAATTGGCCGTACTATAGTATGGGAATACAAAAGAATTGTGCTAAATTTGTTTTGACAAAGAAATTAATAAATGCCTATAAATGAGCACTGTGGCAACCTCTGATACTATTCTATCTTACTGGTAAACCATTTAATTTTTTCTTTGTGGTTAGAAATTCTGGAATGAAGCATATGTCACAATAAAACTGGCAAAAAGCTAGGGTAGAATACTCCTTCAACATAAAGAACGGGGCCGGGCGGTGGTGGCGCACGCCTTTAATCCCAGCACTCGGGAGGCAGAGGCAGGTGGATCTCTGTGAGTTCGAGGCCAGCCTGGTCTACACGAGCTAGTTCCAGGACAGGAACCAAAAGCTACAGAGAAACCCTGTCTAGAAAAATAAAAAAACAAAAAACAAAAAACATAAAGAACGGAATAGACTTATTCTAGTTTCTTTGAAAAAAAATTATGTGAAAATTAGGTCTCCCAAGCTTTAGCCTAAAGGAAATGTTTTCTCTCATACAGCTTGAAAATAGAAACATATAACAGGAGAAATAGGCACTGAAATAGAACCCAACAACTTAGCGTAATAAAGCATTGAGTTTGGTACTGTTACTAATTACGGGGGGGGGGATGTACAAACTGCAAAAAAAAAAACCTGAAAGCTGGAAAATGTTGGAGGCAGGGCAGAAATAAAGAATTAACAATTTGGCAGGGAAGCAAAACCATACACAGAAATACAGGAAAAACAAAAACGGTTTAAAATGTAGTCTTTTAAAGTAGGCGAAAATCAATGTATTTAGCAGAAAGATGTCTACATAGGACATAAACGGTAACTAACACTTGTATCATGCCTTAAAAACTTTTATTTCAATTGGTTTTTATTACTTTTTAGTAGCAATATCACTCTAGAAATATCAGTAATAATGAACAAACCAGGTTTACTTTAACCCAGGCAATTCGATTCTTTCTTGTCATAGTCTCATGTGAGGCCATGTCATCTGAGGCTAGGCACCAAGGACTATGTTTGTAATCTTGTCTTCTAAATTCATCTCATAACAAAGCAGTCATTTTTTGTCATCTATGTGACTTTCTTCTTGCAAAGCAAAATATTTTTTCATCTTCAAGTTAGTAGAACAATATTGTAAAATATTTTTAAACATGTTGAATCTATTTGGATTGTGATAAGTTCTTTTTTAAAAAAAAATCTGCTTATCTTTTGTTGCAAATGAACAAGATGAGATAGATAATGTCTAGAGTCACATACATTAGGATAACTTTTTTTTTTATGTGTTGAAGACAGTTTAAACTAAGCATAGCGGCTCGGACCTATAATCCCAGCACTGAGTAGCATATGGAAGCCAAATGAACAGGAGTTCAAGGCCATCTTTAGCTGTGAGTTTGAGGTCAACCTGGACTTCAAGAAACCCTGTTCCAACCAATCAACCAACCGATCAACCAACTACTACACATACATTAAAACCAGGCATAGTGCACACACCTCTAATTCAGGAGGCAGAGATCATAGGATCTCTGTGAGCTCAAAGCTGGAGGACTGGCTTGGTAAGAGCCTGAGATTGATTCCCAAGCATCCAAGACTGAGGACTCAGCGGTGCCAGTGATGTTGCCACCTGTCCTCACATGTACATGCCTTCATACAGGGAACCACAAACATAGGTTAAAAGGAAAACATATATACATACATATATATATACACACATATGTAGATATATATACATATGCAAAGACACACAATATACAGACAGACAGACAGACAGACAGACAGATAGAAAGAAAGAAATATAAATATATAGTACCTTGGTTTTGACTACAATATCAGTTGCCATTTGGGAATATTATGATCAAGTTAAATTATTTGGTGCTCAGGGCATGATTGTATAAGAACAGTCTCACTGCTTGTGTGGATTCTTTTTCTCTAAAAGAATTCCATCCCCACCCAAGAAATATTTTCTCCTTGACCCTCTTAAGTCCTCTCTCTATTAGAACCTTCTTAGAGGCAGTGAAGTATGTGGTATGGAAGGTCTTCTTGTTTCCTGTAATTTAGTCTTTTAAAAATACAGTTCATTTTTTAATCACCTCTGTATTACTGTGACAGTAAACAAATTATTAGTCAGTAGATATTAATGCAAGTACTGGTTTATTTCAATATTTTTCATTATTAGACCAAAAATAGTGCTAAGCAAAGCAGATTGTTTCTGCATTCTCTATGAGATGCAGCACCTCTGGGTTTAAGCAATTAACCTCTCCTTGCTTCCTCTCTTTAATAGACTAGAAAGATTTCCAGACCCCCTTTCATCATAATGACCCTTCCCCCATATTCTTTACATTTTATCAAAAAATCCATGTTAGTTGCTGGTTTAGGCATGGGAGGTATGTAAATTATTAGGTCAAAATTCTCTGATCTATAGGTAAATCACAAGCTAGGTATTGTTTAAATTAAGTGACACACACATTTCTGCACAGCAACTAGACCCAGTTACCTAGAGACTTAAATGATTTTAGCCTTAGAGCAAGAAAGAACCTATCATCATTAGATCCTCATTTATTTATAATTAACATAATAATAATTTTGAAGAAGGAGGTATTTTCTGTTGAGGTTTAAATAATTTCTGCCAACCTTTAATCTTACAAGGGTTGCTATTTCCATGTTGCTGGGCTTCATTTGGATCAGAGAAACATTTACTTTATAAAGTATCTATTATGTAGCTAGGTGCTTTTGGGTAATTCCTTGGTTTCCTTTTGAGTCCTTATTTGTAAACTTAGAAGTTTTTCGGGGACTAGTGCAGGCGGTGTTGGCACCACGAGGGATGATGTTATTTCCTTTATCTTGAGGCTTCAATTGATTTCTGAATAATAGCAACAATAAAAGCCCTTGCTTACTTGCTTTCTTTGGCGCTGAATCCTGGGAGGTGAGGAGATCTTAGGGTTAACCTAATGGTTTGCATTCAAACCCTGACTTTGCCGCTTAATCACTTTCAGATTTTTGGCAAATGGATTAACTTCTAGGAACATTTCTCCTCACTTAGAGTAAGAGGATAAAAGTTCACAAGACATATGTGAGCGTTGAACTAAATGGTTTATGCAAAGTCCTTAGGACAGTCCCTTGCACACAATGAACTCTCACTAATTGGTGGTGAATCTTATAGCCACTAGTTGTCAATATTTATTTTCTAAGCACCTACCTATTCTCTTAAAACTGTAGTATTTAACTTCATTCAAACAGAGTAAAATCACTCCTTAAGGACTTAGGGAAAAAAATCATGTTTATTTCACTATCACTAATTATAAAGTTGTGTTTGGTTTATTGGATAATGAGTGTTTTTAGTCTGTGAAATACCTATGGGATAGTCAGTTATGGAAGGATTCAGCAACCAAATATAGAGAAACCATATTGTCATTTCGACAGCAAACCATATTGGTAGTACAGAACTTTCACTAACTGTAATATTTAGAGTCAGAAAAATGCAAGATATTCTATGTTATCCAAATAAGTATAGTTTTATAATGGGTGAAGCTACTGCTTAAGTTTAATATATAAATATATAAGCTTTCAAAAATATACATGAAGGATATTTCATATACATTTATATATGCTAAAAACAACTTATGAGTTTCATTAGATATTTTATCAATATTGTCTGCCTCAAAGTGTTAGTATTTAAAAATTTTTCATGAAGTCGAGAGATATAATCTTTAATTTAAATATTTATTATTTTAATTATGTTAAAATATTAAAACTTGAATTTATAAAAAATAACACTCAAAGAAGTAATCCACACTATTTAAATTATGAAAAATTACATTTATTTTTTTCAAACGTCAAACCATATTTTAATGTGATTTTATGGCTTTTCTTTATTGCTTAGAATAAGTTATTACATTAGATTTAAATAATTTTCACCACTTTTATATCTTAAGAAAAAATACAATTAATTAAGTAGTTTACAAGAATACATGAGGAAAATATGGGAGGAAATATAAAAATGAACAGAGAACAGTTCTATAGGAAATAAAGCTTGATCAGCCTACTAGAACAGATATGTGGGTTAAAACCTGCACTTTACTCTCTCTGCTATGAGAACATTGCTTCACTTATGATTTATACCTTTCCCTCTGTCATACTTAATTTAATTAGTGTATATCATTTTGACATGCTGTCTCATCATGCTGCCCTGGTGGGTCAAATGCTATTTTTAATTCCTCATGTCTTTATAGATTTTGAAAAATGAAAATCATAGCTATTAAAAATAATTGTATAAAAATTCAAGTTAATTTTAAAAAATTACAAACATAAAATTCGAATTTGTCTTTAGTACAGTGTGTGAATGTGTGGGGGAGGGTGGGTGGAGAAAGCACACCAGCAATTAAAGAAAAGAAGCAATGAGTTTGGGAGGAATCAAGGGATGAGACAGAAAGTGTTGGAGGATGAAAAAGGAAAAAAGAAAATGATGTATTTTCTTTTAATCTCGAAAATATTTTAAAATATTAAAATAAAATAAAAAGCCATTCAAAAATAAGTATAATCACCAAGTGGCTCATTCCTTTAATACCGGCACTCATGATTCAGAGGAAGATGGGTCACTAAATTGGAGGGCAACTTGGGTCTACATAGGAAGCGACAGGACAGTCCATGCTCCATCGTAGAATCCTGTCTTAAAAAAACAAAACAAAGGAAAACAAAATGAAACAAATAAAACACCAGCAAAAAAAATAAAACTAACAAACTTGCTCAGGCGGGAATGAATATATTTAATAATAATATTTGACTCCAAAGTGGAGTAGATAAGAATGAAAACATGGAAAAATGAAGGCACGTGCATACTTGTTTCATATTATAGATTTTTTATATTGCATAAAGTGAACTTTATGAATAAATGGTCATTTTAGCTTTTCACCATAATTGTGAATTTCATAAAATAATTGTTATCAAGAATAAACTAAGTACAGTTGGATCAGAGTAACTCATGTACACACTGAAATCGATGAAGAAACAGTATAAGAAATGTCTGGAAAATGTACTATCTGCACATAATTGCCTCATAAAAATGAAATAGTGAAAGTAAATTCTATTATTTACTCCTTCACAACTGAAATAATTTTGAAATGGAAAGATTTCCCATAAATAATCATCTTCAGTTATTACAAATTCTATGAAAGATAAGAATGTACTCAAAAATCAAAGACAAAGAATCAACTGTTACATATTTGAGTCAGAGAATTTGTTAGAGTAATATTTTAAAGACATTTATATGATGCTACTTTGAAGGTCTCTAGGCATTCAGTTTCTTAGGAAACAGTGCTTTTACGTTTTCAGTGACATGAGAGTTGTGCAGCTTTTCCTCATGTGTCAGTATCATCCTGCTGCATATAATAGTGATTTCAAGTTGGAGATAGCACACTTACTTCCAAATCCCTGTTTTCATTTCCAAGGTGAAATTTTATTTTTTTTAAAAAGAAGAGAAACTATTTTAGTAGAGGATTTTCTGGTGAATATATAATTTAACTTCAATTCATTGCATTGTATACCCAATACGTATATTTTTTAAGAATTAGAAATGGAAATTGACTCAAAAATCCTTGTATTTGATATACCATTTTCAGTATTTTAAAATTAAAATTAGAGCTACTAAGTAGGAACTGAAGTTGTGTCCTCATTTTTATCTGAGTTGGTCTTTATATTGCTCAGTGATTCCATGATCTGATACCACATACATAATGATTAAATACCTTCTAAATGCATCTGGGATGGGAAATAAGTTTTGATGACAAAAAATACAGTTGGTAAAATTAGATAGCAAGATAGAAGAATCTGAATATGATCTTTGTTATGATTCTACTTTTATGACGATTTAGACTTCCAATCATAAACGTGCATTAGCTATGTTAATACAAGTAATTCCTAAATTTTTATCATACTTTCAGTATTTGGTCTGTTTAAATTTCACTTTCTTAGGAACATTTAAATTATACAGTACATTCTATGAAGGATTTGTCTTTATAGGCCAAGAGAAGTAAAATAATAATGAGCAGTAATCATTCAATTTGCTATCATAGAGCAGAGCCTTTGAATTACAAACTTGGAGATATGCACAAATAAATAAGCACTTATAACTTTCAAAAAATAGTCACATTATTTTAGTATCTTTAGATTTCTTTGGGTCAGATTTGACCTTATTGGTCTATAGTCTAGCTAAAAGTCTCAGGTCTCTGTTTTTTATTTGTTTGTTTGTTTTTGTTTTTTTAGACTTACCTTCTAAAATGGACAGATTGTAAAACACCCATGTATTTGTGCTAAAATAAAAGTCTTTTTAGTTTATGATAGACATGGCAATTAACTAACGTTAATTAGCTGTCAATCACTAGATCCTAGCCATCCTTGTCAGATATGGGAATACCCAGAGGAAATATTTTAGGGAAAAAAAAATCACGTTTTCTTGTGGTATATTACCTTATAATTTACACCTGATGTTTTGCTATGGAAACATAATAGATTCCTGAAATTGTATTTTTAAAATAAAGGCTCTTTGGGGATGGGAGTAAGAAGGAATAGAGAGACAGCATGAAGAAAGACTATGAGAAAATGTTCCTGAGTGTTCTCTGCGCAGGAGATGAAGTTGCAAATTCTTCAGAATATTTGCATATCCAAACTAAACTATTGCTGTGAGTAATTGGCTGTGTCATTTTGGTCTGCTCAGAAAATATACCTACATGTTAGAAATTTTCTCTATCACAAATAATGCATTCATTTGCTTGATCAGATTCAGATAAGTTTATGCTAACGTAAAATCATTTGCCCTAGTTTTTTACGAGAATAGATTACAGACTTATTTTTTTTTAAGATTTACAAGTTGATTAATGTTATTTCTTTTCAGAATAAATATTTTCTTTATTCAACTGTATGGATTTTTTAGTTGCCTTTACCCCCTTCCTCTCACTGTGTAACTGGTTGGGAACATTTCTAGGCATGTGGAATATAATAAATTTTAGTGACATTACGAATTAAGAAACACTTTAATAAGGAAAGGCAAGTGAATTTTCCCTTTACTATTCATTTTTAAATAAGCAAACAAGTTTACCTTCCTTTCTGAAAGCTTTTTTTCACTCATGTGATTGTGGGTTGTGCAATGTTTTACAATGTCCGACTGAATGTTGCGAATAGCTAGTTTGACGGAGTGATGACATTAACAGTCCTCTTGTTGGTTTGCAATACATAGCCCAACAATCATTGTGGCTCATGTGAAATTGGATAGAGGAGTAAGCAGACAGTAAAACAACACAGCACATGGTGATTTAAGGGTTAATCAACATGCAAATAATTATATACATCATACATAGGTACACCGGTCAACTCTATGAATTTATATTTATACATAAAGTGACATACATGTTTAAAATAAAAATTTAAATTTATTTCATAAGGAGTCCATTTTAGAACAGCACAGGAATAAGTATTTTGCTGTTCAGTAAGTGTTTTTGTGGGGTACCCTACAAAAGTGCTAAAATCATGTGTGTACATTTTTTTTATGTTTTGGAAACAAATACACCACCCAGTTTTGAGTCACAGAGTAACTGGTCTATCAGTGTGAGCTAGATTTATGAATACCTTTCTCTATTATTGATAAAAATATAGGCTGTCATAGAGCGCTATTCAACTTGGGTTTTGTAAGACTATATCAGAGGCTATATGTAGAAGCCTGGGATATGCAAATTACAAGACTTCGTATGTGTCAAAATCATTGATGATTCTTTATCATGGCCAAAAAAAAAAATAGAAAAAAGCCAGAGATGGTGACAATACACATTGGTGCCATGTTTTGTTTAAATGTATTATAATCAGGCTGTTCGAAGTAACACGCTTGGAGTCATGTGTATTCCTGTAATCCCAGTACTCAGGTGGCTGACTCAGGAGGACTGGGAATTTGAGCCTTGTCTGGATTACATGGCAAGTTCTAGGCATATCTACACTATAGAGCCAGTCTCTGTTTTATAAAACAAAGCAAAAGAGCACAGCACCCTTCAAAGGCACCTCCTTTAGGTTTATTCATCTCTCGGACCACATCTCCCTGCCTGGCTCTACCACATATAAATGTCTGTACTTCTCCTTTGCTCCTCTTCCACCCGTCATGACTTTCCACGTGTATCCCAGCAATTTCTTTGGTCTGGTTTTTGTTTTTGTTGTTGCTGCTGCTGCCTATGATGAATGAGATACTTTTTTATTTAATTTTCATTTTAAAAAGTCTTTGCACTGTCCCTTTTATATGCCACTAACTTTGACAACTTTGCGCTTGATGGTTTTCTTTAATTGTTTTCTATAGAGATTTAGTCACATGAATGTTGAGTTTGTTGATCACAAATCGTACCTCTCTTTGGACATCGGTTATGTGTGCAGTATCTTAATTTTTCTCACAGAACATCCTAACATTTGCAATTTTTTTTACCTGTACTTCTTTTATTTGGTCATGGTTGATGTTTTAGAATTATAAGTGTGTTTTACATTACACATGTCAGTTTTGAATTCTCCATGTAATATATAAAATGTAGGACACATGCTTCAAGTACATATATTTCAGAATCTCAGAGCAATTTATTGAAGGGTCGATATAGGACACAAGGAGCAAGGAAACAGAAAAGGACTTTCTGAATGAATACAATGAAAAATATCATTTCAGACAAAACTGTGTAAAAGTCAGCTATAGTTTCCAACATATCACTGTGTTTAGAAAAATTAATATTATCTTTAAATTTAAGATCATGCTTTAAGCTCCTTCCCTAAACGCATGAAAAGAAGCCATGAGTCATGACTAAATATCTCATGTACATTTTTAATCATGACTACAACAAAAATTTTCACAAAAACTTTGTTTTCTGGGAGTTTTTCTGTGCTTCTGTGTGAAGCTTTGTTGACTTATTATAGTAAATAAACTGTAAGACTTTTTCAATAATTTTTTCCAGTCATTGTTTTGTATACTTGAAAGAAATTACAGAGCTCCTAAAATAGGGTCAAATAGGGAATAGCTAAGCCAAGTTTGTAAACCTAAGGAAAGTAAGAGTGCCAAAGTGAGAATGTGTGAATGTAATATTTGTTGTTTCATGTATTCCAGATTCAGAACAATTTGTGGGCAGGAAATGCAAGTGGTGGTTCTGTGGTTACTTCATGCATGTTGCCACGTGACGCGTCCTCCTGCATGACACCTTATTCTCACTCGCCTCGGGCAGATTCCAGTTACACGGGGTTTTCAAACCACCAGAACCAGTTCGGTCACATGCCCCTCAACAATTTTTTCACTGACTCTCTTCTCTCCGGGGCTACCAACGGACACGCATTTGAAACAAAGCCAGAGTTCGAAAGGAGGTCCTCCAGTATCGCCGTTCTGAGAATGAAGGCGAAGGAGCACACCGCCAATATTTCATGGGCCATGTAACATACAGTACTCTTTTATTTTTCTCCTAATAGCAGAGTAAAACATTCTTATTTCTCATATTTAAAGGATACCACAATAAGCTGCTGTGTGTGGATGGGCTAAAGGTCAAGATATACAGTGAGACCAGCTCACATGAATAGTTGTTATTATTTAACATGAAAATCTAGGAGTGGACCCCTGAAAGGACTAAATAGGTTTACCATGCACTAGCCTCCACAAACTCTGTTTTAGTAGTAAGATTTGTTTTCCTATTGTACAAGTCAATGAAATATGGTCATGCAACTTCTTAAAGGAATAAATGTATTAAACAAATCCTTCTGTGATAGATTGATTTATGCTAGTTGTGGATAACAAGAAATTCCTTGTAAAATGATGCCTGATAAACGAGGAAAAACCCTGGGGAAAAAGGCAATATTGAACCAGGGGGCTTTGAGAGCTAACGCCATTTCCCCTTCCATGGCTCCAAGACACAATGATCATATACTCTGTTGCTCAGAATTTATCTTCAAGACTCAAGATTTTTTTTTTAACCTTTCAATGTTTTAGTGAATTTCTACTCGGCAGGGTGGGGGAAATCTTTCTGAATGGATCGGTATTTGCATGAAATATCTGAGCACAGTTTCTTGCAAGCATATGGCTAAAGGTGACAACTGAAATATTCTGGTGTGATTTAAAGTCTAGCCAACTGAACAGGTTTTATAAATGCAACTTTTAGGTAAAGAGGTCAGCATGAAGATGGCGACTTAGTGATTAAAACAGATACGGTAGCAAATGTGATGTTGTTTTTGTGCTAAAATGATGTTGATTGAATCGCATACACAGACATCAAGCAAATTCGGGGTAACTTTTCAACCAAAGGAACATGAGCTTGGAATTAAAGTTTGCTTTGTGGATATGTACATGCTCAGATACATGCCTGTCTGGTTCTGACGCTCTGTGGGTTATGCACTTTTGCTACTGTGTTTCGCGTAGAGAATTAAGATGTCAGGAGGCTCTCCAACATTTCTAGCTTCTTTTTTTTTTTAAGAGAAGGAAGAAGAAGAAAAATACATTGCATCTGGAAAATTGCTCACTTCTTTGATTTACTTCTCCTCCCTTTCCTCTGTCACATTCCAAGCTTTTTCATATGAGTGAAATGTCAGCCCCTTTGAAAGATTCTTAAGTTCATAAAGGCAAAGTCAATTAATTGAAGCGAAGATGGCTTGCATGGCTCAGATCAGAGCATCCTCTATCCTTTGTACTCTGTTAGGATCTTTATGTGGTTCCTATGGACTTTAACAATCTTCTGCAAAGCCTTAATTTGGGTAGAGAATAGGAAGACATGATATTTTTTTAAATTAAATTTGATGAAAAGTTACTTTTATCCCTGAAGTGTCTTTTGTTAGTGGGAAAATATTTGCTGTAATTAGGCAGCTTTTGTAATAAAAGTTTAAATCAGGCAGATGATGGAGATGAGCGATGTCCTAAACAAACATTCCTTGACTTCCCCGTGGCTCCATTCTTTATGGCTTTTGTGCTTTCCCTTTTTAGTTTTGCTCCCAAGAATAACTCGTTCAACTTTGGCCTTGAGAATTAGGCTCCAATGCAGGAGCCCTGTGAAAGGAGGGCTGGAAACAGCTGTGAACCATCTTTCATGCTGCAGAAGAAAATGACTGACTTTAATATTCATGCGGTTCATTTGAATTTGGGAACTGGAAATTTAAAAGTAGAAACTAAAATTTTTGTTGCTAAACATTTCACAAACTAACACTGCTCATTTCATTTTCTTCTTTTATGATTTAGATCTTGCAACTTCTTGGCTGACATCACATATACATGTATATATGGTATTTTGCTTTTCATATATATATATATCATATATTTGACTGTGTATCATAATACACACATTATATATATAATATATACATGCATGCATATATTTGAAAAGCAAAAGGCATGGAGTATGAGTTTCACACCAATTATTAGTTTTACTTCTTAAATTTTTTTCTTAATATTATATTGAGCAATTAGTTTGAAATTTTGGAAGCTCTTTTTTTCAATTCAAAATACCTTTACAATTGATGTTTTATCTCTGCTATACTGTATAAATATAATATCAGAGGCTCACATATAAAGGATTTGAAGTACTGTTTGGATTAATGAAGTATATGGTAGAATGATGGTTTCTGTCCTTCATGAATTCATAGTCTTCCTGGACAAATGCCTAATGCATATGACATCAACCAAGATGCGTATTGTATGAGAGAAGTAATACACACATGCATTGGCTAGCGCTAATAAGCTAACACACTTTCCTTCTGTCAGAAATTCTATTATATATTTTAATTGCCAACATATACAAAAATTAGTTTTGGAGTTAATAGGTGAGGAAAAAGCTAAAGACAAAGAATTTAAGAAGCAAAACACCTTCTCTGGATATTCTTCCTCCTTCCTTCCTTCCTTCCTTCCTTCCTTCCTTCCTTCCAGTGTTTTTTTTTCTAAACTGAAATTAAAGCTTAATTTACTTTCTTGATACTTACTGTATGTGCAAATGTTGAGCTTATGTACCTAACAGCTGAAAGAGGGAGATTCGCATTCATTACTGACAGTATGGGCGATTGAGTATTTCGGTTCAAGTATTATCTCTTCGATGGTTGGTTTCTGCAACTTAATTCTTCTACATAATTTTTCTCTGCATGAATGATTTAAAAGATGTTTCTTATAAATTTTTTTCTTAACAAGTAGGGATTGAACATCAGGATAAGAAATGTATCTCTAGAGAACTTCTATAAGGGTCATGTTCTTAAGTATGAAACTAAATGAAATTCAGAAAAAAATTTTTGTGGATTTTGAAAATATTTCATTTATCATTAACGTGAACTAGTATATTCTTTTATATAATGACTTAAGGAAGCAGAAAAATAAAAGTGCTGTAGTCTTTGTCCTTAGTTTTGACAAGATATCTCAGGAGACTAAGAGAGTTAGCTAACCTATGAAATGTTAAGGAAACTTGAAATTGGGTATATACGTTACTTCAATTCATTATTTCTTTTTCTTTTTTTTTACTTCTTTTTTTTAAAGATTTTTATTTATTATGTATACAGGGTTCTTCCTGCATGTATCCTGCAGTACAGAAGAGGACACCAGATCTCATTAAAGATGGTTGTGTGCTACCATGTGGTTGCTGGGAATTAAACTCAGGAACTTCTCTTTACTTCTGAGCCATCTCTCCAGCCCCTCAATGCATTATTTCTTTTTATTTATTTATTTATTTATTTATTTATTAAAGATTTCTGTCTCTTCCCTACTGCCGCCTCCCCTTTCCCTCCCCCTCCCCCAATCAAGTCCCCCTCCCTTGTCAGCCCAAAGAGCAATCAGGGTTCCCTGCCCTGTGGGAAGTCCGAGGACCACCCACCTCCTTCCAGGTCTAGTAAGGTGAGCATCCAAACTGCCTAGGCTCCCACAAAGCCAATACGTGCAGTAGGATCAAAAACCCATTGCCATTGTTCTTGAGGTCTCAGTAGTCCTCATGTGCTGTTGATTCTTTTGCCTCAGTGTGAGAGAGCATTGCACTTAGTACTGTTTGTTTGTTTGTTTCCCCCTTTGGTTATTTGAGACAGTGTTTCTCTGTGTAGCATTGGAGCCTGTCATGGAACTAGCTCTGTAGACCAGGCTAGCCTTGAGCTCAAAGAGATCCACCTGCCTCTGCCTCCAGAGTGCTGGGATTAAAGGTGTGCATCACCACCAACCAGTTTTAGTACCCTTTATATAAAGATGGTTTTCTTTTCCATCTTCACATTGTCTAATCTGGAAATACCAGGTCCTTGTTTAAGCCCCTATAACACAGATAACAGCCGGACCCTGTGTTCATGCAGTGCTGATTCATGAGTTTGTCTGTGGATGCTGCAGATGTACTGTATCAGCACCTAAATAATGCCGCAGAGAAAACGAGTGAAAAACTAAATTATAGTGGTCACATAAACTGCTTAAAGTTTCAATTTTTTAAATTTATCAGGGATCCTGACATTCCTTCACCCTTTAAGTAGCATTTTATCTCTAAATAATTTCATTGCATACAGCTTTATTAAAAATAACTATACCTTATATTTCTTAATAATTTAGTAGAAAGACAGAAATGATCTTAATTTATAGGTTACTATCTAGGCCAAATTCTCATTCTTTTCTGATTAAAATAGAAAATATACATTCATTACTTAAAATGTAACTTTTCTTTAATCCAATTCTGGTTTGAGAAATTAGACATTAAAAACACATGTTTCATTTTATTATAGCTACTTAAGTTTTATATGGAATAATCTAACCAATTTACAACAGAATCTGTTTGATAAATTGGAATATTAAATAATCTTTTTATGTTTACCCCCTAAGTTCTTTATCCATATTTTATGAGAGTCAAGACGTAGCCTCACTGATGCTGATAATGGGAATAAAGACAGTGACATGCTGTGCAGGGGATCCCTTTTATATGACAAAAAATGGAAAAAACCTGATTAAATGTGATATTTTTTTCAGAGTATAGTGAGTACAAAATAGAAGTTTTTTTTATAGTTTTGAAGTTTTACAATTGTCTTTGTGTGTATGTGATATGTGAACATGTGTGGAGATCAGGAGACAACTTTTTGAATTTTTTTTGTTTTGTTTTGTTTTTGTTTTTCTCTTCCAACTTAATTGAGGTCACCAGGCTCATATGACAATCTCATTGGTTCCATGAAATTTAAAAAAAAAATCAAAAGCAAAAAAACGGTTCCTAAGTCTCCTTTGAAATTAAACATATCACCATCATTTTTCCTGGAAATCTGTTGTAAAAAAAATATTCAGCGCAACTGGAAATAGGATCTTATTAACTCCTCTGTTATGCTGAGCAAATAATAGAGGGTGGAATAAAGCTTTCCTAACCATCTCAGTCTCTAAACAATATCTTGAATAAAATAAGTAAAAAAGAAAGACTAGTCATCATATTCCCATCATCATTTATAGCTTTGATTTTCTAAGTTAAATGTACCCTCTGAATTTCCTAACTACAAATTAAAAACAAATGATGTCACTTGAATCTCACATTACAACACTGCTTACAGTACGTTCCTATGTCCAGAGGCGCAGAAATGGTATATGTGCATCTTTGCATAGTATATTCTTATAGTTTCTCTTTCTTGTTTGATACTTACTTTAAAGGTTCACTAGAACAACCCAGAACAGTTGCGCTCACTGGTAAAAAACCTGACAGGTTTCCTTCCAGTAGAAGGCCAAAGGAAGCCCTTGGGCTGCTGAGACATTGTAAGTTTTTGAACACTTTTCACACACATTCAAAACCTCCCCATGAGGACAGGTCATAATTTAAACATTAGAGGAGAGTGTGGGATTGTTTCTACATAGAATTCAGAGCTTAGGAAATAGACAATCACATTTGACTACCATGCTCTCTTAATCACTGACTCATTTTTCCTACTCCCCAAAACCATTCCATTTTAAAATGAGAACTAAGCATCTTTTTTTTATTTTTAAAAACATACAAGGAAAACTTCAAAGGCTTTACCAGACTCCTCTAGATGCATAGCATTAAGATCCACATCATGGCAACAGCCTCAGTTTAAATACAATTTTCGCCACAAAGGAGGCTCACATTATGAAAGGTGCAAAATGATGATCTGTCAGGCTATCTCAGCCTAGCAGAATGAATGCATTAAAGATAATAGGACATTTAGATAGGCGAACTTATATGTACGTATGAATGAAAGACTGGTCAAGGTGCGGTAGGTGAGAGTAGAAATTGGACGAGAAAGATGGTTGATGGAATATGTCAGCAAGAGTGAGACCTAAAGAATCCCTCTTCTCCCACGATATAACCTTGGGTGGGTCAATAATTTCCCTGGAAAATTTTCTTACCAATAACTGTAAAATATCACAAAGCATAAAGTTTCATTTGAACCCAGTTCTTCTCAAACTTATTTTGTTGTCTCTCTTCCATGATTTTGTGGCAGAGCATTTAATAAATAAAGAAATGAATGTCCAGTCAAGATAGAGAGTTTCGAAATCAAAGTGTTAACTGCTGTTTTATCCTATGGGCTTTCTTTAAAGCTACAAAGGAAACATAACCTGAATACAGGTTTGAAAACTACTTGGTTGAAGTCTGTGAAATGTGTAATGAAATATTAACAGCTTCAGTTTTCCTGTTGTTCAGTCAAGGTTAGCTGCTTTTTTTTTCACCCCTTCTATTTGCAAATCTTTAAATTCAGTTTTATTTTACTTATTGAAATTTTTTGGAAGATTCTTACTCTTACTCTTTTGCTAAGAGTTCACAGCCACTAATCTATTGGACAGAAGAGAAGAACAAGTAAAAGGAATAATGAAACTTTGTAATAGGTAACAGTGCAACTAATGAACACTTCATAGTCCATAGATGTCCATAGAGAAAAGACAGATCAAGGTCTTGTGAGATACGCAGAAATGGCTATTTCATATTCTTCTTTGAAAGAGAGACCAAGCAAATTTTAAAATGCTATGATAACTAGAATACTTTGGATTCTTTATCTACATTGTACCAATACAACTTTTAACTATTTTTAATTTTTTTCAGCTACCAACTAGGTGAGAATTTACAAATTTAAAAGAAAAAATAATTGTTTTCTTCAAGGTTTTGCAAATTTCCTATTATCAAATTAATGCAGTGAATATGTGCCGGGTTCATGAATTAAAACTCTTGGCCCTACCAATAGAAATTATAATGAATCCAAGCCCTACAGACTGTTTTGAGATGTAGCTGTTCTACTTGTATAGTTGAAATATGGAAACTTTTATATTATAAGAGATAAAATATTTTTACTCTGCTCTAAATATAAAAGAAGACAATAAAAAAATGAAAATTCAACTGCAAAACAGACATCTGAAGAGCGCCGATGGAAAAGTTCAATAAGAAGCATTCACCCTGGTGTACCCCTTGATCTCTGACCAAGAAAAAGACTGCTAGAAGATTCTGAGGTTAATGTGGGGAAAACACTCCCAACTCCAGGCAAGAGAGAAAAAAAAGAGGCAGCTAGGAATTCCTGGCTCTGGGTCTTTAACTCATTGTTTGCTTCTGTTCAGCCAGCATTTGTCCCACTTTATCAAGCACTGCAGCCTGAAATTTGTAAATAGAACTTTAATGGATGAATCTCTGTCTTATCTCCACCCTTCTCTTTCCAGCTGAGAAACTGATTGATGGCTTTGAAATTCCGAAGGCTTCTTCTAAGAGATATATTTTCTGGTTCAAGGGAAGGAAGGAAAACAAAGAAGACAGAAAGAGAGAAAGAGAGAGAGAGAGAGAGAGAGAGGAAAGAAGGAAAGAGAGAGAGAATAGAAGAAAGGTAGGAAGAAAGAAAAAATAGATTACCAGAGAGAAATACCTAAGGCAGAATTTAAAAATCTAATATGGAGCTAGACATGAAAAGGGGAAAAATGAAAATAAATGACTAGAAAAGCTGGTAGCTGGGGATTGTTTGCCTCAGTTTAGCAAGTGTGGTTGTGTGGTGATCTGAAGTCCTTCATATTGTGTGTCTTTGGACTGAGGCCGAGATCAGTTACAATTTGAAAACACAGTCAAGTTTCTGATCCCAGACCTTCCGTCTCACCTCTCAGTCCACAGGGTTCATCTCAAGACAGCCAATATTTATTGAGTACTCATAGCTACTGACTTTTCTAAGTCAGAGAAAAATGATGAGATGTTAGTAAAAAATGACACAACTCCAGTAAACCGTATGTGTCCAAAGAGAACTAGTAGTAGTATCGTTGCCGTTTACAACCAGAAGTTCATTTTAATTTTATGTATAGCACCAACAGTGTACATTGCTTTGAGGTGCAATGATTTCCACATTAGATTTTGAGTTTTAACTGCAGAAATCATCAGATACAAATTGTAGTCCCCAAGACCTGACTTACAGGTAAAAAACAACAGCACCCCACAGCCTAGGATCAGCCGAGAAGCAGCATTAGCTATTACCTAAACTAACTGGGTTAATTCAGTCTGGAATTGAGGCAAACATTGTAACTGAGATAAACACAGGGTCACTTATGCTTCTACTTGTACACATTTATCTACACTTCTTATTTATACTGCTAAATGCTTAAAACAACATGAGGCTATAAATTTGCCTTTTCTTTCTGATGCTCTTGGCAGGGTTTCTTACATGCTTAACTTTTAAAAAGTGGAGTTTGGTCTCCTCACAAATAAATAAGAATTCCATGGAAGGAAAGAACGGCAGCTCAACAAAGTAGTTCTAACCCATTAAATGCAGATGGCTCACAGGGGGCTTAATCATCAGGAGCAAGCACACACCGGCCTGAAATATAGAGCTGTTTTCTATCACTTGTTGCCATTTGAATGTCTGTCTCAGGAAAGTGAAATCCATCTATCTTCCCGGCCATCAGTTGCCCTTTGGATACTCTTCTCTCTGATGTAGTAAGGTTTCTCTTCAGAACTTTCGGAGATGAATGATCTCTTGCCACACATAGGAGTGAAAGAAAACATTTCTTTCCCCGCCAGAACAGATGAGATTCTTCAGTAGGAGAATGGATTTGACCTTGTAAAGTGGACCAAAGTGATTAACAAACAAACCCATCTCAGGCAGCTGCCTTTATCCTGATGCTCCCACAGAAGCTGTTCTGTGTTTTGTTTGATTTTTACTTGCAAGTCCCCGTGTTATAAAGCATTGGATCTAACGACCTGAAAGGAATCCAAATATTGCACTAAAAACATATCTTCAGTTTAAATCTTTATGTGGAAGTTTATTTGAAAACATTAGGAAATTATATGGATCGACGTCAAGCTATCATATCGACAGCCTAAATTAGTTCACAAATTATTAAAAGTGATCTATGAAGCTAGTTTCATGAACAAAACTAGAGATCAGCATTAAAACCTGTTGTAAAGGGTTTTTCTCCTAAACCAAGACAAATTGTGATTCATTGTGTGAATCTCTTTAATACACTTATCTTCTACATAAGGATTTACTCTCCATAATGTCATCTACTCCCTGATTAGGACATGTTTTCTTGTTTTAAAGCGTATTCTCCTTTCCTAGAGACTGTATTAAGTTGAAGTTTATTCAAGTCTAAATCTTGGTGTGATTCATGAAATCCCTGGCTGGCTGAACACAATAACACCAAATGAGCATTTCTTGTTTTGTTTTTGATTTTTTAAAAACGTTTCCTAGCATATACATCTAGCTCATGCTGTTAGAGTAGTGATATGGTCTTGAATAAACCCAGCTGATTAGCCAGGAAGAGGCTGTTTATCTACCAATAACCTGTACTATTTGAGTATCACTATTCCATTCGTCTTTCTGACTGAGTGTGTAAATAATTCAACAGTGTGAACATTTAGAGTCAGAATAAGGATTAAAAAAAAAAAAAACCTCCTAAAAGAATCTAGTCAGTTCAAGTCATTCATGGAAAAGCACACCTTTTGTTAAAACATCTGTATGTGTTTTAAATTTGTTTGATAAAGGAGAAACTAGTGAAAAATTGGAAATCTAATGCATTGAAAATACAGCAGACGAAGAACATATTATTGAGAAGAATATTAAATCTACGTATTATTTGTTTTATTACTTTTTTACCAGTAGATGGCACTGCATAGGTATGGGATTTATTTATCCCCACGTGATTTAGAGAACAAGAGAAATATCACTTGTGCTGGCATGTGTGACATTCCCTCCAGTAAAGCTAGATTTTCTAATTAAATTGCACCTCCGAGTCCCAACAGTTCTATGTGACAGAACACACCTTCACGAGCACTCATTTGATTTATGCAACAAAGTTCTTCTCAGTGGCGGATGGATAGCCTGTTATTTCTCTACCCAGGTGAGAAAGCTGTAACGGAAAGGTTGCTTTTTCCCTAACATCACACAACAAGCAAGGGGTAAGATTTGGGTTAGTGTATTCCTTCTCAGTGGACTAATGTGAATTTTATTAATCTAATCAACATTTTAAGAGGGTCTGAAACATTGCCACGAGGGAATCAAAGAAGTTCTAGGAGGTGATGATGATGATGAGTGAAACAGTATCCTCAAGGGGAAGAGATGAGGCTAGGAGGAGGAAAAAGCAAGCCAGCAGTTGTAAGCAAAACACTTACTTACTGGAAGAGAGAAATCGCCATGCAAACACACCTACAGGCTCAGGATTTTCCTTAGTATAAAGCTATGTTTTGCTTCAAACACACACATTCACTCTTGAAATTTTTCAGGTAGGTTGATAGTCTTCCCAGTTTAGGGAAAACTTGCAAAAAGCATTAATAGTCAGATTGTGACATGTTCTGTACCTAGGCCACTATATCACGAAACTGTTGCCTCTCCCATACTTCAGGTATCTCCAAGCATCATATCAGAAGTTGTTCCCATTCTTGGCTGGAATCCTATACTACCCAAGAGTTTTGACTTGGTTTCTTCAACTTGGCCATTACGCGATCCCACCAAGATTTCCAGTTCCTTGACCTCTGCAAGTTTTCGCTGACACTGCTTTCTAAGTTCACTTCCGCTCCTCTTCAGCTTTGGCATGGCAGTCCATTCTTTATCCTCAGGCCAGGGTCTCCACATTCCTGCTGCTTTTCTTTTATCACACCCCTTTCCACCTGGGCTAATGAACAGCACTGCAAAGAAATCAGAAAGGCATGCCGTTGAGTTCCCCATAGAGAATGGATTTTGACTTCTCTCAAAATATGGGTCAGCAGCCCCAAAGGGACCCTCTGTATGCTTGAACTCACTCGGTGATCTTTCTTTCCTGCTTTCAATCATAAACATTGCAGTTTGGTCACTCCTTAAGTCTCTTACTTCAATGCTTATCTGTTTTTTTTTTTTTTTTTTTTTTTGCAGATACACACAAAAATGAGATCTTCTGTAACACCGCTTCCAAGTCCTGCCACTATAATAATGATTGACACCGTTTCCAATTCATTTATATCCATATATCCATGGCCTTCTTTTCATGTATATTTGGGGAAAAGTTCCATTCTTTTTCTAATTTTCACTGAGTCCTGTGTTACACCCTCTCTCATCCCTTCATAAGCTCCTGTCTCTAATTTTTCTTCATGTACACTAGGCAAACTTCTACCACTGGGTTTTGAGAACTGCTAATCACGATCACTATATTTAGTATTTATTTTTTAAAAACATCAATTTAAATAAAATTGTCATATTCTAGTTCTTTTTTTTTTTACTTAATCAGTTTTTTAACTGAGTTGAATTGTGCTTTCCCCAAAGACATGCTCAAGTCAATCTCCAATACCTGTCTCTGAATGTGTTCTTATTTAGAATTATGGTCTTTGCAGATAATCAAGTTAGGATAAAGTTATATTAGATTAAGATTGACCCTAATCCAATTATTGATTTCCTCACAAGAACAGACAAATTGGAATGTGGATAAGGGAATACTGTCACGTGATAAAGGCACAGAGATTGGGGAACTGAGTCTCCAAGCCAAGGTGCACGAGGAACTTCTGGCCAGCACAGAAAAAGCTGCAGACAGTTTTGGAGCAGATTTCCCCTCAGAAGCTCTAGAGCCACTGTTTTTATGAAGGAGTACCTCAAACCTCTAGCTTTGATGAGACCGTATATTTTTGTTGTTCTCATTCAATCAGTCGTTGGCACACTGACCATCAATGCAGACATAGAAATGAATGCAGAAAAATTCTAAAGCTGAGCTGACTCACTGATACAGACCCCCTCCCTCAAGTGAACACGTACTAAATGATTTTCTGTCATCCTCGTTTGCCTCCGTCTTTCCCAGTACCCTATCCTCTTTGGTCAGGCATGGGTGATTCTCAGGTCTTTCGGTAGGTTCTCCCTCTGCCCCACCTCCAATACCTACTGCAGGTGTCTTTGTTCTAGTTCCTAGTTCCACGTCCCACCCTCGTCATCCTTCTCCACAGCATGCGTCCACATCGGGTCACCTAAAAGTGAAACACAGAATGCTTACTCCTGATGTTCTATGAGCTTGCATAATTGCTAATTAGCAGTCAGCTGTTTGGGTTATTCAGTACAAGGTATTTGTCAGGTAGATGTCTTGTCGCTGCTCTCCATTTTCTATAGCTTGTCTTTTTCATTCTCTTGACGATGTCTTTCAGAACCCAGATTTTTAATCTTAGTGATTGCAATCCAGTTTTATTTTTTCAAAGATCAATTGACAATTTCATATTACTGACCACCAGTGCCAGATTTTCTTTTATGTGGGGTCTCTAGAATTTTTTTTTTTTACACTTTCGAGGTTTACACTAAGTCTTTGACACAATTGTAGTTGATATTCATGGATTACATAAAGTTTATTCCTGGACTCTTTTTCTGTATGGATGTCCTGTTGCTCAGAGAGAAAGTGGTCTTTTCATCGATGTCACCTTTTCTCCCCTGTCACAACAGTGTGCCAGAGCATATAGTAGCATATGTCTATAATCCTGGTACCCAGGAGGTGCAAGCAGGACGATTAGGTGTTCAAAACCATTCTCAGCTACACTGTATGTTAGTCTAACCTGGGCTGCAAGAGATCTTGTAAAAAATTTTGTTAACTCTATTTTATTTACTTATTTTTATTTTTTTTATTATTTTTCATTCTGTGGAGCTGTGTGTGTCTATCCATGAGTATGCACAGGCAAGTTCAGGTGACACCATGCTGCTTGAGATACGGACAATCATGGCAACTGGGAAGCAAACTCAGATGTTCTAGAATATCACCAATTGCTCTTAAATGCTGTGTCAACTCTCCAGCCCCCTTTCCATGTATTGATTATTTTTTATGTTTCTATCTTCCTGGAAAACTCTGGCCTCTTCTGTGAGTTCGAGACCAACCTGGTCTACAGAGCTAGTTCCAGGACAGGCTCCAAAGCCACAGAGAAACCCTGTCTCGAAAAACCAAAAAAAAAAAAAAAAAAACAACTCTGGCCTCTTATTATTAAATTATTCTATGCCCTGTAGTCGATCCATAGTGCCAGTTTCTGGACCCATTCAGTCATCCTCACAGTCAATGAGCCACCAGTTTTACATGTTATATATGTATAATATGCTTTCAGTTTTAATATGGAGAAAAATCCTATATCTTCCAGATCTCATGGAGAAATTCTAGTTGTAGAAACAGAACAAAATAGATTTGGTCTTAAATTTTATGATGCCTAGCATCACAGAGTTTATCTGTCTGAGCAATTGGATGCTGAATCTGAACTTTCAAGCATTATAGTTACTTCGAGCATCATAGCAGTAGATAATGGAGTCGTTAACATCTTCCTGTCCTCATTAACAACATATTAATCCAAGCCATCCTCATCCCACAGGAAGTATACTGACAGTCAAGGTACTTCTTGTATTCATTCAGGTTTAGCTGGCTTCTTTTTAATACATAAGTCTGAAATCTCTGATCATAAAACTAACTCATGGGCCCATTCCTTAGAAGAAAATAAACTCCAAAATATGTTTATGACACTGCTTTTTGTTTAAATTCTTGCTCCTGCCATGGTGGCCTGCTTTCCCTGCTCTGTGGAAAGTGTCTGTCCTTAAGTCTGCATTGTGCATGTTTCTTTTACCTTCCTTAGTCTCCAATGTCTTTATTTGGCTTTTCATTTTTATTCACATTAAACTTTACCTTTAAAATATATGTCCCACTAGGTTTGTGATACATTTACCAAATGAAAATGGAGTTACAAATACTTAAAGGTGATTATTCATTGTTGGTGTGAATGTGTCCTAGCGGAAACTTCCCTGAAGGAGCCTTGTCCCCAAAGGGGACATAGTGCTCATCTATTTTGTTAAGTACCCCTTTGATTATTCATAGTATTCATATTTTCAAAACCGCTCTTGTACTTCTGCTCTCTTATACATCAGCCACTGCAATTATTTTGAAAGGCAAAGAGACATCTTTTCTAGCAGGACGCTTCTGGAATCTCGACATCCACTACTTGGTATCAATAAGTATTTGTTGCCTTTTGTTGAGTAACTGGGTGAACAAAACATTTCTGAGTCCAAGCTTTGGCCACTAGGAGTTACTCCACGCTATGTTATTTAGCTATGCTTTGCATTTCACTTTGGTGTTTTAGCATTAATCCTTTTTGCATTGACTTTTACGTTGATGGTTTATGAAGCTAAAAACCATAGAATTCATCAAATAGTTCTTAACCACCATTTTGTCTTAGTCCATTTTGATGTTTATAGCAATTTAACAGAAGCTACCTTTAAATAGCAGAAATGTTCTTAGAATACACAAGAATCTGGAAAGTCTAGGATGAAAGCCTCGGCCAGGGCACACTCAGTGTTGCCTAAAAGCAGTCATTTCAGTTCATGGATGGCCCATTGTCACCATTTTGGAGTAGAAAAACTCCAGATTCTTCATTGCCATTTATGGGCACCAATCTCATCACTCACATCCTGGCCATCCCTTAGAGGTCTCCCTACCAACTGCCATCTCATTGAATACTAGGCATCAGCATATGAACTGATCCTTAACTTCCCTAAGAACAAACATAAAAGTTTATTCAATTGAATTGCAGCTTCATACATATGTAAAGTGTCTAGACCTTAATAAAATATTGAGTTCTTTTTCATGTCCAGGGGCTGTGACAGCTGAAATAGGAAATATTATTCACTTCAAATAACAGAGATAATAATTGTTTTCTATATGAGACGGCTAGATCAGTATTTTCCTCCACAGAAATTTAAAATGATGCTCAGCTGTTATCTGATTTCTTCTGCAACTTAACTATTTTCTTCTTCCAAACTAGAATCTGCCTAATTCTAAAATATTCAAACAGAGAACTGGAGAGATGGCTCAGTGGTTGGGAGCACTTGTTACTCTCTTAGAGTATTTGGGTTCTGGTGCCGGCATCTATTTGCGGATCCGGTGCCCTCTTTGATTCTCTGCTGGTGTCAATCACGCTTCGGGTACACATATATACATGAGGGAAAACATATCTATATACATAAACAGAAAATAACTAAATCTAAAAAAATAATTTTGCTCTGCAATACATTTTAAAGAAAACTATTTCCTCAGGCAGATAATGGGCATTCATTAAAGAAAGCAAATTGTAAGCTTGTTTATCAGCTAGGAAAAACAATTTAAAATGTTTCTGTTTTGTAGACATCTCTAAAATCCTTAATAAATTAATTTGTATATAAAGTTCAGTGGCAATATAGAAAAAGGGTGATTTTTCTAATCTAATTAACCAAAAAAATCTTTTCATTAGGAAACAGCTAATTTGCGGAATATTGATAGAGATTTTGATGCTCTCCTCAGGGTAAATCTTTGTGTCAACCAGGTTTTTGTTGTTAAATACGGGCCCTTTGGAATGTCTGGCTCAGAAATGTGATTACATAATTTATCTAATCGACCTAGCTTTCTTCAGTCATATCCATCTGTTTCGAACTACAGTACCCCAAAGTTTCCAACATAAATGTCCTTGGGATTTAGCATATGTAAAATAAAGTTTGTATTCGACACAGAAAATGGTTAAGTCCATGAGGAGGTATGTAAAAATTCTTGAATAGTTAAATACAATTCGGATTGCTGAACATTTAGTATTATGGGGTTTTAAAACAAGAACTTCAAAGGTAAAATACAATTCTCACTAATGAATAGCACATGTGGTATGGCCGAAGCCCCTGTAGGCAAGAGTCAGGGCCAGACTGATGTGTGATCAGAGAACACGGCCACCTGTGAGCTACAGTGTGCGGGCCCTGAACCACCTATCTGTTTTCCCAAGCATACTTTCTCCATCCTTTGAATGACAGGGGATTGCCGAAGTACTAGCAATACACACTGTTTACTGTAAACGGTGGCAGTCCCATTTCATAGTTCTTTGAAGTCGTGCCGTGTAACAGTAACTGTCCACTGCTTCAACCCAATAATCTGTATCTCGATTGTAAAGTAGTAATTGCTTTTCATAACTGAGCATCATTTAACACTTTTGAGCAATGTCAAATGATGTTTTTGTTTGTATTATTTCATTTGATTATACTAAAAACATTTTAAAGTTCATCTCCTTCCTACATCAATATTACAGTCTAGAAAATTAAAGATTAGACCTCAAGAAATATAGGAAACAACTGAATTGCATTGAAATGATCTCTATTTGGTGTGAGCCTGAATTATGAAAATCTAGACAAGATGGAATTAAGAATGACACTGTGAGTGGCATCCTTGACAACTTTTGTTGAAGAAAACCACCAAGACTCAGAAAGTCTACATAATTTACTAATAGTTTGGTAGGAACAGATACATAAGTTTTACTGGGGCAATACAACCATCAGTTCTATGAAACTAACAAAATCAGAAGAAACATCAAGTGTGAGTTTTGGGGCAACATGAACATATTTAACTTTATGAATAATTTAGCTATGTGAAGAGGATACAATGGCAGAAACAATAATGAGTTCCAATGAACAAGTATTCCAGCAGAACAATTATTGTATTCATTTATACTTCTGTGTGTATGACATTCACATATGTTTTGTATGTATGTTGCCATGTGTGTTCACATTTGTGTTCTTCCTTATGTATGCCCTAGGTTGATGTCCGGCAATCTTCTGGGAAAATGTTTCTATCTTATTCATAATCACAGGGTCCTGTGATTAAACACAGAGCTAGCTGGTGGGTCAATTTGTTTTCTTGAAATTTATAAGTACATCTGGAAAAACAAGTGAGCCCACCTGGCCTGGCATTTCATGTGGTTTCTACTACCTAAACTCTGGTCCCCTTTCATTAATGGCAAGCTCTTGAAGCTCTGGGCTATCTCTGTAATTTTAACCTATAATCCCGATTGAAATTCTAAGATTTTGAAGAAAACATCCTGGCCACTTTTAAGGGTGTTTTCTCATTCATAAGCTATCTGTATAATAAGACAAATTTTAGTAGAAAATAAGCTTTTCCACTGTTAAATACATTAAGAAATAGGCTATCTAAAGTTAGGGTATCATCAAGAATATTAAATATTAAAATGAAGCACATTGCAGACTCTTCCTAAGTGTTTAGCGATGTTCTGACTTGAAGCTTGACAAAGGAAGAGGGGTCTCTTGGGAACTTTGCAACCGGGAAGACTGTTCTGTAAAGAGGTATATTCAGCCAAGCAGGGGTGATGCATGTTTTTATTCCTAGAACTCAGAGGGCAAAGGCAGGTGGATCTTTGTGAGTTCAAGGCCAGCCTGGTTTACAGAGTTCCAGGACAGCCAGAGATACACAGAGAAACTCTGTCTTGAAAAACAAAACAAACAAACAAAAAAGAAGTGTATTCAAAGTATTATACCAAATGCTTTTGAGTCTCCTTACTCAAAAATAAGACACCATAAAAATATTTTATCTACTGAAAACAAAATAGCCTATCATCAGAAATGAATTTGCAAAAATGAGCTTGCCTAGCAGTTATATATTTCATATTGTATCTTCTTTGTCTTCTATACTCATTTTGCTTCCTCTATTATTTTTTTCAGACAAGGATAATAACTTTGAACATCTCACAGTTCTTCTGCATCAGCCTCTTGAGTGACTATATAATGTCAGTTGACACCAATAAAACTTGACATTCAGTGAGATCACTCACTGCTCTTAAGATGATTTGGAGTACAGTAACTAGGAATTTTTCATGGTGGTTGTTAGACTTCAAACATTCCTTTCAACCAAACTTCCTCAGGATGAAATGTTAATTTCATCATTCATAGCAAAAGTAGAAGAGAAATCCTTCATAACAGTTGATGCATAACTAAAGGTAACATAGGCATTTTTTCTTTAATAAACACTTTGAAAATTAGTTTTAAAAAGTGCCCTGGAAAATACCCTCCTCTACCATCCTAGTACATAAGTGAGGAGATGTGCTTTGAAACTGCAGTCTCTTCGTGAAGTCCTCTGGCTTCAGTGGTGGGTATCGAGCTCAGGTACCATGCCCTACAGCCCATGTCTGAAACTCTTGTGATAGGAACCATCTGCTGGAAAAGGCATAGCTGGAACCCAGTTCTGACTCCAGTAAGACCTTCTTTTCTAAAAGTTTTCAGTCCCCACTCTGTTAAAGAAAGGACCGTTCTAGTCAGCCCCCGGAGTCCATAAGAAGTATAATGTTTTATGAATTCCTTTGTTACAGCAAAGTTTTACAGATATGACTACTTGTGCAGTATCCAAAATGGATTATAACTGGAAAAAACTAGAGAAATGAATGGTGATTTATGAAAGGGGAAGTAAAAATCATACATATTAATAGCTGCTGCAACACACTGGGTTTATTTAGTGATCCCTGGAAATAGGAAAAAATTGCTTTTGCAGATTCAGTCTTTGGCAATCAAATACTAGACCACAGAAGTAAAAAACCTGGAAAACTTGTTTGTTGTTTGTTATTTGTTTTGTTTGAGGTATTTCAGTTCAGACAGTTAGTATGGAATGGTTGCTTTCTTAGCTCTATTCATAACAAATAGTAAATTAGAAAACGTTTGCCAAGGCCTCTCTAACTCCTTACTTCTAGAATATCTGCAATCTGACTGTTTTGGGTGTGACCAAAAGACTTCAGTCTTTGTTTTCAAGTGAACTTTTCCTCTCTGTAACTCCATCTTCCATTTTTATTAACCAGTCAAGCATGTTTTACTTTACACTGAGATAAGGGGATCAGATACAGCTCCCCACATCTAAGGCGATCTTAATCAGTTGCAAGGGATACATGAGTGGTATAGTGTGGAAGCTTCCTGCCTCAAGGAGGAAGAGACCTCCTCGGGATTATTACTTTTGATTCTGTTGATAGAGGGAGAAAATTAGGTAACCTCGAGAACAAGGTACATTTTTTTCTTTTTGCCTGTGAACTTTTTGAAAGGACATGAGGTAAGTTGTCATCCCCCTCTTGACCCTCAACTAACCTTTCCCTTTTCACATATGTTTTGAAGTGCTGGCCATGTTGATTTCCATGGCTGTTTGGGTACAAGTTTCCAAGAACCATGCTGCCTCAAAGTCTTTAATCAGTGTTTAGAACTTTGAATATAAACACTAAAAATTCTCTCCTGGTTCACAGAGGACAGCAAGATGAGGATGGACATAGAAGTTGTCAACAAAGTGGGCTTTGCAGTCCCTAACTGTAGTGGACAACTGTGAGGTCTTATTAGTTGGCTGAATAAACGCTATACAAGATTTGTGAACACTTGGTGATACAGAGAAGATTGTGTGTGGAAAAGTACCACATCTCTAGAGCTTGTCCTATGGCCCAAACCCGGAAAGCCCACTGGATTTGGTGATACTTTACTTCAGTGTGGATTAAGCTATTGCGTGCAAATATTTGTCAAGATCACAAGGAATGAGAGACGGAAAAATAAATGTATAATTAATGTTATGGAAGACTCATATAGCAAATAAATAAATAAATAAATAAATATAAAAAAACAAGCAATAGACAGAAAGCAAGCAAGTGACTAATCAAGCAAGTAAGCAAGCAAGAAAAAAAAGGGACAAATATTTTATTTCCCAGTAGTATCTTTCACTGAGGACCAATCTAGAAATGCCAATGTGCAGTTAATCACAAGCGTCCACGCTACAGGGCTCCACAGCAAAGAAGACATTGCTATTCACTGATTTCTCTCAACTTCTCTGTTAGCATGTGGTAAATAGCTTTGGTTCTTCCCACTATTGCTTTTTCGAACAATGTTTCACCTCTGAGAAGGTCACTACATTTTAGCGAAATAAGGTTACATGAATGGAATGAAATTCAACTCCTGCTAACACCCAGGGAAAAGGCTGGCAACCTTCCAGAAATGCTCTTCCCCCACACCAGTTTCACGTTTGCAGTTTTCATTATCAAGAAGGAAGGGAACGGAGAGAAGTAGGAATGCGGAAGACCTTTGGGAATTAGCACCTGATCAGACACCTCATGAGAGAGCTTTAGGCAGGGACCGTGGAGAGCCTTGTGCAGAAGGAGCCCATGAATGTGGGAGTAAGCATAGGAGAACCCGGAAGAGAAAAGGAATGGCTTCCATCTGTGATATTAATGGTATCTGCTTCCAGTCCCAGTGCCACCCCAAAACACCTCTTGGGAACTGCCATGTGAATTCTAATGAAAAAAATCAATCTAATCATGTTGATTAAATGTGGTGCTAGACACGGCCATTTCAATGTTACAGAAAACATGTAATCATTTTTCTATGTACTTCAAATGGACATTTCCCACTGAATGACAGATAGGAAATATTCCATAAAATAAGGCATTATTACAATAATTAATTTGCACGCATACATTTATGATACATATATATGCTTATGCATTTACATGCATATGAACACACTTGTGCATCCATCTGTTCATGAACATGTGTAGGTGTACATATGAAGATGGGAAGTGAAGCTGTCCATGGGTGTCTTCCTCTCTCACTCTTCATATTATTTATCAAGTCAGAGTGTTTTGCTGAACGTGGAGCTTGCTAATTCTGGGTAATTTACGTGTCTTGCCCGTGACCTCCCATCATTGCCTCTAACATGCTGATATTATAGGAGGTCACTATACCAGGCTTTGATGTGGGTTCTGAGAATTGTCGTCATCATGCTTGGACTGCAAGCACTTTGTCTACAGAACTATCTTCCCTACCTGAACTGAATTAATTTAAGTGAAAGAAATGAGTGGACAGAAATGAGTAGTCACTTATAAAATCAGATAATCTATTCTGTGTCGGGAAATGTTTTAAAAATTATGGATGATGCAGGACATCATTTTCCTTCTTTAGACAGAGTTTCCACATTAAGGAAATTTGTAGTTTAACTACTATTACATACTAAGTTTGAAGGCCAGTCTGATGTAATGTTAATTAACCTGTGTTCCTAGGGAAAGATCATGCTTTAATAATACATGTTGTTCTTTTTTTTAATTAGGGATATATAATCCTCAACATTTAGAAACTTGATGTAGCTATGAAGAAACTAATGTTTAATAAATGCATGTGAGTTGTTGCAGAATAACTTTTAAACTCTAATAGCAGTTATTTAAAAGTAGATCTCAAAGTTACATGCACATGTGTATGTCTGTGATTCCATATACACATGTGTTATGTGCCACTGTTCCCAGGCTGGGAGCGGGGAGATTAACAAATGTCTACTCACTACAGATAGGGAGCCTAAGTTGATGAACCAATGAGTTTTATTGATATTAATCTTAGAAATGTGGGTGAGGGTTGCTTTTAGCAGCAGAAATAACTGAAAGACAGATGCATCACCAAAAGTCTATTTAAGCATGAGTGACATCCCATGACAGCCAGAAACAGAAACACATTATAATTTTAAGGTGTATCAATTTCCTTGATAGGTGTTCTATCTATGGTGCGGGAGAATTGTCTGTATTCTGTCAATCATGTTATAAATAAACGCTGATTGGCCAGGCAGGAAATATAGGTGGGAAAACCAGACAGGAAGTAGAAATGATGTAATGAGATCAGGAGAATTCTGGGAAGGAAGAAGCTGATTCCTCCCACTTCTGCCCAGACCACTGAAGCAGCAGGATGGGATCTACCCCACTGAAAAAAAAGGTACCGAGCCACATGGCTAACATAGATCAGAAAAATGGGTTAATCAAGATGTGAGAGTTAGCCAATGAGAGGCTAGAGCTAATGGATCAATCAGCTTATAATTTATGGAGACCTATGTGTGATTTTCTTGGGGGCTAAACAGCTGGGAGTACGGGCAGGATGAGAACCCCCAACAACAAACAAGCAGCCTGGCCCCCTCCATGTTACATATCTAGGTAGCTATATTGGTCTGAGTCTTTCCCAGGCAACTTGTCTTGTATAAGTGTGTCTCACAGCAGTTTGAGCTATTTATATATGATTGGAGAAGGTGAAACCTAGTGCATCTGGCTAGTTTGAGGGACTTTTGGAAGCTTTTAAGTTACTTGCTTCTTGAACCTTGAGGAGGCTCACCTTAGAATTGAATAATTTAACTCAATACAGAATTTGCTGTGCTTTAAAGAGCTTCCTTCCAAGGTGAAATCCTTCATCTAATAAGAAACAGTATACTAAACTCACATGAGGAAAAGAGAGCAACATTATTTTGAAGGTAAACAATGGTCCTGCATATTTTATAGAAACCATGATAGGGGAAATTTCTCCATCTTGGAATAGATATTTAACTCATAATGACCTAATCTATATGCTAGTCATCAGTTCACGAAAAATACATTCAGTATAGCACTAGAACATCTTTCTAACTGCAAAATTAATCAGTCCTACTTGCAATTTTGTTTTTAATGTTATATGGCACAGTCCATAGCTCATCTCTTTTTGAGGTTTATGACTGCAGCATATGCTGAAATCACATCTTTGCCAAAAATTCTTTCATGTTTTCATGTGTTTTAGATAAGCTGTCTTTTTGTGGCATACTACAAGGTCTCACATGATCTGGTACATGCTGCCATCTTTAACCCTATCATCTGATATTCTAGCTTTGGAGGTCAATTGTTCTTTTCTTTGATGTACATAGCCTTCAAATCCTCTTTTGATTATGAACATTTTTTTATCTATTATCTTTGATGACAATATTTTCTCACTCTTGCTAGTGGTCTTCCTATTTACCAAGCTACGTTGTGGTTTCAGGAACCTAAGTTGCTAGCTTCTCCTTTTACCCGAAACTTAGTAGTTTTCTTCCCTCCCCCCAGTGACTTACACTCACATAGTAATTAACAGCACTGTTCTAGTTTCAGACCTGATAGGTGTCCTATCAACTCCTGTAATCTTCAGGTGGGTGGTTCTGGTGATGAACATTAGTTGCTTTCTTTCATTTTAATTCTCTTTAAATTGTGCAAAAGGTCTTTTCTCTTAAATGGAATTCTTATGAATATATATATATATATATATATATATATATATATATATATATTTGAAAACTTCTCAATGAAATAATACTTGTAATGTCAGATGTCAGAATTTCTTCCATTTGGCAAAATAGCTAAAAATTAATCCATTTCAATGAAAGCTAAATAACTTAATAATGGCAAGCACTTAATCATAAGACCTTTTGGGAGCAGTCAGTCCATTTATGGAGCAGCCATTCAGGTGATAGGAATTAGGCAATGTCAAGTCACATGTTTCTGCTATAAAATTCTCTTTTTTTCAGATATAAATGTCTCAAGGAATCTCTTTGCCTCACTGCTTAGCATCCTTTGATACTGAAGGATACTAGCCAAAGCTTGCTGTCCAAATATTAAACAATAAGGAATTATGTGGGCTATACTAACTGACCTATATTGTTTGTTAATATTCTCAATAATTGGCTAATAATCAACACTCCAGAGTCATTCTAAAGAGCATATAGGAATACTTCTTATTCTTAGACTAAAACCCAGAGTATGTGGTACCCCTGCTTGTTATCATGAATGACATTTTGTCAAACCTAGCTCTATTTGTAGTCTTGAATCATCCAACTCTCCACTCTTCATGCCCTGCTGGCCCTTGGTTATAATTACTCTAGCAGGATACATTTTTCCTCTGTTTTCTCAGAAATTCTTGTGGACTAGAGAAGAGAACTTAATCACCAAGTCATGACTATACTCACGACCTCTCCTTGTATGACATGCACAATATTTTTTGTGTGTACAAATGGATGTGATTTTTTTGTGTGTGTTTTCCAGTCTCCGCAATTACAGAAAATGCCCTCAGTTTTTTTTTTCTGGCATGACTAAGTCGGTCAAAGTGTCAAACTGGTAAGTGACGCAATGGCATAATTCTTTAGTCATGTTTGCTAAGACACATAATGGGTTTCCTGACGTTTGATGAATTTCAAGTTACATTTTTTTTTAAATCTGCTGCTCCTCTTTAAGGAGGCTGTCTGGGAAGTCTTGAGGTTTCACCCTGTTCCCCCACATGAGTTGGAACTTGCCAGTCTCTC
The DNA here is from genome assembly GCA_025134845.1 of Neodon shergylaensis. NCBI lineage: Eukaryota > Metazoa > Chordata > Mammalia > Rodentia > Cricetidae > Neodon > Neodon shergylaensis. The sequence goes on along the minus strand of JABTXL010005037.1, from coordinate 14,746,714 downwards.
TAGAATGTTTCAACTGTGCCTTGATCAGACCCCTATTACAACAATGCAGCGCAGTCAAAGGAATACATAAGTGTTCTTCCCATTAAAATGTGGGATTTTTAATAAAGTAATTTTGTGTACCATTAGCACACCATTGAGTTCTTTTTATTTAGTAAGTTTTAATGAGAATAGTCTGTACATGGCAAATGCCTGCCTCGTAATTGTACAAATAAAATAAAATGTTGAATTATCACTATGCAAAATAGGCTATGACTAAGAAATGGCAGCAAGAAATATGATACCTGATTTCAAACAAAAACATCCTTTGTGCTGTTAGTTCTTTGATTAGATTATACTAAAAGTTGGAAATAGGTCATCTTTGCTTATTCCTATTCACGGATTCATAGATTTGCTGGAAAAAAATACAGAAGAATTCTGAGGCTTATTTATAGAAAGTGTATTTTTTCATTGAATTTCAACTAATGTATGTTGTTCAGAAGCCAACATGCTTTGAAGATTTTACTCAGACCTAAGCTTATGTAACTTTTAATTGGTAGCATATGTTCTGTGGATGTCCATGCAGATGACTTGTACAAAGCAGACTTCTGAATAAAGGTATAGAAGTTGATCAAGCTACTTTTTTTTATCTGTTTGTATTATTTTACTTTAGAGCATCTGAAGTTTATAGAGTCCATGCAATTACTATGCTGCTCAAAAAAACAAAAAAAAACTTATATAAAATTATATCTATGCAAATGTCTCTGGGTATACTAACAGAGAGAAAAACTAAGGGAACAGGAAGAAACGAGAGACGTGTGCTTGTGACCGGAGTTATTGGTGAAGTCGCATATCTGTGCATGTAGCTCATGCAGTGAATCTGCATCTGACGAAATGGAAGCAAATACCTGTGCACCTTTACACCTCAATCTCTACTTCATCTCTCTCTATGATGGTTAAATGACATTTGTAAAACAATGCTTTTTGTTCATAGCTCTTTTGGTTATAAATAAGCACATTCATGCTACCCAAAATAAAAATTATTAAAACCAGATTGTTAATAATCATGCTGAAATTACATGACATATACAGTTTTGAGTTTTACTGACAAAAGTACAGATCCATTTACCAATGATGTTAATATTAGGAGCTCTTCCAATTGCTAATGAATATAAAACAGTCACAATGCTCTTGGTACTTATAACATAGGGGCGAGGTGTACCATTGGGGTTATTACTCATTTAATTGTCATCTGAGTTTTCTTCTTAGAGCAGATCATTCAGTATCCTGTGTAACCTGAACCTAATTAACAACTTAAAAATTTGAAAATGTTCTTGTTTTTATTAATGATAATTACTTTTCTGTGATCTGACCCTATGCTTTATGTGAAAATAATAACCTTGAATATCATTCGGAGTGCATAACATGAAACTCAGTCACACCAACAAGACAGGTGAAAGGTCAACACAATAAATTACTTAGTAAAATAGTTCATTCAAGGAGTGGGCCTCATCTTTCTAACTTTTGAAATTCCTCTTGTCAGAGCTCCAGCTTGAAATTGCTCATGGAGAACATCACTTAAATCTCCACGCATCTCCGGCTATTTTAAGAACTTGTGATTCTTGCAAGCTAGTGAGAAAACAGAAGCATATTTGCTCCTGTACCTATTCTAGCATAAGTGATTTATTGATAATATAAATATGAATATTTCAGCTTCTGTAAATTAAATAGAAGCTGTCAGCCTTGAGAAGGGCATAAGGACAGCCTTTGTTGCAAAGAGCATAGGAAAAAGGATGTCTATTCAAAGTAGACTAGTTTACCATCAGACTAGAGCAGATTCATTGCTACAGATTTTATTCTGAGAACATTTAATGGATGTGAAATAGTATGTGTTCTAAAAAATAAACAATGCCGTGTTTGTTTTCTGAGAGTTTTATTTTAAGACTTGGGAAAGCAAGGTTTGGCTTAGCTTCACATTGGTGAATATTTTTCTTTTAGCATTTTCCAAACAAACAAAAATAAAGATATTTTCAAAAGGTTTGGGCCATTAAAGTCTTTAAGTAATAGAGTTTCTGATGAGTTTCCTTTTTATGATTTGTTAATCTTCTTCAAGATTTTAGGTCAAGATATATTTAGATAGAATTATAAGCTAAGTGTTTACCAGCTTTTCTGAGTCTAATTTCATAGTTTTCTTGTTGATAGCAATGCCATTGGTACTTTTGCATTATTTAAATATAAAAGTGCACTCATTTGATTGCAGTTAGGATACCCAAAGGAACTGAAATCTGTCTTCCTCCCTCCCTGTCTCCCTCCTGTCATCCCTCCTTCCTTAACTCCTTCCGCTCCTTCCTCCTTTCTTCTTCTTTTTTTTCTAAATATTTCTGGTGAGCAAAAACACTGAAAAATAAAATTTCCTTAATTAAAACAAGGATTTGAAATTTTAAAACTATTTAAAAATCTTAAAATATCAACTAGCTAATACTAGAATTAAGATCCCAGTGACCACGTATGGATACTTAGAGTTTTTGTCTGAATGGATTATACAAGTGTATGGTTCTAATGCTCAAAATCTCTCGTTGTTATGAAGGTCATTTCTTTCTCTGATATCCACTGCCTTTCTCACTTCTCTAGACCCCTCTCCTCACTTCTCCTTTCCCCTCCTTTCCCCTCCCACTCTTCTCTTGTCTTCTCCCCTCTGCTTTCCTCCTTTTCTTTTCCATTTCTTTCCTTCCTTATTCTTTCAAAAATAACTGAGATAAAATAATGAAGGTTGTAAAACATTGAAAGAAAATTGAAAAGCAAAGGATGACAGCAAAAAGATGGTCTCGTTTTTTTTTTTCAAAAAATGAACTACATGGACGATAATGTAGGACTGAAGATATTGTATATTTTTGTTTCATTTCTTTTGCCATTGCTTCCTTTCTTGAAGCTGACTGTCTGAGAATAAACAGAGTAATGGAAAAGCAAGGATTAATTTTGAGTAGAGAATTCAGTATCTAGAAGCTTTTTGAAAAGTATGAAAGCTGCCAGGCGGTGGTGGCGCACGCCTTTAATCCCAGCACTCAGGAGGCAGAGGCAGGTGGATCTCTGTGAGCTCAAGGCCAGCCTGGTCTACAAGAGCTAGTTCCAGGACAGACTCCATAGCTACAGAGAAACCCTGTCTCGAAAAAACAACAACAACAACAAAAAAAAAAACCAACAACAACAACAACAAAATAAGCCAAAAACAGAAAAGAAAAATAGAAAAGCTAAAGCATTGCCGTATCTTATCATCTAATTATCATCTGATAAATTATCCCCCGGTGATTAGTTTTGTTATGTCTCAATAGTGAACACATGAGATTTATCACAGTTGCTGTTGCTGGTTGTACATCCATAGTATTTAGTTAAAGAATTCCCACTGTGCAATGTGGTGGTGGTGCATGTCATTCACCCCAGCATTTGGGAGGCAGAGGCAGGCAGATCTCTCTGAGTTCAAGGTCAGTTTGGTTTGCAGAGCAAGTTCCAGGACACGCTCAGAAAACTACAGAGAAACCCTGTTTCAGTAAACAAACACAGAAAAAAAGATTTCCCACTGTATATAAACAAAAGGTGTTTTGTACTAAAAACATCTTCATATTTTGCTTGTTTGAAGCCAGTAGATTATTCTTTTTTTCCCTTTCCCAAAAGGAAACAACGTTGAAAGATAACTTTTAAATCTCATTTTTCTTAACTCTATCACTCAGGTACATCTCCTTAACATGTTAACAGACACAGGCCAAGAAAGAAATATCATATTTTAAGATTGCGTTCTTCCTTTTCTCTTTCTCATTTCATGGTGACCCCTCCTCTGTTTTTTAAGATCATAATTGTGGCCATAGACCTTCTCCCGGTTAAAAACATACAATGGCCCTTAACGTATGCCAGCTCCATGGGGAAGAAGCTATTTTTCTATAAATTGTAGAAAGGGACGAAGAAGACCTCATTGTATAAATGACAGATTTTTAATGCATGCTAAGAAATTTTCTTTCTCCTTGTATTTTCTCAGCAACTACGTGCCATTGTATGTGTTAGATCTAATCAGAGAGCGCATAGATTGAATGTGGTCCCACAGAAGGCTATTTTACTGTGTGCATGCTACTAAGCATTCAAGAAACATACATACTGCAACCACTCAAAGTTCTGTACATCCATGGAGAAATGGACCATAAAGGATTATTCTTGGAGTTGTTTTCGTGTGTGTGCGTGTGTGTCTGTGAGGGCATTCTAAACCTACAAACATTTTATTCTCTCTTCTGATACACTTTGTAATTCGTGCATGGCAATCATGATCTGGTTTATGTCCTTAAATGTTAGTCAGTTGTATCCTCAATTTAGGTTTGGATACAGTGGGCATACATTTAATATCACATCTCTTGATCTAGTCAAGTTCCCCCCACCCCAAACTTAAAGGAAATAGTTGAAAGGAAAAACCCAGAATAAAATATCTTAGGAAGATTTAGACTTGGTCTGGCTATGTTTAGATTTCTTCCAAATTTTGGCTGCATTTTAAGCTTTATTGGCAGTCTCATTCAGAACTGTGGCTTTATCCTATTTTTTTCATTTGGCTAATATGATTTGTTAAAACATTCTTTGTTTATTTCTTCTTGCTTAACATTTTTCCACACAGCGGGCATAATGAATTTTTGTTTATGATGGGCGGTGCTGCCTGAATTATGGTATGGAATCTGGGTTTGGTTTCTTTGCAAAGGTATTTTATTGCTCTTTTAGGGAATTTATGCTGCTTCTGGTATTCTACCTCATAAGTTTCTCTGAAGTCGGTTGCTAAGGAGGAACTATTTCTAAAGAAAACTGGGCTGGATCTGGTAGTAAATAACCACCACAATTTATTAAAATTAGATTTACCAGATTTCTTGGTATAAGTGTTATCATATTTCCTTCTAACATATTTTTGCATTTGAATTATGTACAATTCAACAAATACTGTGCATCTTTTAAACTTAAGATCCTCAAAGTTCTTTAAAATGCCATATGCATGGGGGCCCATTGATGCTGATCAACTGCAGAAAACACATATTAAGATATATTCTCCCTCCAGAGCTAAAGAGATCATGTTTCTCTTCCTACAAAGAATACCACTGTGGGCTATATTCAGAAATGAAAGTAACTGAAGAAACGACTCTTCCTCTTTGAGATGCTTCACTGTCAACTTAAATCGCACAAAATAAATGTCTATAGAAACCAAACCACAATTTCCGGGTTAATGTGAAAATTTACCACCGTCTTATGTAAACTGACTTGACAGGTTGGAGCCGCTGCTAGAGCAGAAGATTCATTAACTCACTCACACGCTCATGCATTGTTAAACTGCTCACCATATTTTTACCGGTGGATTTTTAAATGCAATAGCTTACTGTCGCTTATGACACTATTTTTCTTGAGACATAATAGTAGTTGAAAGAGGTCCCGGCTACTAAACTGCTTCAAGTTTACTTAATAGTGACAGGGCACAGTGCCCGCTGTGCCATGTAACACAGATGACAGAAACCAAAGCAAGGATGACATCATTTGGAAAAACCAGTTTTACTTCTCACCATGTTGCTAAACCTATGGTAAATGTCAGTTTTCTCATCTGTGAAATAAAATTACGAATGCATGGTTGAACGATGGCTGTACAGAGTATGCGACATGACTACAAAATGGCTAGACTTACAATATTATGTCTTTGATAGATGATAGCTGGCTCCATATTCTTCATTATTATAAATGCATGGTTGAGATTGAATTAAAACAGAAAAAAATAAAATCAGGCACTTATTACGTATTTCTGGAAATGCATACGTTTATTAGTTGACAGACAAAATAAGGACCAGAAACGCAGCATTTGTATGGCAATGACCATAACTAGTAGCTTATTATCAAGGAGACTGATGAGAATTTTCATGGAAAAACAGAAAGTGATAGAAATGAAAAGAAAGAAAAACCAGAGTTTAGCAAAATGCAGTAACCTTACCAGGTTTTGTTTCCCCGGGTCTAGGTTTGTCATGTTAGGACATCCTTTCTAGCAATTAAGAGTATACATTCTAGAGTTGATTTGAACTGACTTTGGAATCCCATAGACGTTTCGTTGCATCTACTTCATTCCCTTGCCTTGTGATATAGACCAAGCCTTACTGTAACACCAGATAAAGCAGAGTCAGGTTAATGCTAATACAGGCGGAATGTTGAGAATAGTGCCTACACATATGACATAGTTGACAAGCCCAGCTAAAACATCATGTCAAGAGAAGAGCAAAGCCTGTATCTCTTCTTGATTATATGCGCACAAAACAGGGCTGTAAGAAATTTCCCCTATGGAAACATAACTTCTGCATCATACATGAGTATGGTGTTTTCTGCCTCTTACAGTAGTAGTGAGAATAAAAACTAAGCCAGAAATTAATATTCTTATATTCATATTAATGATTTCTTTTAGATTTAGAAGTCTTTCTTTTTTAAATTATCTTTTAACTGTTAAGGTCAAAGCCAGCATACAAAACAAAATAAGGTTTCTTTCTCTGAATTCAAGATGATTCCTCTTTACTTTAAACCAACTTTTATTTCATGTGGAAACACTTTATTGCTTTAGATTTCATATTATTGCTCATTTTACCACTTTAATAAGAATTTAAAAATCCATGTCTAAAAATTTAAAGAATGCTCACAGCAACTTGGTGTCAAAGTTCAAAGTTGCCAAAATAAAGGACTTATAATGTATATTAATATAAGTGTAGTTTTGTATATTCTTAATATGCCTGCTTATATATGTTTGCATGCCAGCATGTATTAGGCTCTAATGCAATGAAAAAAAGTCCCCAAGTCTGGTAGCACAATAATAAGATTAGTATGTTTGCATATACAGTCAAGAAAGTAGGTGTTTATTATATCATCCACTTCAAATGTTGATGGTTTTCATGCCTGAGAGGTAGAGAGCCTTTTGAAGAATTTTTCATTCAAAATTAATAATTAGGAGACTGGAATGGTGGCTATGAACATTTCCTGATCATGCAGAGGATCTAAGTTTGCTTCCTAGGACCCATCTTGGGCAGCTCACAATTTCCTGATACACTGGTCCAGAAAATTTCTGGCATCTGGACATACCTATATTCACACACACACACACACACACACACACACACACACACACACACACTCACACTATTAAAAATAATATTTGAATTGATATCAGTTCCATTAGCCAAGAGAACTTCTCCCATGTTTCCTTCCAAACCACATGCAGCACAATCCTTCTGTGTGCTTGATGGGAGACAGAACTGGAAATATTTGGTAAATGATTACCACATTATGAGTCACCGTAGAAATACTATTATGGTAATTACAGGATTCAGTCTCAGAAAACCATCTGTGCCCTTTGCATTATGTATCAGATATATCATGTTGTTTTTCTATGTTCTAAAATAATTTTGGATGTCAACAAGCCAATTAAGAATGAGTATTATGGTGAACTTTAGCTTCTGAAGAAAAAGATATCTTTCCTAATTTTATAGCTCATAGTCCACGACAGGAATACTAGCCAAAGATTTGCAGTGCACTTGCCACATATCCCGTTGGTGAATTGATGAGTGTGGCTGTAGCGCCGATAGCTATGCCAAGAATAAATGCATTGGTTTGAGGTAGAGATAACATTGATGATGGGAAAGGACACATGGTTAAATGTACAAAAATTATGATGCATTTTCTGATCATTTTAAATCAGCGTTCGCTGCACAAATCTGTGTTGTTCATACATGCTATGTACCAATTTTTTTATTGAAAACAGAATACTGTAATAAATGTTGCAGTTGTTCACTGGTTAAGACTTGAATACATGAATATACGTTTTGGACCAGATTCAGAACCCTATCCTCCCTTCCATTCACTCCCTACTTCCCCCATGCCACTTTTCTCTCTCTTAAATCCATGTATTCTGATTTTCACTGATTCTATTGGGTGCTGTTTGTATATGCAAAGATACAGGAACAACTGCTGGAACATCTGTATCCTCTTACTGGACTCATTTTTGAAATAAATGGACTCCCCTTTCCTCGGCAGCCATCCTTTGCCAATATCTCCTAAATTAGGCGTGGGATTTCATGAGCTGCTCTCTCGTCATTGCTGGTGTTTCTGCTGGCTTGATCTTGTGCAGGTCTTGTGTGTGCATTCACAGATGCTGTGTGTTATTATGTACCAGGAAAGCCCCTGTCATGTCTGAAATGATGGTATGTAAATGTACGGGACACAATAAACTTGTTACTGGTTGTGCCATAGAGAATAAGCAAAAACTGAATCTGACCATAAAAACTTTATGCTCTATTGTGACATGTTTTCAGATGTTTAAATGACATTCTTCGGGCAGGGAAGGCAGTTACTTGTTTTTGAGGGTGGTATGAGCCATTTTATGTTTGCAAATATAAAAAAAGCATTGAATATATTTTACTGCTGTCATATAATAAGTAAAGAATATATTTAAAAAACCCAAGCCAGTCTTTCTAAAGGCCGGAGGAAGCTCAGTCAGTGAAGTGTCATCTTGGGTCACAAGCACGAGGACAATTTAAAACACTGCATGTGGTAGCAGGTTTGGAATCTTACTGAGCATTGGTGCTGGGTAGGCAGAGGCAAGCAGCTGCCTGCCTGGCAGCATAGTCAGTTTTGTAAGTTCCAGGCTAACTAATAGGATAGCATCCTCAAATATACTGGGTAGATAGCATCTGATGAATGACATTCAAACAGCATGATTCAAGATTGTCCTCTGACCTTCACATGCACCGCATACATTGGCACACCCATGAACACACACACTGTGTGTGTGTGTGTGTGTATTCAAACACTCATGCACACCTGCAAAATCCATTCTAAAACAGAGAAAGTGATACAGGAATGTCAATATCATCAAAAAGAATAATTTATGCAAAATAAATAAAAGTCTTCTGGCTTTTCAGAGTTTATAATCAATATTAATTCTAGCTTGGAACTCTGATATTAAAGATCCTTGTGCTTGTCTGAGTAAATGGTTTCACAGAACCGTTCCTCAGGCTTTTACTGAGGCTTAGTTGACTTCAACGTTTCCTTATGTACACTGCAAATCTGTGGTCTAATATTTGACACTCTATGCATTCTATCAGTGTTCTTGTATGTTATGATTCTTGGAAAATGTGAGCAGAACATGATGGATGAACTTTGCACACAGAGTTGCATGAACACCTCCTTAGAACAACAGCTGCGCTTGCACCAACGCTTGTAAAATTACAGGACGATCTGCTAGATGGGAAAAAGATGAAAAACTGAAACCGTTTACATTTGTAGAGGAAACACTTCATTAAGAAAAAGATGTGGAATATTTAGAAATATTGAAGTCTGTTTTTAAATTAGAGTTTGCACATTTCATGTAATTGTAGAATTTAAGAAATATACCTTCCAACAGAATTGCATATTTCTAAATTATTTAAACTGTTTCAAAGTATGAGTCATCTTGCTTACTTATTGTTGATAATATAGAAAATATAAAACACTTTCCTACAGTTATTTTTCTACATATACTTTTTTTGGATTAAGGAAATACATACCTCTGCATTAGTTTCCATTATTATTGCTGTAAAATTCATAAACATAGTGGTTTAAAGTGGAAATAAATATCATACAATTTTGGAGGTAACAAACCAATATTGAGCGGAAGTAAAAATTTTACAAAAACTTTTTTTTCCTTCTCAAGGTTATAGCACAGAGTTTATTTCTTTCCTCCCCCAACTTTTGCTATTTGCCCTTCATCGTTGTTCTCCCTTGTGTTCTGTATTTCCATCCTTGTCCCCTCTCTTTGTTTCTAATTCTTCTGTTAAACTCTCCAATAAGGACCTATGCAATTTCATCAAGACTACCTGAAAATACAAGATAGTCTTCCCATCTCAACCTTTAATCGTACCTGAAAAGCCTTTCACTTTTTAGGACCATGTGCGGAATCCTCCTACCACATCACTCAAGATTCTGGTTTACACCAACAATGTCCCTTAGCTTTTCATATTTATGTTAAAAAATAATTCACAGAATTATCATGCTCCTCAGGGTAAAAATACCTTCTTCTGTTCCATTCCTTAGCTGGCAGTAAGGCAATTTCTTTATTCACTGATGCTAGAAATGCTTATGTTACCAATGGCTTTCCCTCTGTTCATTGTACACAGTGAAATGGAACTTCCCACTTTTCATGGGTGATTTGCATCCTATTAGCATAGCTATGTTCAAATTTCAATTTTCTATTTAGGATATAAGGCTCACCGTGCTTCTTACCATCTAACATTAAAAAAAATATTCTGCCAAGCAGTGGTGGTGCACACCTTTAATCCCAGGACTCAAGAGGCAAAGGCAGGTAGAACTCAGTGAGTTTAAAGCCAATTAGGGCTGTTACACAGAGAAACCCTGACTTGAAAAAAAATTTCTTTTCTTTCCAGCAAAAGATATAATTTGCACATAGTATATTTGTGACCACTTAGCTGTATCATAGAACATTGAAAGGGAAGTCAACTAGGTCAGGAATTGGTGTCTGAAAGCAAGCCTACCACAGGCAAATAACCACATTCTCCCCTTCTGCCAGGACAATGCTTAAAATCTTAGACACAATGGAAGCCTCATTGCTGATGCTACAGATATAAAATAAAGGTATCTAGGTCCAAGAATCACCGATTTACAAAAAAATTATGTGAAATCAAAATAATTTTTATAGAGTACGAGCAAAATTTACTTCTAGAATACGTGAGCCTGTGTTTATTTGGGAGTTTCATTGCTCTAACCGTTACGACTTTCACCAATAAAAATATCCCACAGATTCAAAACTCTCTGACTTTGTTCTTCCAGCTTCTTCTTCCTAGAAGGAACTTTCACCCCATATCATTCTTAAATATTTAATACAGACATACCATCTCTAAAAAAATGCCATTAGGACCTATATTTATGGGTGAACTTTTCTTGCTTCCTCACAAAGTAGGCTTGGTTCTGTCAGTATGTCAACATTAAAATGAAATTATACTTGATTATCTTGTGAACAACCTCTGCAATTAGAATTTTGACTTTATTCAGGGTAGACAACAATGATATTGTACCTACAGCCAGAGACATTTTGCCAACGTCGCTATACAAATTTATTGTAAAAAAATTGATTGCTGTAAGATTGAAAAATGCTTGTTGGAAGAATCTCAAAACAATTTCCTTCCCTATAAAAACAGTGCCATAACTCAGCCGCCATATGGTCTCTATGATGATTAAGTGATGAAGTACACGCGCAGCACCTGGTACACAGTGGGGCTTAAAAGGTGCTGGAGATGTTTTTCATTTCTTTGCATCTTTGATTCATTGTTTCTCCTTTTAATTCTAATTGTCTCTATCCAGGATCACAATTTGTTTCCCAAGTCGGTGACAATCATTTGACTTGTGCATTAGTTTTCTCTTCCTATTCAAGGTTCAAACGTCTACTAGAACCCACTACTCTGCATCCTTCTTTTTAGCTTCATTGCCTTTGGACAGAGAAGGTGTTCAATATACATGTTGTAAAATGGTTGAGTACTCTCTGTATGTGTTCTATTATATTCCATTAGAGTCACCTCTAAGCTCAGGTCTCCATGAAAGAAAAAAGAAAAAAAGAAACTCTGGCCAATAAGTAAGCCAGTGCATAAAACATGATGTCAACTTGGCCTTAACACTAACCTCCATAACTATGCCTCTTCTTAGGGAATGGAATATTATAAAATACCAATGTCAATTTAGTGTGTATGTCGTGAGGGTGATGTGAGGGATGTGTATGTAAAGAAATTCTGTAAAATTGCTGAATTCATTGGCTATCATTAACACAAGCACACATGCACAAACACCCATTAGAACCACACAAAATTTATCCAGAATTTGTCATGGTATTCTCCTACTTTTCATGTTCTATGTGTCTCCAGGAATACACTCTCTCTTAAAACTATCCTTTATAACCACACTAGTCTGCATCAGTTCAACTAACATGTGGGGCTAGAGTTCAAATAGTAGAGAAAATCTAAATCTGGAAAGTAGTCAATGGATGGAGGCTGATACAAAGAATTCATATATGGAGTTGAGATGATCTTTTCAGGAGAAACTTAACCATGGATGCAAAGAGAGAGCATTAAGTCACTGAAGTTCAGGTGTGTCATTCCTCCTTACTGTTTGAGACAACATTGCCAAAGTTTTTAATGACCAAAACCTGGTCATTAATTCCCTAACTCATTCCAAACTCTGCATTAGGTACTTGGGAGAGAGTAGTCAATCATAAAGAGAAGCATTGTGAGTAGTTTTTTACAGCCTAAGGGAAGACCCCAATGAACAACAATAGCAAGATGTGTAGAATGCTACAGAGTGAACTTCTCTAAGGAAAAATAGATGATGAACTAGGGAGATGGATAAAAGGTAGTAATATGAGTAAATGGGATTGTCTCTTCACTAGGGGTGTCCTGAAAGACCTCAACGAGAAAATGTTATTAGAGGGTGAGTCTTAAGAAAGTGAGTGTTCTGCAGAGATGGAGCAAAGATTCTAATAAGGGAGTAACAGGTGTGAACACTTTTAGAGGATGCAGAAAAATGTAGGATCTCAAGACCTCTTTGGCAGTTCTAGGATTTTTCATTTTCCTCTGAGTGATCAGCAAAGCACTGAACACGTTTTGAGTGAATAGTGTTCTGTTGCAATGTATGTTTTCATCATACTGTTCTGTTGGAAAGAAGAAATGGAAAGAATAGAAATAGAAGTGTAGTTACAGCTTTGATGAAATAAAATTGTTCAGAGTTTAACTAAGATGGGGATTGGCTGGTTTATGTCCCAGAAAGAAGCAGGACAACAGAGGGCATATTAGCTCATGGTATGATAAGATGATAATGAATAGAACAGATTGTATTTTCTCAAGATTAATTTCCCATTTCACACAAAAATTAGATTTTTATATTTTCAAACAAGTAAACAGGCAATTATATATTTATTAATAAATCCACATTAAACTATTTGTTAAAACATTAAAAATAATAAAAAAGAAAGAATTCTGAGAATTATAACATTTGTTAATGAGAACATGGTAGTCAAATATTGGTTTCAAATTCTCCGTTAAGAGAGTTTTTCTTTCAATTTTTTTGTTTTTTTGTACTTTATTATTTCATTATAAGTTTTGACTATTTAATTCAATTTTCCTCTTTTTGACATTTATTATTGTCCTGTTTCTTTTGAAAGCCGTTGATCCCCTTGTAGAACAATACTTTTAACTCATGTTCTAATAGCTTCAGAGATGTATATTTCTTCCTACTTTCTGTTGACGTCATTCAAATTTAGCAGTGGAAGTAATATCTTTGCAAGTTTCTTATAAATAAATATAATTTCTAGACTAGAAATGCGAGGAGCAGGAGGCATAGTAATAGCCGCTGCAGTAGTAGTGTTCCCAACACCTGTCTAAACAGAAAACAAACAGGTAGTGGCCTGCCCAAGACTGTCCTAAAGCACAGAGTGCTAATGTATGTGTATAAGCTTTGCATTCACTATCAGTCCTAGAAAACACAGCCGTTTGACAACAACTAGAAATTTGGAAGGAGTTGTTTAGTTTTGTTTTAGTCCCCTGCATTGGGATATTCAACGGATATAATTTTTAAAGTTTAATATTTTAAAAGCTTCTGTATCTGCAAATGTCTACTTTCACTGAAATAGACAAATGTCCAATATAAATAAATTTAGGGATTAAAAGACAAATAATAATGCATTAAGTAAAAGAGTGTTAAAATCCAGACATAGTGGTCTATGAGTGTAATCACATCATTTATGAGGCTAAGATTGTCATGAATTCAAGGCCAGTTTGGTCCAGATTATGAGACCTAATGCCAAAATACAACAAAAGAGTTTTAAAATAACAACAACAAAAAATGTTAAGGTAGCAAGTTTGAAAACCAGGTTATTTTGAGTATTTTCCATTATGAGTAATATCTGGAATTTTAATTCCAAAATCTATCCAGTAAAGAGAGCAATGTGAAGCAATTATGAACATCTGATAAAGTAAATTTAGTTCCAACTAATTTAAAACGTATTTAAAGCAATTTCAAATGACATGGATTTAAAGTCCAGTAAGAATTTTTAAATGCCCAGCTCTGCTGTGTGTCTGTTGCTGTCCCTGAACCCCTGATGCTCTGCTTTGTTTTTTTTCCTCCGATGAAATGCATTATTTGAGAACCTGGTGACCTCTGACAAGGCTAAGGATGGAATTAGGGTCTAACAGGAGGCAGCTGGATGAAATACTCACATTTAACACTTTATGTAATACTCAAAAAAGGCCCTGGCAGTGGTGAAGAAGTCACAGTTTGACTTCCCTGTGAAAAAGCCTAATAAGAAAATAGTCAAGTCCAGTTTTGGAATACTAACTACAGTCTTGGAAATAAAACAGAAGTATCAGGTTCTTTAAGCCCAAGTCAATAGGGAGCAGTTTCTTTGAAAAGATTCAATCTGCAATCCTATTTCTTGTGGCTTCCACTTTAGTCAATTGGTTTAAAAGCTCATTTAACCAATGGATTATCTATAATGCGGTAACTTCTCTACAGAGTTTTAATATTTCTCACATGTAAAACCAATTCAGCGAGGCCTCGGTGAGCATAATAGTTGTAATCAGAAATCTAAAATGGTCATTTTCTATAAAAGTGATGTCGAGAAATCAATAATACAGGTTTTTATACATGGGGCTGTATTTTTCTGATATTTTATTGTATTTAAAATGTGTGCTTTTCAAATAACAGTTCTGTTATAATCATTCTTTAAAAAAATCCCAAGTCCATTAAGTATATAGAGAAAATCATACCAAAGTAAAATGTAAAGATTTATATTTGCCACATGTTATTTGATAGACAATTTTAATAATAGAATATATATATAATTTGATAATATATTTACATAATACAGTACTCTCTTTTTCTAGGTCTCAGAATATCTAATATGTTTGAGTGCTTGTTTTGCTATCTGCTACTCTTCTCTAGCTATTGTGACTAAAGCTCATTTCATAGAGAAATACAAACATCAGAATATTTCTTCTCTATTTTTCTATTTCTTAACTATGAGGTTTGCCTATGAACAATTTGTATATTTATTGCCTCATTTCTAGCAGGCATCCAATGACAGGTATGGACTAAAATGAAATATTTGATTAGCATAAGTTAGAAGCATGTAGAATTGTTATTAAACATATCATAACTGGTTGACATTTTTAAATTAAAACAATTTTCCTAGATCCTTCAAAAAGTGTCAGTGGATACCAGTTTGTAATAAACTGTACAGTTACATTGTCCTAAAAGTTTGTTGCTTCCTGCTAAACTCACAACTGAACCTCTTTATTTGCTAATATATGCATGCTGAATTTTGAGTAATTAAAATCCCAGTTGTACATATTAATCTTGGGATCTTGTTGCATTTTGTGAACAGAGACAGGATGATCAATTTCAAACAAAAAAAGCATCATTTTCCTTATTGTTTATAAAATAAGACTTTTCTACTACAACCTAGTATTTAACTCATGCACCTTCCTTCAATGTTCATATTTTTGCAGCTTACCGGGGAAATTATTATGATCCTGAACATATGAATAGTCCATCTCAATTGATGCCAAATATCTACAATTCTGTCTGTCCACCTCTGTCCTGTGAGAGTAGCTTAAGTGGAGGAAAGTGGGAAAATCTGCTGGGAATCATTAGTTGGTGAGCTTCTGACTCGTTGCTCAAATATGTAATGTTGAGATGTTCTAACTAGTCAAATATGTGGGGAATTGAGATTTCAGAAGCTATAGAACAGGTGGCAATGTCAGCAGAGACTGTGAGACACTATTACAAGTCAACATAACAGGATTCATGGTGTTAATGGCAACTAGAGGCTACCTTGTAAATTCTAAGATCCTACTCATTTTCATGGTATCATGAATTAGTACTTTTACCGGACAGCTTTGTTTTATCTTTATTACTTCTATTCTTCTCTCATATTCTAATATTACTGTAGGGAACATTTTTGTTGTTTTGTTTTTGATGTTCCAATTTAATATATCACAGACTAGATAAAAATATTATCACCTGATTAACACAACTAATGGACTAACCAACTGTGGAAATTTGAATGTAATTGTCCCCCATAATCTTATAGGTAGTGGCATTATTAGGCAGTTGTCTTTGTTGGAGTGGGTGTGGTCTTGTTGGAAGAAGTGTGTCACTGTGGGGGTGGGCTTTGAGGTTTGCTATGCGAGATACTGCCCAGTGTTTCGGTTGACTTCCTGTTGCCTGCAGATGTAAGATTCTCAGCGACTTCTCCAGAAGGATGACATTCTCACCACCAGGATGATAATGGGCTGAACCTCTGAAACTCTCAGTGAGCCAACAAAATTAAATGTTTTCTTTACAAGAGTTGCTGTAGTCACAGTGTCTCTTCACGCCAATAGAGACCCTAAATAACTAAGACATCAATATATTAAAATTCTCCATAAGTCATTTTATTTGAGCAGGCAATGATAAGAATACTCTAATAGTTTAAGAGATACCAACCAGGGAGACAAGTAGCTTTACTTCAAAAATCCAACTTGAGAAAGAATAAATATGGAGATACACACAACAGTCAAGGGTTGGACGTAAACTCTTGGTAAAGACAAGAAAGCAAAGTGGTCTCTGGGAAAATAGGGAAAAAAGTAGAAAACATGGAAAAACTTAGTGAATGAAATATGATGGGATTGAAGGGAAGTATTTTCAAACATTATGACTGTAGAAACAATAAATGTTAAATTACCAAATGTTCATCTTCAAGGGTATCAAATATCTCTCAAGGTCACACTGGTTAAGGACTTACTATAACTAAAGGGCAGTAACGTCACTAGTCCCTTCTCTGAAAATAGTGATAATAGATTTGTAGGACAGATATCATAGTTTATTGCATATACTATTTATTTATTTATTTATTTACTTATTTGTGACGGGGTTTCTCATTGAAGCCTTGACTTCCCTGGAACTCACTCCATACACCAGGCTGGCCTGGGACTCAGAGGTTCACCTTCCTCTGCGTCCAGTCCACTGGGAATATAGGCCTGCACCAACACCACCCAGCTAGACAGTCACATTTTAGAATAATGAAGAGTAGAGAATAGATGAGAAGACTTGTGTAGATTATAAACTTCTTCACTGGACATTTGCTGGAAAAGGAATAATTCTAGACAGAGTTATTCATGATGCATTTTCTAACAATGTCTGTGCTAATGACTGCCCCAATTGGTGTAGTTGGCATTTTCTTTGGACCATCAACCACCTCCCAAATAAAGAAATGAGGACTTATTATTAATTATGAATGCTGGGGCTTAGTTTAGGCTTGTCCCACTGACTATTTTAAATTAATTTAATCTGTTTTTATTTTTCTGTATTTCGTCCCAGAACGTCTTACCTTTTTTTTTTTTCATTCTGTATGCTCTACTTTCCTGCTTCCTCCAGGTCTGGCTGGCTGCTCCCTGTTGTCACCATTTTTTTCTTCCTTGAACCTAAATTCCTCCTCCTACTTACTCTTCCTGCCTGGAAGTTTCATCTACACCTCTTCCTCGCTATTGACCATTCAGTTTTTTATTAGATTAATCAGGTGCCTTAGGCAGGCAAGGTAAAACAGAAATACATCTTTATGTAACTAAACAAATGCAGCATATTCTCACATGGTTAAACAAATATTCTGCAGCATAGCCAAATGCAACAGATTTTTGCACAATTAAACAAATGCAACAGTCTTTGAATAGTTAAACAAATATTTCACTACAAAGAGGAGCTTATAATTCCAGTGGAGAAAAATGGCAATTAATCAGATAAGTTGACTTAGCAACTGAACATATGATACCATTGGTGACGGAATTCAGTATAGACGAAGAAAGACCATTCTAGTAAAGACTGTTATGAAGAAAGTTATGCAAACAAAGATTGATGAAGGGATGCCAGAAAAAAAATTCTTCTATATGCCTAGATGAAACTTTAAACTTAATGAGTTGTGCCCATATTATGCAATATTTTGCCAAGAGGGTAGAATTTAAGTGTGTTTTTACCCAAATTACAAGAATTAGAGGAAGTTTTATTATTATTATTATTGATTTTTCGAGACAGGGTTTCTCTGTGGTTTTGGAGCCTGTCCTAGAACTAGCTCTTGTAGACCAGGCTGGTCTCGAACTCACAGAGATCCACCTGCCTCTGCCTTCCGAGTGCTGGGATTAAAGGCGTGTGCCACCATCGCCCGGCTTAGAGGAAGTTTTAAAAGATAATATTGTGTATCAGGAAGATGGTCCAATGGATAAGCAGGTTTTCTGCCAAGCCTAAAGATCTGATTTGGTTCCCAGGACCCCACATGGTGGAAGACAGGACCATCATTCTCATATTGTTCTCTGATCTCCACATGTATGCTTTAGCATGTTTGCTAGCACAAATACATGCAAACATATATGCATATACAAAATACATAAATGTAACAAAATTTAAAGATGTTACTGATTTAGAAATGTAAAGTAAGACAGACATAAGAGAGGACATCAAAATTTGAGATGTAACTTTCATAAATTTACCAGTTTATTTTACAAATAGTTATTAGTAATTTTGATTACTTCACTGTTCCACCAATATATACACTAAATTTCATGTAAAAATTTAATATATCTTTACAAAATGTATAGATACAATATGTACACAGAATGTCTAATATATGACTACTATTATATACATTGTTAATTGTTTCACATTATATGAATAAGTACATATCATTTTGACTTAACATTTTACTAAATAATTTTCAGTTCTTAGTTTATGAAATCTGTGATCAGCATGATATTGAGCCCTAAATGTCAATTTTTATAGTTGAAGTAAATTAATTTTATTATTGTTTTTGGGATAGACAAACTTATTGATGCTGTATTTGGTTATTTTAATTGATAGATTTTCTTTGTACTTAATTATTCTTTTGTATATATTCTATATTCTCATTACTGAAGTGTTATGGAATATTAGTTTAAGATGTGTTACATTTGTTTATGTGGTGGAATATTTGTTTAATGATGCAAAAGTATGCTGCATTCTTTTATGTTGCATTTGTTTAAGTATGTAAAGCTGTGTGACTTTGTTTGCCTAAAACACCTGATGGATCTAATGAAGAGCTAAGCTGCCAATAGCTAGGCAGGAGGGAGAAATAGGCAGGGCAAACAGGCAGCGAGAATAAATAGAAGGGGAAATCTAGGTTAAAGGAAAACAAGAAGAGGGAGAAGTGATAAAAAAAAAAAGAGAGAGAGAGAGAGAGAAGGACGCCAAGGACCAGCCACCTAGTCACACAGCCAGGCATGGAAAAAAAAAGATATATAGAAAAGAGAAAGGTAAAAAGCCATGAAACAAAATGTAGCTAAAGAAATGGGATAATTTAAGTTAGGCTGGCTAGACACAAGTCATACTATGACTGGGATTCATAAGTAAGAATAAGTCCTGTGCATTTATTTGGGAGCTGGGTGATGAGGCTTTAAATAGGAAAAAAAAAAGAACAAGACAAACAAACAAACAAAAACTTCACTTATGTTTCTATTATTTTGCCCAGAGAATCTGTTTTATTATAAAATGTGTGTGTGAGTGTGTGTGTTTTTACATTTTAATAATCCTTTACTGATAGTCTCAGTGGAATTGTTCCCTCTTCCAAATCTCTGAAAATGAATTCTAGTGCTTTCTTTTCTGTGACTATTGGAGGCCGAATAAACTCCAATGACTTTAGTGAGATTGAGAACCAAGCAGTTAAACATTTGGGAAACACTGTGTGTTTTATATGGTATGGGATATGATATATGCAATATCTTTAGCACTCTGCATGAAAAGTTTCAAGCAAGATCTGTCTGGTCTCCTGCTATATTGTAACACCTTTATATTTCACATGAGATCATCAAAATCATATGTGCATTTATGTCTTTGTAAAAACTTCCACGTGAGTCGCATATTGAAACCCAACATGATTTTTCCATTGCTTCCCGCTCTAAGGTCACAAGCAACTCTGACCTCAGCCAGAGAGATAACACTTTATTTCTTAAGTTCCTTTAAGAGTGAGAGTTTCCATTTTCTTCATAACACGGGCCACATCAGAAAGAACCTGTGAATACTAGTTGTGAGAGAGTGTTTTATTCTGGCCCAAACTCCTGAAGTTCATATAGATTTTATCTTGGCCTTCTTCTGTACTTAGATTCCCATGGCATGCGCGCAGTCACAATACAATATGAAATAGTCCTTTTAAATTTCACTGCCCACTCCAAATCCGTGCTTGGAAAATAAAAATCATATGACAAAAATCGAAGCTTTACAAAGCCGATCTGTCCCCGTTTCTAATGGAATTTGGAAAGGATCCTGATATAAACGGAACAGTTATAAATTGGCCTCCGCGAACTAGCCGCTGATAACCTGCTTCATCTGTCTTCTGTCTGAGGGCTAAGCTTCCCTCAGAAATCAGGCAATCTTTTCAGCTCAGAAGTCAACGTGAGAAGAAACAGTGACAGCATAGGTAGGAGATGATTTATAATCCCTTTGCCTCCTCTTTCCTTCAGCAGACATGCACGGAAGGTTTGCGGCAATCTTTCTTCCCTTCTAACACACAGTGTTCTGCAACATTCTTTTTTTGTAAATCAGTAGGTACCCAACATAGTGAATCTTACTTACAATAACATATTAAGTAATTTCCAATGTAGGACATCAGTCATGTCCTTTAGCCACTAGATGACTCTAAACGAACCTAACATTATTGTTACATTATTACTTGAATCGACTAAACATTATTATCTTAGTCTCATACTGCAAAACCTAAAGCTAAAATTATTTTAAATAATCTTCTCAAATCAGATGTTTAATAGATACTGGAGTTGAAGTCTAGATTTCTGATTCTATCTGGTACCTGTTATTTTGTGTGTGTTTTCTGATACACAGGTAATACAGAAAAAAAAAAACATTGTTTTAATATTCACAGGAAGAATCATGCTTTGACATTTGATGTTCAATGTCCTTCTTGGTTACAATTATACTTAGATAAGTATGCTTAAAGCAGTTCTCAGCTACGCAAATGGCTCGATTTGTATTAGCGTAAATCAATTAACTTACCTTACTTTCGAGTTTCAAATGAAGTGCCCATTCATTTTGACGATGGGTCCGCTGTATTACAAGAACAAACACAAGCAAAGAAGAGATGTGCTGACTGGCCAAAGTCTACGCGATTTTGTCAAGTGTCTGTTTAAAAGGACCCAAGGGGATCAGCCCAGATGTTTTTCCACATTAGCAGTTTAGGTGATAAATCAACCGTGATGAGTGACCCTTTTCAAAATCTAACTGATTTTTTTTTTTTACAAACAGCTTTCATTAAGTCTGCGGATGCTGGAGTTTTGATATTCTTTGTACCAGGTGAGCAGGTATCTGATTCTCCCAGATGCACAATGAGAAGATAAGCACACACTGCAGTTTCTCAAAGTACCCAGTGAATGACTCGTAAAGCTTAGTGGTTTTGGTCCTACATGAAAGTGAATCTGCTCTATAAGTTTTACTGATCAAAGCAGGCCTCTGACTAATGTACAGTTAAAGGAAAAGACTGAGGGCCAGTCAGGCATAGAGCAGAGAAGCTCTCCTGCTTTAGGAGAAGACATGCTTGGTGTTTTATAACACTTTCCTTCTTTTCCCTCCCCCACTCATTCTTTTCTTAATAATGAATAGAATTTTTACTTTCAAACATAAACTGTTCCAGTTCTGTAATAACTCAATAGCATTCTATAAGCATATCACTGCTGCATATTCTGTGACTTAGATAAAGTTCCATAAATAATCAGTTTTGCTCTTCATCTTGGTTGTATTAAGAAATAGCACCAGGAAGAAACCTGGTGATAGATACATTTGGGTTTGGCTATGGTAGTATTTCTATGAATGGCTGCATAACCTGGTCAATAGATTGGTCCTTGATGGATTCATAATTGTCTTAATGGGAGATGAAAAAGTTAGGACCTTTAAGGAAGTAGGTACCTGGGAACTCACTTTGAACCTGTACCTTGCCTTGATCCCTTGTGTGTCAACACCACCTCACCCACTCCCCTTCCTTCCAATCAAGTAATTAAGAATATCTTTCCTACGTTTCCATGACCATGAGGTGCTGCCTAAGCACTCATGGAATAAAACCTTAAAATCATAAATCAAAATAAATCTTCTCTCCTGGTGTTTATGTTGGATATTTTGTTAGTGTGATAAGACACACAAGTGGCCAGATAGGAGTCAATTAAAAGCACCATTGACAGTACACAGCAAATGATCAACACTAATAATTGCACACTCCCAGTTTGATCAAAGCCTGGAATACATAGTATTTGTTCAGTGAATCAACTACTTGCAGGATGGGAGCGATTGCTTGTGATTATGAGCTTTTATTACTCTTGCAGGGAATGCAAATTCAGTTCCCAAGACCCATGTGGGATGATTTACAGCCACCTGTATCTGACTCCAGAGGATCTGATGCCCTTGTCTGACCCTGACAGACATTGACACACAGACTTACTTTAGACACACACACAAACACACACACACACACACACACACACGAAATACCTAATTCTGTAATGGCATTTCAGTATGAATCAAAACACTTTTCAAAAAGCAAGCTTTCTGGGCATGGTGATGTATGACTTTTTTTCTCTGCAACGAGGAGGCAAAGGCATGTATGATTTCTGTGAGCTTAAGACCAGCCTTATAGTCTACAAAGGTGAGTTCTAGGACATCCAGGGACACTCACAGTGACCCTGTCTCAGAAAAAAAAACTCCAAAAAAATCTACCCAATCAAATGAAAAGCTTGAAGTAGAACATTGAAGTGTCTGGTGAAGAGAGGGATTGGAGGAG
Source organism: Neodon shergylaensis (assembly GCA_025134845.1). Classification (NCBI taxonomy): domain Eukaryota; kingdom Metazoa; phylum Chordata; class Mammalia; order Rodentia; family Cricetidae; genus Neodon; species Neodon shergylaensis. The sequence goes on along the minus strand of JABTXL010005037.1, from coordinate 14,723,826 downwards.
ACAGTTATCAACCGCATAAGGATAGAACTGGTTAGGAAGACAAATGTCCTGTCCCAGTAGGGAAACTATGGCTGACAACAGTTAATTAATTACGTACTTCAAAAAATTTAGTTGAAAATTATGAATGCTTCTAAAACAAATGAATGCTAAAATGTTAAGATGGTGAATATTGCAGTTATCTATATCTGATATGACACTTTGTTTGCATGTAGGCAAACACATTGGTATGCAAAGCTTCTTTCATGGGTGACAAAAATTTGCTATCATTTGATAAAAGAATTTGGGGAATTAGGCACATATTAAAAAAACATTGGATTGCAGACTTTAAATCAAAAAATTCCATGATGCGTGAATTATACCCAAAAGATCTATGAAAAAACAATGCAAGTATCTGGATATCATCCTCATTTTGTTATTTGTTCAGACGAAATGAGACAATATTTACAGTCTATCTGAAACAGGATAAACAATTTGAAAAGAGAATTTCTATGTACACTATGCACCTTTTTCTGTTTACAAAAGTTCATAAAAAGAGGCAATGTGTTATTATTGTCTTAAGACTTATATTTGACATTTGAATTACAGTTATTTCCTACAGAACAGGATTCCTGTGGTATCATTCTGAGTCTCATGACACGTCTTTGTTGAATCAGGAACCAGAAGCAGCCAAATACTTGTGGCAAAGCTACTGAGAAAGAGTGTTTTTGTGTACAAGAAATCTGACTCTTTCTTAGCCCCAGAGAAAATACTGGTTAATCTTAACCAATCATAACTCTAGCGTCTCACTAATGGAATCACGAAGCAAGGACCAATAACCTCAAAAGAACAGACACAAAGGAGGCTAGTCTTCTTTTCTTTAAACAATGTCTCAGGAAAACAAAACACATGGGAAACATGACTGTAAAGCCAGATGCGAAAGTTATATCTAGAATTTCCAGAACTCTCAGGTCTGGGGAGAAATTAACAATACTTTTAAGCAAGACAGTAATTTCCAATCAATAATGTTCACACAAATCACTTGTAGAAGAAGATAAATTTGCAATAGAATTCAGTTCACTAGATAATAGTCATGCAGCTTGCCCATAATCTATGTTTTTGGTGATAAAAGTTCAGTCTTCTGTTAGAATTAGTGTTCTGTATAACCCCAAAGACATTATGCATCCAAAATCTGCTTAAATGTTGAAAACCCTATCTCTATGTGTCAATAAATACAGATCGCATAATTGGGGTTCAGTGTGTATGCATGTTTTGTCTATGTCTCTCTGTGTGTGTAATCAGATTTCTCTCTACATCTATGTCAATAAATACAGATTGCATAATTGGGGTTCAGTGTGCATGCAGTGCTTTGTGTGTGTGTGTGTGCATGCATGTGTATATGAATAAATAAATATGTATATGCTTGGAGTTTAGAGGTTGATGTTCAGTGTCTTCTTCAAATGCCTTACTTAATTTTTAAAATTTTCACTTTGTGTCTATAAGTGTTTTGCCTGCATACATACCTGTATACCATAGTGCTTATGGAGTCTAAAAGGTGTCAAACCTCCAGGAACTTGGTAGAGTTACAGATGGGTGTGAGCTGCCCTGTGGATGCTAGGAATCTAACTTAGGTCCTGGCAGAGTAGCCCATGCTCTTAACTCTTGAGCCATCTCCCAGCCTCTGTTGTAATTTTGAAAATGCCTCTCACTGAAAATGGTACTCAATGATTCAACTAGATTGGCTGGCCAGCAAATGCCAGAGAACTTTATGTCTCTGCTACCTTAGTGTTGGAAATTCAGGCATAAACCAGAACATTGATTTTTTTTTAATGTGGAAATTTGTGATCAAAAGTCAGGTCTCTCTGTTTATGCAGCAAACACCTAATTGAATAAGCCATCACTCTTGCCCAATAAGGTGTTTAAAACACAGAACTTATCGTTGAATCTTACTCTAATCTCTTTTCTATAAGAAAGCAATCAAAGGGCTCCTTTCTGTGAAAATTTGAGAACTATATAAAAAAAGGTAGCTTCTTTCAAATTTTCAGAATTATGAATGCAGAAAGACTGATTTACTATTATGTGTGTCCATTAGGACATTCAATGAATTAGGAGACAAATGTGTTAACTTGTGAGTGCATGGAGATCAGCTCAGACATTATAAAGACATTCCATTAAGATCTGAGAACTCTGATGTTTCTCACTCTATGCACATTGTCCAACTGTGGGTCTCTGTGCTAATTAGCATTTACTGCAATAAACTTCTCTGGAGAAATGCAATGATCTATAGGTATAGCGATGACATTCGAAGTGACTTCACTGTTCTGTAAAAATGGATTTTAAGTCCAATCTTTCCTATTCAGACCTTTCATTTTGATGCATTAACAGCACTGTCTTTATGAGGCAATGCAAATTTTATGAGGGCTCCAGATATGAGGAGGGACAGAGAAGAAAATGGTACCAGTGCCAAACCTGAGAGAATCTGACTATCCTGCTGTTCACTAGGAGTTTGGGTTCCATGGAAAGCACAATCTTCAGGTGTTTACTTGTTATTTAGAGGAAAAGAATGTTCTCTGCCTACATTGTGGCTATTGCTGTTAGTCCAATATCATTTGTTTACTACATAAAATACAACTTGAATAATTAAAATAACTGTTACAAAAATATAATTACATCATACTATTTTCCATATTTCCCCAACTGAAGTAAAAGTTATGTTAAAAACCCAAAAGTCCACTCTTTTCTGAGAATGAACACCTCTCTAGATGAGCAGCCAATGCAGACACTAGGCAAACCAATGGGAGATGAGACAAGCTTAGCAACCCAAGAACATGTTGTTGATTTTGGCCATCCTTTTAGTAATGTTTGCTCCTACATTCAGGGTGAAGCTGCCTTTAGCTGAGCAAGATGCTTAAAGTGAAAATTTCTTTCTCAAACAACCTACCTATAAATGGTTATTCCCCAATGAGATTATTTTTAAAATTCTTTAATGAATTTTCTGTAAAACCCAATGTTTTGATCTAAGGGATATGGAAATGCAATAATTGTTTAGGCTGCAGTATTTTTTAGATGCATCACTATTAAGGGTACATTTGCATTTTTCTTACCTTTATAGAATTAATTTTGGTTCAATGCTCTAATAAAAAAAAACAGCAACTTATTTTATGCAGTTCATCCAGGGAAGGAGGTAGGCTTACTGCAGATCTTCCCCTCTCCCTCCATTCCTCCAAGTCCATTCAATCAGTCTATTCCAGATCTGGAGTAGACAACACGATGTGGAATCACTGTCCCCTCTGCCACCAACTCCAACAAATGGCTGTAGACCTTCTCCTGCAACCATCTTTGCCTGAAATCCTTACTTTATCATAGCACCTAATTCCAGCAGATAATCCCAGGAAACTAGGGGAAAAGGCAAGATAAATGCACCAATGCCTCCTATCCTCCAAATTCACCCCTCTGCTCCGCTCTCATCTCTATCTCTAATCCCACTGCTGTCTCTCATTCCTTGCTGACCTCCATCTCTAATGGATCACATAGACTTTCTCTGGCAGCTTTTCTTCACCTTACTCTTCTCACTAAGCTAGCCTCTACATAAGCGGACATTCCATGGGAAACCCACAAGCCAGTCCCTCTTATGAACTCCAGGAAACTGAACACCTCATCACTGAATGAAAGTAATATTAGAGACAGAAATAAAGTAATTTAAGACTTTTTACAGTGAGTCAAAATACATACACAACATATTCAAACTTACAGGACACAATCAAGTGTGTTCTAAGAAGAAAGTGCATAGGATTACGTGAGTATATTAAAGAAAATAGAGAGACTTCTCATACAATATCATGCTAGTATCTTAACTGCACACCTGAAATCTATAGAACTGAAAGAAAAAAATTATATCCAAAAGGAATAGATTGCAAGACATAATCAAACCCAGGCCTGAAATCAGTAAGAGAGAAACAAACAGGCCAACTTCTGTAGCCAGGCAAGGCTTCCAGAGATGGACTGAGGTTGCAATCAGTCCATTTGTTGACTGAAGGGCTTCCATGTAAATGCCCAAATAACCCAGGCTAAGGCTGAAAACTGACAGCGGGACCCTATTACTGATGATAAATCCACACAGCTCATTGAACATAGAGTGACTGGGCTTGTGCCTGCAGCGAACCTTCAACCCTACATTCTAGGCTCTTTGGTATGGGAAGGTAATCTGCAGGCTATTAACTTGGTGACTTTGTGGGACTCCTAACAGTATGGACGGGTATGTCTCTGACTCTTCTGACTCCTTTTAGGACTATTCTCTTGCTATTGGGTTGCCTTGTCGAGCCTTGATACGAGAGATTTTGCCTTTCCTTATTATATCTTGTTTTGCCATTTGTGGTTGTTTTCTCTTGGAGACCTGCTCCTTTCTGAAGGAAAGTGGAAAGGGAGCAGAACTCGGGGAGGAGGAGGTGTGAGAAAGCAGGGAGGAATGGAGAGTTGTAAGGGTCAGAAACTGTAGTCAGGTTGTCTTGTATTAGAGAAGAGTCAATTTTGATAATAAAAAAACACACAAAACAAAAAACAAAAATTTTTGTACTCAACTGAATTTGAAAATCTAAAATAGATAATTTTCTCAATATCTCCCATTTATAAAATCAAGATAAGAAATTTAAAGAAATCTGTAGATCCTAATGGAATAGAAGCTGTCATTGAAAGCCTCCTAGCCAAAAAGAAAGAAAGAAAAGAAAAAGAAAAGAAAGCAAGAAAGAAAGAAGGAAGGAAGTCAAGGGCACATTGTTTTAGTCCAGAATTATACCAGACTTTCAAAGAAGTGTTAATACCAATACTCCTCAAATTATTCCACAAAACAGAAGCAAGAGAACTATTGCTCAGTTTGATCTTCGATATCACCAATACCCTGATCCTATGAAAATAAATATACAACATACCCCAACTTATGGGACACAATGAAAGGAGTTGTTTAAGAGCCAAGCCATTAGTGCTTCAAAAAAAAAAAAAGGGAGGCGGCAGAGGAATCTCATAAGATCAACTAACAGCACACCTGAGAAGTATGGAAAAAAAGAGAAGCAATCACACCCAAGAAAAGTAGAAAAAGAGAAATATTCAAGATGAAGGCTGAAATCAATAAAATATAAACAAAGAGAACAATGTAAAGAATCAACAAAACAAAGTCTTGGTTCTTTGACAATCAACAAAATGGACAAACCTTATGCAAACTAGCTAAAATACACAGAGAGAATATGTAAAATAACAAAATCAGAAACAAAAAGGGGACATAACAACAGACACTGAGAAAATCTAGAGAATCATAAGGACATACTTTAAAAACCTACATACCATCAAATTGAAAAGACCTTTGGTGAATTTCCAAAACCTTTCATGATAAAGTTCCTAGAGAAATTAGGGATACAAAGAATGTACCTAAACATAATAAAGGCAGTTTCCAGCAAGACTATAGCCAACATAAAAATAAATGGATAGAAAATCAAAGCAATTTCATAAAATTAAGAATAAGACATGGTTGTACACTCTTTTCATATCTGTTCAATATAGTATTTGAACTCTTATCTAAAGCAATAAGACAACTGAGAGAGATTGGGGTATATAAATTAGAAAGGAAGAAGTTAAGGTTGCCAAGAACCAGATACTAGAGTACCTAGTAGTTCTGAGAACTAGAGTAAAACCAAACACTACTGGTCTAAAAGAAAAGTCTACATCATATAGCAAGCCATTAATGGAATCAAATACTTGACTGAATGTTAAAATTGTTGGTAATAGGTGAGAACACGTGATTTTAATTTAAACCTCTTCAATTACACAGCTGAGATTCATCCAAATTCAGCCAGCAAAGTTCCTGCTAAGCTGTTTGTTGACTCAAGTTACACAATACCATGTGGAGATATCATTGCTCTTATAGGCTTTTTAAAAATTTGGCCTATTTGTTTATGTGTGAGTTTTATCTGTGTGTATGTATGTGAACCATGTGCATGACTGGTATGCACAAGAGTTCAGAAGAGAGTGTTGAATCCCTGGTTCTGGAGTTATGACTGTCTCTGAACTATCTCTGCCAAAGTTACAAGTTCTTTTACCTGCTTAGCCATCTCTCTAGTTTCTTCCACTGATGTAGTGGGTCTTCTATCTATCTGTTATTTCATTGGTTAATTAATAAAGAAACTGCTTGGCCTGATAGGTCAGAACATAGGTGGGTGGAGTAGACAGAACAGAATGCTGGGAAGAAGGGAAGTGAGGTTAGATGCCATGCTTCTCCTCTCTGGTCAGACGCAATGGAGCCAGCCGCAAGGTCAGTCATGCTGAATCTTTCCTGGTAAGTCACCACCTCGTGGTACTACACAGATTATTAGAAATGGGTTAAGCAAGTTATGAGAATTTGCCAATAAGAGGCTGGAACTAATGGGCCAGGCAGTGTTTAAATGAATATAGTTTGTGTGTTGTTATTTCGGGTGTAAAGCTAGGCATGTGGGAGCCGGGCTGGACGAAAAGCAGACCTGCCTGCAGGTCCCTCTACATTCCACAGAAGCTTTCTGAAGGAGAGAGGATTGTGTGTGGGAAAAATGATTTGTCACCAAATCATTGATAAGAAGTGATGTAAGTGAGGAAAGATTTATTTTAGCTTATGATTTGAGAGAATACAATCCAACATTTCGGAGGCATGGTGATAGATGGCACATGGCTTCATTTTCCTGGGACTCCTCACTGCTTCATTTCTCAGGAGAATATGTTTCATAGACCAAATAAATAGCCCTTAAATTATCTGGCTAGCTAAGACCAAGGCAATGCTTCCCATTGGGAACCACAAACCCTAATGCATGAGCTTCTGAGAGACATTTTACATTCAAACTGTAACACCAATTAACACAAAAACTATATATATTCCATCATTTTTTTATAAATGCATACATACTTGAAACTCTTGGTTTCATTTCCCTGAAAAGTTTATTATCATATTAAGATATTTTTAAAAATATGTTAAATGAATAAGACATGGCATTATAACAGTAGACACTTCGAAAATAGAGGAATAACTAATACATGCCTGTGTCTTGTTTCAGAATCTCCAGATGACATTTTATTTACAGTTAGTCTTTGCTTTCTTCATACCATAAAATAGCAAGTGAATAAATCAATTTATGTTTAAGCTTTAAAAATGCCACAAACCATTGTTACACTCCATATTTCTACAGCTATTACAGAAGAGAAGTAAAATTATAAGCTATTTATTTCTTTTTATAAAAAAAATCAATAAAAGCAATTTTACTTGAGCTGTGATTTTCAAAATTATAAATGACTTCTTCAGATTCCCTGTTCATCCAATTCCATGATGACTATAATGTGATCATCAGAAAAGGTTTACCCTAAAAAGCTCTTAAAGAAAATACATTTACGCATCACAGGGAGTTTATATACGTTAGCTTTTTTATAATTAGAGAAGCATGCATAACAGCAATGACAGACCTGCATGATAGCGTACTTTCTAGAATAGCACATTTTACCTCCGGATGCTCTAATAATGTATCTTCAGTGTTGGCTTGGAGAGACTATCTATAATGACAACTCATATCCCGCACTGAGACCTTGCTAGGAACCAGATGCTGCACTGGACTCATTGTGTGAATCATACATTTTACAATGCAACAAACTCTGAAATGCAGCTCTTCTTTTGTTGTCTAAAGGTCTTGAAACTGAAACTATAAGCGTTTGCATAACTGACTCAGAAGTACATTGTTAACAAGTATTTGTAATCAGACCTGAAGGCAAAAATTTGGATTCCAAAATGTAGTGTCTCTTGTTGTTGGTTGTTTCGATATTCTTTTCATTGTTGTCATCATCCCCTTTTCCTCCTCATAATCATGTATATGTATCCTGTGCGTGTGTGTATGTGTGTGATTCTGAAAGTGTGCAATGAGTCAATTTTCCCTCCACTGTTGGTTCTAAGGATTGAATTCAGGTTATTAATCTTTCAGAGTAAGGGCTTTTGTACACTTAGTCATCTTGTTTGTTTGTTTATTTGTTTGTTTTTCAAGACAGGATTTTTCCATAGCTTTGGAGCCTGACATGGATCTTTCTCTGTAGACCAGGCTGGTCTCAAACTCACAAAGATCCTCTGACTCTGCCTTCTGAGTGCTGGGATTAAAGGAGTGCACCACCTCCGTCTAGCAGCTCATAGTCATCTTACTTGTGCTATTTTTTATCAGATTAAATTACTTCTTTCTCAGCTTCCAGGGCAGTGAAACAGCTTTATGTTCACACTTAAATTTCATTTCTATTATGCTTTCCGAGCCTGTGCTCTCTGTATTGATGCCAGTTATCCTAAGTCCAAGTGTCATAGAACCAGGGACATCCCCTATGTCCTGGAGCATCAGAAAGTATTAGGTTAGCCAGCCACAAAAAAGCTCAGCACATAGAAAATTTTATCTCTCTGGCCACACATCAGCTGCTTCTTCAATTCCAGCCCAGTGTTTTTCCTTCCAAGGGAGCAATTCTCCTTCCCTTGAGTGGCAGGAGGAGCTGTAAGCCACCGAATTCTGTCTTTCATCTATCTACCCATCCTCTTTGTGTTGTGTCTTATTGTCACAGCAGTCTTAAATCTTACCAAACGCAGGGCACACTCCTTCCACCTCTGTCCTCCCTCCCAACTTGAGAATGCATCATGAAAGTATTTAAGAAGGTTATTTATCTCCTAAGATCAGTTACTGCCACAAGCACTAGACCAGGACCATAAATTTTAAGTCAGCTAATCCCTTTTTCGATATATACTAGGCTGGCCTTGGTTCTTATTAGCTAGAATTTGTTGCAAGCATTTCACTAAGATCATTTCTCCAATGTAGGAGTATAGATCATGTTTAAGATAGCATTAAATTTAATAAGACAAAAGAGGAGTTATGAAATCAATAAAATAAGCAGGCCTTAAATAACGTAACAGTTTCTGTTAGGTGTATGAATAATAAATTTTTAAGCCAACTTATCAGAAAGGAAAAGGAATTATTATTATGTATGAGTCACCAACAAGAAAACATGAGGTAACTAATAAGAAATATGAAAACAGAAAAATAACTTCATGTAAGTTTCTTGAAGTTCAGCAAAGTTTAATGTATTAGTGACAATTCCCTAATTGGAAGTATGGAAATGAAGTACCTTGGCAAGGTAGCCAGCGGTGAACTTCTTTAGCAGAGTGATAGCAGATTAGAAAACCCTGTGGATAGACATAATTATAAGACTTTTTTTTTAGTTACTTTAGCTCATGAAGTATCTGTGCCAATTACTTCACTATGACTTTCTCATATCCAGATGGTTGTGAGCAGATGTAAACGAGCAGTGTGTCTATCTTCTGGTAAAGCCCTGTAAGACCTATCTGCAGGTTGGTGTTATGTTATATATTATATTTTGCTGATCCTAGTAAAATATTTTAAATTATGACTTTTAGGTCTCTTTCATATGCACTGACATTAATATAAAGACCAGCAAAGAAATAATTGATTTTATTAATTATAGTAATTATCCCTCCTTTAGCAGCTTATGTATTAGTTCTTTGTATATAGTTCATTTTATCATATTTACCTTTAACATATGCCCTCAAATCCTCAAATATGCAAATCCTCCTCCCTACCCACTTTATGTCCTCTTTATTTAATTTTTAAAGATGCTATGTCTTGGTCCTCTGGGTCTTATGATTAGGCATCAGAACACAGAATTTATTCAACTTTACATGCATAAGGTCTAGACTTTGCCCAGTTCCTAGTAGATTCTTCTGCTTATAAAATAAGAATAGTCAGATATCTCGGTCAGTTGGTTTCTTGAAACCTTTAGGAATCTGAATCAAGAGGCCTGCCTAAGTCTAAGCTATATGAGCACTCCCAAATCTTTCCAGAATAACCAATGAGCTCTCTATCTTTCTGAGTGTTTCACTCCTGAGCTTACTGCTTGGCAAAACGCTGTGCAGTTCAGTCTTCTGGGTCTGGACTTATTCTGACTGGAAGTTGGTTTGTTCACTCTTGGGTACAGGGAAGCAAGCTGGAAAAGAAAGATGATGAAAACAGACTGTTTTCCTTGTCTGATGTCTGCTAGTTTTGTTTATCAGTCTGGGAGCAGGATGCCTGTAAATACGTGTGCAGATAAGCTACCAAGAGCGAAATCCCCATTTAACCTTGGCACAGAGTGAGTTGCTCCCCAAATGCCTTTTACAATGTGCTGACTGTAATACTTTGAAAAGAAACCACTGGTAATAACAAGAAATTAGGCTCTGGTTAGAAACATATTACGGCTTTGCCAAATCTTTCGGTGGAATTTGACTACTTCATATTTTAGGCTTTTAGAAAACTTGATCTTCTACATTATATCCTTATAATAAAACATGTTTTAAAAACACACCTAGTTTTACTAATAACTGACGGTTCCTGGGAGGGGGGAATGCTAGCTGTCTTGGGGGGGTGTGGTAGCAGAATTAGATAGATAGCAAGGTTGATATTTTCAGTCACTGGATCTAAAGTACATGCGGGATCAGAAAGTGGAATAGAATCTACAAAGAAAAACAGAACAACAACAACAAAAAAAAAAACTTCTGCATTCTCCACCGAAACATCTGGAAACATCTAGAACCTCATTCTGAGTTAATACTTCATTCTCTAATACTGATTGTGGTTTCCGGGTATGTTCACCAAGCCACACATGTGACTTCTATATTTGACATTTTAAAAAATATTCTATTAGTTCATTATTTCTCTTTCTTTTTTTTTTAACTTTTTTTTTTTTTTTTTGGTTTTTCGAGACAGGGTTTCTCTGTGGTTTTGGAGCCTGTCCTGGAACTAGCTCTTGTAGACCAGGCTGGTCTCGAACTCACAGAGATCCGCCTGCCTCTGCCTCCCGAGTGCTGGGATTAAAGGAGTGCGCCACCACCGCCCGGCCATTATTTCTCTTTCATTTTGCATGGAACGCTAAAAATATGAAAACAGACACCTAGGATAGCTCCCTCGAATGCAATGAGACAAGATATAGTCTGGAACAAATCTATATTTCTCTACCAATTTATAATCTACTACGCTGATTCAGTGAGCATATTTTGACAGATATTGTATGAAGTATTCGCTTTAGAGAAGCAGGTGAAGGTAATTCATGGTCCTTTCATGGAAGGGGCTGCCGCAATTCTAAAAACAATTTACAATTGACATTTCCACATGCTGCCCTCTCACACAATTTCCCTCCCAAATTCCAACAAAGATTATTATTTGTGATAACCCTGAACGCTGACCTCTGTAAGTTTAACTTTTTGGTCAGTCATGCAGTTCATCTTAGTTCATGTCTTCTGTATTCTTCGTCAGTCACTCCTTGACAATTTAGCTAACAACCAAATAAATTGTCTAAACTGAACTGCCGTATGTGCTTTAAGTTAATTGCCATTCTAGGAGCTGTTAGTGAGCAATAACAAGTTTATTTTTTGTAGCAAATGCTTTCATTTTAGCTAAATTAAATACTCTTGCAACAACGATAGCATTTATTCATAGTTCATTATCACCACTGGGATTCTTTATTGTAAACACTCTCTGTATTTAAGGAATAAAAACTATTCCAAATTTTTATTTATTTGTTATATTAAGAAATTGTAAATGCAGACTTTTGTCATAGCAGTTCTGATAGTCATTGTGCACTGGTAAGTTCAGAATTGTTGCAATAAACACTTGGTCTAAAACACAGAGAAGAGGTGAAAATTTTTTTTGAATCAGAGTTTCAAATTTTTTCAAATGTGGTCAGCAGTCTGCCTCACCTATATAGTGCAGTGATATTATGGTAGAAGGGTCTGAAGGAACAAGATTGTTCATTTCAGGATAGAAAGGAGGAATATGTGTGTGTGTGTGTGTGTGTGTGTGTGTGTGCATGTGTGTGTGACAGAGAGAGAGAGAGAGAGAGAGAGAGAGAGAGAGAGAGAGAGAGAAAGAGAAAGAGAAGCATAGGGCAGGAAGAGAATGAAACAAGGCACAGATATCTTGTGGAGACATGCTCTCGGTGCATAGAAATCTAATTTTCTTTTCCTGATCCTATCTCCTATTAGCTGATTTATTATTAATTTACAATAAATTAACTTGTGGTGCAGTCTACTCCTTTCATGCTCCCAATAAAACATTTAAACTCAACAGAAATAGAAGTAATTTCAACATCAGTCCTCCCCAAAATGTTTCCTATTCTCTAACGTTTACTTTTAATACTAGTGTACCATTTTTTTTCTTTTCAGTTATGTTAAGAAAATGCCAGAGATCATTGACATGAGAATAGACTGAACTTGGCTCATAGTTGTAAGGTTCCAGCCTACAGACGATTGACTCTGTTCTTATGGGCCTTTGGAGATACACAATATCATTTTAAGAGAATGTGGAATAGCAATTTGCCAGAGAACAGGTGAAAGGAGTAGGGAAAGTATCGCAATCACTTCAGGGTAACACACTAAACCTGTTGTTGGTGAGTCTTCTTTTTAACTTACAGTCTGTTCTGTGCCTAGATTAATCATTTAGTTGTTCAACAATAAGTCAGCCCTATGATCTACTTTTGTCATTTCCATGTTCTTCTATCTCATTAACATTAATAAGAAGATGGATAAGAAGATAGATGCCGTGAATGGCATTTGATATCTAGGCTCAGTATAGAGACAATGCAATCAAGCCTTTATGGACATCAGATTTTATTTACAATGAGAGTACTCAAAAAGTGTAAGAAACAAACCCAAGTTCCACTCCTTGTGCTCAGTTAAACCCTGTCATGCATAAAACTTTCACAAACGGGGGCGCCCTCTAATTTCTAAAACAATGTCTGTTAGGTTTGAACTCCCTACCCCACTTTGCCTATCTGTTTCATGAGGAATTTTCCAGGCCTAATCTGAACACTCTCTGTCTAAATAGGCCCCCTTCAGTTAATCTTGAACCATTGCAGGAGGCCAATTAGAAGCCACTTGCTAATGTTTGCTTAGCGAATTAAGAATCTGTGATAAACTATCTCAGGATAATCCCACTAGGCAACTTGAGAACTTCAGTGACTGTTAAGAGCAGCCCCCAGTGACAAATATTTGACACCCATTTCTTCTCTAGAGTAGTCATGATATGAAAACACAGCAAGACCTCTCATTAGGTAAGAAATAGGCTAACACCTCCAATACACATTGTATTCTCGTTAGCTGCCATCTAATTAACTGTTAATCTTCAGAAAAAAAAATGATGACACTTTTGCTCCTATGCTTACTTGTTTTGAAAGCACGAGACTTAAGGATGCTTCCTTCAAATTTGTACTTTGATTATACCCTAATTACACCAAAGAAGTTACTAATTTCTTTGGCATAAGCAACTGTTTTAAATGACTCAGAAAAATTTTCCAGTTATTGAGCATAATAATTTGCTATTAAACATTATATTAATGTGATAATAAAATGATAATCTAATCAGAACAACAGAGTAGAACATTAAATAATGGATTTTATTGAACTTGAAAATCAATTGATACCCTCTAGAATCAGCTTTACATATGTGTTTCTTTCATAGTGAAATTTCTGAAATAAAAAGTCAATTTTTCATGGATTACTTGCCGGAGGCATTTACTTCTAAATGAATAAGGATTTCTCCATAAAGTCCTCAATTATCACTACTAATTTTAGTTTAATCAAATTACCCATTCTGTATATTACTCAAATGGAAGACAGTCACAATATTTATTGAAATAATTTTAACTCTTTGCTGTTCAGTTTTCATTTTAGAACTTTTTTTTCTTGTTCGTGTATTGATTATTAAATTGTGTGTTTCTTCTGGTATCTATGTGTGTTTTACGAGTGTGTGTCTATATGCAACCCTGTATGCATTTGTATGTTTAATGTTTCTTGAGTTAAAAGAAAACAGGTAAATGAATTCACAGGTGTACATTAAATTTATTTCCTTTTGTTATGTACATACAAAATGTAGCAAGTCATGTACACTGTTCCATTAATGTATGTACAGATAATGGATTTCTTTTCACATTGATTGTGTTGATTTGTTGATTTTGTTGTTTGTTTTTGAAATAGAGTTTCTCTGAGTAGCAATCTTGGCTGTCCTTGGTATTTGCTTTGTAGAGCAGTCTGACTCAACATCACAGAGATCTTGCTGCCTTCGGAATAAAGGTGTTTTTTTACCACCAACCGCCCACCTGCCCCCTCCCCTCGCCCCGGCACAGAAGCTGTTTTGTTCATTTGTTTCTAGCTCTATAATATCCCATTGAGTAAATGCATTGTGATTTATCTTATCATTTCTCTAAATTCAGATATAGAGATTATTTTGGTACTATCTAATGATGGATATTATAATGAATAAGTATATATGTATATGGTCTCAAAGATATGCAGGCATGTATATGGGATCAAGTATTCATAGGTGAAGGAGTAAATCTACTTTAACTTTATTTGAACCTGTCAACTTGCTCTCTGCAGTTAATCCGATTCTGTATCCAGCGTTCTCCTTCACTAGAGCCTTGAAAACCAAATGTGTTTCACATATTGAATTTTGTTAATGATAAAATTAAAAAGTAATTATTGAGTTTATGATTTTTCAAACTCTGGTCAGGAGTAAATAATTGTATGTATTTAAAAGTCATTGGATATAATTTTCTGGAATATATGAGTAATATATTCCGCTGGCTTCTTTCAAACTTGCCTTTAATAAGAGCATGAAACATCTGCATGTGAGGTAAAAACTCTTTGCCATTTAGTCACTGATTTTCAATCTGATAACATTTGACAGACCTAAGTTATTTACATTTTTATGCAAAAGTATTAAGCCCAGTTCTTTTGTAATTTTGAATTTTTCTTCTGGGAGATTCTATTCCTAAATGACTACAAGACGTTCCATTCTCCTCTTTAGTTTAACTGCCTTAGCCACATGACCTTTTAGTGTGACTGAATTACTAGTTCTGCCATGAATCCATGACACGGATGACATAAGCAATGAAAATTTGTTGCTTTTTGTTCACCACTCTAGAGTCTAGAAGTCACAGATTGAGGAGTTGGGGAATGGTTTTCTTTGGAGGCCTATCATCTTGGTGGATGCTTCCTGTCTCTCTATGTACTCTACATTGTCTTTCTGCTATGTGCACACTGTATCCCATCCTTCTTTTCTTATGAAAGGCTAACACTGGATTAACTTGGAACCTAATGATATGATAAAATTTATTTACCAACACAAAGAAGCTGTATTTCAATGTACTATAATCTGGGATCTAGTACATGAATTCGAAGATGGCTATAGTTTGTTTTATACCAGAGAATGATCATTTTATTGCCAGAAATAAACCCATTTACTAGCTTTAAATGTGAATGAAGCTTCAACCAGTGGATTAAAGTGGGGTGACACTATATGGCAATGGAGAACAGGTCCTAAAATTGTATTAGTTTCCACTTGGTCCATTAAAAAAAATTTTGTAAGTGCTA
Organism: Neodon shergylaensis; assembly: GCA_025134845.1. Lineage (NCBI taxonomy): Eukaryota > Metazoa > Chordata > Mammalia > Rodentia > Cricetidae > Neodon > Neodon shergylaensis. The sequence continues at coordinate 14,708,405 of JABTXL010005037.1, read as the reverse complement.
TCTCTAAAAAATATGCAGCCATTATATCACAGGAGAAAACCAAACTGCCATCTAAATAAAGCTACAACCTGGAGCTACAAATCAGCATCAGTGTCAATGGGAGCAAAAAAGCTCGATCCCTGAGCTCAAGTATCATGTGATGTTCCCAGAGGCATTCAGCCTGTCCCTCTGTGCCCTCTGAAATCATGGCCACAGACCTTACAGGTATAGCAAAGATTTTAAACATCTGTGTCTTCTATAGCTGCTACACAATCATAGTCAATCAGAAAGAGTTGTACATTATTCTGGTTACGTGAATACACATATGTACCATTTCTTACACTGCAGTCTCAAACGTTTTTAACATTTGAAGATTGAAAATCATGTGGAATTTATCCTGAACTCATACAGTGTGGTGTGAATCAAATTTATCCATTTTTTTTTCTAGAACAACAGTCAACTCTCCTGATATTACGGGCTGTAGAAAATGAATGATTCTCATCACATAACATGAAAACAGTTGAAATAAATACTCAGATCGTGTAGAATTAGTCAAAACACTGCATAGATTTGCATGTATGATTTTGGGGGGCATTGGACTCATTATCAGAGATGAAAAACAGAGATCTCTTTAGGCCTGTACTACAGGAAACTCTTTGGTACCTGTTTCTGAGCTAAGTAAATGAACAAGTACAGGTGCTGAGTACCATTGCAAAGACAACGATTCTACCTGCACAAGAGAAACTGAACAGTTTCTTTATCAGAACTTACTTATTTATTGCTTGCTACACTTTTGACCGAGAACCAGTGCAAAATACTAGTACAAGTATTGACATTTAAGAGGCAAGATTTACCTATCTATGAGACAATTCTTCAACTATGTCTCCTCCATATATCTCTATATATGTCTAGGGAAAATAAAAGAATAGAAACAGGATGGATTTCATATTTATTGCATGCACATATGAAACTATCAAAAAGTAAAATATCTTCCAATGTACACTGTGGAAAATTTACTTATTAATAAAATTCAACCAAGCAGCTAGAGAGGCAGAGAAAACATTTAGTATAATTGTTATGCAAATGCAACCTCATTTCAGTAATTAAAAAATCTTTTATTTATTTGTTTGTTTTTGAGTCAAGGTTTCTCTGTGTATACCTGGATGTCTGGAAACTTGTACTGTAAATGATGCTGGCCTCTGACTCAGAGATCCCCCTGCCTCTGCCTACTGAGTGATGGTTTTAATTGCCTGGATTCATTTCAGTAACGTTTAAAGAAACAATTATAGCACTTCAAAATTGTTAAGCACAAAATTTCTCAAATTACAAAGCATTGTCAAATTCTTTGTCCTGTATTGAAAGTTGAAAATTGAAATGTTCACAAATGTTTGTACATTTTGTATGCGTGTGTCTTTTGACTTGGAGTTAAAAGTTTGGTGAAAATGAACTTCCTCTTTAAAAATTTATGATTGTTCATTTTGTCTTTTTGGAAAAAGAAATAGCTATGTGCAAGTTTCCCTTTAAGAGTACTGTATTTGTGTTTCAGAGTCAAACCACACTACAGTCATCTGGGGAATTTCTGTGCCTCATCCTTTAATCCACTTTGAGGAAAAGATGATCCATGATCTCATTGTTTTGGCACTTAAATTCTGCACTTGAAGTGAATGTCATTTTGTCTGTGTCATTTTGGTCTATCTTTTAAAAATTTGCTCTGTATCTATCTATCTTTTTATCTAACGGTGCTTTAAGTTTTTAACAAGACATCTTTCTTTTTCATTCATCAAAATTATTAATATGATAGCAAATCACATAACATAACTTAGTGCTTACCTATGAATTCAATAGAAAGTAATGATCCATAAAACTCAGATGCCTTTAGCTTCCAAGTCTAATAAGAAACAGTTGAAAATACTTACTCTTTTAAGTATAATAGAGTTAGTTAAAATGACAGTACATTGTTGCAAATCTCTCCTGTGCTCTCCTGTTATTTTCTCCTCTTCATGCCTATTCTAGTCCTCAGTACTCAAGAGATTATGGTCAGCAATAAGGATACCGGCTCCTCCATTATGGAGATCCAGACTCTTAGGAATGACCGATACAAAATGTAGTTTAGAAATACGTAGAAGAGTGAAAAATCATGATATAAAAATGTCTCCAGCTATAAATGATAGATGTCGGCGGGGAGAGGAGGGTCTGTGTCTTGTTGGCTTGTCATGATGACAATGTGGACATAGATTCAAGATGAGATAAATAAGGTTCCACCGTGTACAGAGCTCTATCATATGATACAAGAGATACATATTAAGATTCCCTTGCAATGTTTTCTTACTAAATGAAGACTCCCCCACTACCTTCCTAATGTAGTGTTTTTACGAGTGCCCTTGTTTTTGTTTTTCAACACTGTGAGGTTTCACTGTAAATTCTGGTACTCATTAATAAGTAGTACACACCGACTCATTTCTACTCTGGTTTCCTGTTTTCCCTCAGGGACGTTTAACATAGCTGCTGGGAATACCTCTATCTAGCCAAGCTAACTATTCCTACCTAGTCTTTATGGTCCTAATTGAGAATCTTTACTTAGTATTTTTATCCATGTCAATATGACTAACTTTTGTAAGAGGTAATCTCACCCAAGGAAGACATATTAAAATACATTAACGGGATCATCCTGCCATTTATAAATTTCTATTTTAAACCACCTGCCAGATTCATGGGCTCCCTGTCACAAAAAAAAAAAAAAAAAAAAAAAAAAACCTGCTAACAGAAGTGGAATTGGGTAAGAGAAAGAAGTTGCAATAAACAAAACTGAAAGGAGTTGGAGATCTGAGGAGAGCTTTGACATCAGACATGGAGATGCAGAATTTGGAGCTTGTCCAGCTGGTTTTCCGTCTTGCTTTCATCCAATATTTCCTCACTATACTCCCTTGCCTACCTTTTGGGACTGTATATACTGTGGCATTGACCTATTTCCTTTATTTATATTTTATTATGAGGCTTGTGGCCTACTGGCAAGGTTCCAACATGTCTTTCTCAGGTGGCGGCTCCATGACTTCCCCCTGACTCCGCCTCCTTTCTCCCAACATTCACCTTTACCTTTAGTTTTCCCCCACTAAGTTAAGTTATGCCCTGCTACAGGTCCAAAGCAGTTTATTTATGAATTAATGATAATCACAGTATACAGAGGGGAATCACACATCAGGCTTGAGTGATCCTTTTTACAGGGGTTGCATATAAGATATACAGCATATCTAATATTTGCATTACGATTCTTAAATGGCAGAAAAATTTGAGATATGGAGTAAGAGTAAAATAATTTTATGATTGAAAGGTTACCACAGCATGAGGAACTGGATTAAAGGGCAGCAAAATTAGGAAGAACCAGTGATCTATAACATTTATATTATATGCATGGATACATGCAGGATTTTATTCAGAGTTCCTGGATCATGATCCTTTTTAAACTCAGTCCATAATAACTTCAGTTTCTTTTCTTTAAGGCAGGTAACAGGGACTCTATCGTTACCCCACTCTTACTTTACTGTGACTAAATTCTGAATCCCCCCCATTTTACAGCATATTAGTACATATCAGTAAATACTATCCATTACAGAGAATCCATGATGCAAGACCTTGATGAATTTTCTTGCTCAGGTCACTAGCAGCAGTGCTTATGAAAACAACTCTTCTTCAAATCCCACATTACATACAAGTCACATTATGAGGACTATAAGAAATGAATAGGATTCCCATTTGACATCACGGTAGAAGTTCCTTCTTCACTGCCATGTGTGATTGTGTATGTATTGCAGGGGGAGTTTCTCACATTTTTTATTGTCAGGTAAGTCTCCATTTTTGATTGTTTTGGTGAGAGGATAGGAAACATGGATAGTTAATTTTTCCAGCAGAAGTATCTTCCTAAGTGAATATAGTTTTATCTTTTTCCTATCTTGTCTTTTCTTCCCATAGAGAGTCTCTCTCTCTCTCTCTCTCTCTCTCTCTCTCTCTCCCTCTCCCTCTCCCTCTCCCTCTCTCACTCTTTCTATCTGTCTGTCTCTGTTTCTCTCTCAGTATCTCTCCCTCCCTCCCCCCCTCCAAGCTAGCCTTGAACTCCATGGACTCCTGCATCAGTAGCCTGAAAGCAGGGATTGCAGATGTCAGCCATCATGTCTGACTTGGTTGTAGGCTTACTGAAGAAAGTAATTACGTCTTCTTTGTCTTCCTAAACCAGAGAGCAACTTCCAAAGCACAGAGGCATGCACTCAGATGTTTCACATAATGTTTTTTAAATAATGGAATTCTCATGTCTCTGTGTTCCCTGCACTGCTAAGTGGGGCTGAAGGCATTGTTGCCACTCAATAAATACTTGTTGATTGATTGATATGTTAGTGGAACATAAAAACTAAAAGTAGTTGAAAATCAGGCTAATATTTTATTGAAATGCAATAAAACTATCTGCAGTTTTCAAGCATTTTAATGCTTTCAACTGTTGTTTCATCTTCCTATCACAGCTCAGTTTTTATGCAATGTCATGAGGCTGTTGTCTACTCAAATTTATACGATCCTTAAAAATGCTCAAGCCCCATAGCAATGCCAGGATCTAGGAAATCTGCAGTCATTTATGATTAACGATGCTCTGTGTTTTATGAGGCATTATTGAAAACAGAAGCCTATGACTTCACTGTTTCTGACGATAACTTCGAACACAGGGTCAGTCCTTCAATTCGAACATTTCTTTGTAAAATTAATAGGAAGTAAAAACAATCGCTTTGGGAGCTTCACCCAGATGGGACAAAGTGGGAGACACAAGTTTTCAATCTGTTTCTTCCAATGAAACATCACTGCATTTCATAGAATATTGATGAGCAAATGTTACTGAAGGGCAAATCTAGTCATCGGGAAAACATAGAGTTCAGGACTCGATCAGGACCACATAGTGAATTTGTAGAAGATGTTAACCCAAAGACAGGAGAATAGTGCATACGTGACTCATAACATATGCAGGGTAATATTTCTATCACATATAGATGAATAATTGAAAAAAGGATGACCATGCTTTCAAAAAATAATGCAAGGTTATTGTTGAAATGTAAGCAATTACTGGTTGTTTCCTAAAAATAGTTGTATAAAATCTCGGTATTTTTATTCAACTTCTTAAAAAAATTATGTGCTCCAACTATTGAAATAGAGGTAGACCATGAAGTTGGTACCTGAATGAAAATATTAGGTTCAAAAGCATGACTACCTCTCCTTCCATAATGGACAACTATAAATATGTCTAAATAAATGTATATAAACAGCCATGATGTTTCTAAAAGGAGGATATACTTATACAGAAAGTATAGCTCAGACATGTCACCACTGCCTATTAAGAGCCCTATCCAAGGCATAGGAAATAAAACCTTATGTCTCATGAGAATCAGTGCAGCTTACAAAATAAAACATCCCACCAAACAAATTTCATCTGTCCTACCTTCTTTAATCTGTCTCTCAATTGCCAGGTAACAGGTATAGATTCTTCAAAGTAGTCGCTTTTGTGCAACTTTGTATATGTAACAGGAGCCTCTGAGGTTACTAAACCACAGTCTGACCTTAAATTTGTATGAAAAATTAAGTGGAAGGGCCACAGACAAGTTGTGGTTTTTCTCAGTATAATATGATTGCCCTGGAGTCTGGCAAGAGAAGGAAAGAAAAAGAAAACACACACACACACACACACAAAACTGCTTGATAGGACTTGTCACTTTCCACCACCCTTCTCTGCACAGCAATGAAAAGGATTTAGCTGGAGCCAGCCTCCAGCCCGCCATTCATCCTGAAAAACGTGATGATGTGAAGATAGACAGTCCTAAAGGCAGCAGTACTCCAAAGTTTCTCCCTCAATGTATTTCTAAAAGTTAAGTTTGTGCTTAAAATAAAACGTCAGCCTGCCCTGCTTGCTTCAAAGGAGTAAACTAATGAATCAAAAATAACCCGGAGTTACTAAGCTCAGAGCTACCAAGTCATGTTTCCAGTGCTTACAGGAGAAAGGACATCCATTCAAAACGTGCAGGTTTGAAGCTTCTTTTCTAGGTAATTGCACGGGATTTGGGAATTAGGGGGTGCTTCCCACATGTGCTGGAATCAAGCTCTGCAGTTAACACCAAAGAGGAAATCAATCACAGCTCTTACAGCACAACGTTTTCTGTTTAAGTAACAGTGGCTGGGGTATTGCTTTTTTCCTCCAGTGAAAATGCAGGTCTCAGGGCCAAGATTTAGGGGATGTTCTTTTCTTTACTTAGCTTATCCTGGCTTCCACATCTTTAATATTTACCCAGTTATTTTAAAAATACAATAATAATGCTATGCTTTTCTAGATAGTTCTGAATGTTGTGAGCATGGATTTCAAAAAGGGTTGGATAAATGCCAAAAACGTGATACTATATATAATTGACTCTAAATTTTATTTTTTTGCCAGAATTTCACCTTTATGTTTCATAGACCAAATGCACTAGAAGCAAATGAATAGAAATAAAAAGTACTTTGATGTGGTTTGATAAATCCTCCTGACACATAAAATAAATGAGCATAAGACCCCAGTCCCCTACAAAGGATTTAAGTTTAATAGAAAATGACTAAGCATTTGGTACTTCCTTTCTTTCCCTTCTTCCTACAGCAAATGTTTGCTCAGTAACTACCCTGACGAAGTATTATGCGAGATCCAATGATATAACTGTGAGGAAACAAGTTAATTATCCTTTTAGGGTGTTAAGGATATGGACATGATTATAAATATGTCCTGAAGAAGTTTTAGAGGTCTACTGATACCAAAATAAGTATAAATAAGTAAAATTAACATATTAAAAATTTTAAGAAATAGTAAAATCTCACTGTGGGGGTGGCTTTTAGATGACATATAAAGACGAAATATAAAAAAGTTAGTTGAATACCTTAGTGAAAAATCCAAGCAAAGAACACTGAGCCCTTGGAAACCCTTGGTGTGCCAATGTGAGTATTAGGAGATTCATAGGAAGGGAGCAGAGGAAAGCTTAGAGAAGATGGTGTCTTGCCTCATTGACTGTGGAAAGAGATTTAAGCTGGGTGTGGTGGCACATGCCTTTAATGCCAGCACTTGGGAGAAAGAGGCATGCAGATCTCTGTGAGTTCGAGGCCAACCTGGTCTACACAGGCTAGTTCCAGGTCAAGGCTTCAAAGCTAAAAAGAAACTCTCAAATAACAAAAACAAGCAAACAAACAAAAAGCTATGAAAAATATCCTCTTGTCTAGTACATAGAGTATAGGTTCTAAGGAGGATGAGGAAGGATTCTCTGGCCACTTGGTTAAGGTAGTGGGTAGTTTCTCTCTCTGTTGTTCATGTGTGCTATGAAGGTCTTCCCCACGCTCTCTGCAGTACTGTTCCTGCCTCCTCTCTCCTGTTCCTATCAATTAGTCTCAAATCTTCTTCATGAAATTTCTCACTATCATGATAAACAAAATTCCCTTTCCATAAGCAATTCTTCATCAGCAAATTATAATTTACAGAAATGTATTGGCTCTAAAAATCATGAAAGGCAATTCAGTTTATTTGAACTATACTCACCAACAAAATAAAGATGAAAATACTCAATAAATTGGCAAGTTACAATTTGAACTCTGATTTCAAAAACATTTTAATTTTATAGTTTACTGTAGATAATATGAAAAATAAACATACCACATATCAAAATTAACCATAACCAAAGCCTATACACCACAATGGACAGAGTTAGAATAAGCACTTCTACAGAGTTAGAAGAGCACTCAGAATTGATGCTGTGTAGCTTCATCTAAATTTTACATGCTCACTACTGAATAAATTTCATGCATTTATCCACAATCTACTACAAAAATTCCATGACAGAATCAGAACTAGAAAGATGATTAGTTTTATAGACAGCTTTGTAACATGTGAATTGCCTGAATTACCTGTATTCAGTCCTTCTTATTCTTTTATATTTAGACTTTCTTGTTCTCTTTTATTCATGTTATACAATGCTCTTATGTACTGTGTGTGTGTGTTTATGTGTGTGTGTGGTGTGTGTATGAAAGAGAGGGAAAGAGAGAGAGAGAAGAAGAGAGAGAGAAAAAAAATTATTGACGAAATTTTAAGTCCAGCAATTTTCCTGCAAATTTTTTAACTCCTTTCTTTAGGCCAGGAAAGTATATATATGAATATGTATATACACATATATATGTATAATCCATACATGTATATGTACATATATATATGTACATGCATATATATATATATATCCCATTCATTTGTTGATGGACAACTGTTGATTCCAATTCATTATTATGAAGAATAAAATCAGACATGAACATTGGATTTCAAATACCAAGAAAACACTTAGAAAGATATTACATTTAAAATGACTCTTCGCACAATTAAGTATTTATGAATTTATCTAACTAAAAAAGTGAAAAACCTCTAGAAGAAAATAATGCTAAAATATTGGAAAAGGAAATTACAGGGATAATAGGTAATAGAACAATACTCTGTGTTACTGGACAAGCAGAATAAAAAGTGTGAAAATGTATAAACTACCAAAATTAATTTAATGAATTATTGAAATACCTATGAAAAATATCACTTTCATATTTCCCATGTTTAGGGAAATTCAACAACAAAATATTTCATATGAAACCACAAAAGGCCATGACTAGACAAAACAATCCTAAGGATTAAGAACACTGAAGGAGGTATTACAATATCTGACCTCTTCATACAATAGAGTTACAGTGATAAAGACAACCAAGCACTAACATAAAGCAATACAGGAAGCAAACAGTGGAATTGAATGTAGAACTTAGAAATAAAACAACAATCTACACCCACTTAATTTTTGGCAAAAGAGGCAATGGCATATTTGGCGTGGGAAAGTCTGCTCAACAAATGATGCTGGCAAAACTGTATTTCTATTACAGACAAATTAAATTAGATTTCTATTTTTCACCTTATACAAAAAAACAATTCAAAATGGATCAAGGATCTCAGTTGAAAACTCTGAACTCTGAAACTTTCAGAAGAAATCACGGGGTGCATCACTCAAGATATTGGGATATAAACCACTGGAGACATCTTGCACTAATGTAAGTGGGAAGGGGCATTAGCATTTAGTGGGTGGAGACCAGAGAGGCTGTTAACTCTCTTCTATTGTATAGCACAATCCTCTGTCACAATGAATGAGCCTTCTTTATTTGGTGACAATGCCAATGCTAAGAAATTGTGAAATAGGAAGTCATTAAAGTACCTAATCCTGGAGATCATACTGACAGTATGAAAAGAATTTAAACTCTTAGAAAGCCAGTCAGACTGCTTCTTTCTGGCTAAACTTCATGTGTTACACATAGGCAAATATTTGTGGTATAAGTGCATCAACAAAGAGGCAAGATGCAGACATTGGATACCACTGCACTTGTTTAGATTATATATTTATATATACACATACATGTGTATATATATGCACACACATTTTGTACATTATACGTGCGTGTATGTGTTTTGAAAAGACTCAGGCAAGTTCATTAGCCATTTTTGTTTATCAACATATCTCTGTAGAGTATAGGAAGTATTCATAGGATTACATGCATCCTCTTCTTCAGAACCTATGCACATAAGCAAACAGTCCAAATACCTTTCAACTCCTAGAATATGGGGCACATTAAGATGGATTTGCTAGAACGTACATATAGCCACTTTATTATACTATGAAATTACTACTCCTTCCTATGAAACAATAAAATTTGTGGCAAAGGCCCTTTTATAATTTTTAGTCATAAATGATAGATTTTTATATGCCCCGAGCAGTAATATTACTGATAAATTTACACCATTCATCACTTTAGCTTAAACTTTTTTCCCTCTATTAAGGCAACTGATTCGAGTCAAACCACATGCTGTGCAGGTTGCTTAGGGAAGTCTCTGGCGCATTGCAAGAATAATTGTTTCTACTTAATGGGGTTACAGAAGAGAATGTGGCCCTGGATTGTACGACATATACAGTATAATGAAAACCCTCTGCTTGAGCCTCCAAAGGCTGTGCTAAGAGCTTTGCAGTTTTGTGGATTTTCTCTTATTGAAAGAAAAAATAGTTGAAACCTCTAAAAGAATAGGTGGATGATAAGGTTTCAAATGTTCCTTAAGTAGGATATTTCATTGACAATTAATAAAGAAAACATCTTGGTCCTTTGGGAAATGAGCTGAGAGAAGCACGGGGATTGGTTTGAAAGTGTTTCTCAAAATGTATTGCGTAGAATGTTTCTGTCTTTGGAAGCTAAAGCATACGCCTAGATTCTGCATCCTTTTTAGAAAATTAAAATATAATGACATCATCTCCCTTCATTCTTCCCTCTCTAACATCTCCCATGCCATCCCTCTCAAACTTATGGTTTTTCTTTCTTTATTATTGTTGCATATATATCTGTTCATAAATATATAAATACAATCCTCAGGTCCATTTGTGGTTATGTGGTATATGTGATCTCAGGGCTGACAGAGTTGACTGTTGCACTGGCCTCCCAAGTGTCTTGGCCTCACAGTCTCCTTTCTAACTGGCCCCCTCTTCAGAACTTCATCTGCTGGTGTCAAATGAGCAGATCTGGAAATGTTTCTCTCAGACCCTCAGACCTTCACTCCTCGTAATGCGACATAGCATCTCTCTTACTGCCTGCTCTTCATTATTGCCAACCACAGTCCCCTGCCCCATGCTTCAACACACAGGTCTTCCTTTCCTCTACAAAAGTTCTAATCTTTTAGGCTTTGTATCTTGGCATTTTCTTTTCTAGCTAGATAATGTCAAAGGATCGGACAACGCCAAATCCTTAAAAACACTTTCTAAGCCGGGCGGTGGTGGCGCACGCCTTTAATCCCTGCACTCGGGAGGCAGAGGCAGGCGGATCTCTGTGAGTTCGAGACCAGCCTGGTCTACAAGAGCTAGTGCCAGGACAGGCTCCAAAACCACAGAGAAACCCTGTCTCGAAAAACCAAAAAAAAAAAAAAAAAAAAAAAAACACTTTCTAATCTCCCTTTGACATCACTTTACTGGCTTCCTAAAATTGAATAGTTATCTTCTCACTAACCATCATGTCTGTAGCAGCAGAGAAACAATTTTTCATAAATTTCAAAATTATTAGAGAATCCTGATATTTCTAATCACAAAGAATAAATATTAAAGAGGTGATTATTACTCTGATTTGGTCATTATTCTTGTGTTAAATTTGTGTACTTTATCTCCCATATACACTTATCATAGGTCATTAAAACAGTAAAATCATGTATAAAACAATCGATAAAATATACTCCTCTATAATTGGAAGTAGAGCATATGATTCTGGCGTGAGACTTGAATGCATCATGGAAGGTTGAGGAACAAGGCAGAGAGGAGGGAGTAAACAAGGTTCTGAAAAGTGTCTGGAGTGATGAATATGTTCACTATATTTTGGTGATAGTTTCATGGATACAAACATGTCATACTTATTAAGTTGTGTATAATAAATATATGGAACTCATTCTAAGACTCTAAAATTTTCAATAAGGATTTGTTGAGAAGTAAAGTATCTGCCATTTCAGTGAAAAGATATTTTACAAGACAGATTCATTGATTTCATCAGGCTCCAACAGTATAAACATATATGTTTATCAAAATTATTGGTAGCATATGCTTTCTTTTTATAAGAGCTGACAGAATTAGATTTGAAATGATATAAACAGAACAGTATCATTCATTTTCAATTGTCTTTTATGTTCTCCATGAATAGAATAAATGATGATTTGATTTAATATTTCTATTGAATAAGAGGCAATAAGAAGGAAAACTGAACCAAGCTTGATTCTACTAGGATATACTATATGATCTCTTAAATTACTGCTCTTAGCAAGTATTTTAACCTTGTTGAATAAGACCATATTGTTTTTTAAAGCGATGTAGCTAATGTACCATGAGTAGACCAGTAAGTATGTTGGAGCGCTTATAAAATTACTTAGAAAAAGTGTTAAAGTTGGTGGCATGTTATCACAGAATCTCCCTTGATTTTAAAATGACGAAATCAATGAGATTGTCAACAAACAATTGTCAACAAGTACCAGGTAGAAGTGAGATATAGTTCAAAAAGCAGGTGTCCAAATTCTCTGGAGACCTCAAAAGAGCTGTGAAGGACACATCATTGGAAGCTGCTCGTAAAAGGACAGATGCAATTCCAAGAAGTTAACATTGTGACTTGGTGACCTTGCACAGATATGAATAATATTAACAAAGCAGACAATAGAAGGAAAAGCTCAGTGAATACAGCATGGTCTTCAATGTGTTTGAGTAAAATAATATTGGCAAATCTTTTAGCATAAAATACTGAATGAAAATGATGGGCAGTCTTCATTTCTGAAATAATTTTTGAAATTGCTGAAATGCATCAAAATGTTATTCACGGAATCAAGAAGTTTTCTGGTCACTGCCGAAAATTATTCTCTGGTTAAAAAAGAATGTGAAACATCAAGACAAGACTTTAAAAATAGTCTAAGAATTTCTTTCTATGATTAAACTCACCTTCATTCACAGTTTGGGGTTCACTGTGGAGGAGACTGCGGTAGTGAAGGATTCCTAACAGTATGGACATTGCTGTCATTGCTGGACTTAAAAGAGAAAGTTGTTTTGGTCAAGATCTTTGTGTATTTGCATATGTAGTGAACGCGAATTTCCATTCTCTGGGGGAAGCCTAAATGATACTTAAAACATTCACAGTATGTGATGACACCGAGTATCAAATAAATTCTGAAATGATCAACTCAGTTGTCTGACTGATTAGCTGTTGCATCTATCTGCTTATTTTTACCTATTATTTTCAAAACTGCAGCTTGTTTGTTAAAAGGGAGAATTGCTGTAGATTCTGTCTGAGCTCACTGTAAAAGGGCAGGGATACAGGCAGCCAGCATGAGTTCTGAGAAGCTTATCAGCTAAACCAGTGAAATTCGAACCTGCTGATGTCAGCTTTATTTTCAGAGTGTTACTGTGTCAACAAAAGAAGTCACTAGGAGAATCATGTTTGGGAGTTTTTTACCTCATTTGAATTCTTAATTTGTCTTTTGAGTTTAGAAAAGGGCACCCAAGTGTACTCCTGATTCCCATTAATGGGCCCCAGGAAGGGATTAGTTGACCCTCACTCAGTCTTTCCAAAACAGACTAACCTTGAATCACACAAACTCCAAGCAAAGGTAAATACTGTATTCTGATTCAAATTAACTGAGACAGGAAAGACAATCCCGGGTTGTTTATTTTATGACAGCCTGAGCTTAGAGTCCCAAATGTTAAAGAATAGAAAACGACAGTTTGTTGAGAACTAAAGAGGAGATGCTGCAAATTTGGTCCTTTCTTTTCTCCACCTTCACATCTTCCTCTTCCTCTTCTTCTTCATGCTCTCTCTCTCTCTCTCTCTCTCTCTCTCTCTCTCTCTCTCTCTCTC
>JABTXL010005037.1:14659340-14694946 GCA_025134845.1 Neodon shergylaensis | reverse complement strand
CTCTCTCTCTCTCTCTCTCTCTCTCTCTCTCTCTCTCTCTCTCTCTCTCTCTTTCTCCCTTCCTTCATCCCTCCCTCTCTCCCTCCTTTCCTCCCTCTCTCCCTCCCTTCCTCCCTCCCTCCCTTCCTTCTTTCCTTTCTTTGTTTCTCTCTCTCCTCCTCCTCCTCCTCCTCCTCCTCCTCCTCCTCCTCTTCTTCTTCTTCTTCTTCTTCTTCATCATCTTCTTTTTCTTCTTCCTCGTCCTCCTTCTCTTCCTCCTCTTCCTCCTCCTTCTTTCTTTTTATCCCCTTCTTTCCATTTCCTAAATGCCTGCCACCTCTATCCATTCAATAAAATGTCACCCATTACTAAAACGTGGGTAGGAGAAAAATTCCAAAATGTTAAGATTTGCCTTGTAGATTTCATCATAGAGAGCTACTTGCAAAATAATAGTAAATAATTCTGTCATGAGATTTTGAAGTGTGCATATTTATAAAGTCACCTTGAGGAAATACATGCATCATACTAAAATAACATTTTGTTGGTTTTCATAGATACCAAGATATCTGATATCAAGTTACAGTTTTTTTTCCTTTTTTTTCCCCACCATTCTCTCAAAACTGCCCCTCTGTTTACACCCAAAAAAACAAATAAAACTCAGGGGAAACTACAATGCTCTAATGTGTAAAGTGTATTTTAAGAGGTTATTTTAAATGCTAGGGCACTTCTGGTAAGTTCCTTCAGACACCCTTTTCTGATTTAGTGTTAATTCAATTCCTTCATTTTCTATCTGAGAAACAAATGTCTGGCCATGTTCACAAGAATTAAACATTGCAGCCTATTCCACAGGCAAATTGAACTGCTAGTCTCTATAAGAGAAAAATATAATAAATCTACCCCTAATCTAATTGTGAAAGTCTGGCTATTTTTCAGATGTTATGCTTGCAATAAGAGCTCATTTCATCTCGGTTTCACATTCTTATTTCATGTAAGTCCTCGAGCCTAAAGCAAAGAGCAGAGTTGTAAATGAAAATATTATTGAGTGAAAACAATTATCTTGGTGCTCTTCTCTCTTGCCTGGCACAGCAGGCTCTAAGCACAGCCCCAACTTGATGTGCTGACACCTGTAATCAGCACAAGTGGTTTCCTTTAAACTAACAAACCATTCTTCCCACTGGAAGTATAAACAAAACCCTAATTGGTGAGTTTGCTAACTCTTCTCCCTGCTGTGCACCAGGGAGCATTTGGTGTTTAAACGGTAATGTCCACCACAACTTAGAACTGGCAAATGACAAAAAAACTAACTCTGTGCTTAAAGCCTGCACCGTTCAATGGCTTTCTAATTGCTAGCTCATTGCAATCATCTCAAAAACCATATTTTAATGGCAAAGAGGTAAACTGGCAACCAACACAAAGAGTCAGTCTCTGAGGTTTGGTTATTGTCCTTTGTGTGGACGTCTACACCTTTCAGTTCATTTCACGTTTTATTCCACACACTTAGGAGAAATGTCAATCTTAGTCCCAATTTGCTGAGGAGGAAACTGAGGGCAAAAGTAGCTCATATAAACCCTATGAACCACTAAAGGTTGAAGATGAGATGTAGCTGTCGGCAGTCTCTTGTCTGTTTTACCATAAACAAAAATGCTACACAAATAAAAACTGAATAGTATCCCATTCAGACAATTAAATTTGGTGTAATCTATATACCGGTTTCTCCGGGCAGGCATCCTGAGTTCTATGGATCCGAATGATAATCAAGTCCACAGTTTATAACTAAGGAGTAGACTTCATTAAAACAAAATAATTGGTTAGGGGAAAGAACTGGAATCTCTGTGTACAATAAATGAGCACAAATAAGGATGAGTGCTGCTAACTTGGCAGTGTGTGCTTCATTTCAACTCAGAATACTGATTTTCTTGCGCTATTAAGGAATTTATCTTTCCTCTCTACTTGTTTCTTCTGTGACTATCATTATGTTTCAAGACCACATTTTCTTTTCCCTGTCCCCTTCAGCAGCTAATACTAGATTCTAGCTCTAGAATGTTATAAAGCAATCTCAAGTAAATAAAACCTGATAAAAGTAAAATAGAAATTAAAAGTAAGGAGTGTGCCATTTGGAAGTTAGGTCACAGAGTGTGGGTCCCAAACTTAGTCCACAGGTTAGAGACACATCCTAATCTAGATTCTCAGATCTCCAGCAGCCAAAGTGGACATTCTTGATTGCTTTATTTATAGCCAAAGATGAACATTAAATTCTTATCCAGAAACAGTGTAATTATGACAAGAACAGGAAAGGGATTTCATGAGTAGTAATAAAGAAACACATTTTGATTGAGAAGAAGTATATCAACAAACAGATCACCAGAGACACAGGATAAGTTTCATCTAATTATTTCTCATCCTTAGCCTACTAAAGAATAAACAGGTCATTGTGAATATACCATTACATGGCAGACAAAAGATAAAGAGGAAACCCGGCCAGGACAATTCTTCCTATAGAGTTATTATACTCATAAATACGCATAGAGATATAGAAATAAACACAAAGACACAAACTATGCCCAGATAATACACAGTGATACTGACACTCCTAGATTTTATAGAACACTGTCCCCTACCTTATAATCCAACATCTTTTGATGTATGGTACTGCTTATTCTTCAAAGTCATAGATGAAATCGCTGAATAACAATAGAACAAAGCATTATATGCCACAATGTCCCCAATGTATGTCTTTCTGTTGGACATGTAGTCCATTTACAATTTCTACATGAAGTAATATTAGAGTGTAAATAGATGCTTTGTGACAAAACAGAGATATTTTAGCATTGTTTTGGCATATTACTATGAATAAAATTGAAGTCATTAGATTTAATCATGTTAAAGCTTTTGCTAAAAATATTATTTTAAGGACTACACTAGGCTTACCAAATATAAAAATGTTTTGTCTAATTAACCTATAAATCCCTGGTACATTTATACTTTCAAATAATTAGATACAGAAATGGTTGTTGTTACTACAGATGCTTACCACTGGTGAACTTTCACTGATGTAGGGATTGGCAGAAACCCTCTAGATCATACATCTCATTTTCCGTATGAAGTAAACTTTATGTTTGCCACTGTTTGCCAGATAACCCATCTTCCTCTAATCTCTCAGAGAGCTCATATTTTTGTTGTGCTACAGAGTTGAACACAGGGTCTTGGGCATTCAAGACAATTGCTCATCCAGCTAAGCATTCTCCATCCCTCCAAGAAGTATATGATATATTTTTGGTTTCAATAATATGTTTATGTTTACTTGTGTTTAAAAAGAAGCAAAAAACCCTGTAAAATTATAATT
This sequence comes from Neodon shergylaensis, assembly GCA_025134845.1. Taxonomy (NCBI): domain Eukaryota; kingdom Metazoa; phylum Chordata; class Mammalia; order Rodentia; family Cricetidae; genus Neodon; species Neodon shergylaensis. Next base: position 14,691,624 of record JABTXL010005037.1, on the reverse strand, counting down.
ACTGTCAATAAAGTAAGTTTATATTTTACTATAGAATATAACTTGGATTTTTTTTGGGTGGGGTAGAGGAGTTACTCAAGGAGCCAGGTTGATTAAATCTTTGCCATTTTTGATAATTGCTTCTAAAACTGCCCAAGTTTCCATACCAAGCTTGTGATGCCATAAGAGGTATAACTGAGAAAATATTCCCTGACTTGACCATAGATAGAGTGGAAGAAATCAGTGTGTCTCGGAAGACCTTGAATCTGTAGAAATAGTGAACCGCAGTAATGATCATGGCATGTAATTAAGGAGAACAGTGGGAAAGGAGATTGAAAGTGTGGCTTCTGCACTAGGTTGTGGGTGGTATGCCATCACCATGGTTGGGTCTGAGGACTTGCCAAAACCAAACAAAAACAAAAGAAAACGAGGTTGCAATAAGTTGAATATGAGTGTCTTGACATGTAAGTTTATATATCATACAATTATTTGGATGTAAATTTCAAGTACTTAAACAGCAACCACTTGTATAAAACATTAATGCAAAGACACGTAGGTGGTATGACTGGAAGTTAATTAGACTTTTCTTAATTAACTTCAGCTTTGCTGTGTTTAGGCCAAAAATTTTTTGCTGTTCATGGCTTTCCTGTGCCTCATGAAAGGTTTAGATAATTCCGAGCCGCTACCCATCAGATGTCAGGGTCATTTCTCAAGTCATACCTGCCAGAAATGTCTCCAGACTTTATACCAGTCAGAAATGCCTCCAGTCCTTACCCAATAAGCCATCTGAAAAAATCATTCTCTGTGAAGTGACACTACTTTAGTGTTAGTAACCAAGAAGAAATAGAGTAACCAGGAAAAAACGTATAGCCTTGCTGACACCAGAAACCTTAAATTTAATTTGCTCACAAAATATATGGTTCAGGGAATTTTCTTTAATTGGAATAATTGTCATGGGTATAAGTGGATAATGCAAACAAGAGCAGATTTTTGCATGTGCTGTTATGTATGAGTCTAGTACAAGGCAAATCCAGAGGAGATGGAGAAAGGAGTCAAGAAGAGTTAGAGATTGCAAAGTGGTTGAAGATGGGATTTTTCTAGAATTAAGAGATTTTCAAAGGTATGAACTTCTAGTAAGTTCTAATTTAGCAGTTTCTTGTCTTAGTTCTAACCCCACTTAATATTGCATATGTGTGTGTGAGACTGAGGGTTGAACTTTAGGCGGATTTTTCTTTTCAGTAAAGAAGCAGGCAGATCTGTGACTCCAGTTTTTACCGTGGCACAAAGTGAACCAGAGTCCTTTGTCTTTGTCTCTGTCTTGTTATGTCTTTGTTTGTTTGCTTTAAAACAAAAACAAAAACTAACAAATAGTCTCACTCCTTATCCTAGGTTACCTGAACTCGTGGATTGCATCTTGGCCTCTCTTTCCCTAACCTTCTGTGTGTTGGCATTACAAGTATTAGCTATTAAGCCTGTCCAGCTGTCTATGAATTGCTAATAAGCTTTAAGGTCTTCATAGAGCATTTAGTATCTGTAATGCTTCATAGAGTATGAAGGTTTTGTTGAACAATTAATGTTGAAAATATTATTAGCTACTTAGTAAGATTAACAGAATTTTTAATACATAGGTTTATTTATTGCAAAGTTCAGCTTTAATTATGTAAAATACAACTTGAATTGTTTACCTGATTATTTTGTCCATAAGCAAAGTATTTATTTACACCATTGCTAAACACCAATGATTCCTTTTGATCAATGTAAGTTTATAATTGTTTGCAAAAAACCTGGTTATTAAAATGCATGACTTTTTGTGTTCTTTTATTAAAATTATTTTCTTCATTTACAAATACCTAATTGTACAATGTCTTCTGAGGAAGGCCCATTTAACCGTCAGTTGATTGTGTTAGAAAATGCTTGTGATGTATCAAGTCAGTTTCTTCTCTGTACAGCGTTCATGTGAAATGTTAGCATGGAAAGCTGTAATTTGCCTGCAATTGCAAACTCCTTTGAAAGTGAGAGTAAAAGCAGAAAGAAATAGAAATCTCTTTTAAAATTATTTAAAGATCTTTATTTCCCCCCTTAATGACCAGATATTACTAAAATTCTGGTTTCTCAAAACCATGCCGTTTAGAAATTTCCCTGGCGGACAATATTGCTTGGCTGCATTACATGTGGTTAAAGTTAGTCACATCCTTGATGTAACATAACACAAGCTGGCTAAGGTAATCTGATGTGACATATGACAGCATTGTGAACCAGTCTGGAATATTTGAAAGTATGCCATCTCTCAAAGGCCGTGGGTAGATAGCATGGTAAACCCAAATGGGGGATTTTGGTGCTGCAGTTTGAAGGACACTGTAGTACAGCTCTGTGACAATTAACAGTGATTTCGAACTTGGTAGATTGTAGGTTTTTAACTAAAGCATGTGTATTTTTCTTGCAAGTGAGTTTATATACTCAGACCACTGAAGTTAAGTCATTGAAAAAAGCCACTGCTAAAGAGCTGTGATTATACAATATTATAGGTACAAGAGAAAATCTCTCAGATAATTCAGAGATGAACTAAAAGCACCTAGCAATGTCTAAAGAGGTGGCATGCAGACCAGTGAGTCCCAGTTACATTCCATGTGCTAAAAGGGCTCAGTTTGAATCAAATGTCATTTTACTAGCATTAGAGGAAAAATAATCTAGAAACCTGAGCAGTGAGGAAAAATCTAAGTATTCTACATATGTTGTTGGGTTCCTCTGTAAGTAAAAAAAAAGACTTTCTCTCTTCAACCTAATTTATTGTGCAGGCTGTGGAGAATTTGAAAACCATGTTTTCTTCTAGAATTACTTCAAGATCAGCTCCTCTGGTTTTAAATTTGTTTCACATTTGTTTGGGCAGAAAATACTAGCACTAATAATTCTTGATGAATAGTGATGAGTTACAGAAATGAAAATACTCTGGACACTGAACTCGATAGGGGATGGAAAAGGAAATTGAACATAATATGTACATCTTAGAACGAAAAGGTAAAACTGTACGACACGGTGAAGGATCAGCATAGCCGTTCTTCCCAACAGCTGGGATGTTCCGTTGCGTTACTCAATTACATTTTAAAACACTCCCAGGGAGAGCTGTCTTATCTTCCCCTGTAAGTCAAATGTTATAAAGTGTTTTGCAGAAATCGCAAGATGAACTGAATTGGGATCAATGGCAATAGAATTCACTTTCTTACAAATTAAAAAAAATGTCTATTATGTATATCGTATATCATATGTATCTATTATGAGGATTGATGTATGTTTGTATTCTAATCATTGTTTCCAAATATAGTGTGTTTTAAAATGATGCATGTGGGTGGCCAAACTGCTGGAAACATAGGATATAGGTAGAAAATTCCTTCTATTTAATGATCTTAGGTAGGATAACGAAACTTCTTCAATACATCTGTGCCAAGTTCATAGGATTTCGTAATGTGCTTCTGTTTTCTCTTTTGAAGTATGAGAGTCCTATATTTTAATACAGATAGATTCTTTTGTCCTATTTAACATAAAGAGGAACTGAAGGCTTGTTCTTAATGTAGTTAGTGGCTGAATTCTTACTATGATTCAGGCATTGGGGTTGGTGTCCACCACCATTATATACTACTCATAAAATCAGAGATTCATTAAAGTCATGCAGGGCATATTAAATAACATTTAAAGTCAATTCAATAGTAAATGGGGGGTGAATATGTGTCACCCTGATGTTATCCTGAAGGCTGAAGTAGTAGACAGGGGATACACCTTAAGATCTCATTGGTACTTGCATTAACTCAGGTTTGTAGGTAAATACATTGCAACATTTTACTTCTTAGTGTAGGATACCTTTTATTGAAAGGTTTATAATCACTAATGAATCAAAAAGATTGGATCTGATCAAATGTAAGATCTGTGGAGTAAACGACAAGCAAATGATCTAAACCGAGGGAAGCATAGGTGGATCAAATCATGTCACTAACTGAATTGACTTCAGGACGACTGTCTGAACTTTTTTTAATGAAACTGGGGTTCCGTGTCTCTTTATGCTGTTTGCAAACAGACAATCCTATGGAAATGGGGAATGGGATGCTAGGAGAATGTGCTAATCTTGGCTGGAGCCTACCATTGCTGTATTCCAGGGATCATTGGCAGCCACAGAAAGTTGGTAAAAGAGCTTTGTACCCCATGATCGATAAGAAGGGAGGTCCACTGAGTTTATATGCTATGTTCAAGGTCTTATAGCTAATGAATAGCAAGTAGATGTTTGAACCTAAAGGTGGAATTGAAAGTTTTGTGCGTCAGTAAAATATACAAGTGAATATATGCAAGAAATGGCTCAGAATAGAAACATAAATGAAACAGAACTGATGTTTGGCATGTACAAGGGCCTACCTGGAAGAGACATATGGTAAAGTTGAGTAATAGTTTTGTGGTTACACTGGTGAATTAAGTGAGTGCGGAAATTCCTAGAGAGTGGTTTGGCATGCATTTTAACCTCTTAAAACACCAGAAGGTAGAATCTAACATACCTGGCCAGACAATTCTGAATTAATTTCCCTGATGTCTAGCTTGCTGAATGTGTTACTTTGAATGGTATATTGAATCGTTTATGCAGTTCTCTGTAAAATGACTAATGATCATTGTTTACCTATATCCTGTGCATTACAGTGTAATGAAAGCATTGCCCAAAGTTAGGTGGCTCACAATAGGACCCATTCTCGCTGGCTGTTTCAGACCATCCAAGACCATTCACTGCTCTACGCCTCCACTCCTTCATTCCCCCGGGCATGCTGGTCTCATAGAAAGAGAGAGAGAGAGAGAGAGGAATCAATGGATGGATTTGAGAAGAGAAGTTGAAATGGCTACCATGTCACTTATTTATCTGTAGACATTCTAGGGGAATTCACAGACCTGAGCCTTTTGGAGTGGTGGTGGGAACTCATCTCACTTCACAGAGAAGGAAAGAAAACAACAGGAAGCTATGATACTCCACCAGGCCCCACCCCCCAGGATCATGGTAGTTCTTGGTGAGGAGAAGAGAAAATGGAACTCTGGCACTTGCCAGCACATACTGGGTACTCTAGAAACTGAATTTCACTTTTATTTATTCCCAGTTTGAGATTAATAAACAATCTGAATAAAAAAATCCCGAGAAACAGAGGTGGTGTGTAGCAGTGATTGCGCTCAGCTTTCATTTTGTCATTAACTTCTATTACAATTACTGAGGTGCTAGTTACTAACGTACTGCCTTCTTCATTTGAGACCAGGGTTTGCAAGAATCAAAGCCACATTTAAAAATTATAGTAGGCAAAAAAGAAAAAAAAACAATCTAAAAAAATCTTAGAAAGACTGTAGCTTCTCTTTTAATTTTAAATTTAAAAAAGTATGACAAATGAAGACATGGCTTTGTATAGTTTACTCTTATTTTCTTAAGAGTTCCAAAGATTATAGATATATTTCATATAGGATATTTTATAACTACTACAGAGGGGAACAGTCAATACAACAGAAGCATAAATTCTCTCTCTCTCTCTCTCTCTCTCTCTCTCTCTCTCTCTCTCTCTCTCTCTGTGTGTGTGTGTGTGTGTGTGTGACAGTATTTCAATGGAAGTTAGTATTTGGAATACCAGATGCAAATAGGTTTTGGTCAGGAAGAAGTTTTTCACGGTTTTGTAAACTTTAGGACAAGAGGAAAATTCTTGATCAAATGTGTAGGTCTCTTTTCTTTGTCATGTGATCAATTCCCTCAAATGATTTTCTTTTTTTTAATAAGTAGTGGATCTGGTCTTGTAGATTTTTTCTGGCTGAATCGTTGTGGAAAAAGCCAAGAAGCTTGGACTTCTTTCTCTGAATATAATGGCACCACTGTATTTTTGGTATGAAAAGGGTTTTGCCATGGTTGCCAAAAATCTACTGTTTTGCCATCAGCATATAGTAGCCACACAGTGACTCACAGCTTATGCAGTTTTTCTAGGATAGCTGCATTTCAACTTAAAGCAGGGCTTAACTTGAAATGTACTTTGAGTTGCTTTTGGATGCAGCAAAAAAGAAAAAAAAAATCATCGTTCTTCCTTTCTGCTGACAGCCAGTCAAGAACACCCACTATGTAAGGCACTGATTTTATTTTATAATATATTAAGTATATTGAACACTTCTAAGAAGCATTGTAAAAGTCCAAACTGATTCATAAAATTTTCGTCATAGTTGTGATTTCAAAGTAGAGTTTATATGCATACAAGCCTTCCTAATATGTAAAACAGTTTTTGATTTGTGTAAAACCCTCTGGCTAAATTGTAATAATTTAACTTATTTTTCACATGAAAATGGAGTGCAAAAAAATAATTTCTGATAAACTGGAATTGCTTAAATATTCCATCAAATTAAAACTATTTTGGGGAAAAATGTATGATGATGTTTTTGATATTCCATTTATGATAAGCTTTTGAAATAAAAGAAATGTTTTCACATGAATTTTGGTGGACTATAGACATGTTTTCTTCAGATATTGATGTAACATATATTTTGAAAATTGAAAATTTTTCAGAAATTGGTGGAAAAATGTTCGTTGCTAAGGATCCTATGCATATAACTCCAGGTTGATATCACAAACATGAGGAAATTATTATGACTCAGATTCTAGTTTTTGAATGCTTCTTGGAAGTGTTCAACGTGCCTAAAACATTATAAAATAAAATAGTTTCAAAATAAACTGGCAAAGCAAAAATTAATTACTAAAGAAAGGCTGATTAAAAATTCTCCCAGCTTCTTCTTAATGGCATGATTCCTTTGACCTTAGAGTCAGTCTACCTAAGGAGAGACCTGTCTTCAGAGGAGTCTTTACAACCTTTAGACTTGCAGCATCCTGTAACTTTCCCCCGAAATTTCAGGTCCAACTAAATAACATAATGTGAAAGAAAACACTTAGGCAGATTTTACTCCAAATCACAAGACTAGGGATATGAGATCTTGGATAATTAGAGCTCACTGGGGACTGTACACAGAGATCAAGTTTGCTAGAAAAGCGCCTTCACAGTTCACAGTTCGCAGGCACTGTTTAGAATCAAGGTTTTTGAAAAAAAAAAAAGTTTGCATGTTGTGTTAATTGATTTAAGAGTGTGTTTTGTGCTCACCTTTGATGATGTCAAATGAGATGCAGCAGTTGGGAATGCGAGCCGAAATGCGGGCTGCAGGGTGTGGTAGCCTGGCAGCTTAGAGCAGCTTGTTTACCAGTGAGCACTCGGATGTCTCTTTCCTGAAACTTGGGCCTGGCTACAGAAAATACACAAATTCTCTGTCATCTAGATAAACTTATCCAGTCAAAATATAGGGACCTCATGGATTTTATTTTACCCCAAATTTCCGAGTCACTAATGTCCCTTCTTCAGTTTGCATATCTCATCTTAAATATTTTGAGGCCCACAATAAACATTTAGGATGACGATATTGGACAATGCCTCCTATTTTTGAAAGTCCAGCTATAGATGATGTTATTCTCTATTTTGCTACATAATATAAGGTTTGCAAGTAAAATTCCCGAAAACGTTGAAAAATTAGTAAATTTAAAGTTCTCACGAGAAAAATTTTGATGACAAATTATCTTACTTAATGTAATAAAGTTGACGTATAATGAATAGGTATCCCTTTTCCTAAAGTGAAAATTGATTAGACATCTTCCTTCTCATTTTTGATTTACAAATATTCAATATCTGTATAGTAGTTTAAAATTTATTCTATATAGAAAGAGTCAGTTTCATGGCATAAATGAGCATAGGACTTCAATTGCTAAGATGAAAACGTACTTAACTGGTTACCTTTAATCTCTTCTGATACTTGAAATTATCTTCTTGCTAGTTCCTAAATACTTTATCTTTTTATAGAGATTTCTCTAAGTTGGGAAGGCTTTAATCCATTTTGCTCCTATCATGAAATAAAACATTACCTTTGGAGGTAAAACAAATTAATCACTCATCACTGCATTTCTTGAATCAAAAATTATTAAAATCTACACAATGTTATAAAAATTTACTTGAAGGTTTAAAGCCCACTCCAGAGAAACCCAACCCCTTTGCTGTTTAAATTCCCAAGCTTTGATTAAATTCAACAACACAGCATGCAGCAGCATTAAAGTCATGTGATAGAAATTCTTGATAATTGTTCACCTTCTACCCTTCCTATCTATACACGATCTCTGCCACTCTCTTTGAAAAAATAAACTCGAACACCCAACTTAGCAAAAAAGACTTAAACGGCAGCCTGAACACTGAATAAAAAAGTAGCAATGTCTGAAAAATAAAAACAGAAACCTCTAAAATAATGTTTTATTTATCACATACAAACGTGTTTTCCTAAGAATTATTTCCAGTGTGGGCCACCATATGGAAGCAGGAAGCCATTACAGGAATGGACTAAGATGGTTTGTATCAGCTGCATAACTTGTTTTGTTCTATGCCTTCGGGCTTCAAAACCCGCTTCCCATATTTTTTTTCCTTTCTTTAAAAATAATGTACATCAGTTTAATTTATCCCAGGTCCTGCCAGGAGGATCAGATTTTAAGCATTTAATGCTGTGGTTTCAAATCCAATTTCTCAGTGTTCATCGTTTCAAAAGTGGCAGAATTCAGGTTTTGAAAAGATTTAAGAGCCCATCCAGGACTGGCCCCCTTTCTGAAGTTCCACATTAACGTTAACAAAAGGCACAGCTTGATCTGAGTTTCTCTATAGTGCTTCAGGAAATACCCAAGCCTCAGACTCTCCAACAAGTACCTCCTCTTACTGGTGTCAACCTCGGGAGGGATACTGTTTAAACTCAAAAGGCATATTGAATAAATCATCCATTTACAGGTTTTCTGAACTAGGCTCCCGATTGGTTGGTGCCTTTCCCTAAAAGGAGGGTATCAATAGATCTGCTTAAGGCTTGATTCCACTGAGTGTGTTCTGAAACAGTTTTCCCTGTGACCGGTGGAATTTTCATCCACTCAGACGCTGAAGCATAGGTCTCTACACAGTCGATTCATTGTAGGTTCTCTTTATTGCTGATGGGGGGAACCTCAAAAGGTCAGGAGTCCAGATTGCTTCAAATAAACATCCAGAATCTCACATGCCTTTTTGAAATGGACCCAAGTTTATTTGAACCTCCTTCCCTGGTTTGGAAGTCAGGCTGAAAATTTCACAGAAACAGATTTTTCTTATGAGATCTCAGAATGTTGTGGTTTAAGTAAAGTAATAAACAAACTTGAAAAATGAAAGGCAAAATTGGCCCAAACTCACCTGGTTTCATTCTGTTAAATGCCTGAAACTGAGTGGCATTGTGCAAACATTAAAAAAAAAAAAGGAAGAAGAAAAAAGGTAAACAGAGTTTTTCTGTGGCTTAGCCTAGAATTCCCAGGTTTAAGACAACATTTTGCCACTTTGTCCGCTGTTTTTGTGTTTCCTGTGATGGCAATCTGTTTTGCCATACAGCTCGCCTGTATGGAAGACCTCTATTCATAGTCCATTTTCTATCGCTAGTAAAGAGTAAGACTTGAGCGATTTGAAACGAGATAATTTCTATGTGTTTGTCGGCGTGAGTGGCTTGAAACTGTGGCATTTGCATGATATCTACAAAATGAAGACGGAAGAATTCTCAGTACTTATCCTTACACACAAGGTGCAACAACTGTCTTTTTAGTCGTCATGGCGAGACCATTAAACAGATTTTGTCTCCGTTTACAAATGGCGACACGCAGCATGCTCATGAAGACGTACTAGCTTGATCAACTTTACGTTTATATTACTCCTCTTGGGGGTGGGGTGAACCGGCGGGATTGGGGCTGAGGATGCTCAGGTTCAAGAATCACACACTTCAGAACTAATTGGTGAAATCTTCTGCTAAGTTGCTAAGGTCCGTCCAAGAGGCTTTTAGTCTGTTTACTTCTCATAAAAGCCACACACACACACACACACACACACACACACACACTATCCTTTCTCTTCATAAGGGATTCCATGTCTTACACGCTATCTAGGAAGTGCATCTGCTTTGTAGATCTGCGATGTAAATAGGGAATGTCTGCGCTAAAGAATGCAAATCTGCACTCATCCAGATCTTTCCAATAATCGGAGACGAAGGTGGAAGTGGATGTTGAGGAGGATGCACAAGGGAAGCCGACAGAGGACTTTACAAACTAAACTATTTCCCAGGTCTTGAAATTAGGAGACACCATGAAGAATCACTAAGTCAACTCCTTTCCTTTCCTGCATCGAAACTGTTCCTTGCTAAACAACGCTTCCTAGTTGTGTGGACGTTCGCTTTCCAATGATTTTTTTCTTCTTCTTCTTCTTCTTCTTCTTCTTCTTCTTCTTCTTCTTCTTATATATTTCAATAACGGTGCATTTTCTCAGGTGGGTTTTCATATAATTCGGCTTTGCACATACACTCTGCTTCTGTTAGAAGGGGTTCTATGCTCCCTGATAAAGTCCAAACCACTTTTACGAAGCTCAAAATAGTCTGGACACATGATCCCCGAACTGATGGTGAGCTACCCATTTACGTTATGTATTAAGGCTAAATTTAATCAAGGCCACATTTTATTTATACATTTCATGCATTAAACTCATTTAAACTTTTAGTCAGATTTCATTAGAAGAAATACTACCGTGTACATCATGCAGTTGTAAAGCTAGTGTGGTTCAGGAATTTGAAAGGAGGTAGAGATCGGGAGTCAGATTTCAGCATTTCTTTCTCTTTCTCTCCTTAGTGCTTGCAGCAGGTCTGTTGTGGGGCACACAGTTTGTTTCCTAACACACTAACACACTCAGTGTACTCTCTACAAATGTGTAAACACAGACATTCTCTGTAATCAGGGAGGCTGGTATCTTAAGGCAAGATTATGTTGTTTTTAGGAAATGCAATTTATGTGCAGGATTGGGTTTCGTTTGCAGGCTGATAACGTCTGAGGCTTGGAGAGATGATAATAGCATTGTGTCCTAACTGCCCGCCTGGCATCTGAAAGCTCTGGCCTTCCTGAGCGGTTGTGCCTTATGATCTCAAGTTAAACTATGTTAATTCTTCCTTTCTTTGAATAGTGCCCGACGCAAGTGATACGAAAATCATTTAAACTTATAAAAAATTGTATAGCCCACATGGGTGAGTGCAAGGAATTACAGAGACAGGAGCAAACAACACAGGACACCAGGACTAACATCCATCCTCACAAGTCAGGAAATTAAAATTTATGTCTGGAACTCTGGTATCCTTGAGGTTGAGGTTGTTGGGTGGGGAACACGTTAGACACGATGCTTAGACTATAATCATTTTAGTCTGCTTGAGGCATGGCCCTAATATTATAAGACAAGCTAAATATATGACAAATATTCATTCTCGTTTCAAAGACAAGCTGAAATAAATCCACCCAGATACCACTTGGTATCATAGCCTTCTCTATAAATCCATCCATCCACTTCATTTTAAAAAAAAAACCAAACAAAATGAAACTGCTGTCTTTTCCAAGGCAATAAGAAATGTATTCACAAGTTTGGAGAGAAGTTTTCATGCCTAGGTTTTCCCCTAATACTGAATTCACCTGATTACTTTGCGTATTCTTTTCTCGTCCTCCTCCCCATATCCCATCGCTTCCTTCCTTCTCCTCCTCCTTATTCTGAACTTTTCCTTTCCTTTCCACAAGGTGACTCCATGAAAGCAGACTTGAGGTCCCACTAATTCCTCTACGCAGCGAAGGCCCCTCACCTGAAAGAGACCTAAGCCCTGCATCAGCTGATGCTCTTCACGTTAAAATAATGTTTTTAAAAAGCCCCCATAAATTGAATACGCAGAACTGAAGCTTTTCTTAGCACCAAGACTGGCATCTTCCTTTCTAAACATGGGAATAGGGTACCGAGAGGGAGGAGCCCAGACCACAGAAACCTCAACCTGTCTGGGCTGTGCTTTGGGTGCCGAGGCAACATTGACTAGGGTGACTGGAGTTTAAGATTGTTTACTCAAACATATTTTCTAAATGACATGTGTATATGTCAATTAGAAGGACAGGACTGGAGGATTCTGTCTTGACCTGGTTTTACAGAACGTGGTCCCTGGACAGCAATATAATATGAATGCCTAGGTATGTCTTATAGGTACGAGTTTGTGGACAAACTTTACATATTATAATTCTTCCAATATTTCCCAAAGCACTTGGAAAAACTAATTGTTGTTCAGAATAAATAATCTTTCATCTTGGTCCTCTGCGTGATCCACCTCGATTGAAAATGAAATTTAATAACATTCAGCGTCTCTTGTTTCAGTTATTATTGTTTAATAATAAAGTTTCGGACTGAGATTTAGTATAATTGAGTACGTGTTTGTTGTTGCTCTTGTTCATTTAACATTTCCAACTGAGAGCTAAAGTACTGAAAATCAGGAGCTGGAATGGAAACTCTGACACCGTTTTAGCTCCAGTTGCGCTGCCTTAACTGGCCAGGAGAAAAATATTAGCCCTGTCTAACTTACCTTTTCCATAAGGTGTAAAAAGCACTTTCTACAAGAGCAGACTATGAGAGCCAGCTCTCGGCTGATTGCTCCAATGTTGTTGCTATGCACGCCCATTGTCATAAGCTGGCGCAGGGTGGACTGCTGATTCTAACCATATGCTCACGGCTGAAAAGCTTGGAGGAGTTTCCTCTAGGGTGCCCACACCATGTCCTGTTGGATCCCCAGGCTCCAGAAGAAAATGAAAACTGTGAGTTCTCCCATGATGAGATTTCATCCAGATGGTCGTGAGTTTATATATTAAATAATGAGTTCTGGACTTTAGCGTTGTTTTATGAATTATGCCGTCCATATAAATTTGTCCACTGGGGGGCGCGCAAAGGCCATATACTACTGAAGCCAACTCACAGGCCGGAAACTGAAAATCTAATTTAAGATACATCACTTGAGTGGATTAATTCATAACTACTGTAATTCTAATAGGATTACTAATTTATGGTGTCAAACGCCATTCAGACCTCTGCTCTGGTTTGCTCGTGGGCAGCCTGCTAAGGGTTTGAAAACAGTTCTACATTAGAAAACATACAGAAACTTAAAGCACAGGGTCGATAAACTGGAATTAAAAACAAAGACTATCAAGAACAAAATTATTTTCCTGAATGTCTGTATAGATCATCAATTATCATGATAATGTCTCTGCAGCAAAGTACAATAGTTTTATTACTTCAGCCAGGTACTCAAAATGTAGCATGACTCACTCTGCACTACAGTTTCAGAGGAGAAAGATGGATTTCTACCAGAAGGCATCGAGACGGTGTACGCATGACTTTGTATCTAAGGAAATAAGCGCCTCAAGCCCATGTCTTTGAGATGTTTCATGCATCCTAACAAATTGCCTGTGTGTGTCTGAGTAGCACATAAAATACCATTAATAAATCTGAGATTTAATATCACTTTATTTTATTGAAGATCTCTCCAAGGCAATCTCGGTTTGGCTAGTTCTCATCAGTATTGCCTTTTGAAGTTCTGACTTCTCTTATATGTTGTAAGTCTGATTTGGGGAAATCTGCTGTTCTTAATATTGTCTAATCTACATGGGAAGTAGAAAAAGACAAGATCTCCTGAGTAAATTGGGAGCATGGGGACCTTGGGGGAGAGTTGAAAGGGAGGAAAGAGACAGGGAGAGGAGCAGAGAAAAATGTAGAGCTCAATAAAAAATCAATTAAAAATATTGTCTAATGAACCAGTTCTGATAAGAAGTGAATGAACTCAGGCTGCAGAGAAATGGGATGGTTTTCTTTTTATTGTTTAACACGTTCATACACTTATACAGTGGAATTTGTGGTTGTTTTACTTCCGCTCGTTCTACAAATGAAGACTAGACTGGAACTCGAAGACTCTTCCAGGTGGGAGACAAGGCATGGGGTAGAAGTGTGTAATCACAAATGAGTACAGGTATTCCCCCTTTTAAAAATTATCATATTTTTCATATAATATATTTTGATCATGGTTTCCCCCATCCCATCTCTCCCAGATCCTACCCATCTCCTTACCCAGCCAAATTTATTTTCTTTTTGTCTCTGTCTTTTTCAAAATAAAACAAAACAAGCAATCAAAAAAACAAGAAACAAAACCAAACAAGAAAAAACATCAGACATTCTCAATCAACTGGCCAGTAGAGCTGCCAGCCTTTTCCGGAGCTGAGCCATCTAACACGGCAACTTTTGTGCTTTAATCCTCTGCTTAAGACTCTCCAGTAGCTGAGATTACAGGTGTATGTCACCACACCTGAAAAAAAAAGTATGAGTTTAGACAATTCGTTCTGATAATACATCAGCTCACCAACAAAATGCCTTTTAATCATCCATCAGTATTGAATTCTCGATCTCTTACTATTGACTTCTGTGACAGAGGAATATATGAGATCAGGCTAGAGGCCACCACATTGGACGGTTACTTTTAAAATTATTTTAGCTACTTAAAATTATTGGGTTTCGGCGATTCAAATTCTCCTAATTTCAAAAAGAAGGTGGGGAAGATGATAAAAGCCATAGGACCAGAGTGCCTGCTGTGAGATAGCGTCTTCTATATGTAGCAAAAAAGCAGCACCCATGAAATCTCAATGACATGGTTGCCTGAACAAGACTTAAATACTGGCAACACCAATCGACATGCCAACAAGAAGGGGCAATTCTAAAGTTTCAACCCTATAAGAACTACAGGCAATTAATGGTTGTTAAGGGAAGCAGAGTTAGTTTTTTCAAATGACAGGCCTCTTGATAGGTTAATCAGTCCCAAGAGGTCAGCACTAAAGACATACCGACAATGCTAAATGATCTTAGCACACACACTCACACACCAAGAGGCCATGAATTTGAGAAGTAAGGATGTAGGTGTGACACAGGAGGAACTGGAGGGAGAAGAATGATATAAATACAATATTCAAAATATAAAATTCTCAAGAGACTAACGAAACCAATAAAAAAGACACAGCATTTGCTATTTATCAGCTTCAACATTAAACTCATTTTTTGTAAACCCAAACACCACTAGCATTAGAGGTTCTATCTTCACAATGACAAAAATAGCCAGTTGTGTCTCTGGCTGCACCCAGTCATTATACTCAATGACCGGTTGATGACGGTTTGTAGGTCCACATCTCTACTTCCCAGAGGAAGTGTACTTGAAATTCCCTTCTCTGTCTCAAGAAGGCCCCTCCCACCTTTTCATTTTTGTCATTATATATTCTAGGGAACAAGACTTTTCAGTGTGAATATATTTAACTAACTTATTTTCCTCATTATGGCTATCTCAAGACCATGAAATATGTGCCCACATTTTTCTAAAACAATATTTTTTTCCTGTTCTATCACATTGTGAAATAGTATTGGTCTGATTGGAAATCTAATGATGATTATTAAGGACATTAAGCTAGGTCAACCATTATAGTATTAAGAGAAAAAAAGTCCTTTTTTTCTCTCAAGGGAAAGTTTGGAAATGCCAAAGTTTTAAAACATATTTACTTTTAATCACATTTCAGAAATTTTGCTATTTAAGCGAAATATCTCGAAAGCAAAATTAATTGGCTCTTCCACCAGCAGGTGTATTGCTTAGTAAAAGAACTCATGCCTTCCGTGGTGAGAGTGTGCTTTTACGACTTCAGTATATCCTTCAACACTCCACACTGACTTATTTGAAAATTCTTGCTTTATGGAACAAAAAATTCCTGATTTCAATAACACTGGACCACATGTTTTCTTTTCAGTTCTTCTCAGTCCTGATGTGATTTCAGCTTTCCTTTTATAATAAAGAAAAAATGATATGACTGACAAGGAAAAAGTTAATCAGTGAATGTCATGCTCTGTGAATTTTAGGACTTGTGTGAGCTCTTGGGGTTCCTGAGGAGTTTTATTCAAAGTTCTTCAGATTTCTCCTTAGTTATCAAATAGTGACACTTCTCTGAGATTGTTCGGCTATAGTAGAATTTACTTTGGGACTCTAATCCTGTAGTTCTTAGTTAATGTTGGCATCCTCTAAGTCAGGGGTTCTCAACCTGAGGGTCAAATGACCCTTTCGCAGAGGTCACGTATCAGATGTCCTGAATATCAGATATTTACCTTACGAGTCTTAACATCAGTTTGCCAGTGGATATAGTATTTCAGAACGCATATGTTCACCTTGTCATTTGATACCATCTCCTCTGATCACTCTCAGAAGAAGGAGAAGAATGTATTCATGTTGTATTTGGGAGGCTTTGTGAGTCACTGAAGAACTACACAGAGGAACTGGATTTCTTTCATTGTACAAACCTCGAGGAATATCTGTGGTTGCTCGCTTTCTGCTGCTGTAACAAAAATAAGCAAGAAAATAGACTTAACATGAAGAAAGATGAACTCTGGCCCATGGTTTCAGAAATCTTTTGCATCAATTATTTCACTCCCATGGCAAGGAGGCCTGACATCACGGTAGGGCACAGGAGAAGCAAATTTCTCACATTATCGTAGCTAGTATTTGAAAGAAAAGAAAGGTCCTGGAATCCTGTTTGTCCATCACCAACACATCTTCCATGATGACACTGAGCCCCACCTCCTAATGAACAGTATGCCCACTGGGACTGCACCTTCCACATACAGAACTGGGAGAATATTTGCCAATCCAAACAATAGCAGTATATTTGGCCATACGTGTGACCACGTAATGATCAGCAATGGCAGCTCCTCTTGAGTTAGTAATTCCAAGCTCCCCTTTCTATGACTGATGCACTGCTTTATCACGTAATGTACCTTACCATCATCATCCAAAACCCATTCAGCTTCATTTGAGATCACCAGTCCACTTACCTTATCATTTTCTTTGCCTATGGAGCCATCACATCCTTGCCCTACTAGCACGATCTCTACACTCTGAAACATAATAATGACCACTCCCTATAATCGGTGCCAATTCAATTGCATTTAGAGTCTGAGTAGTCTAAATATGTGTTCCCACTCCCAACCAATCCCCATGTTTAATGCCCAGCGCAATTGTGGCAATGGGTGGGGCCTCTGGAGCTATTGCTTATGAGGGTTCTGTTCTCATAAATGGGAATATGGTTCTTGTTAAAGAGGTGCAAAAGAGCCCATTATCGCCTTTTTCCAGGAAAGGTACAGCTAAGGAGAAGATCCTTCCTGGGAGGAATGGTTCCTCATCTTCTGACTCTGAATGTTGTAGCACTTTATCCTTGGACCTCACACCCTACTGAACCATGGGCAATACTTTTATGTTATTATAAATGTTTTATTAGTTTGTTTTCTATTTCTGTGATAGAGACAGTGGCCAAAAATAAAAGCAGCTGGGGTGGGGAAGAACTAATTTGGCTTTATGTCTTGATCATAGTCCATCACTGAAGAAATTCAGGGCAGGAATTCAGCAAGAGCATGGAGGGACATACTGAAGCAGAAATCATGGAGGCATGCTGCTTACAGGTGTGTTGTCCCTGGTTGTTCAGCTTCTTTATTTTATTTTATGACACTTAGGCCCACCAACCCACAAGTAACATCATATGCAGTGGGCTGGGTCCTCATCACATTAACCATTAGTAAAGAAAATGTTTCACATTTGATGGAGGCATTTGTTCAACTGAGATCTCTCTTCTTCATTGAATCTAGCTTGTGGCAAGTTGACAAACAAAGCAAAACAAACAAAATCCAAATCAAACTGATAACAGCAACAACAAATAATTCAGAACAGTTATGAGGTCTAAACTTCTATTCTAATGCAGCCCGAATAGACTAAGAGAGACAGGAACATTTAATCGAGAGTAAACAGCCCTTACAAGTATTTTCAAAGAGAAAAGTGAATTGTTGGGCATATATGTATTCAAGGTCAACTGTGCACAGCTATAAGGAATTCCAAATTCTTTCAAAAACTGGGTTTGGAAGCAGTGTCTAATATAACACAGGCTGGTCTTTAGATTGCCATCCAGCGGAGGATAGCCTTGAACTTCTGCATGTGCTACATTATCAAATGTAATAAGCTTCAGATTCATAAATGGATTGGCTTTATAGATATACAATGAATATAAGCAAGATTTTGAGATGCTTATAAAGTAAAGAAAAATGAAGAAAATAAAATAACAAAATTTACAAAAAAGGAAGAAATTAAAAATCTCATCATGGAAGCTGCAGTGTGCCCCATCATGTTGCACCATATACATCTTGGTCCTTTCATCTCTACTTCCAAGTGTGCCTTGCAAAGAGTCATTGGTCTGGTTCAAAGCTCCTGGTCCCCACTAGGGCTGTTAGTAGACATCCCATTGGCTCCCCAGTTGGCAGATTCTAATGGTTGTGATGAAAATAGGATGGCAAGATCAAGGGTAAAAGAGGTGATTGGCTTTCGGGGAACTCTGGAGTAAAATCTCAGGAGCACTAATGTTGGGGGAGTAACATCTGGTTCTTCACTTGCAACACCCTTGTATCATCCTGTTTTAAATTAACTACACCGGTTCCAATGATTTCAGATGATGCTTAAGGACAAAAGGGAGAAAGTTTTATTACAAAGGCGTTCTTGTGGTGGAACGCAGTTTCTGAGAGGGGATTGTTTCAATTGTGCCAAACATCCCACAGATATTTTTAAGGGATTATGACTGTACAGAATCGTTATGATCTGTTATGGTAGTTGTGGAGTTGATTCTGAAAGGCACTCTTTTGCGAGCTTGTTTGATTTGTTCATTGTTTTTTTGTCATCTAGTACTATCTAGGATGTGATTTTATTTCTTTCTGGCCCCAGACAAACAGGGCTTACTCAGTTTGTAATCACATTTGATTCTGAGGGTGGTGCTATTGCCAGGATGTTTCCAGCTTAATATAATTATATGCACATTTCATCTACTGGAATCAAATGAGATAATGTATATAAAAATGTTTTGGAAAGCGCCAATCACTCTATAAACACAAAGGATTGAGCCGTATATTAGGAAGATTGTCGTCTGAAGCTGTTTGAAATAATCTGCTCGTATCTCACTTACATTTTCCAATCATTTAAGGGAACTTCATACGCTTCCACTGTAGCTAAAGCACAGGACTTGCTTTCATTTTGTAAAATTAAATTTTTGCAGAAGGGTTAACAGGCAATTTTCTACATAGTGTAAAGATTGTTCCTCTGATATTGGCACTTGTGGACTGTTTAGAATTTTCCTGCCAAATGTGCAGTTTCTTGAATGTTTTGAGCTGGGAGAGAATTAATGTTCTTTGCTCCTACTTGTTTTCAACTTTATACTTCAAATTGCAAGCATGGAAATAAGTTCTTTCCCCCCTACCTAAGATGCTAACTGCAAGCACTCATCCACTGGACCAGGTTGTTGGCAATTATAAGGTTGGCTCCAAATTTCTGCGTGTGTTCTTCTCAGCCAGACAATGATGTCATTGTAGATGTGTCTCTTTATGAAGACTGGGGTTTTTGCAGAGGCCCAGTCCTCCCTCACTGCTGTGGATCTCAGCTTCAGACTCTGAGTACGACTTCTTACCTAGATCTCTCTTGCCAGCCTTTTCTGGATTTCCCAGTGAGACCACACCCGATTCCTGACCTCCACTCTCTTCCTCTGACATATTGGATTGATGTAGTTTTTATTTGTTAGCTGGCTATCTAAGAAATTCTAAACTCGGTTGGAATAGAGCCCATGCCTCTTTGTAGCCACCATCCTATTACATTACTTGGAAGATAGTAGATATTCTGTGGATTAAATAATTAACAGTATAGCAGCAGTCTTGGGGGGGGATGGTTGAGCTAAACATTTTGAAATAAAATGAGAAAGACATTAGCAACTGTGTAATTGATAGTGATAAGGGAACAAAATTTACTGTGCATGTTCCACAAACAAGACATAATTTCGTAGTTTTCAATTAGTCAGCATGGTTACTTAATCTAAAATTTCATAAATATTCATACATATCTGCAACATACATGGGGACCGTTACTGCAGGAACTCAACTAAGGATTTCCACCAAACTTGGGTTCTACTATGTTTGAATCTGTGAGCCGCGTCCATGCTACTCAGGGTCACTCCAGTAGGGGAAGAGAGGCCACAGGGAACCCAACTTGCTCCCAGAGGGTGCAGATTACAAGTGCCAAGTGTTACCTCTGTGTACAGTCGTTTATCTTACACCTGTGCTATACATAGTGTGTGTATTTTGCACATACAGTGGCCTTCAGGGGTTTGCACCAAAAAGAAAGACAGGTAAATATGTGTAACAAAAACTAAAGCAAAACAAAACCTATAAAGTAACTTTAAGAAAATCATTTCAGGTGTTTGAATAAACAATTCTAAGTCAGACAAAATTTTTAAAAAGGAAAAAAAATCATTCTTGTTTAATGACAAGCCTTTATCAGGTAATATCCAAAAAATCAGGGCCATTGAATCATTTTATTAACTAAGACACAAGTACCATTTGAGAGTAATGTGGGTTAAATTATTTAATAGCTAGCCTCCTTTTTAATCCCAAACACCACTCACACAATAAACCTGAAAGATGAAATTTATAAGATGTATGAAACGAAAGCACAACATATCAGAAAACAGGAACAAAAAATAATGTTGAAGAATGCTGCTTGTTGGTTCCTGGCCGCTTAGCCCCGAAATCATCACAGAGAAACTGTATTAATTAAATCACTGCTTGGCCCATTAGCTCTAGCTTCTTATTGGCTAACTCTTACATATTAATTTAACCCATGTCCATTAATCTGTGTATTGCCACGTGTCTGTGATTTACAGGGTAAAGTTCCCAGCGTCTGTCTTTGGTGGGCTACATGGCTTCTCTCCTCTGCTGCCTCCTTTCTCCCAGCATTCAGTTTAGTTTACCCCTGCCTACTTCTCTTCCCTGCACAGGCCCAAGACAGTTTCTTTATTCATTAATGGTAATCACAGCATACAAAGGGAAATCCCACATCAAAATAATGTATTTGTACTTTTAGGGGATAAAATAAACAAATATACAAAAGACCATGAATGCGCATGTGATGTGCATTATGTGATAAGATTATTCAATTCCTCGGCCTTTGCAACAGGTTGAAGTTGGGCATGGTGAGCGACAAAGCTGGGGCTGTGGGTGGAGAAGCAGGGCAGCAATCAGATGCCACCCCAAGGGAAACAAATCGAGCATTCTTAGAAAAGGGAACGCAGATTTTTTTTATAGAGAGCTTGCACTGACTCTACGTAATCTGTTTTGACGTTTTAACTAATTTTAGAGTTTACAAACTACTCATTTTTCAATTTAGTCAAAAACTAATAGCAAGTGTGCTTAGCCAAAGTAGTAAAATGACGAAAAGTAGTCAAATTGATAAAACATATAGTTATGGCCTCAACCATACCCAAAAGTCTGACAGAGTTGAATATGGCCAAAAGTTTTGGTTTAGAAAATCCTGACCCCATTTCTGTGTAATTGTTAGAAACCTACATATCCCATATCAGCTTCTCACAGTGATGTCTCACTGAATCAGACAAACTGACTCTGCTAACCACAACCACTTCCCTCCACTTAACACATATACAGATTAGGCATAAAAGCCACAATTTAAACCTCACATAAAACAAAAGCCGAAACTAAATGGCAGTCTGCGTATGTCTTTATGTGACAAATAAATTTGTGTCACAGAAGTACATATGTTGGGAAACTGAGTTTGTCTGTCACAATCTTCTGGCTCAACTTCTGTCATCGTGTACAGGGTAAGAACAATATCAGATTATAGCAGACCATGACCGGTGGGGTCGGAAGCTTGAAAAGTGCCTATTTTCCCTGCTCTGAGCACATGCCAATTATGTAGTAGCATTGATGTCTTATTTAATTTTTTCCTTATTTCTATGTACAGAGACTTCTGTAAATCACACACCAAATTTGTTTGCTTCAAACATTACTTATTAATAGTTAGAATAATTTTTCTATTTGATAGATATTATCTACTGTTCTAGACTTATGATTTGAATTTCTTATTCAAATAAGATTTCTTATCTCATGGAATACAGAGACACATATATGAGTGATTATTATTAAATCCTCTGCAATATTGGCATACAGGCACTAAGGCATGGGTAGAGTGCTAGAACTCAACAAAAGAAGATATGTTTGAAAAAGAGGTGAAGATAGCATGGCAGATGTCTTGGCGAACAAGATTAAAACTAACAAAGGCAAGACCTGGAGGGGAAATATACTTCTTATTGTGTTTTCAGACAGTCACACAGGCTTTCTGACTTGCATGAAGGAAAAGAGAGTAATGACAGTTGAGGGTGGAGGAAGGAGAGAGTCCACGTCCCCGATTCGTACTCTGAATGAGACAGAGATTTGGAGATGTAAGTTCTTCAAGGACAAAGCAAGCAAACTGTGTCTGGAGCAGGTTTGGAAGCAGCTGAGACGACGGTTCATCCTGTTTCTGTCAGGAACTCGTGTTTGGATACACTTGAGTCTGAGACAACTGTTGCTAGTTTATGAGGAAACTACTTTTAGGATATGACACAGAACTTTTAAAAGTAGATTAATGCTCTGAGAAAAAAGCATGTGGAGTCAGACATAAAGATGTATTAGGTTTATATGAGTCTAATTCATTAATAAAATATTTCTATTTTGTCCTATATGCTATTATGACAGTAAAGTATTACTAAACAAATTATTAATCTAAGAGTATTTGAAGATAGACAAGGAGAACAATAAACTTTTTGTGAATCTAATTCATATAGAAAAATATTTACCTTTTGTCCCATAAACTGCATTTTATAGTTTCATATTCATCCCACAGATCAGTTTATAGGCCTGCTAGTAGGGAAATAGCACCATCTTGTGGATAAGAATATAAAATGTTATCAAAAATGATTTATAAATATGACACAGCACATTTTGCTGCGTTATATATTTTTATATATTTTAATAGATATAAGTTCTTTATATTTATTTAATTCTTCAGGAAAATTAGATCTTTGTTTTTAGTGATGTGTAGTAGTTATGTGCATGTATGTTGTGAAATGTAAGGTCTTATCCTTTGTAAATTGCACAGAGATTTATACCAAAGCAGTGAAAATAACAATGAATTTATCAACTTAACCTTCTTTGTGATGAAAGTTATATCATCTATCTATCTATCTATCTATCTATCTATCTATCTATCTATCATCTATTTTTGTTTGTTTGTTTTGAGAGCTCATTCTGTGAGCTGTCTTCAAACTCACAGAGATCTGCTTGCCTCTGTCTCCTGAGTGCCGCTATTAAGCACACGTGCTACCACCTAATTTGTCTTAAGGGACTAAAGAAGAGAGAAAACAAAACAGAGCATCAATGTCCTCCTCCTGCTTCCATGCTGTGCAGAGGGGCACAGGTGTACTCTCCCACACACACTCACACACATACATACATCAACCAGACAAGTCTCAAACTCTCTCGTATATGAAATAAGTAATTAAGAAATAACACAACCTCTTTTCTATGTTCAAGGTAGAAACTGGACAATAGAAAACAAGAAGATTATTAGCAGGAGGTACCACAGTTCTATTCTGGAAGCTGACTACTGATAAGCAGAGGCTCAGGCAAATAAGGGCATTCATTTGTTTTAAAGTGGTGCCACCCAGATGCAAACACAATCATCAAAAGCACTAAGTGTGTCAGACAGCTGAGTAGAGCAAATAAATGTCAAGTCAGCAAGTGAGATCACGGCAACCTCAGGACTCTGAATGAATTAGAATCCAAACCACTGGGAATTCCTGAAAAGATGAAATGACGACACATTTATAGACATGATTGAAGTATGTGCATTCCATTTCTTAGGCTCTTTTCTAGAATTTGTTAATTTACTTATTTCTCAGTACTAAAACATTATATTTGTAGAATTTTGCCATTCCAAGTAGAAAATCAAAGAAACTGTGTCAAATCCATATCTCTATCCTGAAGAAACTTATTTCCAGATTGAATTTGTGTTTTGAAACCCAAGGACCATTTTTAAAATGTGAAAGCTTAGAAATAACACATTAAATATAGGAACAGTAATAACAAACCAAACTATTTTTTTTCCATACTGGGATTGATGACGGTGCTGAAGGTGTTTGATAGCTCCTTAGCAGCTAGAGAACAGGCTGGATAAGAGGGCACATAGTGACTAAACGCTGTACATTTTTATGATGGTTAATATTGTATGTCAACTTGACAGACTCTAGTATCATCTGGGAAACCGATCCCTGGGCATATTTGTAAAAAGTTTTGGATTGGCTGGTTGATGTAGGAAGACCCACCTTAACTGTGCGTGGAACCATTCCGTGGTGTGTGATCCTGGACTAACTATAAAGAAGTAGTAAACCGAACTCCTGCATTCTCTTTGTATTTCCTGCTAGTAGATGCATCATCAGGATTAGGAAACTTGCCACCACGTCTGATAACCTGAATTTCACTCCCTGAATCCCCACGGTAGAAGAAGAAGACAGACTTCCACAAGTTGTCCTCTAACCTTCATACATGCACTTGTTGTCAAATCATTTAGAATCCCTGGAAGGCTGGATGTCGTTTGACTTCAGAATATAAGAGTTGGGCATATATTTCCCCTTAGCATTATCCACCGAATGATACAAAAGAAATGTGTAACCCAGGTAATATCTGAGCAGCATGAGTTCAAGACCTTGCTATATAAAAATATGACCCCCTTCAAGAAGAACTTGCAAACCTCAAGGTTTACAGATTGGGGACAAACAGAAAAGTTGAACCTGAAAGATCTTTGAGGCACAAAAATCACTGAAGAGCATACAAAGTAAACACAGTAAATTTAGAAAAATAGCCAGACTGTTGCCTTCTGCTATAAATTGAAGACAACTTAAAAATCAATACAATAATGTAAACAAACAGATTGCATAATAATAGTATCAAATGACTAGAATGATAAGAATGATGGAAACAAAAATCACCAGTTTTTAACAATTAGCCACAGGCCATCTGTGTACAAAATATCATTGATGAAAAAGAAAAATAAGTGGCTTGGAAATTTAGAGTTAAACTGGTCACAGCTGCTATTACAAACTCCATAGTAATTAGAAATGGTAAAAGTGCGCTAGTGCGGGGAAATGGAGGGTATGACACCGTTCCTTCTTTAAAGGCAGAGGAGTGGCTTTGCCAGTAATATGACAAACTCAAACAGATGCGATAATAGAACCCACACAGCATCACCTGAAAACAACATGGATAGCCCAGTAACATAACCGGAATACAACAGTAAAAATACATTTAGATAAATCTACAAACATTTCATAATACAACTGACTTCTGGTGTGAAATGTCAATGTTACAAAATCTGAAAAGTTCTAGGGGCAAGATGCCGGCAGGAAAAGAGAATAGTCGGAACATTTTTTTTATTTAAGGCTTGATGAAAGGGAAAACACATAGCTGAGATATTTGGTAAGATTTCTTATACATTAAAAGTATGACTATTATTGAGTTGATTTTAATTTGGGGGGCATCATGGTGTTACCATAGTTATATAGGAAAATGTTCTTGTTCTAGGAAACTATGTGTTAAGGTTTTAGGGCACAAAATTAGGGATAAAATATCATGTTTACTATTTACTGTTGGATGATTTTGACTGAAACCAATAGAAAGTTAAATCTACATATTACATCTGTATTTATATATTACCTCTATCTATGTGAATGTTTGAAGAAATGGTGATAGTTGGAAAATCTGTGTGAAAGGTATATAGGAATTTTGGAAACTACTTTTGTAAACTTGAAAAATTTAAACAAAGAAATAGTTTGACTATAGCTTCATCTTCTGTATTTGTTCAGTCTTTTAATTTGTTTTTCTTCTTGTTAATTTTAAAATTGTAATTTAATTGTGACATTTCTCCCACCCTTTCTTCCATTCAACTGCTTCAATACCCCTTCCCTGTCACCCTCAAATTCATGGCTTCTTTGTGCATGAATTATAATTGTATGAATATATGTCTTGTACATTCCTAAATATGCATATTCCTAAACTTACATATTCCTAACCTCACCTGTTGGTGCATAGCATGTTACTTATAGGAACCTTTTCAGGGATGACTGTTTACCATTGGATAATCAGCTTGTGTGCCCTTCCCAGGGGATGATTACTTCTTCCCCTCCCAGCTTTCCGCAGTTACCCTAGTTATTTGTGCTGAGTTGCGCCCCCATGGGCTTCTTTCAGGGCAGGGCAGTTTGGCATGTTCTTTGGTGTGTTTCTTGTTCAGCTCACATCGGGTGGTCCTGTCGTTAAGATATTATAGATACAGTTTCCAAACACTGAAAATATTCAACATGTGCCGTGTGATCTACCTGAGCATAAAGTTAAAATATGATGGGGGTATCATAGCATCCGAGATGAACATGAAATCTCGGTCCTTGGCACATTGCTATGCTGCTTTCACAGCACAGCACAGCCAATCTGTTTGCCAGCTCATTTGGTGACTACTCTTTACTCCCCAGATCACTTGTTTCTTCTCTTATAAAGTTCTAACTTACTGAGCAACTGGATTTTTAATTTTATTTTGACTACCATATAATTATCTATACACACAATTTACATATAATTGTAATTGTATATAATTTATACAATTAATTAATTGCTTATATATTAAATATACATCGAGAATTACAAATTACACATAAATATATATTATTTTGAGACAAGGCCTTATGTAACCCAGGTTGTCCTCACAGTTGCTGAGTAGCTAGGGTTCTCTTCAAATCCTGACCCTCTTCCCAGTGCTGGTGGAATTTGTGCTGTGTGCCAAGATTTTCATAATTTTTCAAGTTTTTAAAATACACAAAGATATTTGGACCAGCTGAATATTTAGCCTTCTGCAAAAATCTAAGTTTCTTGCTCTGTGTACATTTTCTACTTTTTGTTTTTAATGTCTTTTTTTCCCCTCATAGTATAAACCTATGTGTTCCAGACTCTTCTCAAACTTGAGATTCTCTTGCCATGGCATTTCCCAGCCAAGAATTATAAGAGAACACTACTATGCCTAGCAAGATTTTACACATTCTTTATATTCAGTTCTGAAGAATAAAATCTGTTAGTCAAAATTAAAACACCATTATAATACTTCCTAGGCTACCATTAATATATTAGATCATTTTTCAGGAATACAGTGTGATGGTAGGTTCTGTGAGTTTGCATATATTCTCCTTCTTAGTGTACTTAAATATTTCACCATTCCATTAATTTTCCTTTCTGCTATATTTTAAATTTTGGCTATCAAAATATGAATACGACTGAATCTTGGTTATAAATAGAATTCAAATTTTTTTTCAAATAATTCAATAAATTTGGAATTATTTCAGTTTGTGTGCCTGTTTCCTTTCTTCTCTGATTATTCTTAGCCCCTATCTATACACAGCAATAAAAGTCTCATTCATTGACAGAGGGAATTCTGAGACTGTTTACTTTGCTTGTCTTGTTATGATAGCCATTTCCTTTGCATTAATTCAATTAAGCAAAAGTCCTTTACAGTCTACCTGGGTCAAACAGAGTATTCATTGAGGGACACTATAAGGAGAGGAAAGGGAGATATAAACAATGAAAACATTCAACAAATGCAGTGAAGAACGGGCATAATGTTTAGGGCAATAAACCGAAATAACTTTGAGAGAGGAAATTTTATGGACTTTTTAAAGACACTCTAATTTATGGGACTATATTGGCTAAGGTCCAGTATCATATCCTCAGTATACAAAGGTCTAATCCAGTTAAACACCATGCAGCAAGGATTCATGAAAATAAGAATGTACTTGGTTTCTACTGGGAAGTAATTATGTGATAGAATGGCTATCCCTGTAGACAAATATCTGTGTTACATGCACCAGAGAGGAACTTCACAAAATATTCTTTATTATATGGTTCTACCAAGATTATTTAATGAAAGTTTTAGCAAATTCATATAATATAGTAAGTTCAATTAATATTTTCAAAATCATCTGTGTAACAGGCATGGTGTTATACAAATACATATATTATATCTGAAATGATTCTATTAATTGAGTAGATCTGGAAAGAAAGAAATATATATGTATATTATTTATTTATCTGTGTGCATGTGTGTGTGTGTGTGTGTGTATTATTAACTTGTTCATATTTTTACTTCACCACCCACCATGGTATAGATTCTCCCAAACTCTCTCCTAATCAACCTAAGTTCTCTCTAGAGGCTGTTGAAAAACACCAGTTTGAGTAGGAAAGCCTTTACCCTCATGCTGGAGCAAAACCAGAATTGAGACATACTGATTATTATGCCCTCTCGTTCAACAGAGGTCTACTATTTTCGGCTATTTCATGGGAATCCGTAATTATGTGTGTTTTAATCACATGTTTAGAGAGAAGAGGCAGAGTTCTTAGATGGCACCTTTGCTCTTTCTGTCTCCAGATGTCACCTCCTACCTTCATTCCGAGGTGACAAGTGGTACTTCTGCTGCATTGCCGTAATGGAACCTACTTTCTTCTACTTTCCTAAGAAAAATATACTCAGTTTTAGAAAAAGAAAAAATAACATTGTATATATGTAAGTGAAGATTCCATTATTATAATTTAATAGATATTTGTGAGCTACAATGAGGTGTAATTCCATTTCCAGGGGACCCAATACCAGTGGAAGTAAAATAAAAATAAATAATTTAAGAAAAATAGTTATTAATATTGATATAGTAATAGATATTGATAACTTGAATAGCATATTTATTCTCTCTATTTTACATTTATTCCTTTGTTTTAGTCACTTTAATAACACCTTTATTTGATCTTAATTGTTATAGAACAGTAAGGTTCTAGAAGTCATTGAATGGTCAGTGAAGTAGCTAAGTGGGTAGGTTCCAGCAGTGCAAGTCCTTTTAATCATCAAAAGAAACTCTTCATTATAGCCTGTGAGCTTGCATCTTCTCACCAGTGAAATAATCATATTAAGGCCCCTTTATCATCAATAAAGCATACAAAGATTAGAGACAATGCCTGACACCTGTTAAACACATAAAGAGATGAAATTCTTTGCTATAATATTAACCCAAAATACCAATTCTGTAAGTATTTCAAAACTGTGAAAAAGTAGATGGAATCATATTGTACAACCATTAGCCCCTGAGTTTGTTCTTTTATTCTTTGACAGTTACTAGAAGTGTAGCAACTAGAGAAAAGTTGCATGTGTTGAAATCACACCGCTGAGGAATTCAGAAGTAGATAAGAGATAAGAAAGCTGAAAGCTGAACTTATGATTTTTAATAAATCTTCTCACTGTGTGATTAATGACAGAAGAGAAGTGCCAGAGAGAAGAGGAAGTGAACTGGGAAGGGGGAGCATAGGAAAGTGGATGGACATTAACAAACCCATGACCTTCAGTAGTAACTTGCTTTCAAGATTTATTGGTACAAAAATGGCACAAATGAAATGGAAACTAAGATATCACTAGACAACTGAATACTCTAGGGTTAACTGAGTATGTGCTGTATTTTCCTGACTGAAATATTATTGGGCATATGACCATATGAATAAATTTAAAGGAGAGTGTTTTATTTTTAATCTGGATAATTAGAATATACATCACAATAGAATTTTTTGTACTCTATAATTTTCTTAAGAAAGAATATAGCATTAAACCTACTCCTAAAAACTACCATTACACCCATACATTATGGTATCTCTCAGTGTTCATCTTAGAAGCTTCTTGCAGTAGTTGGCAATTAACACTGGGATTTGGAAATGGTCAAAGTGCACAAGGTAACAGACGGTTGAGTGTACTATTCCAAATGGAACATTTATATCACAAGCCCGTCTTCCAGGACTCAGGGCTCATGACAGAAGATGGGGGTAGAAACACTGCAAAAGCCTGAGCAGTGGATGGCTTCACTAAGACATCAATAAGCCTACAATAAGACATTACACTACAATAAGCATACAATAAGGCAGTTCCATGTTTAAACTGACAGCAGCTGTGACTGCATACCAAAGACTAGCACAAGATCAAGCCTGAACAAAAGTCCCAGCATGGAATGAGGAGCAGATAAGGAATTTCTAACGCTAGATGAGTTATCAGCAACTGATGACTTTTGGGAGGAGAATCATTTTTCTTCCCAGAGACTGCTTGTGCTCTGTCACATGGTCCTATAACCAAGCATATACTGTCAGCACTAAATAGCACTGTATATGATATACCAGATCTAATTATATGCATTCACTGTGTTAAGATAGCATCTTTTTTCCCCCACTAGTAAAGAAGCACTTTGTTGAATAGTATCATGGAGGCTTATATACTTAACACAGTCAGGTGGGCCAGCAGGTGAAAACCTCACCTCCTGATCATCAATTAAGGACAAGGCAACACGTGCTCAGGAAGCAGAGCTGGACACAGCTTTTAGTAGCACAAATCAGAAGGCCAACATTTTGTGTTTATGGTTCCTGTTAACATTCAAAAAATTTCTACATCTCTTCTTAATATGTCACTGGGAAATAGGACTTGGTACATGAACTGCATTACAATAGAGAAACATGGCTTGCTCTCCATTGAATCTTCTCTCAGAAGAGATTACTACTTAGTCTCTCTCTTTAGTAGAACATTCCTTGGGAGTATTTAGTCATCAAAGTGCTTGAAGCAATCACCTTTTACGTACCCTATATTATAAAAATACCAATTGTAGAAATAATCACTTTTCATTGTTCTCTGTCAAAAGAAATGGAATTGGACTTTTACCATCGTTAAAAACCATCTTTGCTATGAGACTAAAGAGAAAGTTATCAGAGCCAACTTTTGATTCATCTCTTGTCTCCTGATTCAAGTAAGTAGACATACAATTTGCTAACAGGTTATTTATTTTTTATTTTGAAAACTTCCTTTCCAATATATATAATGAACCAAGTTTTAAAAGTAATATAGAATTACCTAAACATTTCTAAATCAATCGTAGTATGGCTCCAATCATCTTTGTAGTTAATACATTGGAACAGGAGAAACTTTCAACTAAATATCATTTTTCATTGTCAATATAAAACTATCAACAAAAATAACCAATAAAAATCTACTTGTAAGTCGGGTGTTGGTGGTGTATGTCTTTATCCCAGCATTAGAGAGGCAGAGTCAGGCATGTCTCTGTGATTTTGAGGCCAGCGTGGTCTACAAGAGCTAGTTCCAGGACAGGCTCCAAAGCTACAGAGAAATCTACATGTATTTAGTATTTGTCATAATAACA
The DNA here is from genome assembly GCA_025134845.1 of Neodon shergylaensis. Taxonomy (NCBI): domain Eukaryota; kingdom Metazoa; phylum Chordata; class Mammalia; order Rodentia; family Cricetidae; genus Neodon; species Neodon shergylaensis. The sequence continues at coordinate 14,660,492 of JABTXL010005037.1, read as the reverse complement.
ATATGTGCTGAGCATATATCTCTGCTTAACAGCTGCTTCATAGTATTCACACTTTAGAGAAGATAAATCCATAAATTTATACATAGAATTTATGTTCATACATCCAATAAGTGGTAGATTGTAACTGAGATTCCATTCATTGCAACTATATAGTTTTTATTAACAAAGTATGAATCGCAACAATTCTAAGTGATAATGTCAGACTATAGTAATAATTAGATCACAGTGGCTACTCAAAAACAGATACAGAAAAATTAGGTAGACTTATCACAAAAAAGGGGCTGAGAGGATTGAAATAATTAATTTATGAAAAGTCACTGAAGGTGTTTAAAACTGTAATAATGTGATTCTACCACCAGCAACTGGTGGAAACAGATACAGAGACCCACAACCACACATTAGTCTGAGTTCAGGGAATCCTGCTGAAGAGAGGGAGGAAGAATTGTGGGAGTCAGGGGGGTCAAGGACATGACAAGAAAAGTCACAAAATCAATTAACCTGGGCTCATAGGAGCTCACGGAGATAGAACCAACAACCAGGGAGCCTGCATGGGACTGACCTCAGCCCTCTACATATATGTGACAGTTATGTAATTTGGTCTGTTTGTGGGATTCCTAAAGGTGGAAGTAGAAGCTGTCCGATGTTTGACTGGCTTTTGTACCCTATTCCTCATACTGGGTCACCTTGCCCAGCCTTAATACAAGGGGAGGTGCTTAGTCTTACTGCAACTTGATATGCTTCATTTGTTGATATCCATGGGAGGCCTACCTCTTTCTGAACAGAAACAGAGGCGTGGAATGGTGAAGCAGAGGGGAGTTAGTTGGAGACAATGAGAGGAGAGGAGGGAGAAAAAATAGGGTCAGAATGTAAAATAAATGAGTAAATTTAATTAAAAGAGAGGGACTGAAGAGATGGCTCAGAGGTTAAGAGCACTGATTGCTCTTCCAGAGGTTCTGAGTTCACCCATATGGTGGTTCATAACCATTCATAATGAGATCTGGTGCCCTTTCCTGGCATGTAGGCATACTTTTGTATGTATACACTGAATATAAAAGAAAAACAGAAAGAGAAGAAAGAAAGAAAGAAAGAAAGAAAGAAAGAAAGAAAGGAAGGAAGGAAGGAAGGAAGGAAGGAAGGAAGGAAGGAAGGAAG
>JABTXL010005037.1:14643159-14659330 GCA_025134845.1 Neodon shergylaensis | reverse complement strand
AAGGAAGGAAGGAAGGAAGGAAGGAAGGAAGGAAGGAAGGAAGGAAGGAAGGAAGGAAGGAAACACAAATAAATATTCGGGCCTAGAGAGATGGCTCCATGGTTAAGAGCACTGACAGCTCTTCCAGAGGACGCATATTTAATTCCCAGCACCCACATGGCAGCTCACAACTGCTTGTAACTTCAGTTCCAAGGGATCCAACACTCTCAGGCAAAACTCCAATGCACATGAAATAAAAACAAATAAATTATAAAAAAGAATGTCAGGCTTTCTTAAGAATATTGTTTTTCACATTTGAAAGCAGACATATATTATTAGATGTGGAAATTTATAAACAAAACAATTTTGATGATTTCTTTTGGTTCTCAGCTTAATTGGATCCGGAATGGATTCAGACAATCCTCAAGGTGGATGTGTAATGTATTTTCCTGGAAAGATTAAGTGATAAGGTGACATTCTACTCGAGTGGGAGCCACCTTCAGATGGCAAGCCACTTATAATGAGATCTGTCTGCCTTTTTGTTTTTTAAATGAAGAATTTGTCTAACTCCTTGTTGCTGCTTCTGTTGTTGTCATCATTTACAGACACTGGAACTTGGAACTCTCCAAGAATTCCAAATGTCTTCATCATCAGTTTGAAAGTGATGAGCTATTGAGCCTGGTGGACTGAGAGGCTACAAGATTCTCAACAGGGTGTTAGGAGCTGTCATCAAGGCTTGGTGTCCACTTCTATGTACTTCACTTAAGAGAGTTGTATGCTTTCTTTGCTCCCGTGTTTCCAAGAAGTTATTGGCTATGGTCTACCAGATATGGTTTTAATATGCTCATGTGTCCTTACAGTCCAAATATATATGCACCGTTTCCACTAAGTCATTGCCAATGTGTGGTACATGGCATTGCTGACTAGATGGTACCACTTAGTGTCCACCCTGGTACATAGTAATCCTCCATTTTCCAAAGGCTGTTTGTAAAACAGAGTCTCTTAGAATAAGACACAGTCTACAAAGCATTGCTCTACACAATACAGAGTAACTTGGAGCATGACATAGTCAGATCTCTATATTTTGTTGGATTCAAAATTTCCAGTGACTTCAACCAACTTGAAATTGTCAATTCCCAGTTTTATAGTGTTCCTCTCTCTCATAGTAAGACCCCCAGAGAACAGAAAAAGAACTTCTTTGAGGTGGCAGTTTGCCCAGGAAGTCTCATAGGAGGCTTCTACGTTTGAGTTAGATAATATTTTACCTCTAATTCTTAAGGGACACTAAACAAACCAAATTAGGGTCAAGGTTTCCTTTTATCACATTAACTGCTTATAAAAATTTATTTTTTAAATTTACAGGGATCTTGTTGAAATAATATCTGCAGCGATGAAGAAGGATTTATTTAAAGTTCAATAATTCCTTCATTTTCACCTCTGTTTATGTATTTTATTAAGGCCAAGTAAAATAAAAATTGCTACTTTTAATTTAAACATGTAATCTTTAAGTGTGATTTTGTTTCTGTAAAAGAAATTCTAGCTCCATATGGTACTGCTATCGTTATATAGAAAGAAGAATATATTTAAATAAATAATTTATATTCTGAAATGCCTTGGTTCAAAATCAGATTGACATTAACTAGCTGAATGGCCTTGAGCAGCTTACTTAACTGACTTAACACCATTATTTTCTTATAGGAAGGTAGATGTAACACCTACCTTATTCATTTCTTAGAAAGACCGAGCGAGTCAGCACTTATTAATTTATGGTTTTATGTCAGTAATTACATAGTGCAAGTGATGATAGTCTCTGTTGAGCCCAGTGTTCCCTCTCATTCTTTGTGGTGATGGTTTCATACAACACAGATTACATCCATCTTTCTGTGTTTGGAATATGTGCAACATATTGCTGGTCATATCTCAATAAAGCTGAAAGGAGTTGATTAGGAAGTGAATAAAATATATCTGCAGGGTGCTGTTTATCTAAACATAGAATGACTCTGGATAATGGCAGACTGATTTATGACTACAATATGTTGCAGGAAGTGTAATTAAACTCTTTTCTTGACTGCAGCTTTATGTTTAAGAATGATGACTATGGAAGACAAACACAAACCATTTATCATAGTTTCTCAGAGGGAAGTCTTTTGAATATACAATGCATTCAATATTAATATCTAATACTGTCATTTGTAGCTCTTCATTAGACAGGCTTTAGATATAATATTTCCCATTCAACGCTCTGAGTTCTATTATCCCATCATTTTACATTGATGGGTCTATACCTGAGCTATGTGAATAACTCTGCAATTTCTCACTGTGATTATGAAAACTCCTCCTTTAACTTCCCCAAACTTATGTTTCTTTTGTTCAGACACAATTCATACAGTAAATATCTCTTAAGTGTTCTATGGCTTCCTGTCTATAGAACACAACCACTCCTGTACAAACCCTGCTCGAGCAATTTTTCACATAGTGGTAGTATTAGACGTCCTCTTAGCTTGTCTTAGTCAGAATTTTCTCATCTCTTGAATATTCCTATTTGTTTTTATGCACTGTACCTGAGCATGGCATTTTTCAGTGAACTGTTTCTGAATTGCATAAATTTGATTAGGAACATTCTCTCCCTTTCCCTGAAACACTCAAGGCACTCCTTTCATGTTTAAACCTATCAGCAGATTATCAGTTACAATGTAAAAGCTGTCTTACCTATAATGATACAGGTAGACTATTATATCACATATGCCAACATTTTCATTGTTCTTGTGCTAAGCACTCTATAATATCATTTGTTGGTTATGTATTGAAAATGTTTAGAAAACTCAAGTGACCATTTTTACTGTTTTGCAATGAAAACCAGGGTTGCTTTCTGTGTGCAGACACAGGTGACAGACACAACTGAATATATATTTTTTCTTGACATTTTTGCCCTATAGTGTTCTAGACTCAAGGCAATCACCCTGCCTCAGTCTCCTAAGTAACAGGATCATAAGTGAAGTGTGCATATTACGCCCAATGAGGGTTTCTTTTTTTTATTCATGAAATGAACTAATGAAAAATAACCATCTTTCCTTTGCTATTTTTCCCTTGACTAGCCATAACCTAAAACTGGTATATCTATATCCATTTCATAGAATTATATTCTCATTCAAAACAACTATTTAACTAACCAATCTTTATAACAGTAGACCTGCTACATAAAGGTACCATTTTATTCTTTAAATATTTTGATTCTTTTTATTTGTATAACTCGATCCTTTCTAATATCCTCTAACTATATCGGTCCTGTTTGTTCACAAACACATTCATTGATTCCATCCTGACTTGCTAACCATCTCCTCTGATATAACTTCTGCTTCTGTTGGGATTCTCTGTCAATTCAGATGACATCTCAGTGTTATCTGGACATGCCACTTCATTCAACACACCAGTTTTCAACTAATGTTCACACTTTCGTGTTTGAATGTTTCTTCATTTCTAGAACCTACCCTTTTGATTCCTGTTCACTCCAAATACCCTCTGAGAATATAACCACTCTCTTCCTGTTTTGCTTATGTTTAAAAGTAAATCCATGAATTTAGAAGTTGAAGGCATTTTAGAGATTTTGCATGCCCTTCCCTTTGTGAGGCATGTGAAAATGAAGAGAGTTCATTAGTGCAACTTGACCTCTTCAGATCTGAGACTGAATTTACTGTGTTCAGATTTCATTATCACGTGATAGCACTTCTCCTTTAGTACAATGTAGTTTTGTTTTGATATTAAACACATATTGTATTGTTGCATCATTTTGTGTTTCACTTCATAAATCTTGTTTCATAATTTTGTAGCATCACATTTATGTAGGCAATGCATCAGATGTCTCTATTTTTTTCTCTTTTTTCTCCTTCCTTACTCTGCAAAATCATAAAGTACAGTTATGACTTGTGTAAAAATAACAATGTTTACATCCACAACAGATTATATATAATAGTAACCCCATACGATGCAAACATAGGCTGAGTGAGCAGTAAGCTATTCCATCTAGATGGATAAGTGCGCTCTGTAAAGTCTGCTCAAAGATAAAATCACCTAATTGCTCACTTCTCAGAGCACCATTAAGTGACTCATGACGCTGTGTGTGATGTGTATGTATGTAGACAACTGCTACTCAACTTAAAATTACAGATTTAGATGAATTCTATTTTTAGAATTTTCTATAATTTGTGTCAGCTCTGTTTAGGTTCTCTTAATGAATTTTGTGATTCTATAACTACTTAGCTTGGAGAAATATTAATTACGAAGTGTATAGGATATTGTATAATTTCCTCTCAGCTGTGCTATCCTCAATTATTATTAGTTAAGCCTATTACTATCTTTTATTTTGCTTTCCATTTCAGTAGCAAATGTTGCCATCTCTCTGAGACACACACTTTCACTTGGCCTCCTCATGATAATCAAACGGAAATACAAGGCTGAAGCTTGTATAATAAGACTTTTATGTCCATGCTTCAGGACCTACCTGCCATTGCCTAGTGCACCATATATTATCCTTATTTGTTTTGGTTTCTTATTTTATGGGACTATGAACAGATGTCAACACCGTGATCACTTGAGCCACCACACTTCTATAGATTCCTATGTGTAAATCCTCTTTCCAGTAGTCTTGGCTCAAATATGCATGAGTATATTCATAGGGGAGAGAACGTGTGTGTTTGTGTGTTGAAGAGGGAGGGGCAAGGCAGCAGCTGCTCTACCATAGCTGCATGGGAACTACATGACTGAGTCAAGAGAGATGCCCTGCGTGAAATGAGAACAAGTTTGAACACTGGGAAGTCTCCCAGTGAATTGCCCTTTCACAAGAGATCAGTCCCTCTGGGACATCAAGTTAGTAATCAAAGCTATACTTTACTATTAAAACGACTCAGGCCTAGAATAAGTTGTCTTAGTCAGTAATTAAATCATAAAACCACTGAATAAACTAACTGACATCTCTGTGAAATGGGGATTTAATTATAAACTTTAATCTTGGCAATGCTTCTTGAAACCCAAAACTGTGACCATGAATGTGTATACTTAATGAAGACTAAACTTTCCACTTCTTAGCAACACTTCCCTCACTTAGGGTTTTTCTTACTCAAGCTGTTGGCACGTTTGAGCCACTCTTCCTTCTATGAGACCTTAGGACACAAGAACTTCTTCAAATATGAACACTAAATTCAGAGACCTTTCAAATGATTGATAGTTTGAAAACCTATCGTGAAGCAGAATTTTAATTGAAAAAATGTTATACAGAAGCAAAATGAAAATTTCCATGTAATGAAAATTTTACTAAATCTTATATCTTAAATTAACCCATTTCTATTATTCTGTGTATTGCATGTGGCTGTGGCTTACTGGCAATATTCCAGTGTGTCTGTCTCCTGTGGGTGGCCACATGGCTTCTCTCTGATTCTACCTACTTTCTCTATGTATCTGTCTATATTCTGTTAAGCCATTTGCCAAACAGCTTCTTTATTAACCAATGGCACTAAAACATATTCACAGCATACATCAACTCCCACATCACCACCCCTTTTCTGTCTAAATAAAAAGGAATGTTTTAACTTTAACATAGCAGGATTAAAAACAACAAAACAGGTATCAAGCAAGAATTACAGTTACAACATATATCTACTTTATCTTTTATCATAACTAAGGAAAACTATAATTATAACTATCTATTCTCCAATTTCATCAAAGACTCCAGAAGGATATAATATTACCTAAGTAAACAGGAAGTGAATTGCAAGCAACTTTCAAAACTCTGGAATTGACAGAGACATCTTGTTGCCTAGACAGTCACCTAAAGTTCTTCTGTAACATTTTGGGCACCCATCTTCAGCCTACTGGCCCATAGTATCTGGCAGACTTTTTCATGAGGCAGAAAATTTCGAGGATTTATATTGGCAGTATGTCAGTCACTTTCTTCTGTGTCATGCAAATGTCTAGCAGATTTTTTCATGAAGCAGGTTATACATGGATATAGTTGACCATTGGTGTGCCAATTTTTTTGGAGGGGGTAGGCTGCACTGATCTATTCCTGAGAGAATATTGAGCACTGAAGACACCCACTTGGAGCTTGTTTTCTTATTGGCAAAACTGGCCTTTGGGCAAAAAACTGCCCATGCCTCGACCACTGACAAAATGCATGGTTTCTGGACAAGATAATCAGGATACAAGAAAAAAAACTGTCAAATCTTGCCAAGAAACTATAAGACGGTTTTGAAAAATTCCCTACCTTTGAAAATGATCTGTCAGTTATTCTAGGCCTTAACCAAAGTTGGTTGCTCCAATGTTGCGAATGAGACTTTGGGTGATTGCCCAGGTAACCAGTTATCTCTGTCATTTATTGCACATTTTGGAAGTTGCTTGATTGCACTTCCTGTTTACTCAAGTAATATTATTTCCCTTCTCAGGTCTTTGATGGAGTTGAACAATTAATAGTCATAGTTACCTTCCTCTCATGACTTGGCCAAGTTATTTCTAAAAAAGACTTAGACTTCTTAGTATATGAAAATGATCGAAACATTTAGCATATATTTCTTGCTTGATATTGTTTATTCTGGTTAAAATTTTAATTTTTATACTTGGTATTTGTTCTTCTTGTATATAGTTTTGTGTTAGGCTTAGAACTCTCTTATTTAGACAAAAGGGGGAGGTGCTATGGGAGCTCCTTCAACCAATAGCCTTTATGATACCAGCCCTCTTGGGCATGGTCTCTTATACTATAGATGCTGAGGAAGAGTGTGTACATGCTCATTTTCTCTTCTGGCTGCCAGATTCAGCTCCTGTTCCCTGTTCATGCAGAGGACTATAATCTATGAGTCTACTCCTAAGTAAATAACCCTTGATTATACTCAATTCTGGGTTAGTGTGGCATTTCTTTTTAGCATTCATCTTCAGATTGCCAAGGACTAATGTTGGTGATAGCACCATGTCCTCTTCCCTTCATTGGCTGAAAATCTGTCAAGAGGCTACAGGTAAGTAAATAAAATGACTGACTATGTACCTACTAAGAAAACACATGTGTAGTGGCCACTGGCTGTATCATGCCTTTGATAATGCCCACATTCTTCAACAATGTAGAAAAGGGATCTCTTATCCTTCCATAGCGCATATCAAGAAATCATTCAATGTCAGAGAACAGAGAAATTGGGCAATTTCCTGCTTATCAGTTTTTGATTTGTCATTGAAATTGAAGTCATTCATATCAAACACATAAACATATAAGTGCATATAATATAGGACAGATTTAATACATGTCCTCATTGTGTATATTTAGAGTCACACCTGCTCCCTAAGCTTGACTTTTATTACATATTTATTGATCATTTGAGTAACAAATTAAAACACCAATGCTTAGAACTGAGTCTCTTGAGTCTCAAAATACATTAATGATTTGTTTTTAATTTTGGAAATACTGTGTTGAAAATCTGCACTGTGTATCCCAGGGATGTATCTTCATAGGAAGCTGTAAGTTTTAGTTACACAAACAGAGACTTAAAATCTCCCCCCACCACTCTCCCTCAAGTAGAAGTCTTAGGTGTCTGTGTATCTCGTGCTCCACATATCTGTATCTTAGTGTCTGCCTCCTTCTTAACCTGGGGCTGCAATTGTCTCTCTCATCTCTGTCAGACTTTTCTTTCTCTTGCTCATTTATTTTTAGCAGTAATTTTAAAATTCTCTACATCGCTAATGTAAAGAAATCTGTGCACACAGAGGTAACCCCCTGTAGCCTATATCAGTCACTCCACATACAGGGCGATTTCCCTCAAGGCTGGGGAGTTTTGGTAAAAGGAGAAAGAAGAAACTATGGCCATCATTCCCTCCTACATCCGACTCTAGGTTTAAACTGCCTCCTGTAATATCCAGGTATTAGCCAGCACATATCATTTTCTGAACAGAACCCTCTCTCAAATCTAATGTGCATGGGCTTTTTTAAGAAAAGCCTGAGGGGAATAATGTGCTGGTGCTGTATTACAAATTTCCGCTAGATGACACCCGTGAGTCAGTAACGCAAGACCAGACAGAGACAAAATATTTTGCGTTTCCTCACAAATTCATAACCTAGATTTAAAATTGAATGTTTGTGTGTGTGTGTGTGTGTGTGTGTGTGTGTGTGTATTTAAATCCTGAGGGAGGAGGAAGAGTAAGAGAAAAACTGGTAAAAAAGGAATATATGGAATATGAGGAAAACATAAATTTGGAATAACTAAGAAAAGGAAGAAAACCAGAAAGAAGAAGACTGGGGAGGAAACAGTGAATAATAAAACAATCATGGACACATTTAGGAAGATTTTGTATGAAATCCCTTACTTTGTATGATAATCTATACATATAACTACCTAATTTTATTTTTTTAAAGACCCAAGGTCTTTTTTATTTAGTAAGATACACTAAATAAGATTCATGAGAATTTCACTAAAATGAAAATAATTTTAGGTGATTTGCACAAACTCCCACACCGAGTATCAGAAAGTAAAACGACTGAGGGATTTTTTTCATGTGCAATGATGCTCAAGAAGTATTTAACACAGCAGTCTACTAATTCCTCATGGATCACAGTACAAAATAATTCCTGGTTGTTATTATAAGAGATGGATGTGACTGTCAAGCACCCATCAGAAGAGTTTTCTGTTATTAAGTGTCAGAACGTCACGCTGTGAACACTTAGCATAAATGAACCCTGAGGTACCTGAGCTGAACACTGGTCTGGTGCTTGTAGCTAAAGATTCACTCACTCCAGTGGTGTGCCTAGCTATTTTGGGCTCTAAAGGGAAATTGAAGGACAATTACAGTTTTTGTATCAGCATTCACGCTAAGTTCCTTACATACTCACTCTCCAAGCGGCCCCCAAAATTGAGATGTGATGTGGATCTCGGGAGAGTTAATAACTTTAGGCTCCCAACTTTTAAATGGCAAATGTAATTTTACCTTTCACTTGAATTTGAAAGATATATATATATATATATATATATATATATATATATATATATATGGATAGATAGATAGATAGATAGATAGATAGATATAGATATATAGATAGATATAGATATATATTTCCAGTATATCTATACTGGAAATCGTAGCTTCAGACTCAGTGAATTTTGTAGGTAGTTTTTTCCCTCCCAAACTTTCAATAATAGCTAGTGATTTCAAAAATATGTAAGCGGGGCAAGAGGGACAGCTCAGCTGTTGAAGGCTAGGCTTACAACCAAAATATCAAAAATAGGTGACCAATATCATTGTAATTGACATCAGAGTGTTGCTTAAGTTCAGATGAAAATGGTCAGTCTGGTATATACACACGACTAAGAAAGTGGCTATTCACAAATGCTTCCTTCCTATGAGCCTGTGCCTCTACAATACAACCGTTTAATATAGGACTCTAAAGTATATTATCTATCAAGTTTGCTGTATGCAGTTATTCATACTGAAATTTGAATATTGGTGTCTTAACTATGTAGATGAAGGTGTCAGCCAGGGAAATTCCCCAAATAAATGTGGTGTGCTTTCTAGTCTAATCTTGGCCAATATTCTGTCTGGTTTTTTTTTTTTTTTTTTTTTTTATATTTCTTTTTTTTTTTATTAATTTTTTATTGAGAAAAAAAAAAAAACGTTTCCCCCGCCTCCCCGCCTCCCATTTCCCTCCCTCTCCTTCCACCCTTCTCCCCCTCCCCCCACTCCTCTCCCCCTCCCTCTCCAGTCCAAGGAGCAGTCAGGGATCCCTGCCCTGTGGAAAGTCCAAGGTGCTCCCCCCTTCGTCCATGTCTAGGAAGGTGAACATCCAAACTGGCTAGGCTCCCACAAAGCCCGAACTTGAAGTAGGATCAAAACCCAGGGCCATTGTCCTTGGCTTCTCATCAGCCCCCATTGTTCGCCATGATCAGAGAGTCCGGTTTTATCCCATGCTTCTTCGGTCTCATTCCATCTGGCCTTGGTGAGCTCCCAATAGATCAGCCACACTGTCTCAGTGGTTGGGTGCACCCCTCGTGGTCCTGACTTCCTCGCTCATGCTCTCCCTCCTTCCACTCCTCGATGGGAACTTGGGAGCTCAGTCCGGTGCTCCAGTGTGGGTCTCTGTGACTATCTCCATCCATCCCCAGATGAAGGTTCTATGGTGATATGCAAGATATTCGTCAGCATTGCTATAGGATAGGGTCATTTCGGGTTCCCTATCCTCAGCTGCCCAAGGAACTAACTGGGGACCTCGCCTTGGGTTCCTGGGACCCACTCTAGGTTCAAGACTCTTGCCAACCCTAAGGTGGCTCCCTTAACTAAGAATTGTGCTTCCGTACTCCCCTATCCAACCTTCCTTTATCCCAATCAACCTGTTTCCCCTAGTTTCCCTCATCCTCCCCTTCTCCCTTTTCTCTCCCCATCCCCCGCTAATCCCATCCCACCCCACCCCCAAGATCCCAAATCTTCTACCCGGCAATTTTGTCTACTTCCCATAGCCAAGAGGATATTTATATGTTTTTCCTTGAGTTCGCCTTCTTGTTTAGCTTCTTTAGGTTCACCAAATATATACTCCGTGACCATTATTTATGGCTAGAAACCAATTATGAGTGAGTACATCCCATGTTCATCTTTTTGGGCCTGGGTTACCTCACTCAGGATAGTGTTTTCTATTTCCATCCATTTGCATGCAAAATTCGAGAAGTCATTGTTTTTTACCGCAGCGTAGTACTCTAATGTGTATATATTCCACACTTTCTTCATCCATTCTTCCATTGAAGGGCATCTAGGTTGTTTCCAGGTTCTGGCTATTACAAATAATACTGCTATGAACATAGTTGAACAAATGCTTTTGTCATGTGATAGGGCATCTCTTGGGTATATTCCCAAGAGTGGTATTGCTGGGTCCAGGGGTAGGTTGATCCCGAATTTCCTGAGGAACCGAAACACTGATTTCCAAAGTGGTTGCACAAGATTACATTCCCACCAGCAATGGATGAGGGTACCCCTTCCTCCACAGCCTCTCCAGCAAAGGCTATCATTGGTGTTTTTGATTTTAGCCATTCTGACAGGTGTAAGATGATATCTCAAAGTTGTTTTGATTTGCATCTCCCTAATCGCTAAGGAGGTTGAGCATGACCTTAAGTGTCTTTTGGCCATTTGAACTTCTTCTGTTGAGAATTCTCTGTTCAGTTCAGTGCCCCATTTTTTAATTGGGTTAATTAGCATTTTGAAGTCTAGTTTCTTGAGTTCTCTATAAATTTTGGAGATCAGACCTTTGTCTGTTGCAGTGTTGGTGAAGATCTTCTCCCAGTCAGTAGGTTGCCTTTTTGTCTTAGTGACAGTGTCCTTTGCTTTACAGAAGCTTCTCAGTTTTAGTAGGTCCCATTTATTCAATGCTGCCCTTAATGTCTGTGCTGCTGGGGTTATACATAGAAAGCGATCTCCTGTGCCCATTTGTTGTAGGGTGCTTCCCACTTTCTCTTCTATCAGGTTCAGTGTGTTCTGACTAATATTGAGGTCTTTGATCCATTTGGACTTGAGTTTTGTGCAAGGTGATAGATATGGGTCTATTTTCATTCTTCTACAGGTTGATATCCAGTTGTGCCAGCACCATTTGTTGAAGATGCTTTCTTTCCTCCATTGTATACTTTTAGCTCCTTTATCGAAAATGAGGTGATCATAGGTTTGTGGGTTAAAATTTGGGTCTTCTATGCGATTCCATTGATCAACTTCTCTGTTTTTATGCCAGTACCACACTGTTTTCATTACTGTAGCTCTGTAATAGAGTTTGAAGTCAGGGATGGTAATGCCTCCAGAAGATCCTTTATTGTATAGGATTGTTTTGGCTATCCTGGGTTTTTTGTTTTTCCATATAAAGTTGATTATTGTCCTTTCAAGATCTGTGAAGAATTTTGCTGGGATCTTGATGGGGATTGCATTGAATCTATAAATTGCCTTTGGTAGAATTGCCATTTTTACTATGTTGATCCTCCCAATCCAAGAGCAAGGGACGTCCTTCCATTTTCTAGTATCCTCTTCAATTTCTTTCTTCAATGCCTTAAAGTTCTTGTCATATAGATCTTTCACTTCCTTGGTTAGAGTTACCCCAAGATATTTTATGCTGTTTGTGGCTATCGTGAAAGGTGAAGCTTCTCTGATTTCCCTCTCTGCTTCCATATCCTTTGTGTATAAGAGGGCGACTGATTTTTTGGAGTTGATCTTGTATCCTGCCACATTACTAAAGGTGTTTATCAGTTGTAGGAGTTCTTTGGTGGAGTTTTGGGGGTCGCTTATGTACACTATCATATCATCTGCAAATAACGAAAGTTTAACTTCTTCTTTTCCAATTCGAATCCCCTTGATCCCCTGATGTTGTCTTATTGCTATTGCTAGAACTTCAAGCACTATATTGAAGAGATATGGCGAGAGTGGACAGCCTTGTCGTGTTCCTGAGTTAAGTGGGATGGCTTTGAGTTTCTCTCCGTTTAATTTGATGTTAGCTGTCGGCTTGCTGTATATAGCTTTTATTATATTTAGGTATGACCCTTGTATCCCTAATCTCTCCAAGACTTTTATCATAAAGGGATGTTGAATTTTGTCAAATGCTTTTTCAGCATCTAATGAAATGATCATATGGTTTTTTTCTTTCAGTTTATTTATATGATGAATTGCATTGATAGATTTTCGTATGTTGAACCAGCCCTGCATCTCTGGGATAAAGCCTACTTGATCATAATGGATAATTTTTCTAATGTGTTCTTGGATTCGGTTTGCCAGTATTTTGTTGAGGATTTTTGCGTCAATGTTCATGAGTGAGATTGGCCTGTAATTCTCTTTCCTGGTAGAGTCTTTGTGTGGTTTTGGTATCAGAGTAACTGTAGCTTCATAAAAGGAATTTGGTAATGACTCTTCTGTTTCTATATTGTGAAATACATTAAGGAGTATAGGTATTAGGTCTTCCTGGAAGTTCTGGTAGAATTCCGCATTGAAGCCATCTGGTCCTGGGCTCTTTTTGGTAGGGAGGTTTTTGATAACAGCTTCTAATTCTTCGCGACTAACAGGTCTATTTAGATTGTTCACCTGGTCTTGGTTTAACTTTGGTAAATGGTATTTATCTAAAAAAGTGTCCATTTCTTTTACATTTTCCAGTTTTGTGGCATACAGGCTTTTGTAGTAGGATCTAATGATTCTCTGAATTTCCTCTGTGTCTGTGGTTATGTCCCCCTTTTCATTTCTGATCTTATTAATTTGCATATTCTCTCTCTGCCGTTTAATTAGTTTGGATAGGGGTTTATCAATCTTGTTGATTTTCTCCAGGAACCAACTTTTTGTTTCATTGATTCTTTGGATTGTTTTCTGCGTTTCTATTTTGTTGATTTCTGCCCTTAGTTTGATTATTTCCAGTCTTCTACTCCTCCTAGGTGAGTCTGCTTCTTTTTTTTCTAGAGCTTTCAGGTGGGCTGTTAAGTCTCCAATGTGTGCTTTCTCTGTTTTCCTTAAGTGGGCACTTAGTGCTATGAACTTTCCTCTTAGGACTGCTTTCATAGTGTCCCATAAGTTTGAGTATGTTGTTTCTTTATTTTCATTGAATTCAAGGAAGTCTTTAATTTCTCTCTTTATTTCTTCCTTAATCCAGGTGTGGTTCAGTAGTTGACTGTTCAGTTTCCATGAGTTTGTAGGCCTTCTGAGGGTAGCATTGTTGTTGAATTCTAACTTTAGTCCATGGTGATCTGATAAGACACATGTGGTTACTAATATTTTTTTGTAACTGTGGAAGTTTGCTTTGTTACCGAGTATGTGGTCAATTTTCGAGAAGGTTCCATGAGCTGCAGAGAAGAAGGTATATTCTTTCCTATTTGGGTGGAATATTCTATAGATGTCTGTTAAGTCCAATTCATTCATTACCTCATTTAATTCTCTAATTTCTCTGTTAGGTTTCTGTCTGATTGACCTGTCCATTGGTGAGAGAGGAGTGTTGAAGTCTCCTACTATTAGTGTGTGCGGTTTGATGGCTGCTTTGAGTTTTAGTAATGTTTCTTTTACGTACGTGGGTGCTTTTAAGTTAGGGGCATAGATATTTAGGATTGAGACTTCATCCTGTTGAATTGTTCCTGTTATGAGTATAAAATGTCCCTCTCGATCTTTTCTGATTGATTTAAGTTTGAAGTCAACTTTGTTAGAAATTAGTATGGCCACACCTGCTTGTTTCTTAGGTCCATTTGCTTGATAAGCCTTTTCCCATCCCTTTACTCTGAGTAGGTGCCTGTCTTTGTGTTTGATATGTGTTTCTTGTAAACAGCAGAATGTTGGATCCTGTTTTCGTATCCAATCTCTTAGCCTGTGCCTTTTTATAGGTGAGTTGAGCCCATTGACATTAAGTGATATTAATGACCAGTGGTTGTTAACTCCGGTCACTTTTTTAGTAGTAGAGTTTGTGTGTTTCCCTTCTTTGGGTTGCGCTGGTGAAGGGTCTCTAGATGTCTGAGTTATTGTGGTCATTGTTGGCCTCCTTGGTTAGTGATTTTCCTTCTATTACTTTCTGTAAGGCTGGATTTGTGGCTACGTATTGTTTAAATTTGTTTTTATCCTGGAAAATTTTGTTTTCTCCATTTATAGTGAACGAAAGCTTGGCCGGGTATAGAAGTCTGGGCTTGCATCCATGGTCTCTTAGCTTTTGTAGTACATCTATCCAGGACCTTCTGGCTTTCATGGTTTCCATAGAGAAGTCCGGTGTAAGTCTGATAGGTTTGCCTTTATAAGTAAGTTGGCCTTTTTCCTTTGCGGCTCTTAATATTCTTTCTTTATTCTGAATGCTTTGTGTTTTGATTATTATATGGCGAGGGGATGTTTTTTTTTGATCCAGCCTATTCGGAGTTCTGTATGCTTCTTGGACCTTCATAGGTATATCCTTCTTTAGGTTGGGAAAGTTTTCTTCTATAATTTTATTAAATATATTTTCTGGACCGTTGAGTTGCACTTCTTCTCCTTCTTCTACTCCAATTATTCTTAGGTTTGGTCTTTTTATTGTGTCCCATATTTCCTGAATGTTTTGTGATGAGAACTTGTTGGACTTGCTGTTTTCTTTGATCATTGCGTTTATTTTCTCTATGTTATCTTCAGCATCTGAGATTCTTTCTTCTATCTCTTGTATTCTGCTGGTTATGCTTGTTTCTGTAGTCTCTATTCGTTTACCTAATTTTTCCATGTCCAGCCGGCCCTCTGATTGTGTTTTCTTCTTTGCCTCCATTTCAGTTTTCAAGTCTTGAACTGTTTCCATTATCTGTTTGATTGTTTTTCCTTGGTTTCCTAGGGTATCATTCACTGATTTATTCAATTCTTCAAACTTTCTGTTATACTTCTCATCCATTTCTGCCAGGGCATTTTTTACATGCTGTTTAAGGGCGTCAATCACTTTCATAAAGTCAAATTTTTCTGCTTCTTCTTGGTTAAGGTGTTCCTGTCCTCCTGTTGTGAGGTCGCTGGGTTCTGGTGGTTTCATGTTGTTCTTCAGATTGCTGGGTGAATTCTTGCATTGGCGCCTGCCCATCTCTTCCTCCGAATGCTCCTCAATGGATCTTCTTTTACAGGATCAGGTCTCCTTGCCCACTGTTGTACCTTCTCAGTGATGTCACTACCCAGTGATGGCTCTCCCAGTTCCCCAGTGATGACTCTCCTGGTGCCTGGAATGGGTCTCCCTGCTGCTTGTGCTGCTTGGGTAGCTCGTAAACAAAGGGCCTGCCTTGCTTGCTGCAGGCAGGCCTTCCAGATGGCACTTCTCAGCACCTAAACCGGGCCTCCTGGTGGCTCAATGCTCCGGGGACAAAAGGAAGGAAGTGGCAGGCGGGGCCGGGTCCAGGAGAGCACAGGAGAGCCTGGAGCACAAGCTGGAGGTGCCTGGCTCCCTTTCTGTGGACCTTGAATCCTGCCCGGCAGGCAGGCACTCACTGCTCTGCCTGGGTAGCCTTAGTGCAGGAGCTCAAAACTGTTGTGGAGCACCAATCCTAGCTTACAGCAGGGCAGGGTTGGGGGAAGGGTGCTGGGGGGCTGAGTAGTGAGTAAGAAGGAAGGCCCTGCCAAAGGAGCAGGGGGAGCAGGGGTTGTGCTCTCCCCTGGGACAGACTGCCCCTGGATCACACACACTCACCCGTCCAGAAGGCCGCAGCTCAGGGGACAAAAGGGAGAAAGTGTCAGGCGGGGCGGGGTCCAGGAGAGC
>JABTXL010005037.1:14594684-14643149 GCA_025134845.1 Neodon shergylaensis | reverse complement strand
GCACCGATCCTAGCTTACAGCAGGGCAGGGTTGGGGGAAGGGTGCTGTGGGGCTGAGTAGTGAGTAAGAAAGAAGGCCCTGCCAAAGGAGCAGGGGGAGGGGGGGTTGTGTTCTCCCCTGGGACAGACTGCCCCTGGATCACACACACTCACCCGTCCAGAAGCTCTGTCTGGTTTTAATAAGATGGCTACACCTTTTGTTGAATGAGCTTCCCCTCTGCAGACCATATGCAATCTATAACTACAGCCTTCCCTCAACTACCCTCCAAAGGAATGGTAGGAACTGTACAAGCTTCCCATGATAAATTTTAATCAGGTCTTGTTATTGACATATTGAATGAAAGCGTACTGTAATTTCCTTCTGATCCTTAGTTCTAAATCCTGACTCTCTGCTTCCTACAGCTTCTGTGTCTCTAAGTACAGAGTTTTCAGTATGAGACTCAAGAGCCGAAGCATCCTACTGCTGTGGTCACTGCCATATTGATCTGCGTAACCTGTGCTGCCATCTGGGGCAGTAGAGATGCCATGCTTGGACTGCTGCCTAGGATCGTATCTGGGTCCCTTGTCCAGCAATGGCCTGGTTCTGGGGTGATGTCTATGACACCACTAAGAGCACTGCATGTGCCCGGCATCTGCCTGATTAGCCACCTGAGACCATGATGATGTCTGAGAGCCAGCAGCTGGCAGAGTCATATGGTGATGCCATGGCCTGAGCTGCTGCTAAAGGCCATGTCTGGCTCATATGGGCCTGCGGCAGCTGGGGTCTGTGTTGAAGTCCATGGCCTGGATTACCACAAGGGTGCCATAGGAACCATGAATGTTGACATCTTAAAATCCAAAGACTGTGTTGAACTGGCCCCACCCCTCAATGACCTGGGATAGCTGACCGTACTCCTTAATGGTTACTGCAGCAGGAGAGCTGCTCCTTCTCCCAAATTAGAAAAGATGGCCCCATCCATCACCACTGATGTGTACCTCCCCTGGGCAACAACACCCTGTTGTCTGTGACACAGGTGAGTTAACCCTGACCCTCTTCATCTACCATGTGTTGCCATGGGTAAGGGAAAGATGAAACCCACCTCCATGCCACCTTTCTACTTACCTGGAGAGCTAGATCTTTGATCGTGAGAGTTGGAGTACTAACCCTGTCTCTCATCAGCAGCAACACATGGGAGAACTGGCCCTGCATCCAGCCTGGGCAGCACATTAGAGCTAACCCTGTTGTGTAGGTAAGCAGGTGAATGAAAAAAAAAAGGGGGGGATCAAGATTAAAATTAAGAAACAAAGTAAAAACATTCTAGAATTTAATAAAATAAAAACACTGAATCCCAAATTCACGGAACACAATAAAAGAAGCATTAAGAATCAAATTCTTTGCAATAAGCAACCCAATAAAAAATTTGAAAGAGGTCATATTTACTGAACATCAAACCTGAAAGCTCTAGAACAAAAAGAAAAATTAATACCCTAAAGTAGAAAGCAAGAAATAAATCTCAGGGTAGAAACTAATATAATAGAAATAATAAAACAACAAAACAAAATAGAACACCAGCAATAAAACAATACAATGAATCAATGAGAGAAAGAGTTAGTTCTCTTAGAAAATCAATGTTTGAGTAATTCTTAGCCAAGCTAAGTAAACAGCATAGAAAGAAGATTCAAAAATAAACAAAATTAAATATGAAATTAGAAACATAACAGCAGACAGTGAGGAAACAAACTGAGGATGGTAAAGATATACTTTAAAAACCATTCCTCCAAATTTAAAAGAATTGGATAATATTCTCAATATATGCAGTCTATGTTGGGGACCAGGCTCAACAAAATTCATACATTCCATGGTAGGAATGTAAAGGATTAGAATTATTAAGTAAAAGGAACACAGATATGAGAGAAATAAAAAGCATAAACACTGAACGGCATTAGGAGGGAAATTCAGTAAATATCGAACCACCCATATTTATTTTACACATGCTTATATATACTTCACTCCCAAAGGAGAGGGAGAGGCAACAGGCTTCCACAAAATTATATAAGGAATAGACTTAAATTCTTCGACCTTTGGGCCAGGTGGAGTGGATTCACCTCTATACCCCAAATACTAATTAACCACACCCTATATCAGGATCTCTTGTTTGTAGCCACCCCTGTTGTCAACAACTTTGAAAGAACAAGAATTAGCTCAAACACTCTGACCTTTAGTCAAGGGGGAACATCTGCATGCCCTGACAAGTTCAGCAAAGTTAAACCAAGATCAAATGAAAAATTTATATAGAAGAGTAGAAGCAGTAGTTAAAAATCTTCCAACCAAGAAAGGTCCATTGCCAGATAGTTTTAGCACAGAAATCTACCTGACTTTCAAAGAAGGATTAATGTCAATACTTCTCAATTCATCACACTAAATAGAAACAGAATGAAAATTGCCTAATTCATTTTACGAGAACAATTACCTTGAAACCTAAATCACATAAAAACTGAACAAGAAAGAAATTACAGACCAATTTCTTTTAAGAACATAATTGCAGAAAATTTCATTAAAATACTTTAAACCAAATTCAAAATGCATCAAAAATATTATCTACTACAATTGAGTAGCTTTAACATAGATATATATGAATAATTTAATATATGGAAATCATTAAATTTAATATGCCATATAAACCAAAAGGAAGACAAAAACACATGATAATCTCAAAAGAAGCAGAAAATACCTGTAACAAAATCCAACACCTATTCATGTAAAAGTCCTGGATAGTTTATGGAGACAAGTAACATACTTCAACATAATACAGGCAATTTACAGCAAGACAATAGTCAACCTCAAATTAAGTGGAGAGAAACTTAAAGCAGTTCCACTAAAACCAAAAACAAGACTAGGATGAGCATCTTTATGTATCTATGTAAAATAGTACATGAAGTCTTAATTAGAACAATAAGGCTATTGAAGAAGATCAAGGGGATATAAAAAGCAAGGGAAGAGGTCAAAGTATCTTTGTTTGCAGATTATATGATAGTGTAAATAAGTAACCCTAAAATGTCCATTGAGAAATTTCCATAGCTGATAAACACTTTCATCAATGGAGCCAGATAGAAAATAAACCTACAAAAATCTGCAGTTCTTCTATATAATAATGGCAAATGGACTGAGAAAGATATCATAGTAGCCACAAAAATATAAAATATCTTGGGGGTAACTTTGACCGAACACGTAAAATACTTGCATGATAAACCTATTGAGGCATCGAAGAGAGAAATTGAAGAAGATAGCAAAAGATGGAAAAACCTCCCAAACACAGGGATCAATAGAATAAATATAGTAAACATGGCTATCCTATAAAAAGCAACCTACAGATTCAATGCAATCCCATTAAAATTCAACACAATTTTTCACATATTTTGGTAGGACATTTTCAGCTTCATATGGAAATGGAAAATTTCCTGAATATCTGAAGGAATCCCTAATAACAAAAGAAATATCAGAAGTATCACCATCCTGATCTTTCATTGTACTACATACAGAGAACTAGTGATAAAGACAGCTTGATACTGGCACAAAAACAGACATGATGTTCATGAATGAAATCGAACTAAGACACAGACATAATTTCACACACCTATGGACACCTGATTTTTTTTACCACAAGAATCTTGTTCAACCATCTTCATTGATGCTTCATTCATAATAGCAAGAAACAGGAAACATCCTAGATGTCCCTCAACAGACATATGGATATAGAAAATGTGATAGTTAAACAATGGAATATTACTCAGCCATTTGAAAAGCAACATCACAAAATTCCCATGTAAATGGAAGAAACTAGAAAAAAATCATCCCAAGTTAGGTAACCCAGACAGAAAGGTAAATATGGTATGGATTCACTTATATGCAGATATTGTGTTTTAAGTTAGTGATAAGCATGCTACAATTCACGGAAATATGAAAGTTAGGTTTAAGGGACTGGGGGCAAAACATACATCACTTTAGGAAAGGAAAATAGAATAAATAGCTATGAGTGGATGACAGATGAGTCTGGAAGAGGAGAAGCAATTGGTAGGGAAGAGAAACGGGTACAGGGAGGGCATACAGAGAGGGAGAACTGAAATGGAGGGTTACATTTAACTAGTAGAATTAAAGCCTAGTACAGTAGAAGCCTCCCAAAATATATACACACATGAAGGCAACCTAAATGAAATTGCAAATAATGAGGAGGCAGAGCCCCAAATGGAAATCTCTCAATACCAAAGGAAGCTTCTAGTACTTGGAATGAGTTATATCTCGTTGAGTGGCTGCTCAAGGTTAACCTTCAAACCACCCATGTTGTTGCCAAGGCTACCGGTTGTGCTCCACAAGTCGAAATCATCACTCTATTGCTTCAGGCAACACCCACTCAACATGGAAAACTTGAACTGGTGCCTGCAGAGAGATTTCACCCCTACTGACTAGTTTTGGTGGTACTTCAAGTACTCTGCGTGCTACCAAAGGAGGATATAAACATCAACTCAGCTAAAAATCTCATTTAATCTACCATGTCGTCCTCTTTGCAAAATATGTTAGTGTAATAGTGGAACAAAACTGTGAAAGTCACCAAGCAATATTTGATTTTATTTAAAGCCCATTCCTTGAAGTAGATTCCATACCCAAACACCGTGTAACCAAGAACGTGATACTTCAGTTCTAATAAAATACGTAGCAATATTATGACTTCATATGACATTCTATTATACTCATCTTTCAGTGCCTTTCTCAGCCATCATCAGTGAAGCTTCGGCCTGCAGCAGATGAAAACAAATACTGAGATTCACAGCCAGACAATGTGCAGATCTTAGAACACTCAGCTCTACATGGATGTCCCCATCAAATCTCTCCCTTCAGGTAACACTGAGGAGTCCAAAAGTGTAAGTCCTACAGTGAAAGACACCAAGGAAACAAGGACTTCTGAACAGAGCAGGACCCATGCACATATGGACTCAAAGAAACCAGGGCAGCATGCACAGGCCCTTCACCAGATGGCATTGTAGAGCTGGAAGGACAAGAGCACACATGCCCCCATCTAAAGTCGAAGACATTGACAGTTGACAACTACTTGTAATTAACATTTACATTTCTTCAAAGAAGTCTTAGAGGGGAAGCAAACTACTCTTACATGCCCAGCAAGAGATGGCTAACAGAAAATGAAATCAATGACATCTTTGAACTGTGTTGGGTCATGTCAAGACTCTTTTTTGAAAGTTTATTTATGTATTTATCTGTTTGCTTGGTTTTGCCCTATAGACTATAGATCCTTTGTATAGATATTATGACATCCAATTTTGTGTTTCTGTGAGATTCCTGGGTGTGTGATCAAGTGTATTTCTGTGGCTTTATCTGTTTCTTGTGTCTTTTCTTGACCTCTCTTCTTTATTTTTCTTTTGTTCTATCCCAATTTGTTTGATTTGTTTCACCTCATTGTATTATATTACATATTACATCATCTTACTACCCCTTAAAAGCCTTTTGTTTTCTCACAATAGACATAAATGTGGGTAGATCCAGATGGGAGGTGAAATTGGGAGAGAGGGAAAAGAGTTGGGGGGAGAAAATATATTGTATGAAAAAAATTATATATTCAGTAAAAAAAATTAGAAGCTTGAAACTTGTTACTATTTAACTCAGTAGTGATAAACATAAAATAGCGACCATGTTTGCATTGCTTATATCTCTCAAAATCATATATTTTATTATCTCTTATATTTTATTTTACAGTTTCAGTCTTAGAAACACAGGAAAGTATGGAAAGGAGATTGTGAGCACCTTTGTGTGCCTATCTGAAAGATAATCTCTTCTCAACTATTGACTTAGTTAACCTAGCTTCAAAACCAGATATTCTCTTATAGTTAAAGACAAATATCCATTAAATTTACATTTGTATCTTTAATATTGAAATGTGTGACACATACATATACAAGTGAATATAATATATAATTAAAAATAACTGAACAAAATGTTGAATTTTGAAAGTTTTGAAATCTCAAAAAAATTAATGTTTAAATATTGAGTGTAACTATTTTATAATCTGGGAAAATCCATAAGTTCATTCACATATACTGAAAATTCATAACACAAAAATACAATAATTTGTAGTAGTGATTTGAATGAAAAATGTTTCTTGATATATTTCTAATTGTACCACTAGATGGCACACCTTGCTAGAGAGTTAGATGCTGTCACCTGAAGAACTGATGGGAGGGTGACAGCAGCATTTTCCATTATACATTTTTTTTGATATATGAAATAAAATAAATTGAATTTCAGAGAATAAATAAAAATCGAATAAAAGTTTCTTCAAAGCTCATTGGTATTAATAAGTTTCAAAAACTTTTTCCCCCTTTTTTGCTCTGAAATGAAATCCATGGATAAATACTCAAAAATGTAGTCAGAAAATAAATCTGGTTCCTTAGAACACACATTTCTTAGTAGTCTATAGGCAGATTATTGTGCATTCCCAGACCCCATGCAGTCCGTTCTTGCAAGAACATAGTTTAAAACTTACAAAATTGTGGTGATAAATCCCTAAAAACTCAGAAGGTGCTTTCCTTTAGTGTCTATAAAAAACATCAATTGGTAGATTTTTGAGCAGCAAGATACTGATTCTCAAGCAATAAGCAACCTGGAAGGGACATGCACGTTGAGAATTATTCCTGGTAATTTGCATATAGTTATTCTATTTTTCATGTGATCAAGAAAGGCACTCAAAAATGCAATATAATAAAAGGAGATAATGAATCAAAAGAGACTGTAAGGTTAGGGTGCCTGTCCTTTGTGTGCCGATGCTCATTCAGAAATTGCCTATAGGTGAGAAGCTTCCCTTCAATGGTTCAGAGTAATTTCAACCCTAACATAGAGGGAAAAGAGGTCTGTCTAACTAAATAGTTATCCATTTACTCATTCAGTTTTGCAATCCTATCATGAATATTTATGAAAGTTCTACTAAAGTCAAGTCCTAATATCAGCTCATGCAAAGCAACAGATATTATTCATTGTATTATTATATTTTATGCTAAAGTTTAATTGCTATCTGATGAAGCAAGAAAAGAAACAGAAAAGCTAGGTTGGTAATAAATGCCTACCTGTGGAGGTAATAGTCAAACAGGCACTAAAAAGTGAGGGATCATAAGAATGAGGACTACAGGGCTCTACGGAGTCATATACAGATAATGAGTCCTACTAGATTAAGAATTGAAATTAAAGGCTTAGCAATCAATTGGTTTGAGTCCAAGGAGGGAGAGAGTCAGTGCCGAGACTTCTAGGGTAAACCTTCTCTTGATTTTCAGCTCTTGAATTGGTATATGGTTTCCATAAGTAGCCAAGAATACAGCCTGGAAAGCTGGAATGATTTTCTCAAAAAATGACAGACACCAAACTCCCATGATATTGTCAAAACATCAGAAATAAATTAAATTAATGTATGAAAATTATTTGAGACCATATATTCCCAGACAAACTAGAAGAGTGGCCATGAGTGGCTGTATCACAGTGATTAGGAGAAATGCTGAGTCACTAATTTTATTTACTTACTTATTGATTTATTTGTCTTTGGGAACCCAGGTCAGAAAGCCACAAAGTCACCAACAGCTCTGCTAGTCCCTTATCAAACAGAACATTGTAACATTTAACAAATTAACTAACCTGATTTGAAATGATTTCCTCTATTTATTAATGCTGGAAAACAGATTATCTAGAGATGTTCTGATGGAGTAATTTGTTTAGACAGAAGTGCTCATGTATCCAAAAAAGGCTCCTTACACCCATACTTCAGAGAGAATTTGGCATAGAGTTACTGTGGTTCCCAACTTTGGATGGAAAGGAAATGCCTAGAAAAGAGAAACTGGGGAGAGAAACAAAAAGCAATATTTAGTAGCGAAATGAGAGAAAAACAGTGTCTTGCAACACTAGTTATTTTCCTCCTTATTCCTTTGCTAGAATTCCAATTCTTAAACGTCACATAGTATTTGTTTTTTTTTTTTTTTGGTTCCAAAATCAAAGACATTATTTATTATACTGGGTGGAAAAAAGCATAATTCCAATTGAAGGAAGAAAAAGAACAAAGATATATTTTAAATATTCTCTATTGGAACAAAGCCTCATCATGGTATTCAGATTGGAGCAAGAAAATATTCAAAATAAAATTAAACCTTTTCCTTTTCATCCTGTAGGAGCTCTCAGGGTATTTGTTAAGTTGTCCTAACCAACTAGTTCACAAAGTTCATTGATGTCTAAAGTAAACTTCTTGGGGCATCCAGACTGGTCAGGATTTCCTTGCCTGTAGGCGATTCTGACAATGAGTTACCATTTCACTTGTCTACAGGATGCACGTGGACGCTTCCATTATTTATTGTCCTGTGTTAATCCCTCATTTCCCAGTACTCTTAAGTGAAGGCCTAGTGTCTGTAATTTTGATAGTCATGTATGTAACCACCCTTAATCATGTCCTCCCTATATAGCAATGAGCATGTTATTGGAATAGGCATCTTACAAAAACTGTGAAAATCTACTTTCCAATCCATTACTTCTCCGTACAGTTTTTTTAAGAGAAGAAAATAATATTGTTTGAAGCCATGTTTGTTTATATTTGTGAAGTGTGGGCTCCTGCTTGCTCCTAAAACGTTCGCCTGTGAAAATAGAATAGCAATGGGGGAGATTACCTGGTTCAGTCCATGCTCTATGAGGTAAGACAAGTAAATCTTAGTAAGAGGACTGGGGACTGTAGCTAGAGCTCAGGTGGTAGTGATCGCCTGTCAATCCCCAGTACTGCATAAACTGGATTTGGTGGGGCATGTTTATAATCTCTGGAGATATGGGCAGAAAGACTGCACGTTCAAAATCATTGTTGATTCCATAGCAAGTTAAAAACTAGCCAGGAATATAGAACATTCCGGTTGAGGAGTGAGGGAAGGAGAGAGAGATGGAAGGAAGGATGGAGGAAGAAACGTGAATTGTCATTTCGGCAACTTCTAGACAGAACTTGAAGCATTTCCCCATATGGAAATTAAAGGTAAAATGAAGGGGAGGCCCAAGGATTTTATAAGATTTATCGGTCACTCTAAATCTAACAATCTTGATAAGCTAGCTTTGTGGTCTTAAAGAGTTTGTAGAAAGAAAGCTGACAAATGAATCTTTGTACTGATTATGTCATTATTTTTCTTCCAGAACAATGGAATTCTTATTTGATACTGCTTTGAATTTTGAGAACACTCTGCTAATCTGATATATGAGATTAATGGTTAAGGTAAGCACCTCAGGATCTGAGATAATTTGTTATCGATGGGGGAAGCAGAATAAATGTGTGTTAGGTGACAGAAAATGTCCCATCACTTCCACCCTCATCATGGTAACAACTTTTTGGCAAAGCAAAGTGACTATTTATACTTACTTCACTGTCTCAGGTGTCAAATTAATAGATCCAAACAGCCATCTACTTAGGAGGAATATGAAAAAAATGAGATGCTATTTTCCTGCCTTTTTCAATACAGTTTAAAACCATGAATGTTAAATTGGACATCAGAATTAAAACACATTGTATAAACATGTTTAACAGAGCCTAGACTAAGCAGGGGAAGTGAACAGAGAAGAGCAGCCTGAGAATGTGATGCAGTGGGTGACAACTGCATGAAATTGGGAAGTGACATTTTTTTTATTGATTTTTATTGAGCTCTACATTTTTCTATGCTCCCCTCCCTGCCTCTTCTCTCCCCTTCAACCCTCTCCCAAGGTCCCCACACTCCCAATTTACTCAGGAGATCTTGTCTTTTTCTACTTCCCATGTAGATTAGATCTATGTAAGTCTCTCTTAGTGTCCTCATTGTTGTCTAGGTTCTCTGGACATTCCTAATACCAACAAAGGACATGACAAACATGTTCTTTAGAAAGATCAGTGTATCCAGCTTGATGTTAACACTAAATAGAATTTTGACTCCTATTGCAGCACATTGCTGTACACATTTACAGAATGTTTGCAGAATCTCTCTCCTGATTTCTTTCATGCTGGTCATGACCTGAAGGAAATTTCTTAGCACGAATAGTGTGTCAGGTGTTTTAACTTGATCATGGTCAGCTCTGAGGTGCAACCTTTTCGTCCCATGCTGCACACACTTGTGACCACTCTGGGGCGTGCAGCCTTAATCATGCTGTTAGAACTGTTGTGGTACAAGGTCCAAATACAATTTATTAATAGGATCTAAAAAAAATCAGAAAGAGACTACTCACCTTGGAAACCCCACCCTGTTTCAGACACAGGTATATGTGCTGGCATACTAGTGAAAAAACGTAGGAAATTGCAATTTTTCCTTGCAAACTGTTAAAAATGCAAGGCGGCTACCTCTATTCCTTACTGTACTTTTAGCAAAAGTTTGAGCGGATGTCATATACTAGGAAGTAAGCAATGTGGTAGAAAACTCTGGGTTTGCATTAGTGTCCTTAGCAGATATAAGGAGGAAACACAACGCACATATTGCATGTCATTTTTCTGTGGATATTTTGATATCTAAGATGCCAGCATTGTTGGATACAAATCATTACCACCAGAAAAAAGCACTGCCAGCTAAAAGTACAGAAAGTTACTTACTTATTAAGCACTGATATTTGGGACAAAAAAAAATGGTACCAATCAAAGGTGAAAAAAATTACACATTTTTCTCACAATGATGAGGTGAAGAGTATATTGACTAAATTTCAAGACCAGAACTTTCTATCCAGTGTTCACAGAGCAATTAGGCTTCAAAAATATTCCAATAACTATATCTAAGAAGCAGCAATTAAGCAAACCTGTAGAAAACATGTCCAAAAAAGTTTGGGAAAGAATAAATTAACACAAACCTGTTAACATTTGAGATGAAGTGATAACCTCCAGAAGATGGATGGGTACTCACTAGCTCCCAATTTTGATAGATCAAATTCATTCCTCTTTTTATTTTCAGGGGGTACCCCCATAGTATTAGGGCTCATAAAAAATTAACTTTTTCAGAATTCAGATGAAAATAAGTAAGTTCTAATCTAGATAACTGCTTCTTTGATTTTTTTCTAAGAGAGTTTAAACATATTCGTGAATGAACGTTATTCTTTCCTTTGCAATGTACTTATGCTAAACTTCAAGATTTACCTCCCTGCTTTATTGATATGGATTGAACAATAAGAAAAATGCAGATTCCTGGAACACTATTTGAATGAATAACCATTAATTTAATTTGCTTTTAATATTGCAGCATTGCCTTTTCTATCGTGTGCTTTTGGATGTCATTGACTTGGAATCCAGGTAGGTTTGCATCTTGCCTCAACTATCTACCAAGGGTATGAGATCTTTGGAAAATGATTTAATGTTTCTGTGCCTGTTTTTACTTCACTTGTGAAAATGGGAATTGTAATGTAGCAGCCTCATCAGGTATCATGGAGTTTTCAGCTGTGTTTGTGCGCATGTAGCTGTAGCATGTGCCACCACTGCCCAGCAACTTTATGTTATCTTTTTTAAAACCACCACTATATCATCTATTATTATAGTTTCTTTTCCATACTCATTGCCTGGGCTGACGGTCCAAGTTCTGGACTGAACATGTGTGGGGAAAGAGCTAGCAAACACATTTAGAAACAATTAAATAATACATGCAAAAGAAAACCTTCAAATTTTATGTATTAACCCTGTATTCAAGTGAATATAGAACTTTTTTCTTTCTTTATGTAGAAAGTACATTTGTATATTGTATATTGGGTGACTCCATGGTATGTCCTAGCTCTCAATTGCATCTTAAAATGAAATTCAACCACATCTGTGCAGGGCACATACCTCTGAAACACAAAACTTCTAAGTGCCACCTGACACAAGCTTTCCTATCAAGCGCTACCTACTTTCTTGCTGATCCCTGAAGGGTCTTGCCCACATCATATCCAGAAATGTAAGGATGAGAGTCCTGTAGCTGTAGGGTAAATTCTCTTTTGTAGGTTATCTTCATTAGTTTTCTATTGCCTTCACAAAACACCATGACCAATGGAACCTACATATAAGAAAACATTTTATTGTGGCTTGTGGTTCCTGAGGGAAGTAGAATCCATGATCATCATGGAAGGGAGAACAGGCAATCATGGTGCTGTAGCAGTACCTAAGATCTTACATATTATTTGAAAGTTGGAGGCCAAGAGGGAGAGAAGGAGGGAGGGGGTAACTGAAAATTTTATGAGACTTTTGAAACTGCAAAACCCAACCCTAGTTGCATAGCTCCTACAAGTTGTGTATGTTTTGGGAAATAGCTAGCAAACCCATTAGGACGCAAATAATACATGCAGTCTAGCTTTTATCTGCAAAAGATTTCAAATCTAATGTATTAAGGCTATACCCCATAATCCTTTCCGGACAGTTCCACCAAGGGAGGACAGAGCATTCGAATGTAACCTAGGGAGCTATTCTTATTCAAATTACCACACTGCTAAGGAACCACTCAGGTTAAATCCTCCCTTAGAGAAATGAAAGAGTGGTGTTCATACACCAGGTCCTGTTGCCTTCCTTGAGAGGTGCCAGCAGTTTAAGACAAATGAGGCCACCGCCTTCAGATTGTTGCTGTTGGCCTAGAAAAGTGTAAAAACTCCAAAAATATTATGAAAATATCTCGTTCCACAATCTTGAAAGAATCAGCGTGCACAGCTATTGTGTGTCTTTGCCTTTCCTGGCATTCCTGTTTTATCAGTCCACGATGTGTGTTATGTAAAATCTGTGAAGAATTACAAAAGGAACATAAAAATATCTGGGCTTCTCATAATCTGGACAGAAGCCTAATGTAATTTCTTTATTCTCTCCTTTGCTTCTTCCTTTTGTTTTTCCTCTGAAGCTGGCCTTGAGGTTTTATAGAGAATTTTGAAATAAATTCCAGTATCATAACAAAATCTCATGATAAATTTAATGATAATTACCTTACAGGGAAACAAAAAAATGCAAACCTAAACTCCTATATGACATTCTGTGTCTTCCAGAAGCTGGACTGTGCTATGGAAATACTCTTGGACAGGTTATTGAAGTTCCTAGTATTGGAAAATTATTGAAGAGGAAATGTTGTAAACCGCTGACATTTCCTCTTGGGGATTTTGCCCAGGATTTAGTAAAATGAATGAAGCCCGTGTGAGAAAAATTACCAGTCAGCGTCAGCATATGATAGAAACCTAACAGTGCCTTATCACCTAGAGTGGTCCGATGTATTTTAGAAGGTGAATATTCAGAAAGACAAGCTGAGCATAGCACCAAAGGTGGTAAAAAAAAAAAAAAACATGCTAGAGAACCCAGTGCCGGCTAAGGAGCAGAAGGGAGTGAGTGTCTCTCCTCTCAGAGGGAAAAGTGGGCCATTATTGCCCATCGGCTCTGCCTCTGTGTCCTCATTTGCCTCTCAACCTGTGCTTCTCCCTCCCTATGGTGGGAGCTGAATTGGAGCGTTATTTGTCAGGTAATGTAACAACCTACATTATTTCCTCTAGGGCCAGGTCTTTGCGAGAGCTCAGGCAAAGGCTTTTCTGCTAGCAATTTTTGAGTCATTGATCATGCCCTTATCTCTGACCTGCTCTGTGAGACAGCTCCTGAGAATGATGGAATGAGAGCCTATTATTAAGCCCCTTGTGCATCCTGTGTTGTGTTACTTGGATTTGAGTTACAAAAAAAAAAAAAAGCTAGTCCCTGGATGTAAGCTAGAGAACAGCATCATGGCTGTTTCTTGTTATGGTGCTGTGAAAGCCAGTGTCCCACTTCTGAAACTGAAAAGCAAAGCTGAAGAAGAGAGGATAGGATAATCCTTCAAAAAGTGTTTTCTTTTTTTAGCATAATTTTGGTTGCGATAAATATATTCTTTGTATAATCTTCACTACATATTCAGTAATATTCAGCTGTTTCACTTCACTGTCCGGGCTCTGTGGAGCCTTTAGCGGCTGCCTGGACCTGGCAAAATACTTACTGCTCCAGGTGGATTCCCTAGGGCTTAAAGCACCCGGTCCTTTCCCCATCACAACAGCATCACCGGGACATCTCTGATAGTTTTGTGCCTCCAGCTCTATAACCAACAGCTAGTAGCCCTGCAACAACAGCTAATTAGGAATGGTCAATGAGTCTTTGAAAAACATCTTAATGGGAGCAAGGTTATATAAATGATGACACTGTTCCCACGAGTGAGGCAGAGAAGTAAGACCCAAGGGTCTGCCATTCGTAGCGTCCCGGAAATTCAAAGAGGGTCAGTTTTGAGACAGGCACAGGATACCCAGGGAGTTGTCACACAAGAGTGGGGCCAAGGGTTCTGAGCCCAAAGAGAAACAGTCGCCTGCTACCAGGACTTCGAGAAAAGACAGAAGGTGAGGAGAGGACTGTGCTCGAGAAATGAAGCCTCACATCCGGAGGAATGGTCAGAGATGGGTAGCTCCTCCAGAGACCCAATTGCCAATATTGAATGGAAGGTGAACCGGCCAGTGAATGAGAAAGCAGATCTGTTGCAGGTGGAAAAAGAGCGGATCTCTTGACGGTGAATCAGGCGTGTAGGGTTCCAGCGTGAAGTGATTACCTTTCGGTGGGCTATTCCACTAAGCAAACGTGCCGCACGGAAGAGAGTTTGTGTAACAAGTTTATTGGGGAGGAGAAAATCGAAAGGGTAAAAGTGTGATAGCTCCTTCCAACTATCAGGATCGCCGGCAGAATGCTGCAAAGGTTCTGTAAAATATCAGGATATAAAGAGCCAGGAAGTGGATTTTTGGTAAGCTTATCCCTTATGAGTAAAGTAGAATAAGATTCGTAACTTTTATCAAACGAGGATTCAGTGAGAAAGGTGCAAACTGCTGTGGAGAGTCATCACTCAAGGAGCAAGGGCTGAAGGGCAAAGCCCGAAGGACCCAAGGGTTCAAGTAATGAGAAAGGCACAGGTTTCCCAGTGAGTCATCGCTCAAAGGATGGAGGCTGAGGGCTTTGAGTTTGAGAGAACTGTGGTTGCCTGGTACCAGGACTTAATGAGGCCAAAAGGTGAGACAGCACTCTAAAAAGATGAGTGCTCACTCATAGGAAATAGCCAGAGGTGGGGAAGGGGGAAGAGCTCACCAATCATTCTGGTGTTGGATGGAGGGACCCAGAAATCCGGAGAAGGGAGGCTGCCCTATGTGGATCGAGTTCCAAGGCCCTGGCATGCCTCAGTGGGCCAGAGAAAGCACCAGGACAGCCTTTTTGTTCTGTTCAGGAACCAATGTTGTAATAATAATAATAATAATAACAATAACAACAATAATAAAACAGTAGCACGAGAGAAAGACATCATAGGACAGAATTCAAGTGGAGGGGTTTTACTAGGGGAAAGGGAGGGTAATAAGAGGAAAGGGGAGATCAGTCTCTAGGGACAGGAGTATCAGAAGAGAAGAGAGAGGCAGAGAGTGTCGGGGAGAGGAAGAGAAAGGGGGGGGGAGGGAGGAAGAGGGAAAGGAGGAAGGAACAGATAGGGATGGAAGGTAGGCAGGGTCCTTTTTAAAGGGAACATAGTGCATGTGCACAGGAGGTGCTCTGAAAGGCTACAGCTGAGAATGTATACTGTCAGAACCCCAAGGCCAGAACAAATGCCTGAATACTCAAAGGCATAAGAAGGCCTAATTGTTTTTGAAAACCAGCAAGTAAAAATGCATTTTAAAAATTTTGGAATTCCCATTCATATATGTAAAGAAGTGAATTTGAAAATACAATGAGTCATGTGAACATATAGACTCATGCTAGCTATATCATTTAATAATGTTTTTACATTTTTTTTGGCTGAATGGGAGTGAGCTTGATGTGCGACAATTACAACACTTCTTCATTTATTATATGGGTTATGAACAACATAAAATTGACCATGCCTTTGGGATGTAAATCAAAAGTAAAAGAAAGAGAACACATTAATTTAGAAAATAAACAATCAGATACATTTTAATTAAATGAAAAGTGAAACTTGCTTTTCCTTTTATACTCAAGTATGAGCATAAGGGAACTTAATGTTGGAACTTAGTCTGTGAAATACATGTGAACGGTTATTCTATGGTACCTTAAGCACACGGCTTCTAGGGGGAAGCAAAATCATCATCTATATTTAGCGAAGCGATGAGATCATGGCTTGATTTATGTATTTTGCCAAGTTTACATTCTCCTAAATTATAGTTTGCAATGTTTATGTATTAATACGGATACCTCATTAGGCAATTTGGTGTGCCCTGCTTGGACTATGACTAATACTGTTATTGCCCTCAAAGTTAAACATAAACACTAGGAGATATTTATCTAAACTGACTTAATCATAATTTAATTACTATATACCATGGCACACCCATTACAAAATTCAGGCTCATATTGGCTGAAGAACAGATTCTAAATACGGTGTGATCACGGAAGAGGGGATTGTAAACTCATTTGTTAGAACCCCGAGAGAAGATTTTTAAGAATGATTCTTTGATTAATTGTGAAGAAGAGAAAAAAAATCATCTTATGTTCTAGAATGTAACTTTCTGGACTGCTAGCTTCCTGATTTGATAAGCAATTCAGAATTCATTGCAGTACTGCTTTTTAAAATCCCAAACAGTCTTGAAAGCACTTATGCAGTAACATTATACAGACTGATTAGTTTATACACTGTTCTGTTTACATATATATATATATATATATAATGTATACACATATTCATGTAACAACAAACAATAAAAATATGTCATGAATTTGAAAAAAACAAGTGAGGTATATGGGAGGGTTTGGAAAAAAGGAAGGTTAGGAGGAAATAATGTAGTTATATTATAATTTCAAAAATTAAAGAAAAATTGTCTCTATTAGAACTGAGCTCCACAATTCTGAAGTTTGATTGGTTGTAGTTTTTGCAGTGATCTCCATCTGTTGCAAAGAGAAGCTTCCTTGATGAGGATTGGAGGCGACACTTGTCTGTCAGTACAAGGACAAATGCTTAGATTAATTTTCCCAAACCAAGACTCGGGGAGTATTGTGGGAAAGGGGGCAGAAAGACACTAAACCCAGATGATTGGGGAGTTTCCTCTGAGATTGTGTATCCTAGTGATATTGGAAGCTGCACTCATCAAGTCTTACCATCACGACTGCCCACATATGAACTGAACAAGGAGGACACCACTAGACATGCCACATGCCAAAGGAGATTTGAAAAAGCCTGTGAGGACTCAGCCCCACAGAAAGAACTATGAGGAACTGTGCGATGCTGAAATAGGAAGAAATCGTCTTCCCTAGGGGAAAGCACACCATTTGGTTGTTCAATACCAAATGGAAACATACATACAAAGTATTATAAAGATTGAACAGATTATGTTGAGGAATATATATGAAAATACATATATGGTTTCAGCCATGATTTTTAAGATGAGCAAGGAAATATGGGAGAATTTTGAGGGAAGAAAGGGGAAGGAGAGTTGATGTAATTCTAAGTGCAAACATTTTGATAATTAAAATAAGCTGATAAATAAATAAATGAATAATGCAAACCAAGATTTAGGACAATGTATTTGGGTATTTGCAGCTTAAACAACTGTGTCCCTAAATGTGACCTTCAGTGAGATCAAAATAAATAAAACAACACAATATTGTTGCCAATCAACACTTTAAAGGATATTTGTGATGGAAATGATAACTTACTCTGGGGAAAAGAAAGCTGTTTCTGTCTTGTCAAAGCAAAATTATAATTGTTTGAGACAGTTTTCTTGTGACTTAAGGATCCTCTTAATTTCAAACTGGTTTATAAATATTAAGTTGGGTGTCTTGTATAAAAATATCTGCTCTCATGAAATCAGTTAGAAAATAAATCAGGCTAGAGCTGCAGTTTTTTTTTTTTTTTTTTTTGGTTTTTCGAGACAGGGTTTCTCTGTGGCTTTGGAGCCTGTCCTGGAACTAGCTCTGTAGACCAGGCTGGTCTCGAACTCACAGAGATCCGCCTGCCTCTGCCTCCCGAGTGCTGGGATTAAAGGCGTGCGCCACCATCGCCCGGCAGAGCTGCAGTTTTATTTAGCTGCAAAAGTCTTTCTAGAGTTCTTAATATTCTAATGCATAAGGCAAGGCATAAAATCAGATCCAGATAACAAATTACTCCGTTCTAGACCTCTGACCCTTGTATCTACTTTTTTTCTCTAAAATAAAGTTTTTCATGAAGGTGAAAATCATCACATATTTAAGCCCGAAGGACAATTCCTACCTACAACCTCTAGGACAATGTTCCAATAATCCATGTTGCTTTATGTACATAATAGGAGTTTATACCTTGAAACACAAGTTATCAGAACTCAGGTCCCTGGTCACAAACATGTTTGACATTCATTATATAGCTATTCCTCTCTTTGTATTCTTCTCTGTTGTATCCTGGAATGTTTTATAACTTCTGTAGCTTGATCAGATTCTTTATATGATTGTTCATACTGGTTAC
Organism: Neodon shergylaensis; assembly: GCA_025134845.1. NCBI lineage: Eukaryota > Metazoa > Chordata > Mammalia > Rodentia > Cricetidae > Neodon > Neodon shergylaensis. The sequence goes on along the minus strand of JABTXL010005037.1, from coordinate 14,624,721 downwards.
TGGTAAAAACCCTACGTTAAGATTGAAATAAGTTGATAAGTATTTGGAAGCATTTACTTCATCAGAGAAAGTTTCCCCATTTTCGAGATTTCTACATTTACTGCTTATATCATTGAAACTGTGTCTAACCACCTTGTATGTGGCATAAATGTATAAGATCTGTATTTTCTTATTGTAAACTCTATTACTTAGATGTCAAAAGTGAGGCACAAAGTTTGAAAATATCTTGTCCAAGACAGTTTAGCTAGTTATCTATTTTGGATAGAGCTCTTCATGATGAAATGTGATAAAACACAAGTATGGAATGACTCATGGATAATCTCCTAAGGTAGTCATTTAGAAAGAGGCAACAGCGTTGGATGGGTTCATTATCATGCCTCATCTTCTGGATTTTGGTTCTTCTCCAGCACTTTCTGTCACCTTAGGTCTTCTTAAACAACCCAGTGTCACCATGTTCTCTGCACAGTACTTTCTCTCTACACATTCAACTGTACATGCTTTGTGCTAGAAATGGCTAGAAATTGGAACATTGGCTACAACTATCCCTCATTCGGGGTCTGCTACTAATTTTCAGTTTGGGATACTGAATTAATTTATGGCCATTATAGATTTCAAAAGGCATGATATTTGCAGTTTCAGACAAAGGAAAAAATAGTCCATTTAGAATTTTCACATTATTTAAAATATTTGTTTTTGTGCAACAAGATTATTTACTTTTTTTTTAATCTGGAGTAGCATCATTTTAAACAAATAAGCATGTGATTTTTCTTTAAAGTATTTTTATGAGTTCTTTGACACTTTCATACATGTTTTGATCATATTTACTCCTCTCCTGAAGCTAAAACTCTTACCAGACCCCTCTCTTCCCTACCCATCTTACTTTGTGTCCTTTTAATTTCCCATCAAGGACAATTTGCACTTCGTTCAATCAGAGTGTTGGGGACTTATCAGGCACTAAGAAAAAACTGATCTCTCTCTCTTTCTCTCCCTCCCTTCCTCCCCCTCTTCTCTGTCTCTTTCTCTCTCTCCTAGAATCTGACATTTGCTGAGAGCTTCTTGACCAGGGGTAGGACATTGTGCCCAACTCACCTCTCTCACTGAGTCATCATTTTGAAGGAACTGTAGAACTATTTTTCCATTGTATTCAGTCTGTTGGTTGAAGGGTGTTTATTTTTTCTTTTTATAAATAAATAAGCATTGTACTTTCACACTCATTTCCTATATAAACTACTCTGTCTCTGCTCTGTAGTAGCATTTCAATTGTATTTTAATAAATAAAGACTGCCTGAAGATTTGAAAGTAAAACAGTCCCACTGGTCAGCCCTTACAGACCAGATTATGGTAACACACACCTTTAATCCCAGTAGCCACACTAGTTGCCATAGAAATTGGGCAGTGCATGACTTTAATCTCAGTGGTGCATGCCTTTAGTCCCATCCCTAGAGAGAAATATAAGATGGAGGAGGGGGACAACTCTCAGACACTTTTCATTCTGTGATTCCAGGACACAGGATTGCTATTTCAGACTGAGGTCGAGGTAAGAGCCAGTGGCTGGCTGTTTTCCTTTTCAAATATTTAGGTTGAACCTCAATTTCTGACCCTGAGTTTTTATTAATTGTGCTTCAGTACTTATATATTTTTATGCACAAATCCATTTACAAAAAAAGTCATTGGGTTATTTATCATGTCTGTTTCTCAGAGTTTAAGTACCTTCAAGAGTAATTCCCTAGTGAGTTGTAATTAAACGGTTGTAGTAAGGAGGCTGCTTGTATGTTTCCTGGCTGCTCAGACTCCTGAAATAATCACACAGAAATTGTATTATTAAATATATGCTTAGCCTATTAGCTCTAACTTCTTATTGGCTAGCTTTTGCATCTTAATTGAACCGATTTCCACTATTTTATATTTTACCATGAGGCTCGTGGCCTACTGGCAAGGTTCTGGAGTATCTTTCTACTGTAGTGGCTCCATGGCTTCTCTCTGACTCCACCTCCTTTCTCCCAGCATTCAGTTTAGTTTTCCCCACTTAGCTGGGCCTCCTCAATGTGGCAATGCAAGCTTGCTGATCTGGAAAAGGAGATAGAGACAGCAATGCTGGCACTCAGCTTGCTTCTTCCTTTTGTCTTTTACTTCAGTACAGGATCTCATTCCACTGATGGTACCATCATTATTCAAGAAGGAACTCCTCCCACCCCCATTTAATCCTGTTTGCAAAATCCCTCAAAGGCACACCCAGAGGCATGGTGGTTCATACTTGCAACATCCAATTAGAAAAGGTTGTCTCACATACTCATATTCCATGAATAATTGAAAATCATCTTATATCTATTGTTATATGATATTTTGCAGTCATATTTTGACAGCTCTGGCATGATAAAAATTTCAGGAATAGATAATCCTGAATTATACATACACATAAACAGAGAGAGAGAAAGAGAGAGAGGGGGAAAGACACACGCAGAGAGAAGCAGAGGAGAAGGAAGGTAGCGAGGGATGAGGAGGGAGCTACTATTGCTTGGAAGGACAAGCAGTTGATCTTCCTTTGGAGAATCTGGATGGAATCAGACTTGCTGACACCACTATCTCAAGATCACATGAGTGTAATTGTGTCAAGAAAGCATCTGAAATAACAGGAGTGTCTTCTATCTGTATTGTCTTAGGTCTCTAAATTTATGATAATGTGTTACAGTGGCAAGAAGAAAGCACATATTACTGAATACATAGAGTAGCTACATACTAATTGTTGAATTAACTTTGGATACCTTTAAAGTATGTCTTCCCACCTAATCTAACAACCCTGATAAACACCTCCTCCCAAATGTACATGAACATGGGCCAAACTGATCTTGACATTCTCTCAATTGAGACTATTGTTTCAGTTGATTCTAGATCATGGAAAGTTAAAACTAACCTTCACAACCACCCTTTGTCAAGCTGAACACACAAACACTTCATTTGAAAACCATAATCTTTCATCTCTTACTCCCAAAGTCTTATGTCAATACCACAACATAAAATAGAGCCCATCCCTAAATATTCCCCCAGGTACTCACATATTTCAACACTTCAAAAGTTCAAAGTTTCTTTGAAAGTTCAAAATCTTTTAACTGTGGGATCTTATGAAATAAAAAAAACTAAGTTATATTATTAAACATTCTTATCCCCAAAAAGAAGACCAGAGGCATAAAACAATTATATCAGAACAAACACAAAATCTAACAGTGTAAATCTAAATCCTATAGCACAACATCTGACATCTGAGACTCTGAATGATCTGTTGGGTTCCCAAAGGCATAGTGAGCTTCACTTCAGCACTACCAACCAGAGTATGCATAGATTCTTTGGTATCATAGGCCAAATCCTCTCCATAACTGAATCTCTCCGTGATGCATCTCCACAGAGCCTAACATCTCCAATGTGTTGGGACCTCCATTGCAATTGTTGCTGCAGCATCACCAATAGCCTCTCCAAGGTATCATGCCTTAGCTGCTCTCCAAGAACCCTTCAAATCTTCCACTTTTCATACCTTGGAAACAAGTAACCATGTAAAGGATGCTTGCACATTGCAAATTTCTATAGGGAACGAGATATAGCATGTCCTCTTAGACAACTTCCTATTTGCTGAGACTGAAATAATACTTCCCTACTTTTCTAATGATGCATAGACCGTTTCATTCATTGCTACTGAACCTTTGTCACAGCTGATTTTTACATGTCAGCCTGATCAGCACCCTTTGTAACTTTAGTCATGCCGATCTCTTAGTAATCATAGTTTTTCAGTCCCAGCCTGACAAGTACACACAAATTCTTAGTCAAAGTATCACATGATTAGCTTCTGGCCAAATTCAGTAGAATCCTTGTTCCTTTCTGAAATTTCAGAAGCTGACCCTATTCAAACTACATTTTCATTGCATTACTGGCTTCCAAAGTCCACACAAATGACCTACCAAGTTCCACCCTTAGCACTTCACTGCTTTTCTAACCCAAAGTGTCAAAGCCTTCGACATTCCTCCCACAGAACAACATGGTCATTCTCATCATAGTAACAATCCTCTTTCTCCAGTTCCAAATTTTGTTTTTGTTTCATTTCTGTTACTGTGTTAAAACACAGTAACAAAAGCAGCCTTGGAGAGTAGGCTTATATTTCTAGGTATGGACTGCCATAGAGGGGAAGCCAAGAAAGGAACGCAGGTGGCTAGTCACAGCACATTTATCCCCAAGAGTTTAGACAGATGGAAGGATCTAAGCTCACTCTCTGCTTCTTATACTTATGGAGCTTTCTTCACGCTTATACACTTTAGGGCTCTATCCATGAAATGATCCATAGTCAGAAACTGTTCGTTATTGCTATTTTGTAGCCCCAGAATTCATATGTAAACACATAAATGGCTGTTGCTTACAATTTAAGAGTTGAGTCTAATGTACGTTATACTAGCATACATATATACATTTATGCAACAAGTGAATATACCTACACAAAATAATGTACAATCATTTGGGTGAAATGGGAATGAATGAACATATGAATAAAATCAGTGCTAGATTTGAGTTGGAAACTGAGCAAAATAAATTGAATTTGAAGGAATAATTGTATATTTTTGAGCAAGACAGATGTATTTGTATAATGGTATTTTAATTACACACAAAGTTTCAGAATATGTTTCTCCTTTAATCTCCATATTTTTTTCTGCAATTGGTTCAACAATATGTGTCCCCTCCTGAAATGCCCCCTTCTGTACATAACGAAAACAATTAGTCAATGGCACACTATCGTGATTTTTATTACCCACAGCACTAATTTGTCCTGAGTCGTCCCTTGAGTTGCAATGTCTATGAGCATCTCTAACAATGAACTCTAGCTCATGACTTTTGCACGTGCTCAGGTTTTACTGAAAACTGATATGGTAGAATTATGAAATAAGTAAAAATGTCAGCTATATCCTCTTCTAGAAGCCTATGTGCTTCTTGCTACAAGAAGTTTTGTGTTGAGGTTTCCCCTCTGTGACTTATTTCTACCACTTTCTTACAAACTCGTTCTATATTGTTCTCTCTCCTTTAGACCCATCGTCATCTACTCACCTTGGGGGCTTGCCAAAATTTTCAGAACAAACACAAAAACATTCCTTTATTTGATTCTTCATCTGTGGTAAACTGAGTTACTTTATTTTCTCAAATAATAAAGACCCTCAACTCAAACACTGAATTGTAGATTTCTCCCTGAGAATACTATGACAGTTGCGAGTTTGTCTTTTCTTAGTTCTCTCTTTAACAGAAGAAAGTTAAAACCTGCAAACTTTGCTGGGAGTTATATGCAAGATCCTTTGATAAGGAGATTACTCTTAGCACAAAGAACCAAGTTATAATCTGTATTTTTGTTATGAAATACTATTCTATAATGGGAAATCCTCAGGCGTCTTGCTCACCTCTGAAAGGAAGATAATGGGCTTGCTCTGAGGATTTAATCTTCAGATCCTCTTCTGACTCATACTGTTTTGGGGTAATGGTAGTTGTTCATTTGATAGTAATAGGGAGCTGTATACACTGTGTATGAGACAAATGGATGCCAGTTGAGAGACAGGAGAGAGAAGGAGAAAAAAAAAACACAGGAAACCATCGTTTGAGCAAAATGGCAGAAGCTTGTAACACATTAGAAACAGCGGAAGTGTCTGCATCAAAGAATAATGATAATGTAGTAACCTAAGTAGTGGGTGCTGAAGATAGAATTTATTTACTTTTTGTTGTAGAAAAAGGGAGAAACCAGTGCAGCTTTTGCCACAGGATTATGAAGAAGACATAATTTATAAATTAAATAAGATAAGTGAAATAGAAAATAAAGGCCCACTTGCTGTTGTTAGGGTCTGCTACAGCACCCAAGAAAAGACCAAAAGTCATGTATGCAATAAACAAGAGAGCTTTATTAAATCCAACATTGGGTGGCACATGGTGAACCCCAAAGAAGGTCACAAGCTTCTTTTAAGTGGAGTTAGGGGAAATCCAGGGAGGAAGGATTGATCTGGGTCTGATTGGTGGAGGAAAGATTAGTCTGGGGGCTGCATAGTGATTGGTGGGATGCATAGTGATTAGGAACTTTCCAATGGCAGGGTCCTGATATATAAATGTCATTTAATCTTTAGATAACTTGATGAGATATACAAATGTTATAGTATCTTAAATCTTGGACATCCTGGCAATGGTCAAACAAGGGCAAAAATCTTAGATAAACCACTCTAATATTCTGAAAAAATGGGTCAGGCAGTGGTGGAGCACACCTTTAATCACAGCACTCAGGAGGCAAAGGCAGGCAAATCTCTGTGAGTTCAAAGCCAGCCTTGACTACATGAGCTAGTTCCAGGACAGATCCCAAAGCTACAGAGAAATCTTGTCCCCGAAAAACAAAAGAAAACAAAACAAACAAACAAACAAAAAATAGACAAAAAAGAACTAGCCTTGGGTGCTTTAGGACATTTTATACATGTTTAAATCTGTACTATGGCATTCTTAAATCGTCTTTACTTTTAAATATACTCATTACTAAAAGAAAAAATTCTTAAGCCGGGCGGTGGTGGCGCACGCCTTTAATCCCAGCACTCGGGAGGCAGAGGCAGGTGGATCTCTGTGAGTTCGAGGCCAGCCTGGTCTACAAGAGCTAGTTCCAGGACAGGAACCAAAAGCTACAGAGAAATCCTGTCTCGAAAATCAAAAAAAAAATAAATAAATAAATATTGAAAATTACTTTCATCTGCTCTTTAAAATAGCTGGAATTAAACTGCAGTCACTTCATAGCGCCTTTTTCTTTCCTCCCTTTAACCTCCCCAATGTACCCTGCTCCTCCACACCTTTTTTTTCTTTCTTTTGCTCTCTTTCAAATTCATGGCTTCTGGTCTCGTTTTCTTTAATTATTGTTAAATATATAAATTTAATCTGCTAAATCTATACAATGTTACTTTGTGTACACAACGTGAAGACTGACCTGTTGGTATTAGGTACAAAGTTATAAATGCTCTCCCCCTGGAACGAGGATTTTCTCCTACTCCCAGCATTCCTTAGTTCTTTGTGTAGACCTGAACTGTGAAATGCCTCCCATCCATCTTAGCATGTCCGTTGGTATCATCCTTGTTCTGGTCTTGTTTAGACAGCCATGTTGTTGAGACTTCATGAATGTAGTAACTTCCTTTATGTTAGGAGATGCAGTCTCACAGCAGATATACTGTTTCTCTTTCTCTGACAAACTTTCTGCCTTCCCTTGTACCATGCTCTCTGAGCTTTTAGATCATGTGCAGCCCTAAATGATCCATGGTCTGCTCTTCTCACAAGTTAGAGGAAGGATGGTCTAAGATAGGGAAGACAATGAAACAAGCACTGTAAACATAAAATTTTATTAAAAAATATGACACTGCATGTAAAATGTAGAAACAGATGATAATAGTTTTCAAAATCGTTAGGATTTGCTCCGAAAAAAACTACTAATTAGTTTTAGAAGATATTGGTAGATAAGAAATGACAAATATTTGATTATTATATATATTGCATATGTATGTGTGCACATAGAATGCATGCATTATGTTTTAAAGTTTTACGAATAATAATAAGCATACGCATAGATACACAAACCCTTGTTTTTGTTTCTTTTAATATGCTAATACTTTTCAATGTTTATTCTTAGAAGTTATATGCCTCCAGAAAATATGCACCTACATAAAATGGTCATATATTTAAAATTAAAAATTTTTACATTTTATATATATTAATCACTAATTTAAAATCAATATATTTACTCTGAAATTTTCTTTACAAGAAATGATCACCAGATTGGAGATGGGATTTGCACTGTGGTTCCAAACATTCTCACCGATTTTATTCAGAGAAACTTTGCCCCGCATTTATAATTGTTTCTCTGTTCATCTATTTAGGTTCTTTAAAGAAGGCATAATCATGCCAGGTGGTGGTGGCACACGCCTTTAATCCCAGCACTCGGGAGGCAGAGGCAGGCCTCTGTGAGTTTGAGGCCAGCCTGGTCTACAAGAGCTAGTTCAGGGCAGCCAGGACTGTTTCATAGAGAACCTGTCTCAAAAAAATAAAAACAAGCAAACAAAAAATCAATCAAGCAAACAAACCAAAAAAAAAAAAAAAAAAACAAGGCACATTTGGGTTTTACCTTCAGTTTCAGACTAAAGATTATAGCTTATTAGCTGTGGAATATAAAACACTGTTATGTTATTTCCAAGCAGTTGTTTTCTCATAGTAATATTTATTCTCCAAAGAAGTGGAGCAGAAGCTTGAGTCAGCTTGGAGGCGTTCTCTAATGATCTCTTGAATCATCTGCTCCCCCATAACCTTTATTCCTCTACATTAAAAAGCATACAACATTACTGCCAAATTTTCACTAATGATGCATAAAATGTAATGAGTTGCATGAGCTTACAGACTATTATATGAACGGCGTTCAGTCTGATGTTTCACTGTGTACTGCAAACTCATAACCCGTAATTGCATGGGGATAAGTTTTTTTAATTCTATGTCTCAATGGGATGGTGTACTAAAATTGCACTACCTACTATTGCAACATGAGTAATGAACTTTTAGAAACATGTAATCACAAGTACTTTTTAGCTGTATATTGCACAGGTAGTAAGAAAAATTAGATTTATTTCGATTATTAAAACAGAAGATAGTGATTCCAATACAAATAGCCTTATCAGTGAAATCTGATCATTTTTACAAAAACATATTTATAAAAAGTGTTACAGAAGTGTGTTTTCCATCAGAGAAAAATATGAGGTCAGTAGCTATTAGAAATATATTGTCTAAATAGGTTCTTTAAATTTTTTCTGGCAATAAATTGAAATATTAAATGTAGTTCAAAATAGTCTTAAAATAGCAACATGTGTGGAATCATGGCTTTAACTCAGTCCATATCTTTGCTGTGTGGTTGTTTGTAAATCTTCATTTCCCGCGGACACCGGAATGCTATTGTGTGAAATGGGCTACTTGGCGGTGATTAGCATGAGCTCCTGTTTGTAGAAGATGCACAGTGAATGTGGTATCCTTTCCAGCTTGTCTCATTTCTCGCTTTCTGATTGATTAACAATGGTGTACCGTGATCTGCCTTGACAGTCTTCTATAACACATGTCACGACTTACATTCTGCCCTTCTTAAAATGCTACTCCATAGATTGCTTTATATGCCTTACACACTGATGATTTCCACATATTAGACACAAGCATTTATGCAGCAAGTTTTTATTATATAAAATATATACATACATGCCATATGTAAATGCCTGGCAGAGGTCTTAGCCACCATGCTAAGCTCAAGAAAAACTATGACCTAGCCATGTGTCACTGCACTATGAGGAAGAGTGAAAGGATATTTCACCTGCTCTCACTCTTGTCTTTCCTTTTATTTATTTTGCCTCTATTGATAATTCCCTTTCAGTTTTGGAGGACAGATAACCATTTAGTAACAGGCCACATTTCCCAGTCCCCTTGTTATATGATAAGACCCCATCGTGGAATTGAAGCCAGTGAAAACATTGTAAAATCCCAAGGGATCCATGCGCAATCATGTCACCACTTAGAACTTTTTGCTATGGTTCCTCTCTACTGGACAGGAAAAGCTATGTAGTAGATGAGAAAGCATCATTGAGAATCTGAGCCTTTTGACTTTGAAGAAACAGAGAGTAGGAGGCTGTTCTTGCCACTGCTAAACTCGGTTGTCATAGCAACTTGCTTCTTTCTCATATACACTATCTACTTCATCAAATCACTTATAAATAAAACATAGCGCATTGTTATATTGTTCCTCTGGCATACTACTTTAGTTTTCTGAAGAAAATTCTTATCTATATATTGTGTTGATTACAGAAAGAGTAAGTATGGGTGATTAAATAAATGAATGGATGAACTTAAGTTTTGGAAAATATTTTTAACTTTTTTTCTCATTGTTTTCTTGTTTTCAATGAGGTGTTGGCAACAGACAGTAAAATAAAGCCCCTTTCATACATGCATGAACACAAAGGCAATGGGTTTGGATAGACACTGTGTTGTGTTGTGGAAGGTGTTTTTCAAATTTTGTATCATGATAGAAAGAATTGGCTCATTCAGCATGTCTTCTGTTTCTTTTGTTGTACTGGGGATTGAACTGAGGGTCTCAACCTTTTTATACAAGAACTCTACAACAGAGCCATCTGGTTCCAGATATACTTTAAATTATCAAGACCAATATCCAAACTTTTACTCTTATAACATCTCCAAACCATTTTAATTAATAAAGAAAACTGGCTCGGCCTGATAGGGCAAAAGAATAGAGGTAGGCAGGGAAAAGTAAACTGATTGTGGGGAGAAAGAAGGGCAGAGTCAGATAGAAGCTACTTAGTCTCAGTGGAGCCAGTTGGAATTTAGCTGGTAAGTCACAGCCACATGCCAAATACACAGATTAATCGAAATGGGTTAAATTAATATGTAAGAGTTAACCAATAAGAAGCTAGAGATAATGGGCCAAGCAATGATTTAATATAGTTTCTGTGTGATTATTTCAGTTCTAGGCAGCGAAAACCAGCAAGCGGCCCCCTCCTCCAACACTCTGAAGACTTTCTTCCTCCACACTCTGCAGCCAGGCCTTCCATACATCCCACAGGCTGGCATACATTAGCAGGGCATCATTCTCAAACTGAAGAGTACAGCACAGTAGATCCTTTTGCAGTAGAGTAAGTACTGAAGATAACTGCGAGAAGAGGCTTTTTTCAAGATAGTTTTCACCTGGCAGTGGTGGTGCTCACCTTTGATCCCTCAGGAGGCAGGTGGATCTCTGTGAGTTCAAGACCAGTCTTATCTATAAAGCGAGTTCCAGGACAACCAGAGCGGTTACACAGAGAAACCCTGTCTCAAAAAAAGAAAAAGAAAAAGAAAGAGAGAAAAGAATAGTTTTCGGTCATCTCTACTGACCCTCGGCAGCTCAGAATATTTCTCCTCCTTTATTTCACCTGTGGGGTTGAATATTCTCTGATTCTTATCACCAATATAACAGTAAATCACTCTACAAAGATGATTTAATGCCATGGGAAATAACCTGCCTGCCACAAAACAATATAGTGCAAAGGATGAAGAGTCTGTGGATTTGGCAGAAGATAGGGAGGGTGGGTAGTGCCCTAACACCGGGCATTTGGTTAAAATATTAGGAGGGGAGCTGGAAAACAGCAATGACTATTGTAGCTAATGGAGAGATGATATTTTATTGATGTAGGAGGTAGTTAAGGATGCCATTATGTCATTTGTTTTTTCTATCTGAGAAGTTTTATGTTTTATTCTGAACTGAATTATTGTTCCCTTTCTCGTCTTCCTTTATAATGTGTGTACACCTGTGAACAATGTAAATCAGAGACAAGAAATAAGTAGTTATGCTTTGCACGATGAGCAATATATTGTTAGTTTTATGTACACCCTTATGCAATGACAAAGTATGATTAAAATACAGCCGTGTTCCAAGAACATGACATCAGGAACAAAGTCTTTCATGTTATCAGCACATTTTGACTGAGCCAACCACACCTCATATACAGTATAAACCAGTACATGTTCTTGTAACTTGTATTGAGAATATTTTCTCCTTCTTCATGTTTATATTTTGTTTTGTAAAGACCCATCAAAGTAATGTTTTCATAAGTGGCGTGCCTAAATCTCCAGTAGACTATCTGAAAAAGCAAATTTACTGCTATGCATCAATAACACTTGCCCCTCCTCTCGAGGAATTTGGCATTTATCATCAAGCCAAGAAGAATATAATATACTAAGATTGATAGTTAATATACTAAGGGTGCTTCCTGTGGCTTTTACATGTGTTCAGACTTTCAACAAACCTATGGAATTATTTACCTTTTCTCATTATGATATATTTTATTATACTGAAAGTAATATACAAAAGGCTCAGCCTCTGTCAAGTTGTAAGCACCATGACGACTCCACGGTGAATGTTTTTATTTTATAGACAGGCAAAGTGAGAATCAGAGATGGTAAAAAAAAATAATAAATAAATTGCCAAATATCCATAAGATATTGATGGGAAAAGGTTTGCTTTGTAAATCTATGTGACTTCAACTTCTGATTTCTGTGATATACTGATGTATTTCAGAAGTTATTCATAAACTGATTTCATATTTTCACTTCAGTAGAGTTCATGGGTTATATTAACCTTTTCAGGCTAATTTGCTAATATTTAGTATGCTACGCATGTCTTTCAACACTTCATTTCCTGTTTTTGACAATTGATGCTATAGGTCAAATCACATTTCACAGTATTAGATCTACATCATCATGAGTCAAACAAATTAGTTTCTCCCATTTCCAGGCAAAAATATGACAGTTCACCTCTGTGTTAACTAGAATACAAAACTTTCCCATTTTCCGTTAGCCCATCTTTTATGAGTTTGACTGATAACCCAGTTTCCTGAGCACAAATTTTTTAGGCATTCACCAATTTATACAAGGAATGGTTTAAGTAAACAAACACAATTTTTACTAGTCAAGGTTCTAGAATTATGAAATATAAATGATACTACATAATGCAACAAAAATACTACGTCTCATGCCTTTCCCTGGCTGCTGGTTGGTTCTGAGTGTATTCCAAGCATTGCTTCTGCTTTTACTTAGACTTCTAATTTCTGTGCCCTGTGTATTTTATATTCCTTTTCAATTACTTTAAATTTTTTGTCAATACAGGTATTGTGCCTTCATTATATGTCAGGTACTCACAAAAGGCAGAATAGCTCACAGAACCTCAAGGAACTCGATTTTTAGAAAGTTGTGAGCAATTAGGGTGCTGGAAACCAGGTCCTCTGGAAGAGTGGCCAGTGTTCTTAACCACCAAGCTGTCTCTCTAGGCCTTTTATGATAACACTAGTCATTGGATTTGGGGTTCTACTCCAATTTAGTATAATCTCATTTTAGTTAGTTTGCATCTGCTACTATCCTGTGTTGTAATAAATATAATTCCTGGAGATCTCAACAGATCCATTGATGAGCCAGTAATTTTCTTATGCCTTCAATCAGTTGTCCAATGTATAGGTTAAATATGTCATGGTTTTAAAATATTGCTCATTTTTCCAGAGAATTTAGATAATAACGAGAACACTGAGACTTACATGGATCTAATCTACATGGGAAGTAGAAAAAGATAAGATTTCTTGAGTAAATTAGAGGCATGGGGACCTCGGGAGAGGGTTGAAAGGGGGAGGGGAGAGGCAGGAAAGGGAACAGAGAAAAATGTAGAGCTCAATAAAAATCAATAAAAAATATTGCTCAGTGATCATAATCTTATATGATCATGTTAGATATCTAGAATTATTCTTTCCCATCAAGGGCATCTAGTAGCATCTAGTGCACTCTCTTATCCTCACCCATGGCTTAGGTATCATATCCAAACCATTTTTTATTTGTCATTTTTAAACAGTGCTATGTGCGGATCAGCACTGATTAACTCTTTGATATTTTGACTCAGTAGATCCATGCTTCCCCTATTCTCAATGACTGTATGCTGCCTCTGAACTACAGCTTAATTGGAGCTTTGACAGAATCTTAAACTTAAAAGTCTGACTTGAATCTCGAGTCTGACAACCTTCAGGTGCAGTCACTATTTTTGTATTCCTTTCCTCGGTAGTATACTTCTTAATTCTCATTCTTAAGTATGCTAGCATACTTGTTCATTTACCAGTTCATTTACCTTCCCATCCTAAAATCTATGAGCATTACCTGAGAAAAATTTTGCTTTACCTCTGCTTAGCAGATTATTAAGTGTACTCTTAAACACTTTACATATTAAAGCTACCATAAAAGCATAAGGATAAAATTTAATGAATGATCGGCATCTACCCCTTCTCTGCCTACACTCTTTCTTAGCTCTATTTAATCTACACTTGTGTGGGGAAAAAAGAAACAAATTGTTTTATATAGTTTCTGAATGTACAGAAAAATATTTTTATAATTATACAAATTTTTATGTAGTAGAAAATTCTGTTTAGGAAGTCAACTATTCATACCAATGAGGGTTCCAAAAATATTTATTTGTGTATGTGTAAATATATTAGAAAATATAAAAAAAATTCAATAAAATTCAACTGTTATGTGATGTTCTCATGGATTATACAAAGGTACTTAATTCTGGCTCCCATTTTTGCATAGAACAAATAGATAGTTAACCATACAGTTCAGCTCTTTTATATTTTATATTAATTTTTACTGAGTGATATGTGACAATAACCAATAAAATAAACAATTAAAATGTTTAATGTTTAAGTACATTTTCAGATCTTTTTAAATAAAAAACAATGTGTAGATTTTCAAACTGTACTGATTTTTACATTTTTATTTATATGCTAATCCTCTGAAGGAAGCATGCCTCCTTCAGCTTCAGAGAGGAACACAGTAGGGCTTACCACATGTGTTGGACATATTGTTTCATGGCAGAGAGTTCCTATTTTAAAAAAATGCATGATTTTTAAGGAAATTACTTAACCTCTCAAAGATCATTTGTCTTAGGTAAAAAAATCTATTCTAACTATAAATCATAATCTCTTATAAAACCATATATTGAGAATGAACTTCACAAAACATGTATCCATTTATTGCCAACTATTGCTTTACTGAACACTAGACTTTTAAGCAAAGGTTAAACTGAAGAGCGATTTATATATTTCAGCAAGTGGCCCTGGGCAAAGTATGTGCTGGTTAAGTTAGCATAATTTAGCTGAAGAGAAGAAAGTCTGAGAAGAAACATGGTGACTTACAAGGCAATAAAAATGTCACTACTCCATATGAACAAGATTCGGCTTGAAATTGTATCCAATTTCCTCTGAAAATTGTCTTCAATAGGATAATTTGTCTTAAAATTTTGTGCTTTTTGACTATGAGAGTTGGTAAAAATCAGAAAACCTTTCAACTTCCTTAAAAATCATTTTGTAAAACATCAAAGTTATATTTCTCTTAAATGAATACATTTTCTTTCCTCAGGTTTCGTTCAGATAGTTTGCTGAAATTCTGTGTTGGGTACAATTTAATTGATAAAGAAAATAAAGATTCTTTATTTTCTCAAACAAGAAATTTTAAATAATTCTCTGATAGATTCTTCTTTTATAGAACTTTATCATCTACATGTATCCAACTTTTAAATGATTTCTATTAAAATATTTCCTTTATGCAAAGTAATTTAATGTGTTCGTTAACACCCACTTACCTCTCAAAAAAGAATCAAAGCCATTTAAGATCATCATTAAAGATAACCTTAAAATATGACTAATTAGTTTAGCATTATGTTTCAGGGTTTCCTTTAAATGACTTTGGAAAAGACCTTAATTGTGCATTTTCCACCCAACTGAACTGTGCAAATAGCGTGGGACTGGCCGTGGGTATAATAAAGTAATTTGCTGGTTAATTTGACCTCACTACGGATAAAGAGGAGGAAGTATGTTGTTCTTTTTTTATCCCCTGTCAGCAGCACTTCAATTACATTTTTTAAAGTAATTTCTTACATAGGCTTTTGCTGCTTAGCTTTTGGAAAAGTAGTTCACTTGTGGGCTCAAACCAGGTGGAGCTCTCTGATGCCAGGTACCAAGTTTCTCATTGGAGAGTAAAACCAGGATTGAGCTAAACTTCACCTCGCTTTCCAGAAAAGGAACTCGTCCTCCGGAGCCGTTCTCTGCAGAGCCCTAAAAGAAAACAGGTTCTCAGAATCCCTCATTCTATTCCAGTTTCAGCCTGGTGATAATCTTGGGTTATGCAAGCCTTCTTCTAAAAGGCTGTTGGTTAAAAACAAACTTTTAGATTAGAGAACTTTGATTCTTTTTGCACTGTAACCCTAGACCTGATAATCACTCTTCTTTCTGGGTTGCTAGCAGGATTGAACCTTTACCCAAGCATAGCTTTCTGACAAGGTCACAAGGTCACATCTCTTTAAAATAAATAATAAACCACAGAGCCCCCTGGAGATTGAAAGGTGAGGATAGGTTCACAGTCACTAAAGTGTTCATAGTGTAAAGTAGTGCTCTTGGCCCAGCCTTGGCCACACATCTGGGGGACTCAGGGGCACCAAAAAGCAGAGCTTAGAAGCCACTTGTTCAATTTCTTCTTTTATATCACTGAATTTGTTTCATATAGAGATGAAGAATCCAGTCTTGTCCTCTTGGAAACATTCTTTATAAAAGAAAAGGAGCTCAAATAGAGAAATATAATGGAAATATTAGATTCTTTCTTCTTTTTTGAAGTTCTCTATCCTGTCAGAAATGACTAATTCATGAATTCCATTCTTTTCTATGTAGCTAACAGTCCTTGAGTCTTTATTCTTGCCTTCTGTAAATTATTACACTACATCCCCATATAATCCTTTTTTAAATCGTATGAGGTGTGAGCACATACATACAAGATCAGTCAATATTATAAGCTCTAGGGGACAGTACTGAAAAAGTTTTACTCTCCCTGTTTTCTATCTAGTCAATAAAAGTAAGGATACACAAATCATTTAGGACCCCAGAAAGATTCCCCAGATTCTTGCTAATACCATTGCAAACAAGTACCAAAATCAGTGCATGCAATAAAACTACAAGGGAAAAGGTCCTGTTGGCGAAAGCATCCTAAGGCGTGAAACTTGGCAGTGATTGAAAAGTGACGCGTGACTCTCAGATGAGAGCCGTGGGCTGTCCGTCACTGTTCTGGTGATCGTCCCCATCCATCCTTGTTTGGACATACAAAGCTACTATTCTCGCGTGTGTTAGTGACCTTTAGAGAAAGGAGAACAATACAATCCCATTAAACCACGAAGGCTTTTAGTTTCCTGGAATAAAATAAAAAGGAACTGTGTTTTATTGATCTTTTTATATGAGAAATTGATCGCTCTAGTCTGAAGTTTGAAACAACTGAAAACTTTATTGAGTTACGTCTTCATTCTAAGGATCCATGGAAAGTGTAAAAAATATGTAATCACTCATAGGCCAGGATTTCCCTGTTTGAAGCTTAATTATGCCTAGGATTTTCTCACATCATATCATATTCTGCTTAATTCTTATATTGTTGCCTTTGAAGAAAGATCAATCTAAACTTCCCCATTTTTTTTCTTAAATATGTTGAGGCAATTGCTCAACACCCACATTTAATATTTTATTAAATTGTTAAAAAATGGGACTTCTTTCTATCACTGTCTATTGAAAGGAGCAAGTTCCTGGCCTGTAGGAACCAATAAAGAATAGCTACATTACTGATTTTGTTACTTCCATAGCAGCCTCATTCTTAAGATAATCAATGTGGTTGTGAGGCAAAGCCTATACAGCACATTCGTGAGGGCTTCTGCGCCTCCTACACTGCCATTGCTAGGACCAAACTCAAGAACTCTTCAAATTGTACTGCATCTCTTAACAGGCCCAGGTGATGACTCCTTGGGGCTGTCTACCTCTCTTATAAACGGGTGCACTGCTGTCTGTTTTGGTTGCTCCCAAGACATGCTTCTTTGAACGCCTGTCCAGTATTCCCTCCAGACTGTCAACTTTGTGCCACATCTGATGGACACACATCCACCAAATCTTTTGATTATTGTGATAATTTACACTGTATCTAGTAAAATTGTCATTGTAGTAACAAGATGTAAATTAGTGAGTTCAGTACTATACAACTGAGTGACCTTATCTTTTATTATTCAAAACCCACTTTTTATTATCCTTTAACAAATTTACTCAGGCTTGGAATTTTGTTGAGACTAATTTTAAATTATTTGTACTTGATAAATAATATCCAGAGTGTGCAAAAGTTTTAATAAGTTACTGATGTCATATACAGATTTGCATTATGCTTAAAATAACCATAATTTTCAAAATTCTGATGTTGACTAGCAAGGCTGATTTATTGTCCCTGAATCTCAAAAAGTAACATGCTAGAAACTTGAAACTGGGAAAATTGGTTTATTTCATTTTATGTCACAATTCTAAAATGCAACATTGATGAATAAACATACTTTTAAAAAATTAAAAATCATAAAAGAAAACATTTAAAAATAATTTCAATAAATAAACTTGTCAATATTTAAGTCAGATCATTTGATTTATTGAGAACTTTCAGGGTAAGTTTGAAGAGATGTTTCAATAGGTAAAATGCTTGCTATGAAAGGTTAAAGATCTGAGTTTGCTTCCCCAGATGTGGTAGCATAGGTCTGAATTTCAGAATTTTTACAGCAAGATGACAGGTAATATAGGAGAATCTCAAGAAACTTGTGAGCCAACTAGTCTTGAGCATTCATTTGTAAAAGAGACAACTTCTTAAGTAATGTTGAAGGTGAGGACCGAACTCCAGGGTGTTACTTTAACTTCCACATGTGTACAGTTACACAAGTGCACCAGAACTTACTCCCCCCCCACACACAATGATTAAGTCAAGAACAAAGTATTTCAGCACATTGCTTTCACAGTCATAGTAGAATCTAAAACTGCCTTGTCTCATTCTCCAAATAGCAGGTGTGATATAAAAAGAACCTCCCAAGAGCTAGTGTCATAAAATAATAAAACCGATTATTCTTGGATCAGAAATTAAAGCATGGCAAAATGAGGTGATTTGTCTCTGTCAGTGTGTTGGGTTTCAGCTGGGAAAGATTGAGTATTTAGGGACACTAAATGACTGCAACCGCACTGAGCTATTTTCACCCATATTTCAGAGCTTGATATAATTTTATCACTCAGAACTTAAACTTGGCTTGATTTGCCAACTAGAGAATTTACATGCTAGCTTCCAGCGTTATCCTGCTTCCCTAATGATTCAAAAGGAACTAGTTCAAAGAAAGCACCAATGCAGTGAGTATATTCAGGCATGAGAAGGAACTGAATGTTTTTATAAGAGCCTTAGGTGTCAGAACATCACTTGCTTCACACTCGGGGTTAGTCAGATAACAGTGTGTTCCAACCTAAGAGGAAGCCTCGGAGATAACATTCCTCTTTGGGAAGAGGATAAACAAAACTGAAGATATTGTTTATAATTTTCAAAACTCAGATGGGTGTTAGTGGCACACAACTTTAATACCAGCACTAGAGAGACAGATGCAAGTGGATCTCTGTGAGTTCGAGGATAGCCTGGTCTACAAGAGCTAGTTCCAGGACAGGCTCCAAACTATAGAGAAACCCTGTCTCGGAGAAAAAAAAAAGGAAAAAAAGAAAGTAATTTCCATATCTTTATTACACCTACAAAGTATTTGTCTTCATGGTGTAGGTAAAATCTCTTTGAAGTCCCCAAGGACTCGCAAAAGCCATATTCTCCTTTGGCATCATACTCAAGCTTGAAGTCCAGAGTCTCTTCATCAAAGGTAGACAAGGGAGTTGATAAACCGATTCTAGGTATGCTTCTTGGGCACATTTCCCTATTTCTGCTCTCATAAATGAAGGTGCACAGCTCATAATGTCTGCAATAGAAACTCAAATGCAAAAGATCAAAGAAGGGGCACCATTAGCAAACTCAACCAGTAGCTTTTAAATATCCTGACAGGGATTTGTCATTTCCTTACTAGGGACCCTTTCTGATCTCTGCATCTGATTCTTTCCAGGCAATTGCTATGCACAATGAAATGATTGCTCTTCTAACTTACTTCTATGTTTCTCTTGATGTTCGATATAAAATTTTCTCAATCCATAACTCCAAAGTCCTCTTCATTTTATATTTCCTGACCAGATCACTCACAGATGGCGCTTACTTCCTAGATAGCTTATGTGGACCACATAATATATTGACTTGGAAGCTACTCTGTCACACAAAAGTAATGCCTGATCATCTCTTGGAAACAATTCCATCTCTGCCCTTGCTTTCTGCTGGAGTCACAGTAAGCTGATATACTTTATAACTACATTCTTTTGATGAATTTATGTACAGTACACTTTTTGATATCCTTAGAAGGCCTTCAGCATTTCATATAACCCATACTGGATTTTTGAAAGGTTTTTGTAGCATTCACTTGATTTATCCTTAAGACCTTTCCTATATTCTGAGAAGTTGAAAACCAGCAACTTCTGGATACCTGTGGTTTCTTTTAAGTTGGGCTTGAAAATTGAATGGTTCCTTCCTTTGCTCTCAGAAGAACTCTGTTATGGATTGAATGTCTTTACCATTTGAAATTTTGTACAAGCTTAAAATTCTATATTCTACTGTGATGCTTTAATAATAGGAAGAGAGGTGTACAGGAGGCAACTAAGTCATGAGGGTGAAAAATTACATAGTGAGATTGTTGTACTTATGAGAAGAGAGATAAAATCCTGTATGTTTTCCTTTGTTCTACGCCACATCAATATACAAAAGAAGACGTTTTGAAGTCAAGGAAGAAAGTTCCCATCCATAGCTTCTGCCAGCACCTTGAATAGTGTAACAACACTTTCTTTGGTTTTTGGTCTTTACTCTAGCAATTTGCATTCTATTTATTTAAGAAAGAAGTTAGATGCTTCTGCTGGTGAAAATGTAGATACCACGATTATAAGCATTTAAAAAATTTTCTTGCATAGTGTCATTTTATTTGTTACTGAATCTTGAAAATAATAAGTTTATGTAACTAGAAAAAATATTAATGCCATTTAGACCAATAATATCAACTGCCCAAATTATCAAAATTGTTAAAATTGACTAATAGAATGTTCGAATATAATAGCTTATCACTGAGCTGAAATTATACCTTATGTTTATAGATTAGACGTGATAGAATTTCATGACCTTTCACCCCACATTTTCTGAGAGATAATTATCCTAAAATATCTACCCATACTACATTATCTCTTCAAAATATAATTCAGTAGCTGATGACCTCAAACTGCCATTTCAGTAATTGATGGCTCCAGATATCGGTCATCAGTTACAGTCATTGTATGAGCCCTGATGCAACATTTGCTTGTGAATTTATCTACACTCAGAAATTCAGGTTCCTAAGGAATCAGTGGTGCTTTCAGAGTTTATTTACATTTCTTAGATAGGTGAGCAACATCTTCTTAGCCACATGTTCCACTTGCAGTTTTTACTCTAGCTTATATAACTTTATCTTTTTCAAGATTGGCTCTTATGTTTTCACACTTAAATTGTTTTACAGTAGTTGAAATACGTCTTGTGAATGATGCTACGATTTCTCATCTCTGCAGAAATGAAGTTGGTGGAGATCTTTGTTCGCTCGGGCCAAATGATGGCCCAGCCACTCATCCAAACCTCTCCAAGTGACTAGGTCCCAAGACAAAAACAGGGTATTCTAACTGATCTCCCTTACTCAATGAGTCTCCTTCTGAGTTTCGAGGACTTTATCAGTTCTGTATTATCTAGTTCACTCATGTGAGTTAACTGTATTTTCGTACCTACGAAAATTTAGCTTTTTGAAAATGAAGTTATTTTTTATTTTTCACAGCAATTGCTTTATGCACTTAAAATAAAAGAGTTAATTTTTAAAAAATTAAATGTAATAAGTCTATATTATTTAAATTTCCCTTTATTGTAATCATTTGGCTATTCTTCCTATAACTATATATTTATTTTATTTCTTCTGGTAGCAAAATACCAAGAGCTATTTGATAGAAGGTTGAGCAGATAAATCATTAGAGAAGGGAGAAATTTCTGTCATTGTTTGATATTGCTCATTTTCAAAAAATGTGTTTAATGATTTTATTGCTACTCTAAATTTTAAAAATGACTTAGAGATAATGTTTATAAACATTTCATTGCTTACACAGACTTTGACAATTTTACATGTTTTGCATTTAAATAGTTTGTTTAAAAGATAGCCAAATAACCACAGATTAAGAAATATTGTTTTAGTCAGGTGGTGGTGGCACTCGCCTTTAATCCCAGCCCTGTGAGATCTCGAGGTCAGGCTGGTTTACAAGACTGAGTTCCAGGACAGATTCCAAAGCTACACGAAACCCTGTCTCAAAAACCAAACTGAAACAAACAAATGAAATATTATATTAAAATGTTTAAGAAAATTTTGTTAAACACCTATGATAGTTTTATAAAAATGCTATATGCTGCTAGATTTTTGAACAATAGTAAAAATACATTAAAATTAAAGTTTATTTCTTTGGAAATTGAAAATTTCCCATCTAGCTCAAAGAAGCCTGAATCAATGTAATATTCTACGTGGATGTGGTGGTGGAAGGATAAATTAGTTATATTCTAAGACTAAATAATTATTAACTGTAAAACTAATACTTCTAGAATGTAGGCAAGAGATTTATTTACAGTGGAAACTCGCCATAGTAATTTCACAATATTTCTTGTCTAAGACAAACTGCTCTGGTTGAGAGCTCTTATTTTTTTTCCCACTCCCTTGCCCAACCCCTCTTTTTCTTTCCTCTCCCCTTCCTTCTCCTCTCTTCTCCTTTTTCTGTATTTCAGGTTCCTCTGACAAATTGTTAAATTTCTGATTGAGCACATGTCTTTAAGCATCGATGTTCTCTACATTCTTATGCTATTAACTGCTTCGGATTTGCCATGCTTCCTGTAGATTTTAAAAGTAGAAAGTATTTCATCCACCTTTAGTGCTAATTATAATTTTCCCTCTTTTTTTATTTTTTTTTAAAAAGGTCTTATGTTTGACCGTTTTCTGTTATGTTCTCTGGCAAGCTATATCTTAGACATGTACTTAGCCAGTTCAAACAATTTTTAACATTTACATTTTGGAGGTATTTACATGTAGTTTTTAATGTATCCATAAGAAGGTACTTAATGTTTCCTACAATCTGAACTTTGTTGAACTGTTAAAAGCAAACTCTTATGTTCTAAGGACTAAAAACCTATACTGCCACTTACATTTGAAAATGAAAAGCACGGCCAAGACGAGAGAGTAATTGACGAGAGCTTAATGAAAGAAACGGATGACGTGCTGAAGCAGAAAATCAATCACATGTTAGCCCTGTGACGTTTGTGGGTTTGTGGTTTTAGCAGTTTCAGGATTGGTATGATGCTGAAGCTTCGAGAATCCTGAACAAGAAGAGCAATAGGACTATTTTACGACCTTTTATAATTAAACGCCTTATTTTCACATGAAAAAGTCCCATTCCATTATTAAGATATTTTAATTCCCCAAGATAGTCATGTAAGCTTGGTGCACTTTAATGTAGAAATAATCTCTAAATGGTCTATTCATTCATCATAGTTAAGCTTACTTAAAGATAAAACAGTTTCAGTGTTTTCTATGTGTTTTACCAATCACTGTGTCTGAGACCAACTAATTCATAGATTAGTCTTGATTAGATAAAATTGTTCCCAGGAGAACTGTAGCAATAAAAATAAATTATGTCAAAAATTTCTGTTAAAATTCAAGCTACTGATGAAATAACTAGGCTTATTAAGCTTGACAGACATGGTATTATGACATGGATCTATAAAAAAGAACTCATGTAAGCTTCTTACACTTTCTGCTGACATTTTCATCAAAGTTCACTATAGTTTAACAAAGCACTTCTCTTTTCAGTAACTCCTACATTCCATAAATTCCATCTGAAAATTTACAATAAATGTCAAAGAAGATCCAACTTACTGTTTATTTTTTCTTACATGAATGATCTAATCAGATATTTTGAAAAGAAAGGAAAATGTTATAACCAAGCAATAAGTCGATAAACAATTGCACAGTGAAGACCGTGTCTGTAAGGCCTGACATGGCATGTAGTTTCTTTAATTCTCTAGTGCACTCATCACTTAACTGATAGGCTGAGTTTATTTCTTTGAAAAATAAATAAATTTTATTTTTTGTGAATGTTTAGTAGTGTTTGTTTTCATAGTATTTCTTTTTTGCTCCTTCTCTTGGAAAGACATGCAAGTACCACACTCTAAAGATGAACATATCAAGTTCTGTGATGCACGGAGGTCACACTTTATCAGTGAATATATATGCACTAACTGTAGGTGTGTTTGCATAAACCCTTCTATATTTGGTTTACTAGATGAGAAGGAAATATACATGTGCATCATAAGATATCCTAGCTCTTAGCTAATGATCCAAATTATAAGCTGTTGTTACTGTTTTGCTTAACTTTTCACAAATTGCTATAATTTTACTCATATAAACATTAAAGTATGTAAATCAAACAAAATATAGTTTTTTAGGTAAATGAACTCAAAAAATAATTGAGCTCTTTAATAATTTAATAACTTTGAATAGTTTTATCCTATCTATTCCAGAATATTCCTGTGGTTCATTCTCAGCCTAAGTAAAATGACTTGGGGACATTTTTCTGAAATTACCTTCATCCTTTCACTAGAAAATGGTGCTTTCTTTAACTTTACATAGAGCTATAAAATTCTTTTGACAGACCAATATGATTTTAGTTCGTAATTTAGGTAATTGACAAGCATTTATCAAGCATTTCTTATAGGCATTTAATTTAGATTTTTCATAAGGAAATTAAACTTTGTCACACATTTTGAAGAGATCATTTTAAAAGAAAAATGGGTTATAAGTGTTTCACAAATAATATAATAAGTTCTCAAGTAGTAGTGAATGTCAAGATAAATCTGTTATGTGGAAGACATGTTAATGATACCCTTGATACTAATGATGATGGATAGAAATGAAAATGGAGCCATATTGGAATCAAGGTTAGAATAATGCTGTTAGAAGCAATTCATGGAGCAAGGAATGTGGGTAGCCTAGCCACTCGAACCTGGAAGGAAAAGGATTGTATATATTCTCTGTTAGAATTGCAGAAGCTACCATAGCCTACTTTACCACAACAGCATAGATAATAAATGTATGTAGTTTTAAGTCACTCATTTTGGGATGAAGTGTTACAGCAAAAGTGAAAAGTCAATATAATAACTTTCGATGCTGCATTTTTTTGAGTCGGTTGTGTACAGGTATCCCCCAGGGGCTAACTAACAATGATACTGGGAGCACTCTTGTGTATCTTCTTCCGGATACTCCCACTTCTCCCTTTCTTGTGATTTCCTCTATTGTTCTACATCTTATTAATTTTTATAATACATAATGGACTTGTTCAAACAGGAGCATGGGTTTTGAAACTCTAAAGCCTGCCCCAGTGAAGTACTATGTCCAGCAAGTCATATGTCCTAAGCATCCACAGTTTATTAACTGAAATTGAATGAATGAAATTTGTGTCATGGCAATGCTGAGGCATGCTTGGACCCACTGTATATGACAGTTCTGTTATACTGGGTTTCATTGAACCACAATCAATAAAAACTCAGAGGGAGGAATTGGGATTCAACCTGAAGATGTGAAAAGCAAAATAGCCAGTTACTGGCTTTTACCTCAGTCCAAATTGGTGATCCTGCCTCCACGAATCTCAGAATAAGACTGAGACTGAGAACTGTTTCCTCCTGTTATAAACCTCTCAAGGGCTGGGATTAAAAGCGCGCACTGTTGGGATTAAAGGCATGCAAACTAGTGTGGCTACTATGATTAAAGGTGTGTATTAGCACTGCCTGGTCTCTAAGGTTGACCAGTGGGGCTGTGTTACTCTCTAATCCACAGGCAATTTTTATTTATTAAAATACAAATGAAATACCACGACATTTCATGGCCTAAATTGATGAGGACGACTAACCAGGTTTCTTCCATAAGAGGTCACCAGATCTCATTACAAATGGTTGTGAGCCCGCCAGGTGGTGGCTGGGAACTGAACTCAGGACCTTTGCTGTTAACTGCAGAGCCATCTCTCCAGCCCTGAAGACTAAATATTTAACCATTCACACCTTCTGGGGGAATATGTTTCATTCACAAAACCCCACTGGGAATACAGTTTCAGACTTCTGTTACTTGAATCGATATCTTTTCTTTCTCTAAAACCCATTTATAAAAATGAAAAAGAAAATTGTCCTAAACTCAATTTTAGTTAAAAGACCAAGGCAAGGAAAATGATACTCTCAATTGTATGATTTTATCCTTTATAAGATTATTTTTTTATTTTTTACTTATGTGTGTCTGGGTATGCTTGTGTGTGGTTTTGTGTACATGGGCGTACAGGTGCCCTTGGTTTCCAGAAAAGACTTCAAATCTCTCAGAGCGGAACTTAGAAGCAGCTGGGAGATGCCCAATATGGGGGATGGAAAACAGACTTAAATCCCCCACACAATAGCTGTGTTGAAAGTTTAACTTAACAATGCTTCTCCCTTCCCTTCCTTCCCTCTAAAGGCTTCCATATACTCTTTTCTTCTCTCCTTCAAATTCATGGCCTCTTTTTCCATCAATTGTTCATACAAATACATTTGTATGAACATATATATTCCTAAATACAACATGTGGATCTATATAATATTTCTTGTATTCATGTTTTCTGGGATGACTATTTGAACAACTAATGGGTGTGCCCTCCCCTGGGGAAGGCCACCTTTCCTTTCCTGAGTCTATGTAAAAGATTATTATTTTAAAGAATTATACCACACATTTCAATGAAGTATCAGTATAACGTGAAATCTGAGAGTCTTCACTGGAGCCAAAATTTATACCACTATATTCTAATAATTATGAAAGAGGTTAGAGTATTTCATCATACAAATTTTGAATATGTTTGTGTCAGTTACTGTTCTGTTGCTGGGAGAAGACATGCTAACCAAGGTGAGTTAAAGTACTGAATTGATCAGAGCTTTCAGTTTCAGAAAGTTAGTCAATAGTAATAATGGCAGTAAGCACGGTTGCAGGCAGACAGCTCTGAATTGTAGTTGAGAGCTTATATCCTTAAATACAGGTAGGAGGCAGAAAAAAAAAGTGAGATTGGGCCTGTCCTGGGCTTCTCAAACCTCAAAGTTCATCCCCAAAGACACACTTTCTCTAACAAGGCCACACACCTACTCCAACAAGACTAAGAGGAAAGCCAGCTCTAGCACTGGCTACACGGCTCTTGAGCAATCAGCATCTTTTTTTTTTTATGCTCTATGCTATCCTGTGCCAAGGTCAATTAAAAGTCTTAAGTGTGCAGAGGATCATTACGCAAAGGATATTGTTACTCAGGCAGTCATGTACATACGGGATTAAGTTTTAGCTGATGGGATTTAGGGTGCTCGTGATCAATGCTATTGATATCAACAGAACATTGCTGGAAAATGGGATGGTAATAAATGTTTGAACACATTGATGTTGAATCAGGAATTGGCCCTGGAGCTGGTTTCCAAGGGAGACTTGGAAATCTCCTTTCCTGGACCCTTTCGATAGATGCCTTGCTGTCTGGGGTAATGGAAAGCTGTTCTACCTAGAGTCGAACTGACGATGACCTAATGTCTAGAGGTGCCTCCCAAGTCTAGCACAGAGAACTGAGAACAAGACAATGCAAAGAACAAAATGGCTGACACCCTTAAAATGCCTATTGTGACTAGCAGTCGAAGAATTTGGAAAATACATATAAATAAAACACCTCACAATAAACTACGTTGTCCACTGCATCATTAACTGGATTGCTATAATCCTTACTTAAATAAATCTATAAGATTTAAAAAATAAAAATTGATCAGGTAGTCATGGTTAGAATATTTTCCTGTGAAATATTTTAGAATAAATTATGATGTTAGGAGTGTTCAGGCATAAGATAAGAATAAGCTATGAAGCTTCTTGAAAAGGGCTTTTGCTTCTTTGTACGTGATTTAAAACAAGGGTCTGGGGCTTCTCTCTCTTAGCAGCATATTTAGGGCACTCTACAACATTTGTCGGATTGTTTTGTTTTACTGTCATAGGGTTTCACTGTGTAGACCAGGCTGGCCTTGAACTTGTCAAGACCCTCTTGTTTCTGCCTATCCAATGCTGGATTACAGTGTGCCACTGTGACTTGTAGGAACTTTGAATGCTTTTTGGAGAAACCACTAAATCCCAAGCTTTTGTTCCCCTGCTAAATTCACTTTTCATTGCTACCTCTGTTTGGAAATACATTGGCTGAATGGTTGCTTCATCACCTTGAAAGCACATGAAGTTCTTTGGAAAGCATGTATCGTGCTGAATTCACTGCTGCTGAAATATGCTAGATTGCATTCACTCTGCAAGTTGTTCAAATGAGCTCGATGCTTTGAAATCATTTCTACCCTCGCCCTTTCAAACACACTCCTCCACTGCAGGTCAAGGTTTGAAAAGTCACCTCATTTACAGCAGCTCAAGGAATGCTTTTCACGCCCTTGCAAAGGAAAAGAGAAGCTTTTAATGTTTTCAGAGCAGTGGGGATTCCTTATGTGATGGAGAAAATTCAAACTTGCAGTCCCAAGCTGGATAACAGGGTGTCACATTTCCTACAAACTACTGGGAAGCCTGTAGGTGTAACAGCCCTGCCACTTGTAGAATTAAGCAGTATTGCTTCTCCTAGATGCTGCAGAGCTAACTAACTCCCTGCTTTCCTGTTCTCTACCCACATTTGCTTGCTGCAAGTCAGTTGTAGAGACAGATTTTAAAAGATATATAGTGACAACCCTGCTTAGTTTTCTTCCAATTGAAGATCTACTGACATCTCTCGACATGAACAGGGAGATTGAACTCATTCCTGTACAGTTCATTGAACCTTATCCTCTCTCTCTCTCTCTCTCTCTCTCTCTCTCTCTCTCTCTCTCTCTCACACACACACACACACACACACACACACACAAGTATATCATAAGGAGTAGAGACTAGACACAATGGAGATAAGAGAAGACACTAGGAGAAAAATGTACAGCTCAATAAAGATCAATTTAAAAAAAAAAGAGAAGACACTTGCATGGCAAGCTCTGTTGGTTCTCTGATTTAACTTTACAACCAACACTGGTGGAACACATCTGGCCACAATGGAGTTTCAAAAATAGTTGGCCAATGGCGGGACTCTATAATTTGCACTGCTAAGGAGTTCCCAGGTGATTCAAATCCTGGTCTTCTAGGAATACATATTGAAAGTGATAGAGTAGAAAATACAACCACACAAGCAGTTTAAGGTCAGTTAATGAAAGGTTTACATTCCCAGATCATGAGTAAAGTCTAACTTGGCAGAAGCTAATCGTCTGCAACAATGCCTTCTTCAATTCTACAATGCTCATACCAGTAATGAATTTCAAAATGTGAGATGTAAAGAAAAAATGAATTATAAACCATGACGAATGATTAAAACATTCAAAAGCCCAATCTCTATATTCTGCAGACTCTGGGAAAATGGAAACTTTCACACAGTGCTAGTAAAAATGTACGTTGATACAACTCTTTGGGAAGATGTCATATTTAGGTATTAATTGAAACCATGGATGTCTTCATTTTTTTTTGCTTTTAAGCAATAGTGATATTTATTTATTTATTTATATCAATTTTCATCCTGACATAATTCCCAGATGATCTCACATGACTCTGTACAAAGAGATATGGTCAAGATCATTCATTGTATGGGGGATAATGTTAGCTATCTGTCTATATATCTATCGAACATCTATCTATATATCTGTCATCACACTCTTTACATGAATATAACAACACAATTATAAGTGAATAAATCACATATACCTGGCCTGAGCACTGGCTCAGCAAATAAAAGCTCTTACCATACAAGTTGGATTTCTGGAACCACTGCAAAAATGGGAGAAGAGAATTGGCTCTGACCTCCATATGTATGGGAAGGCACATATGTAAACACACATGCTAAGTATATTTTTAAAATCACTATATTTAGGGCTCTGTGGCAATGTTTTTAGGTAAGAATTAAGAATTAGAGATCAATATGAGTAAAGCTCAAAAGCAAAATATTTAATAAAAGTTAATATTTGCGGTTTTTTCCAGTGCTGTGGTGCTGTGGATTCTGCTCAGTGGATGACGGAGGTACCTTGTGGGCCCAAGATTTCTGCTCTTCAAACTGCTACAAGGAGAATTCAGAGGAGCTAGGCTATGGTGGCGGTGGCCTGTGATGAGTGGCTGTGAACTTCAGAAAGGAACAGTAGGCTTTGCTGGAACTTTCTCAGAAAAATGTGTACAGAAATTAGATGCTGGAACTTGAAGGGACATTGCTGATTTAGGAAATAAATGACAGCATCGAAATTTTGAAGGTCATTATTACAATGCCAGAAAAGAAGAAGAAGAAGAAGAAGAAGAAGAAGAAGAAGAAGAAGAAGA
>JABTXL010005037.1:14432839-14591146 GCA_025134845.1 Neodon shergylaensis | reverse complement strand
CCCCCCCCA
Organism: Neodon shergylaensis; assembly: GCA_025134845.1. NCBI lineage: Eukaryota > Metazoa > Chordata > Mammalia > Rodentia > Cricetidae > Neodon > Neodon shergylaensis. The sequence continues at coordinate 14,591,137 of JABTXL010005037.1, read as the reverse complement.
TGTCTCCAAGACAGGATCTTGCTTATGTAATCCTCTTTGGCCCTGTACTGACTTTGCATCCAAGGCTTGCTTCAAAACTCTCAATGCTCTATCTCAGCTTCCTGAATACTAGGATTAGAGGTGCGACGCAGAGTCTCGTATCACCCTCAGTTTCTTGAATATTTCCTGTGTTCCTATATAATATTCCCTGGGGAAGCTAGAGAGAAACAGTGAACAAGAGATCTCAAAGGCAAACTATACAAGCAGGAGGACAAACAACAGGCTCTAGGGTATTAAGTTACAAGGGAAAGATACTGGATGCATTGTGGAGTGGACGTTTTCGATTTAGGATCAGTAACTGTAACGGGGTACCTTTAAGCAGAAGGACTTCTGTCTGAAGCTTATTAGTGAGCTTTTCTGGTGGTTAATAATTAACAAGTTTCTTCAGGAAAGCAAAACCAAGTAACAAGTTCTGGATTGTTCAGAAGACACAGATCTTTTTCACTTTTATGATTATGACTTGACCGTTGCCCAAGTTTAATCTCCAGTTTTGACTCCACAAGGCAGAAATAGAACATAACCAATCAGGTGAGACCATGGAGTCTGTGGTAGATTCCTTGGGTTCACATTATTTTCTAGCTGACTGTTTTTACTCAATTCATCTGTTTGTAGTCTTAGCTACAAACTTGTTAAATATCTGTGAATGTTAATGTGTGGTATCTAGTAAAAAAGAAAAATGATGCTTAAGTTTCCAAATTATTAAAACTAATTTTAGAATATTATCTTATTACAATACTTAAGAATATAGAGTAAGTTATAACACATGTACAATAAGATGTATAGTAGAATAACTTAAAACAGTAAAATTTGGTCTTATAATTTTATGTAATATAATAAAAGTAATATCTATTAACTTTTTACCTCTACTCACTAAAGGCAGTTCTGGCACACATTTTTGCCAATTAATTTGTTAGGATATCAAAATTTATGTAACATCTTAATATTCCCATAATTAATTTGAAAGTGATATCAGACAACTTGACAAGTAATACTTAGTAGTTTCTGAAGCTGAGAAGATTCTTCCTAATGATGCCACTACAAGGACTCTTAAGAACATTCTTAACTAACACAAATTCATTTCCTGTCACCCTATATTTAATTTGAAATTTAAAGCTAGACAATGGTATTTTAATATTGCTCTGACATATCCTGTAATTTGAGGAATCAATTGAAGAAGCCCAAAGTGGATTCACGGTGTGTGTATAATTCAAAATGCCTGTTAATGCATCTTACTTCTGTATCTTAGATTTAAAGATGAAAATAAATTGAAAGCTGGTTTCTCAATTCATTGAAATTTCCTACGGAAATAGTATTTTCTGTTTAATATCTGTTTGGGAGGCAATAGATATTTGCTTTCCAACATCACTGGCCTTTTTCAAAGTCATTCTTCCACACTTGAAAGCATTCAGGCTGCTTCCTGATGGGCTTTGTTGTACTGTGTATACCCTTTCATTTTCTAAAAAAAAATCCTATCACTATAAATGCACTGGCATTGACAGGTCTTGTCGCTCCCTGAAGGGGAACAGTTAATGTTTATGTGCCGGCAATGGAAGGTCTACCCATATTCTCCTCATGGTGAACAGACCTGCTCAGAAGTAGCATCATCCTTCTCTTGAAGCCAGGGGCACGGCTGCCACCATATATCTTTTTATCATAGTTGCTAATGTGGCTTCAGATCACACTGGTCATTGAAATGAAGCAGAGTACCCCTGTTTTTCCTGTCACATAAAACTATATTCTCTGCCTCATGTCCGGTTGTTTAACTCACCTGTCAAGCCCCATGGCCCTGAGTCTGCCCTTGAACTACACTACTCGGTCATATACTGCAATAACTTTTAGGTTTTGCTTGAAGCTCAAGCTCAGAATTATTAAGAATTTTAAAGTAGTTACAAAGAACTTTAAATGCAAAACCTAACCGAGTACAGTTTTATATTTCACTACAAAGACTGCACACATGTAAAGCCCATTTTACAGAGCTGATAGTAACGCCACATGCAATTGCAACCCCCAGTACATACACCAGACTCTGCTTCACAGTTACTGTTCGTTAGACATTGGTAAGTATTGGATCCTAGGTTATTGGGTTCCTCCTCTGAAGTAATAAGCCAAATTAAACAAAATTAATGAATCCAGATTTAATAAATAGAACAGAGCAAAGCAGAACACTCCCTGGTGAATCTCAGGAAAGCAGGAGGGAGAGCAGGAGAGAACGTGGCAGCTCTTTGGGCTGGTTCTTAAACAGCTTGTAGTTGGTGACAGGTGACCTGGAGTGTCTCAGGGGAGGGGCTGCTGATGGTGGGTTTTCTCAGGGGCAGGGTCTGGAATGGGAGGATTGGGGCTGGGTGGAGCTTCCCAATAGATACCAGTCCTTGTGTTATTGTAGTGGCATGTAAGATTTGTTCACTGCCTCAGAAGGGTTCACAGCGCTGCTAGTGACAGGCAGGTGAGCCACTCATCATAAGAGTATAAAAGTCTCACCTATAGTAGAATGTAAAATGCCCTGTCAATAAGAGACTTGTAAATGCAAAGCTATTATACACAAAATTATAGTTCAATATGATAGTGTGTATACTGCTCCTCATGATGTATGAACTCTCTGGAATCTGATATTCCTACTTTAATCGACAGAAAAGAAAGGAAGAGCCTTCACACCACAATACTTGGCAATACTTCTGAAAGGTATGGTTAACAGGGACTAGCTGATGCAGATTCTAAATGGAGGAAAGCCCTCTCCACAAAGACAGTGGAGAAACAAACTATTTTTTCCTTTGACAGAATACAAAGGGAAGAAACAGTAGATATAGATATATAAAAAGGAAGATCCCGAAATCTTAGTGAATTTTGGAAGGTAAGCATAGGATCTGTGATAACTGAGAATTCTAGAATTCCAGTTACAAGGAACCTCACCCCTCTTTCCTCACCAGCAATTTTTTAACACAGGCTGGCTGTTGAGACCAGTATCAGGAAGGTGGTTCTCAAGGAAACGCCTCAATGTTCAGGCACGCAAATGGGACTGGAAACCAGCCACAGAATTCTGTTTCTCCACCCCTCCCTAGCAATCCCTTTCTTCCAGTGCTGCAGCTCAGGCAAGATGGCTTTAGCCACGATTCGGCCTTTTACTACAAAGCAAAGCTATGGGCTAAAAGTTCAGTCTTGGCCAAGACCCAACTCTCTTTACAAGGCTGCTCAAAAAAGAGGCAGGTGGTGGGAACTTGTAAGGAATGCTAAGAATTCCTTTTAAAGTTCAAGTACACACCATTTCCCTGAAACTCAGGCTGAACCAAGACACCTGAAAAATACCCTGACCCCATTACGGGCTGTGCTCCAGCAGCAAGCTAGGGCAGCCTGTTGGAGTGCAAATCGAGTTTCTAGCTGTAGTACTTCAAAGATGCTGATAGAAACACTCCAGGTTACATGGGAAACAAAAGGTAGTATCAGGGACATAGAATTTTCTTTTTTTCTTTTTTTTTTGACACAGAGAAATCTGCCACTAGATGGCACCAAACCTCAATTAGATCCGAAGGAGTTCTGTGAGGCACAGCTGGGCTCCTTGTACTTGCTGGTCCTGGTCCTTCCATTACTGCAGCAGCACAGCCAATAATAATAATCCCATTATTGTTATTTGCCACTGTGGCAGTACTTGCTTTCGTGTTTGAGTTTCTTATGTATTACTAAAGTGGGATTACTTAATCAATCAAGGACTGTCTTCAATAATCAAGTATACCAAAGTAAGTGATTACACACATGCCTGGAAGGCAAAGAGACAGAAAGCGACAGAAAGTCTAACAATAACATGAGCCATACACAAAGATGACATTCATTTTGACTACAGCACAGGTACTAAAGGAAAGCAGGGAGTCTTCTTGTGCAGTTTCTCAGGGTCCTCAGGAAACCCCATTGCCTAATAAAACTACCATTGACAACATGCTTTTTCACAAATTATATATTATATATTTTCTCTAGGATCCCTTTTACATAGTTGTAACAGCAATTTGGTTTGTTCTCATTACTGAGATAAATCAAATAGGGTCAATTTCCCAAAGGACAAACAAACAAACAAACGAAAACCATGAACCAGGAACCTGATTTCAGGTCCTATTCTCTTAGAGTACCAATCAACTCTGGAAGAAAAGATTGCAAGGTCAGTATGTTGAAAAGCGATCGTTTTACTTAGGGTTTCTCTTGCTGTGAAGAGACACCATGATCGTGGCAGCTCTTATAAAGGAAACATTTAATTGGGGCTGGCTTACAGTTCAGAGGTTCAATCCATTATCATCATGGCAGCATGATAGTCCACTTCCTATGAGCTTACAGGGGTCTGTTATGTTCAGGCTAGCACACTGTCGAAACTTTAAACAAATAAAAATAAAATTTTGTATTCAAGTTTCACCAGGAAAAACCGGTAAGAATCAATCAAATACTTACAAAGAGAGGTGAAGTACATTTTCAGTGTCCAAGTTAGAACCCCAGTTATATTAAGGCCATTCTTATTTGCTAAAGAAGCACATCTAAACACTCTCTAGGGAAAACAAATCACCCTAGCATTAAATTCTCTTCGCATAGCTTTATTTACTTATTTTCTTTTTTGTAGACACAGTTTCTCTGTGTAGCGTTGGAGCCTATCCTGGAACTTTCTCTCTGTAGACCAGACTGACTTTGAACTCACAGAGTGCCACCTGTTTTTTTTTTTTTTTTTTTGCCATCCAAGTGCTGGCCTTAAGGCATACACCACCACTAATAGTTTTATTTTGAGCGTAGTCAATGATAAAAAGCAGCCCAGCATACAGTGAAAAAGGAAAATACATCAAAAAACAAAAACCTAAGTGAACTCAGTGATACCTACCACAATGATTTTCTTTTTTAATATTTTAATATTATGTATTATCTTACAGATTAGTTAGTACCAAATGTAACATTCAGCATATTTTTATACCACGCCTAGTAAAATATTGTTAGCTCATATCTTAACTATGAAACATAATTTTTTTAAATAAATTTATTTATTTATTTAACATCCTGGCTGTACATTTCTGTCACTCCTCTCCTCCCAGTTCCTCCCACTCTACCCCCAACCCTGTTCCCAATCCCAATCCACTTCTCCTTGGTTTCTGTTTAGGAAAGGACAGGTCTCCCATGAGAATCAACAAAACATAGCCTATCAAGTTTCAGTAAGATTAAGCACCTCACCATTTACCACAATGGTTTTCTAAAGTAGTGTATACATCGACAATGGAAAAGTTGTCCCATCCCTGTCAAATGAATATTGAACTCTGACTCTTGTCCAAAGCCCAGATTCACGGGATCTGGCCTTATCCCTCTCTTTAACTGCTATAAGAATCAAAGCCTAGGGCATTCTGATAGTAGCAGTTTCCAATCGAGCCATGTATGGGTGTTTTGTTAACCACCTTAAATCCAATGTTATTCTAAGATAAATCAACTTGAATACCTAGGGGTGTTAATGCCTTTTCTTTGTACTTTTGTATATTATCCAGTTAAAGCAATCTTTGGAGAATCTACTAATCGACTTAAAACTAATGAACGCTTAAAGATAAAGAGATTATAAAACTATTAGTGAGCCTAGATGTAATTAGTTGCATGGAACAATGAAGCCAGATCTCAGAACACAACCCTGACTACAGGAAGTTCTAAAGGCCTCTGTGTATCAGAATGACTTTGGAGTCTTGTTTCAATTTAGGATTACAGAATTTTGAAAGTTGAGCTTTTCTTAAGACATGATACCATCTGACCTCTTTACATGCCTCGTTTTCTTCTCTCCTCTATTTCTACCTAAAATTATAACAAAGTTTAAAGTATAATTTATTTTCTTGACTCAGTCAAATTGGATTGTATGAATTGGATTACTGGATTAATCAATAAATTGGATTATTGAACCAGAAACTCTTAATGATTTCATAAGAGTAAAGAATTGGTGGCATGTATTCTTTTTACATAAATTTCTCATTAAAAAGGTGACCAACACATTAATAAATTAAATGTTGAGCGCTATCACTGTGACCTGGTCCTTCCTATTCCACATCCTGATCCGAGACCTCAGACGTCACAGAGAATGGAACTTGTTACACAGTCATGGAAAAATGGAAACCACATTTTGACATTCAATTCTGGGGAGGAAACTGCTTTGCCAAAAACAATTCCTCATGCAATATTTCATTCCAAATATCTGTAGCATGATAGCTAAAACTTTTTTTTCTTCCCTTTTGTTCTGGTTTGCTGAGGAAGCACAGCACAGTCTACACAGACACCTGAACATATCTGCCAAGATCCCTGAAAAATGGATTTTGTCTACACAATGAAGGGAGTGATCATGTTCCCTTTCCCTGCCAACATTCTGTATATCTCAGAATAGAAGAATGCTCTCCTTTCACTTTTCCAAGTTAAGTAACAGTAGGTATTTAGACAGGAACATTTTAATTTTACTCTTTAAGTACCATGCATGCTCAAAGAAAATATATTATTATCACTTTGATAACAATGCTGGAATGCAAATGCTTTTAGAAACACATACATTTTAGAATCCTCTCTCTATGTGCTTATATTTAATTGCTACAGTTCTATTTTCGTAGGTACAAAACTGATGCTACAATTATAATAAAATACTGTTTAACTACTTAAAATAATGAAGGAAATTTATGAACAATTTAAAATGTTTAGCTATTTTTACAGATTTTTCTTACTTAATAGCATAACTATGTTTTTAAATATCTATATTCTAAAATAACACAAAAATTCTAATTTCTATCAAGTACAGAGATGCTCAAATTGCTTTAGGTTAAGTTCAAAATGCTTTAGTTTAGAAATGCATTTTCAGTAACTAGTTTTAAAATGTTATTGTATTTGAAAAATATAAAAAAAACCTCTGAACTCTATATAATTATATCTCATCTAATTAGTTGACTCCACATTGTATGCTCAGTTTGCACCAGACAAACCTGCTCCATGCTGGTGTTGAACAATGAATAAGAAAGAATTGTCTCCTCTTTGGGTAACTTAAGACAAGAAGTTATATGCAATAGAAAGTATCAGTTACAATTGAAATATATTACATTTGGCTATAAAGTGAAGTACATCTGTGGGGGGAGGCCCAAAAATTCAACCAAAATCACAAGTGATTACATGGATTAATAATTTCTTTGTTCCTTCATTCATAAACTAACATGGCCTTGTGATGTTGTTCGAAAAAAAATATTTTTTGAATTCTGCAAAAGGGCAACTTCACATTCCTGTTCCCTTCCCCCACTTTAGCCTTAAGCAAATGTTGTTCTTTGAATGCCTCCAATACCCCCTCAAGCAGATCAACCTTTTTCTTGGATTCTCTGTTACAAACATGTATGTATTTATGTGTGTATGCATACATGGATGTTATGTATGTATATGCATAAATGACTATAAAAGTGAACTTCTGAGTCCATTTTATGGCTTCTATGTATGTGGTTATGGTAATATCTTGTTTGTACAAATAAAACTTGCCTGAAGATCAGAGGGCAGAGCTAGACACTAGCTAGCCATAGATGTCTGAAGGTCTGTACAGACAGACCAGAAGTAATATGGCTGAGTGAGAGAGGAAGTGATACAGGAAGAAACAGGAACACAGTCTCTTCTGCTGGGAAGTCGAGAGGTAAGGTGGCCATGGCTTGGTTCTTTCATCTCTCTGATCTCTCAGCATTTCCTCCTATTTCTGACTCTGGGTTTTTATCATTAAGACCTAATAAAATGCATGCTACATGTGGTTTCAGGACAGACTGTTCTATTGAACAATAATAAGGGGGCTTATCTCCGGGACAGGCTAATTTGTGCTTGGCAACAATGCTCCACACAAGAAGCATAGGGTAACAAAAATCATAGTACCAAGTGTAGGAAAACTTTAAATACAAATTATCAACATAGCCCTCAGTTGTTTCTCAGGGATTGAAGACTGGTCCCCAAATGCTAAAGCACCATATACTTAGAACACAAGACTAGGATGATATAGTGATTTGAAAGAAAATAGTGCCCAAAGGAAGTTCACTATTAGGAGGTGTGACCTTGGAGAAGTAGGTGTGGTCTTCTTGGAGGAAGTGTGTCACTGTGTAGGTGGAATTTGAGGTCTCATATATGCTCAGGATATTGCCCAGTGTCTCAGACCACTTCCTGTTCCCTGCCTATTAAGATGTAGGACTCTCAACTCCAGCATCATGTCTGCCTGCACAGCACAATGTTGCACCATGATGACAATGTACTAAATCTCTAAAAAGGTGAGCCAACCAGATTAAATAAGTGTTGCCATGGTTATGTTGACTCATCACCACAGTAGAAACTCTAACACATGATCTGAGCTGGATCTGACTTGAAAGCCTCTCTTGGTGGTGTGCATCTATGGTTCTAGAAAATCCTACCCAAGCTGCCTGGGAGAAAATCAATTAAACAATCTGACCCGGGCTGCAAAACCTATGACCCACAGCAATTACCAGCACAGGAAGATATTCCTCATTACATTATAAATCTTATCCTTATAAGAATATATTAAAGATTACTTTTATTTATTTCAGACAAAATAGTATAATACATAATTGACCAATCAGAGTTTTCGTCTCTTATTTCTTTGTGCATACTATGTTTTAAATAAGTCAGTTGAAAGTATTTCAACCACTCTCATAATCTATAGATTAACTTAGATGTCTGAGTATGTGTGTGTGTGTGTGTGTACTGTGTGTGCTTATTTATATACACATATATCAACACACTCAGGTTATAATATAATATGCGTATAGTTCACCATGACAGTCCCACTGTAAGCATTTAACATCACCAAACCTTCTTTATTTTGCATCTTATGCTGCTGACACAGTAGTTCTGATCACTCATCCAACAAGAAAGTCAAAATCAAATCTCTGACTCACTTTCATTCTTATTTTGATTTCAGTGTTCCCGGGGGCAAAAAGCATGCCTTATGCAACACTTTTAAAAGGGATTCCAATATAAAGTGTTGCAATACTGGTTAAGTAACCTATCTGTGTTGAATTACCTGTTGTTGGCCACATAACTACTTACTGTAGGTGAAGACAGATGCCTTCTGGTTAAAATCAGGAGACTTGTTTAGTTAGTGTTTGAGAGTCAAAGGTTGTCAGGCCACACATATGGAAGCAAGCTCACTGTTGGGATTCAGTTGGGTAGTAATTCCTTTGGAAGTAAAAATTATATTCCTTCCAGTTCATATGTGTATATTTGTTGATTATTGGATTTACAGATATCTTGATTATTCGGATGGCATTTAAAATGTTTTCTTCTGTTGGCTTCTAATAACCTTTGCCTATACCCATTCAGTGATACTCCACTTTAAAAACAGAACTTTGTTGTTGTGATTTGATCCTCAAATAAAAATGAGGGTCATTCCTGTTTTCCCATCTTCTCTCATTTCTTTTAAATTATTTACTTATTTTTTCAATTTGTGTGTGTGTGTGTGTGTGTACGTGTGTTTGTGCATGTGTATGTATGTGTGTTTGAATGGGAACATGCATGATAGAGGTTTCAGGATAACTTTCTGAAGTTGACTCTTGTCTTATATATACCCTGTTATTTCTAGGTGGCCTATGAGCTTCTGCCACAATTTTTTTCATCGAAGTCCAAGATTCTTGATGGGTGCCACCCCATCATTTTTATAACCATGAGTTCCTAGAATCTAACTGTGGGCAGCAGGCATATTTATTTACTGGGCCATCTCTTACAGTCTCCTTTCCCTCTTTTTATAGTGAAAAACATCCTCACTTGATAGAGCTAAAAGAAAAGAAAGTTCTGTCTGAGAAAACTTCTGTCAGCTGTCTTCATTGTCAGCAGCAGTAGAGATCCTTCAAAACATTTCCATGAGTGTTTTGTCAACCATCATCTGCAAAAAAAAAAAAACAAACCAAACAAACAAACAAACAAACACAAGTACTGGACAAATCATCTTCTGTCAATGATATTATGATTAAGACACAGTAATTACAAATTGTATATCTTAGACTGATATTTGAATACAAAGCATTGTGCTATTATCATGATATATGCTAAACTATCAATACTAAAATTAGCAATAGAAGACTATGCTTATAACATTTCAAACTGTTTGAGGAAATGAAAATGGAGTTTTAGTTCATGTCAGAACATGGTAATTTTCAGATAATTTTCACATAACCAGAAATATGATTTAAAATGCTGAAGAAAAATTGCCTGATGAGTTATATACAAATTATAATTCCAAGAAAATTAAAATTATTCAACAGTATTTAAAAGACATTTTAACCAGTGATTATGGCCTTTGGGAGAATTGAGCTGAACATGAAATATTAATGTGGTAACTCATATTTGTAAGTGCTGTTAAAATGATGCCAAGAGCTGAAATTTGACAGCTTTTATTTTATTTTTGTCTTGTAGCAATTATCCACTCTGCTAAAACATGAAATACAATCAACATACAAGTAATGAATAATCATTTCATTATAATTTTTTCTAACCTTAATCATTTAGAAATGACAGAACTCTTAAAGAAATATACAATAACTTTGTTCTGGTGAGTTATTAGCCATTTGTGGAAAATATTATTTTATGTTTTAAAAATCACATAAAAGAAACTTGTGAATTGATATACCAGAAACAGTTACATGAACCATAAGCTCATAGATCTTAGAAAAAACAGGATATATATCTATCAGAAAGTTGTCCTGTGACCTCCATCCTGAGTGTTTTCATACATGACACATGCACAAATACACATATACACAAAAATTGAAAAACAATTATTATATATTAATGAATATTACTTATAGCTATCAACCTTCTGGTTCTCTAGCTTGGCTTTAATTTTTGGGACTCCAATTTCTAGTATATAACAAATAAAATGTATGTTTATTGAATGTTTAAAAACCGAGGTGTAATTCTTGGTTTATTCTGTATAAACCTGCACTGTATAATGATTTTGAGCTGATACTGTTTTAACTATAGGGTTCAGAATATCCCAAATGCCATGTGTAAGTCATGGAAAGGTTGATGTTGGCCATGGGGGAGCGTCTTTTATTTGCCTCTGCTTTAAACTCTGCAGTCTTCAGAGTGTGAGTCTAAAGGCACACAATAAGCTAAAGAAAGAAGAGAGGTGCCAACATATGATGTAGGAGAAACCTTTCTTTTCTCCCCTTACCCAAACATTCAAGTAAGTACAATTCTTGAAAAGGGAAATGCACACATGCCACAATTCTTCATGCACCTATTTATTTAAATAATTTCATGATTACACAGGTTAATTTTGATTTACTATAATATTAAGAGTTCATGTCAATGGTCAGCATAGATGTGTGCTTGCAAATATAATAGAAGTTAATATTCTTGATTTCTTTTTTAACATCAAGAGGAAGCCAATGTGACTATATCTAAGATATTTTACTTGAAGTTTAGGAAAAACTATGTAGTGTAAAAGTCATGGATAGATACAAATACACAGATGGAACTGGCTCTGTGTGACAGATCACATGGAAAGGGCGAGGAGTTAGAGAGCACTTGGTGGGAAGAATTCACAAAGAAGGTAGGGAAAAGGGAGGCATAGGGAAAGAAGAGACAGGGGAATAGAATGAAATTGTAAGAGAATACAAACAGACTTTCATGGTTAAAAATAGAATTCTATAATATGTCTGAAGAGTCTCTTCTATCTTCTTTACCAAGCTTTTCTACAAAAGGTTCAAGGCTTTTTGTCTTAGTTAGATTTTTATGGCTGTGAAAAGATACCATGGCTACAACAACCCTTATAAAGAAAGCATTTATTAGGAACTGCTCACTTACAATTCCTGAGCTTGACTCCCTTATCATCAGTATGGGGAATGTGGTAGTTTGTAGGCAGAGGTGAGTCCTACATCTTGACTCAGAGGCAACAGGAAGTTAATTGTCACACCGAGGGAAGTTTGAGCAAAAGAGACCTCAAAGCCCGCCCCCACGGTGACTCACTTCTTTGAGCAAGATTACACCTTCTAAAAGTGTCAGTCCTTTGGGGGGGTTTACAGCCATATCATAATACAAAAATGCATTCAGTCCAACTACAAAATTCCCCACAGTCTATAACAGTTCCAAAGTCCAAAGTCTTTTTTTGAGATGCAAGGCAATCTCTTAACTGTAACTCCCCTGTAAAAATCAAAATAAAAAAGCAGACCCCATACTTCCAATAACACAGGTTATACATAAACATTACAAATCACCAAGAAGTATTGGTGGAGGCCACTTGTTTGTTTCCTGGACACCTGTCAGTTCAGCCCTGAAATAACCACCCAGAAACTATATTAATTAAATCACTGATTTAGAAGTAATTTGTTCCTATATGGGCCTGCATTCCATATCATCTCAACAATGCATATTCCTATAATGAGATAAATCGTTTCAACATGAAACTGAACCCTTCCATCGATGTAGCTTAGCTCCCTGCTGTAACTTTAGTCTAAATTAACACTTGGCCATCCTTCAAGCTTGTTGTACAGCTTTATGAACTACTGTGTTCTTTTATAACTATATGCTGTAGCAAGATACCTGTTACCATTATTGAAGATGTTTTTCTCTTCTTGCATCTTCCTAGCTATCATTCAAGTTTAGGGTCTCAGCTAGTTTTATTTGGTTGATCTCTTGCTCACTTACCACTAATATTAGAGACATCTTAGCATCACACAGTTCCCCTTAGCTGGATTTAATAGTTGCCACTTGTTTGTATAATCATTTAATTAAAACATAGTCACCTTGATAGAAACACCAATAAGGCTATCAGGTCCAGTATTGGTGACTGTCAACATGTACACTGCCTGGCATATTGTAGACACCAAATAAATGCCTTCTAAGTAAATAAGTGAATAAACTCATATCACTATAGTTTATCAGGAAAGAACTGCTTAAAATAATATTTCCTAAGCATCTTAGGATATATAAATTACATTCCAGAGTTAATTTTATAAGGGGGTCACTATATTGTACAAGATACATGTAAAGTGGCTTTGCTGGGTGTGGTGGTAGTGAGAGCCTTTAATTTCAGTACTGGAAGGCAAAATCAGATGGATTTCTACAAGATCAAGTTCTGCTTATTCTACATAGTGAGAGCTGGGGGCCAGCCTAGCAGGTGGGTTGGTCAAGTCCTAGAGAGGAGATAAGATGCTGGTGAAAGAGGAAATGAGTCACATCATGGTCGTGGCAAGAATCTTGCAGCCTGACTGACTAACTGTCAGAATGCTTCTTTATTTATAGCGGTTCAGTAAGCAGGGATAGATTCATGTTGTTCTGAAGTGTAGATCATTATATTACTTTTTTTTTTGGACATCTGTGTAACTTTTTTCTTGCTCATCTGCAGTCATGAGGTTAGTCATTACAGATAAACTATAACAGAGGAGTTATCTTTGACAATCATTTTCTCTCATTTTGTCATTGATAGAGTTATCTTTTATAATCACTTTTACTCACCAACTCCATAACCTAAATTTAAAGAATCTAGAGACATATTACAGCCCATTCTCAGGCTGTTAACTCTTGTGACTTCAAGGATTTCAGAAAGAAAGAAAATATTCCAGTCAGTCAGGGCAGATTGCCCTGTTCAAGCAGTGTTTTATTAACTTTTAATGGTTGGAGTGCCCAAGGAAAGTACTCAGGCCAAAGCTGCTACAGTTGTTAAAGTTCTGGCATAATGGAATGTTTACATCTTATATCTTTATAGAATTTATCTATATGTCTATCCTGGCATTCTTCGGTTCCGTGGTCATATGACACCACAGTGGTTCTGCAGGAGCTAACTTTTCTAAGAAAGGGAGACCCTGACACCTCATACTTTTATTATCTTTCACACCATTCTTTGATCATCAATATAAGTCCCTGAATAGGGCAGAGGTAACTTCAGCTAACCTAACTTTGTTATTTTATATGCCATATAAATGAATATATAGTAGGGAGAACCTTGTAATTTCACCTGCAGCCAACTCCTTTAGTCCACTGAATTTTGTTGACCTTTTAAGATTGACTTTGGTTTGATCATCTTGTTACTGATTAAGCACCAGAGAGAGATATTTTAAGAATATCTCAGAACTCATAAAAAGATATCTTGCTTCTTTATGTGTGTTACAAGCTTTGGAGTATAATGAAGACCTTCAAGTAGGTAAAGTTATCTTCCTAAAGATGGGAGGGGTAGTATGCTCAGGACTTTCCTGGGGAGGTTTAGAAACAATAATCCTGGGAATCCATTATGCCAAAGTTATACAAATATTAAAAGTCCCCCAAGTATACAACACGGAGATAAAAACTGAAAGTGATAACAGTGGCCATCATGTGGCTCACTTTTGCTGGATCTTTGTTAAGCAGCTGTGCTTACTTTATGACTTTTGCCATTCCCATCAGATATGGCTATGCCAAGTAAGTTCCAGGCCAACCAAGATAGCATAGTGAGACCCTGTCACAAAAATAAATCAATTTTAAAATAAAGGAATTTATATACATTGGAGACAGAAAAGCATAGGAAGAAACAATGACCACCCATTGCTTGAATTAAATGACAGTCATCCAGAATGGTGCATTTTCCCTTGTAGGGTATAAAAATAAGTGTATCTTTTCTTATTTGTTTATCAAACCATGTACAATATGTACAATAAAGCTCCCACTAATCTTTTACAAGATGGATGAATTAAGACATTTCCCCCAAATTTTCCACAACTCTGTAGCCTTAATATTGTCAATAATATTTTCAGTGTATCTCTCCTCTATAAACGTATCTATGTTTATTTTTACTTTGTGGTTTCCATGGACAGAAAATATTTCCTGAGAGTAGTCTTTGAAAGTAGCTATCAAATTCAGGTAAACAGCTGTTTTAATGTTGATAAGGCTGAAAAAGTAGATGTCAGGCAGAAATGGTTTCCAATGGTAACAAAAGTTGCAGGAGATCCTGAAAGTATATTTTCAGAATGATAATTAAGGGGACCTGGCAGATCAGCTTATGAAGTGCTTGCTGACAAAACTATTACAGAGGGAAAGGAAAGCACTCCCCACAATGAAGAGAGAGAGATTTATACTGTGAACATGAAGAAAGCTGTTTAATGAATTAAGGAGAAAAGTCATAGAAATAAAAGAAAGGAAGATATAGAAAAGCTAAAACCAGAGTTAGGGAAGGCATTAAAGGGAGATGAAATGTTCATATCATCAAGTCTAATATTTTAGTGGTAAATACTCAGTCACTTCCCATCATGGGAAGAATACATTATGTTCAGCAGTAATGTGACTATCGTGCAAAATTAATGACATAATTCTACTTTGTAAAGACAAAGCTATGAAAAGATTTGGGAGAGGTTAACAAAATATGGCTTAATGTGCTACAAATGTACCACTTTAAAAAGCATATGCTTTGTGTTATGGTTTTCAAGTTATTCCTCCTATGGGAGCAATTGACATTGTGTACACAATGTGAATACTTGCCTACTTGGCATTGTATTTCCAAAGTGCCAGCATAGCAGAAGAGCAGTCAGGAGTAGGGAAAGTAAGCCAATATTTACTTATTTCACTAATGGGAATCTTTTTCTTTTTAGTTATTCTTTATTCCTTTCATCTTTCACATCATGCATCTCAATCCTATTCATTTCACCATATTTCATCTCTGCCCTTTGTCTTTGCAAGATCCCCCTCCCCCTGAGGAAAAAAAAACTTAAGAAAGAAATAAGAGAAGAAAGAAATCTCATTTTAGAAGCTGTGGTGTGACAAAGTGAGTCACACAGTAGGTTTATTGCTTGATCCTCAGTGTCTGGAACAGTTTCTCACATATGGTAAGTGCAGAAGAATATCTATTGAAAGCAAATATGAGCAAATAACACCAGAATTTGGAAAGACAGACTCATGCAGTTCAATAATTTATCTGGCTTCAGGAAACTGTATGACGTGCAGTCATGCCTAGGTTGAGAAGTATATTTATGTCCTTGACATAAACATTTATAATTTTATCATTTTGCTTATTAAGAGAATATTATGATAGCAAAGTTACATATAATCGACTTTCTTTAGGCTCTGAGATAATGACAAAAGTAATAGAGACTCTCAAAAGGGATAGCCAAAAAAGAAAATAAAGGATGGTTATTTGGATTCCCCAGATAACATTTTTTTGTGGATCAGTACAATTGGATTGATTTCTTATGATACAGGAAATGAATCAGGATATGTATTAGACTGGGAGACAGAAAACTTCTGAAAGAAAATGGCGAAGAATCTACGGAGGCTGATGAATACATGGAATTTTCATCAGAGGTTGAGCTGTAAGGTTAGAAAGAGAATGGGGGAGTGTAGGAAGTCACATACTTGTCATAATTTATATTCCTCTATTATCTCCCTACATCAAAAGATTCATGAGAACTAAAAAGCACAGAAAATGGAGGGAGAATTAGTATTCAGAGATTTTTTTAAAGAGATAAATGAATTATTGATTGATTCCATTTTGATAAGAATAGCTTATCAGACAACGCTAAACTGAAGATGTAGAAGAAGGTATAGGAAAGAATGAAATTCTCAACAAGACAAATGTCAGTGGGACATTATGTTCATTTGTCACTCATCTTTGTTTTTTATATTTATTTTATATTTGTCTAAACATAATATATTTATGTTGTATAAACTATGTTGTATCATTCTAGGTCAAAATCATGCTATTATGTTTCTATGTTTATTGATCATCAAATGGAAACCTCATCATGTTTTCACTCAGGGAATATGTTAGAAAGAATATGTTTAGCTGAGAATGGAGTGGGATAAACATAACAGGGTCTGGGAAAGCTATGAAGTAGTTGCTGATGAGCCATGTGCCTGTTTTGAACTTTTGATATATGACCACTCATTTTAAAGCTAACAGTTAGTGAATATTTACAAGACAGACTTCATAAAATATCACCCGGGTCTCTCCAGTCAGGAAATAGAAGATTAGAGAAAGCATCCCCTCTGAGAACCATTTTACAGACCAATATTCAACTCCTCCATTGTCACTTAATGTGGTAAAACAGATTCTTCGGGAAAGTGCATCCACTTTATTCTAGGGAGCAGCATTCAGCTTCATTCATCTTTAATACCCCACCTTTTGCCTCAGAATCCAACAGAATGCCCTCACTGAGAAAATCATCCTTAGTACCACTAAAATGACCCCATAGGACTAATACTCAACTGTTGCTTAATACCAGTTATTATTTTAAAACGTTATTTGTAACTCCATTTCAGGGACCTTATCAACGTCATTTCCCTATTTTTCATAAACCATGATGGCATAGACACATTTTATTTTAAACTACTTTATGTGGTAGGCATACAAGAGCAATTCTAATTAAAGCATTCTTCCACAATCTGGTACATCTTCTTTCAGCTTTAAGGTTCCCTGTGTGTCCAGTCTGTTTGATCTGTTAACCTAGCATCACTAATGCAAATGATAGCTGTGGTATGACATCATCTTTAAATCTCCTGGTACCCACTAGCATTTCTCATTTATTTAGTAACTTGGCTGTATCACTTTCCTACTTTTATCATTGTTAAATACTAGTGACCTTTCCATTATAGTTTCATATATGGAGTCCTCAACTTTATAATGGATTATGAGTTCATTGAAGATAAGACTATCACTTATCTTCCCATACCATCTTGTTGCATTAGCAGAGATATAGCATAGTGACTTTATGATAGTGGTTTGGGACAAAATGCATTTATTTATTGAATGAGTGAATGAATTTCCTGGATATGCATATTTTAGGGATTTACTTGGCTAAATTCACATGGTAGTGGATTATTCCTACAGCATTTTAAAGCATCAATATAGTAAGTGTAAAGCTACTTATTCCAGTTACAATTTACTGTTTCTGAGGACAAAGTACTTTATTGTCTCTGTCTCATTTGTATTTGACTATAAAAATTGATTTATCTTTCTGAAGAGGTGAATAACTAGAATGAACATCTGTTCCCAAGGAACATCAAATCCAGACCTCCTGCTGTCTAAATAAACATAAAAAAATGGAATGCATAAAGCCAGCAACGTAGAATTGGGCTCTAAGTCCATTTGAAATGAGTTTCAATGTTTTAATATTTTGCTTTCTCTATTTTTAAGCCTGGAGAAAACAATATTTTAAAAGTAGATATCAGGGGTGGGAGGTGGGAGCAGGGGCTGTAGATATATATGGCTTAGAAGTTCACTGGTTCCTCTTCCAGAGGTTCTGAGTTCAATTCCAATCACGTGGTGGCTCACAGACATCTATAATGCGATCTTGTGCCCTCTTCCGGTATGCAGGCATACATGCAGGCAGAAAACTACATAAAATAAATATATTGTATTTTTTTTATTAAAAAGTAGATATGAATTGCAGATAGCTAATAGTAGGTATCTGTTTTTGTAAATATTTATTACTGTATTCATGAAAGTGTGGGAGAGTGCTTCCCCTATACTGTATATTAACAAAATAACGTATTGTTTTTCTTGGCTATCTACTATTCAAAGTCATTACAAAACAGTAAATGCTTTTCATTAACAAAGAAATCATGACATGTTGATATTACTTCTTATAATGTCACAATTTTTCCCTGTAATAATCAACCTTTAGTTTTAAGAAGTTTTTTGAAGACTGTTACATTTAAATATATGATCGTCATTTCAACCTAAGGTGAAGAAAGGATGGAACTTTCTGGTATACTTACCGATGCATGTTAGTGTTGTTGCCTCTCACTGAATGTTTATTCTAACATTATAAAAAACTCAGAATATGTGCAAAAGGAATCTACACTAAAAGATATATTTTTCTACTGGCCATTCTTATAAATTCTTTAGCTAGTTTGCAACATTGATTACAAAATAAGAATTATTTCACACAGCTTTACATACAGAAGAAGTAGAAAGATACCATAAGCTACAGTGCTGGCTGGTCGCAGAATTAGACCATCTAACGTGCACTGTTTGCCATGATGATGAAAAGCTCATGAGCTCATGAACTTATTCAGGAAACGCCTGAGAGTCCACACCCAGCCATTGTGCAAGCTCCAGAAGAGGAAGTGCTGCGAGAATTGTACTGTGATGTGCTTAGCAGTGGTGGCAGAATCCGGAGTAGTATTTATGGGTGTTACAGTTCACTCAAGCACTTTCTGTCCATGTTTCCCTGGACTTCCGTAAGAAATCCGCTAAGCCTAGTTTCTTGAGTTCTTTGTATATTTTGGAGATCAGACTTTTGTCTATTGCGGGGTTGGTGAAAAATCTTCTCCCAGTCAGTAGGTTGCCTTTCTGTCTTAGTGACAGTGTCCTTTGCTTTACAGAAGCTTCTCAGTTTCAGGAGGTCCCATTTATTCAATGTTGCCCTTAATGTCTGTGCTGCTGGGGTTATACATAGGAAGTGATCTCCTGTGCCCATATGTTGTAGAGTACTTCCCACTTTCTCTTCTATCAAGTTCAGTGTGTTCAGATTGATATTGAGGTCTTTGATCCATTTGGACTTGAGTTTTGTGCATGGTATTTGATTGAGCTTCTAACTGGAAATTGTCGCATGGTTAAGCTAGATAGCTGCAGACTAACGCATGCTCAAACTCCTTAAAAGGTGCTTTTTATTGAATTTAACAGTTACTACTAAACCCAACACCAGCAGTGTAAAATGCTACAATTTTAGCCTTTCAAAAATGAACTGGAAATTCAGAAGAAACACTTGATAGGAAATACCTGTGCCCTTCTAAGTCTTGTTGAAAGTTGGGGATATGCCTTTGACAATAAATAAAAGTCAAAATAATAAAAACTGGGATCTAAAAGCCAGGATAAATTTTTAATATTGCCTTACTGAATAAAGAGTAAATCTGTACTTTATTTTTTTAAATGAAAACATGTTCTCCAGTTAGTAAAACACACTGGGAAAAGCTTAAATAAATTTCATACCATATTTCAATAGAGACAAGATTAATAGAATCTTCAGCTAGAACTTTAACAGTCAGAAAATGTGTAAGTTCTGTTTATGATGAGTAAGAATTGAATCCTGAAGGAATCTCTGTCTTCATTATTAGACAGCTTTCAATTAAGTAAGTCTGACAGTAAAAGACACTTTACAGAGGTTCAGTTGTTTTTATGTAGATGATATTATTGGTCTATCAATTTAAGAAAGGTAGATACCTTTGAACTAAAAGATATCAGCTAGGTAGACGTGAGGTATCAGGAAAACTAGCTGTATCTATGTAGCTGTGTCTCCTGATGGTTTTGTGTGTTGAGTGGTTCAACATCAAAGATTCTACAATCTCCGTATCAGGATGTCAGACACCATAATATTCTCCCCAACATGTATACAAATGAAGAGTGTCATCTTCAAAAGAGCACCTAATGTTGCAGTATCATTTTCATTGTGCTGTTGACACCCCTTCCCTTTGGTGGATAACATAGGAAGAAATATCCTGAGGACAGATTTTTCTTTAGGCCACTGGCTCACAAAAAGGACATGGAGACATTATTAATTATGAGCACTCAGCCTATAGCTTAGGCTTGTCCCACTAGCTCTTACAACTTAAACTAACCAATCTCTATTCATCTACATATTGCCATGTGACTTGTGGCTTCCACCTCTCCTGCATGTCCTGCTCTCTCTGTGTCCAGCTTGAAATCTCCTTTCCTAGAGCTCTCTCTATTCAGAAGCCCCACCTATACCTCCTGCCTCGGTACTGGCCGTTTAGTTTTTATTACCCAAATCACAGTGACACATCTTCATACAGTGTAAAAAATATAAAAAATATTCCACAGCAACATTATAAAAGTGAGATCTTGCCCAATATGATTTGGGACAGAAAAGAGTTGCCTTAAGTCATGAATATACTAACCACTCATAAATAGTCATAAACCACTCAATATGGACAACATAGAAATTACTAGACTGCTTCCCAATTTAAGACAGCCCAATAAAAATTTTTTGGAGTATTTGCTTTTCTTAGTTAAATGAACAACTCAAACTATGTCTCTTGACCAAGTTCTTTTGTTCTACATGATAATAACTGAGCTGAGTTGATGTCTCAAAGGTAGGAACATTTGTGGCTCTAGCAGAGGATCCAGCCTAGTTCCCAACACCCTGATGGTAGCTCATAAGTGTAATTCCATCATCTCTAACACCCTCTTTTGACCTTCATGGACACTTACATGCCTGCAGACAAAACATTCAGACCCATAAAATAAAAATAAAAATGATAATTTTAGAAAAAACGAGCACTAAATGTCTGCTCTATCCCCCAGTAACAGTTCCCAACCAATGGTGCCAAAAGATTTCATAACACAAGTGCATTATTTAGAAAAAATGTTTATGTGTCTAGCACCAGTGCTTTGCAAGAGAAACAGGCTCTGCTATCTGCATTCTCAAAGGTGCAGTGGCAGAGCATCCTGCACCCTGGGATGAAAATGAAGAAGATTGATGGAAGAGGTATTTCCCATAGGGATAGATATTAGTAACGTTTAATTGATCATCAAGATATCCATAGCAGTCAGAAGTATGGAATTCCTTGGTTTTTACCAGAGATGAGAGGAAAAGCCATTTATTTGATAGCGTGATGTACTGATTAAGGCTTAGTTTACACCAAATCTCCTTAATGTAGAGAGCTGACAGCTTGTTTTAAGATGACAATTAGGATCATCGTGTCTGTGCTTTGAAAAATACAATTCCACTAAGTCCACTCTTTACTTGCTGCTTATCTCAGTTCAGGTATGCAGGGGGGGTTTTTTTTGTTTGTTTTTTGTTTTTTGTTACTTTTGTAATTTGTTGTAAGAATGGGATTATCTCCTGCTTTCATCTAGACCGAGCCCCTGAGTTCTAAAACACACAGTTCTTGCAAATAACAAAATGACTCGCAGGAAAACTGCCTCTACTGCATTTTAAGAGCTTAATTTGGCACCCAGAGGCACAGACTGATTATTCTCCATCTACTCACCATACAGGAAATCTTCAAGCTATACCCTGATGCTTTAGCTCCTGGGACTAATGGAAAGGAGGGACAGAAAGTGGAAGAGGGAGGAAGGAAAGAAAATTCGTTGCTACACTGAAACCATTCTTTCCCTAGGTACACAGGTGAAGCTTATTAAATGGCATAGCTGAACAAAACCAACCCAAACTCCATGTAAGAGCACCAAGTGGCTCAGCTGTGCTCATTTTTACTTATCACTTGATGACATTTTTAATGGTACTTAGTTATTTTTTTTCCTTCTTATCTAACTTTTCCATAAGCCTCAGTGGAAGTTTAGCAGAAGCAAAGGGAATTCAGGAACAAACAACACAAGTATGCAGGGAATAATCTATGTTACACCTGCTTAAATGATGAAATTAAGTTTTGCTTCACAAAATTATTGACATATTTAATAGTTTCTACACAGGGCAGGTGGTCCTAACATGAACATCATGAGTCTGTGCAAACAAACCAATCAGCAAATGCCTATTAAAATGTTGGGGTTGAGCCATTGGTCTCCTGGTGTAACTGATACTGAGTCTTCTGTTCTTTTTTTTTAATTAATTAATTTATTTTTTTATTGAAGATTTCTGTCTCTTCCCCTGTCACTGCCTCCCCTTTCCCTCTCCCTCCCCCAAACAAGTCCCCCTCCCTCATCAGCCCAAAGATCAATCAGAGTCCCTGCCCTGTGGGAAGTCCAAGGACCACCCACCTCCATCCAGGTCTAGTAAGGTGAGCATGTAAACTGCCTAAGCTCCCACAAAGCCAGTACGTGCAGTAGGATCAAAAACCCATTGCCATTGTTCTTGAGTTCTCATATACACAAAAGAGGACCTATCATACAACAAAAGTATATGCTCAACTACGTTCATAGCAGCATTGTTTGTAATAGCCAGAACCTAGAAACAACCTAGATGCCCTTCAATGGAAGAATGGATGAAGAAAGTATGGAATATATACATATTAGAGTACTACTCAGCAGTAAAAAACAATGACTTCTTGAATTTTGCATACAAATGGATGGAAATAGAAAACACTATCCTGAGTGAGGTAAGCCAGCCCCAAAAAGAGGAACATTGGATGTACTCACTCATATTTGGTTTCTAGCCATAAATAAAGAACATTGAGCCTATAATTCGTGATCCTAGAGAAGCTAAATAAGAAGGCGAACCCAAAGAAAATCATATAGGCATCCTCCTGAATATTATTAACCTTCATCAGGCGATGAAAGGAGACAGAGACCCACATTGGAGCACCGGACAGAAATCTCAAGGTCCAAATCAGGAGCAGAAGGAGAGAGAGCACGAGCAAGGAACTCAGGACTGCGATGGGTGCACCCACACACTGAGAGAATGGGGATGTTCTATTGGGAACTCACCAAGGCCAGCTGGCCTGGGTCTGAAAAAGCCTGGGATAAAACCGGACTCGCTGAACATAGCGGACAATGAGTCTTCTGTTCTTAGCTTGAGAAAAGTCTGAGCGTTACTATGCCAGGGTAAGGGTGTTTCTGTGACCATCAGAACTGGGAGAGTTATGATCTCCATGAGGCAAAAAGGAAATCTGGCTAAATATGACCTAGTTAGCTAAACTGGTTCAATCTTTTACAGGCTGACAATAAGTGATTTATTGTAAACATATTTAAGCACAGTACAATATGGAAAAAAAAGTTTCCTGGTGTAATACAATCCCCTATGCAACAGAGGCATAATTACATAGAAACTCAATTACAAGAATGTGCCACTTCTTCCAAAAAGATGAGTTCACAAGATGGGCTACATATACTACTTTAAGGGAAGGATTTGGTGTGGTCTTGGTCACACAGACAGTGTAGAGGTCATTTGGGCTATAGCCACCTCTGGTTCTGCTTGTAAGATCTTGATAAGCCTTGTCCTGCAGATAGCATAAATTACCAGATTATTTATTTTTGAACTTTCAAGACAGGGTTCCTTCATGCAGTCCTGGCTTTCCTGGAACTCACTCTGTAGATCAGTATGGACTTGAACTTGGAGATCCGTCTGTCTTTGCCTCCTGGATGCTGGGATCAAAGCCTTGTAACATCATGGCTGGCCTAAAGGTTAGTTCCCAGCATACTTGATGGAAATACAAGTTATATATCCCTCCTGTTGTTGAAAGGACAATACTGAGTGTTTAACATTCCTGTTTCCTTAGTGCTTGTTTGTAAGAGCAAGGACTATTGTGCTCCCAACAGGATACCAAGACATTCCCAAGATGGGTGAATAAACTAAACAGGATAGAACATTATTAGCAGTCCATGTCAAGGCTGAGTGTCAAGCTCAGTAACAAGCCTGTGGTGGTAGAAATCTTATTCTTAGTCCGAGGTTATTACTAGGATTCCATGTCTTCATTTTTTCTAAATCAGAAATAATAAGGTCATATCAGTTATCACTAAGCTGGGTAGAAAATCTATCCTAGACTGTCAGGCATATCATTGTTAACGAGGGACACAAGCCTACTGCCTATCTGTTTTCGGCTGACTTATTTTATTCCCCATTAAGGTCTCTCTCTAGAGTCTGTGTGTTGTGTTCTGTGACTGGAGTTAGCTTTTTCCATCAGTCTTTCCTAGAAGGAGCAGCAGAAAACACTGGAGACAAGGGATTTAAGTTTTACTAGGGTTCTTCTCATTTTATCTCACAAATAGAGATAATGCAATCCTTCACATCAGAATCTAAGCTCTTTTTTTATCTTGTAGAACAAAAATGCATCATATGAACGATTGTTGTCTTTATAACTCCTCCAAGGACATACTAAAGCACCCTAGTCAATTAACTCATATCTCAAGCTTAAGGGCTTTGTTTACATGTATCTTCTCATGAACTACTGGCTCACACAGGTGCCATCCAGTAAATAATTACCGAGTTACATAGAGAATGGAGTTCTTATTACTCAGATAAATAAGCCTACCACATTACCGCTTCATACTTGATTATTTCTTGGCCTTTTCCCCACCTTGAAGTTAGTGAAAAATTTTAAAAAGCCACCCCACCATCACCACACAAATATGTCATTTTAGTCTGAGGTTGGACTGTTAAATGGAAGTTAAAATTCTGAGATATCAATGTTCTAATGATGGGCATTAACCAACACCATTCCTTGCTTGACCTTTGAACTGAATTTAAATGACTCAGTCTTTGAGCCAAAAATGCTTCTAAATATAATATGTAAGTAAATACAACACTAATTACTGAAAGAGCCCTTCTGGCAGAGCAGACCACATTTAATGGAATAATAAATCACTAGTTTGGGGAACCCTTGATCCTCATCTTCTAACTTTTTTTGTTATTTTTTACTAGATAGAAACTAAAGCAGTTGAATTTAGGAAAACTAAAATTTGTTTATTTTTTATTAGATCTTTAAAAAAAATACCAATCTAAGTTCCACCACCTCCCCTTCTCTTCCCTCCACACACCCTCCCATCCCAGCCCCATCTAATCTTCAGAAAGGGTAAGGCACTGAAATGTTGGAAGGGGGCCATGGCTTAATATATTCCAGCCAAATTTTTAAAATCTGTGTGCTTGTTGTCATTAAAGGGATTTTCATTATTTTTCTCATTTAAGTTTCAAATCACTGTTCAGCTAGGTTGATATTATATAACAGAAGGATGACAAGGTGCTAATATATTAGTTTAATAAAATGAGTTAAGCCTCAGGTAACTGGATAGGGATTGCATTTGCATTTTATTAATTTGATTGATATTCATGTTATATAAGAATCTTGCTTTCTATATTATAAAAATATGTACAATGTTTAAAAGTGAGACAAGCCTTTGTGTTAACCAGTTGGAATTTTCTTGAAAAATTTCCCTATTTATCAAAAATAGATTCTTTTTTTCACACAATATATTCTGATTACAGTTTCCCCTTCTACACCTTCCAGTTCCTCCCCAACTCCTTTTTCATACAGATATATTCCCTTTCTGCTTCTTACTAGAAAAGAAAACATTTCTAAAATATAACAAAATAATGCAGAATAAGATTTTGGTGTTTATTCAAGAATTATAATTGAAGTTGGACATGGTAAACCAACAGGATGAGAAGAGTCCCCAGAAGAGGTCACAGGAATCAGAGAGCCACTTGTTTCTACATTCAGGGGTCTCATAAAAATACTAAACTGGAAGATACAATACATATGCAGAACACTTGGTGCAGACCCCTGTGGGCTCAGTGCTTGCTGCTTCTTGTTGTGAGTTCATACTAGCTTTGTTGAGTTGATTTGAAGATGAGAGTCAAAACATACTACAGCATTATTGCGTAAGCCTTAGTGCACTAGATATGAAAGATAATTTTTAAAGTAGTTTTAATTTTAATAATTTCAAACTCAGAAAAAAATAGTCAGAAGTATCAAATACAAATGAGTGAAACCCTTTAATATGTCTATTTTCCTGTACCTATATTTTACCTAAGCCATTGTAGGCCGTCTCTTCCATTGATTGGAACAACCCTTAGACAGAAGGACCTCCCACACCTGAATCTAATCATTCTTGATTGACACCAAAATTCGTTTCTAATTTACCTCTTTAAAAGTCTTTCTTCTGCAAGCTGTCATATTATAGTTTCCTCATGTGACTCTTTATTCCATAGCCCAGATAATAATCATCTTTGGGGCTATTGCCTCTGTCTCTCCGTAAATAAAATTTCTCAGAAAATAGTCTTAAAGGATCATTATCCACATCATAAAATAGCTACTTTTGAACTTTGCATAATACCTGGCATGTTTACTTTGGAGCTAGATAGCTAGGTTATCATCAATAATCATATGTCAAGTTGAAAGGCCTTAATCGACGTGTGTCATAAATTATGCTCCATTACACATATCCAAGTCATTGAACTGGAATGCATTCTACATGCTTACCTTCATATTTTCCCAGAGTAACACTTTATTAATCTGATCAAGTTATGTATTCCTGTGGGGAGTTTCCTTTCTGACATGTATTCCTACTTGCCTGCTTAGTGTGTACATAGTCTCCACTGTCACTGTTTTGGTCTCTGTCTACTTCACAGGAAATCTGGACACTATTTTATCTGGCAATTAATTTAAATTTGTAACTATTTGTAACACCATTTGAAATTTCTGTGACCTTTCTTTTAAGAATCCCTTTTGTTGACAAGTGCCCTAATTCTCTGTAATTTACATTGTTGTCTGCAAATGAAAAAAAAATCCCTTAGCTTTTAATTGTATGTAAATGTTAGCAGTGAAAAATCATTCTTTAGTCTAGAATCATTCCTGGCTGTGAGCAAGGTTAGTTAGAACTGACGGACAATGACACGGTGTGCAACAGCGTCCAGTCACTCCCTGAAACTGAACTGAAGAGAACGGATTCATTTGATGTGCAAATCATGGCAGCCTATCCTTTTTATGACTGACGTATGTCAGGATTTCCAAAGTTCAGATTGTATGAGATATTCACAGGACAATCTCATCATGTGTCCAAAGACTGGAAATCTTTTCTAAGTTGCCTTAATAGAAAGCATGGCTAGCTGGGTGGTGGTGGCACACGCCTTTAATCCCAGCACTTGGAAGGCAGAGACAGGTGGATCTCTGTGAGTTTGAGGCCAGTCTGGTCTACAAGAGCTAGTTCCATGACAGTCAGAGCTACAGAGAAAGCCTGTCCTGAAAAACCAAATATGCAAGTATGGATATAAACAAAGGATTAGTGAAAACAAATCATTTCAAGATTCGAAAATTGATCCATTATCAAGACAGATGTCTAATATTAAATAATTTCTGGATATTAATGCTTCATGCTACAGAAAATTTGTTTTTCTCATTTAAATTGATGAATTCCATGGATTCTGGAAGATTAAAGGACAGTTTAAGTTTTCTTTACTCTTAGGATCATCTCCTTTGACATTTTTATTTTTTTTTCAAACAATGTATTTGATCATATTATTTTCCCTTCTCAAACCCACCAAGATCCTCCCCAGATGACTACTCACTTACATTCATATTCTGTCTCTTTCTCTCTCTTTCCCTTTCCCAAAAAAAAACAAAAATGAAAATAAAAATAACAAAACAAAACAAAATTGCATGAAGAGAGAGGAGACTGAGGGCAAGGAAGAGAGAGGGAAAGAGAAAAGGAGAGCGAGTCCATTTTGTGTTGTTCAACTACACTTGGCAAGGGATTGCCCTGAGTGTGATTGAGGTACCCAGTAACATATTTTCTGAAACCTTTCAGTGTTTAATCTCCAGAAAGGGAATAATCTAGAAATTGTTTTTGAACACTGGTGCTTTAGGAAGACACTTATTTTTCTGGTCAAATGTTGAATTTATGGAAGAATATGTACAAAAGAGGGAAGGGTTTTATTCCCTTTAACTTATGAAGAATGACTTCTCATATGTATTAAACACCATTAAAAAATAGCTTATCCAAACTTTGGAAATACATATTTGATCTTGTTTCTTTTTCCTTTTTGTGATCCTGTTTCAAGATGTTCTTCTACTCATTCTTCTACATAAGAATTTACAATGTATGCTAGCATGAGGTTGTGATCAGATATAGTCTAAGCTTCTAAGATGTTTCATCTCATTGATAGGGCTCCAGTTGTTACCACAGTGGAAAGAACACCCTCCCCAAGCTAGAGGGAGCAAGAACACCACAAGAAAACCCACAGAATCAACTAACCTGGGCTCATAGGGGCAAAGAGAAACTGAACCAACAACCAGGGAGCCTTTATGGGTCTGTTCAAGCCTAGGCCCTCTGCATATATGTTATGGTTGTGTAGCTTGGTTTTCTTGTGAAACTCCTAACAGTGGGAGCAGGAGCTGTCTCTGACTCTGTTACCTGCTTGTGGGGCCCTTTTCCTCCTACTGGGTTGCCTCATCCAGCTTCAGTACAAGGGGAAATGCCTAGTCTAGTAGCCACTTGATATATCATGGTTGATTGCTATCCCAAGAAGGCCTGTCATTTTTCTGAAAAAAAAAAAAATACGGGGGAGTGGATTTAGGGTGGAGTGGGGACTTGGAGGATAGGAGAGGAGAGGAAGCTGTGGTTGGGATGTAATACACGAGGAAGAATAAATTTATAAAAATAGCCTTCATATCCAGACATCTCAAAACACTATGAAGAACAGTATTAATTTTTAAAATTTGAAACCAAACCATTTAATCGATCCCTAGCTATTTAGGAATACTGTGAAGTAGAACCTGCCCTAGAGCAACAGTAATGAGCCTAACAGGTAAAATTCAACAAAGTTCCACATGAAACACGAAGAACTGCCTTGGCTATAATTATAAGTTATTTCTCATCTATTGACTCAGTACAAATGAAGTATACATAACAATCTCAACAAAATTCCAGGACCGCTGTTATCAAATGACATTTGAACAACGTACCAAAAGATCTAGTTTCTCTTGTGGCATTTATCACAAAGTGGATTGGCTAGAGTCGTATTATCGACATGTTTCAATTCTAGCCCTTTTCATTTTAACTTCCTCAAATGGAAGTAAGTCAGGCTTGGGATATAGGTAACCTTTAGGCGAATATAAAGCA
Source organism: Neodon shergylaensis (assembly GCA_025134845.1). Classification (NCBI taxonomy): domain Eukaryota; kingdom Metazoa; phylum Chordata; class Mammalia; order Rodentia; family Cricetidae; genus Neodon; species Neodon shergylaensis. The sequence continues at coordinate 14,561,661 of JABTXL010005037.1, read as the reverse complement.
GGTTTTCTCCTCTGCCAGGTGGTAACAGATTTGAGTCTTCCTAACTCACCTCTGACAGTTTGTGCTGGCGACAACACTGTTTCAAACAGCAGATGGTTGCTTGCATACCATAGAGAGGGGGGAAAGAAGCAAGTGATACATCAACTGGGATCACAGCCCCGGGAAAATCTGCACATTTCAGCAAAAGCTATAGCGATTTGAATGTTTATAAGCAATAAGGAACGGGAGAGTGAACAGGAGGTAAAAACCTCAATACCAAAAAGAAAAGGTTAATGCGGCAGAAGGTGGGGGCCGGTTACTCTTCCCCGAGGACAGAGTATATGCATTCGATAATTTTGTTGCTGCATAATGTGTACACCTTCCGGACAGTGCATTGTGGGCGTGCAGTTCTTAACGAAGCACGGAGAGTCATTGTCGCAGATTCACAACTGGGAATACATTAGCACTGCTTTTGGAAGATGGCTTCCCTTGGCACAAACAATACAGGCAACAATCAACCTAGCTTTCTTCTCTAGTCTCCTGATGAGTTTGGCTTCCTGTCCGTCGTGAATCGGTATCAAGTAAACAGATTGTTAATAAACAGAACACTCTGTAACATCCAGGTAATAATGTCTTCATTGGCTTGGGGCAGAGTCCTAATATATTACTAAAACCCAAGACTTGTTACGGAGGGTGCAGAGTCCGTTATGTTTCAAGAAGGTTCAGAGTAAATGTCTGCATCTCCTACGATTTTTATTCTGATTTTGTTTAATTGTTATGTTCTCTCCATTGTGAGAGGGGATAAAAATAGCACCTGCCTCACAGGTTTCCTGTAAAGATGTATTGAATCAAACGGTAGCACAGCAAGAGCGAGCCCTTGTTGGGTACCCTGTGTTCTTTTGCTGACAGCTTAATCTGATTTACTGTGTACACATAACCGTTCGGAGCAGTTTCTTCAGATTCACTTCACTTTAATAATTCACATTCTCCCCTCTTCTAGCAGATGGCTTTTAAAATTAATAAATGATAAACAGCTGACATTTGGTGTTTGCCACATGCCAAGCACCGCTCTTAAGTGTTTTACAGTCTCGTTTCCTACATACTACGGTGAGCACACTCAACATTACTCCTGCCTTAGATGTGTAGAAATGGAGGCACGGATAAATGAAAAGAATTGTCCTCCAGCCAAGTAATGAGTGGCTAGAGGAAGCCAGCTTCAATTCCAGGCTGTCTGGCTCCAGGGTCCACACCCTTACCTCTTCTCTACACGGCTTCCTGTGTTTGTTCTGATATTAGCCTATCGCTGAGCCTCCCTGCTTACACCACAGGCAAGCTCTAAGTAAGCTCAGCTTCTCAGTTCTTTTGACTAGTGTACATCCCATGACCTCTTGCCTGGTAATTCTATCTGTTTAAGTGTCTGTAATTTATCACATTTCATTGGCTTTTCGGCTGGTCTCCAAACAACCAGCTCTCTATTACTTTGAGATGAGTAAGTGCGTGCTTGGGATTAATGTGCTTGTGTGTCTTAAAATCCACCCCCACCACACACACACACACACACACACAATGCTTCAGGACGACAGTCTCTATACCAGTCATCAGCATCTATTTAATACTCTGTTTTTCTGCATCTACCTTGGTCCCTCCACTGGGACTGTTTGGGAAGGTTACTGTGAACCTGCAAGGCTGAAGACCCCTTATTAACGGTATTTTATATAGAGCTCATGAAATCAATTATTCCCGCAAAGATTGCTTTACATTAGTTTATAGAAAGCTGCCATAAAAGACAAATTGGGAACATGGGGACCTTGGGAGAGGGTTGAAGGGGAGAGGACAGGCAGGAAGGGAAGCAGAAAAAAAAATGTTCTATGGAAAATAATGAAATATATTTACTTGAATACAAGTAAATGATTTTCTTTTTCTTCTGTTTATCTCTGTTGGGATCTACCTTTGATTATTGAGTTAAATGGCTCAGTTTTTAATATGGATTTTGAAAACTATTGTTTGAATAATTCTTTAGTTCTTTACTTTTGAAAACTTAGTTTTATCCTTTTTCTTTTGACATTTTATTAGCATTGTTCTACTCTAAATGAACAGGCTTGAAAGGAAATTTCTTTAAAATGAAGTGGAAAATTAGCATAACAATGCTCATGACCCTCATTTTTTTTAAAAACACAGTTGACATTTAAAAACTAGTAGGACAGGTTGTCATTAAACTGCAATAATTACATATGGACTTTGGAGATAATTACTAATTTAAGATTTTTCATTATTTGCTACGATATATCCTTTAAAAATGGATGCCCCTTGAAGCTCTTAATGCCACAGGCCCTGAGCGCAATCAAGCGTTTTTCTGAGTGCTCTGGCCTACCCAATGCTGCTTCCTAACTAGGCATTGTGTTCAGCATTTTAAAGGAATCTTTGTAGGTTCCATACACTACCACCAAGCTTGATGCAGAATAAAGGCATAGTTATTGTCTATTCAATGACTGAGTGAATTCCATTCGGGGAAGAACAAGATTAGGAGGGGATTCATAATTTTTCTTTCCTCTGGATCTGGTGTTCATTTGAGAACTGCATGGTATTGAGGGTATATAATTCTACAAAGAGATTTAAAAATAGGAGGAAGAACAAATAAATACAGAAGAATAATCTGTGCTTCCGTGAGACAGTTCAAATATGGTAACCTGACTTGGCAGGGGGCAATCACGTTGCAATCATAATGCAAAACCTAAATGTTGACTGAAACCAAGTTGTTCTGGAAGCTATATTTCAAAGGGTTGGGGGAGACACATTGTAAGCATTTGATTCATGGATACAGAGGCTGCTAAGTTCCACTATCTCCAGAATAAGTTAGTTAGCTGGAGACAGGAGAGTTAATGATGTATTTTTACTTCTATGTCCAGCAGCCTCAAAACTCAGAGAAAGAAAATGTTTCAGCTTGAATCCAATGACAGGACAAACCTTTATCCACATCCAAAGCAGTCAGCTGAGAATAATTCTCAGTGCTCTTCAAACTTTTCAGATAAAGCAACTATGTGATCAAGATAAATTAAGTCTTTTCTACTTAATTTATGATGTAAATGTTAGTCTCCAACCAAGAAGATTCCATGAGAAACACTCGGGGAAATATTTGACCAAATATCTACGTATCCTCTGGTAAAGTCAAGGTGACACTGAAAACTAATCATCGCAAATTAATTCAGAGTGAGGTAAATGAGTGAGAAGACATGCACACATATAAAAATAATTTAAACAGTTACTAAGTAAATAAGCAATTTTATTCTACCAGTGTAAGCATACTTCTTAAACATTGAATGATAATGTGTAAATAAGCGATGTTAGGGGTACAGAATACCTGAAAGGTAATAACAATTTCATATAGGATGTGTCTACATGTGCTATTTAGTTTTAAATGCCAGTTTGCCACAACTAGGAGCCTCTTTAGATTGGCTCGTGGGTGCATATGTTGGTACTGTCATCTTGTTTATTAATGTAGGAAGATCCAACTTTTTGTATTATTTTGGGCAGCAGCATTCTCTTGTCAGGGGGTCTTGACCTATATCACACAGAAGAAAGCTAGATGGAGCAGGTAGCAAATAGAAAACCAGTAGCATGCATTTGTTTCCTTCAGTTCATAATCATGGCTCTTAGGGACCAACTGTTTTATTGACCCTCAGTGAAGAACTGCAATTCAGAATCGTAAGCCAAATAAATGCTTTACTCTCCTAAGTTGCTTTTGGGTGGGGTATTTTATTACTGTAACAGAAATGAATCTAAAACAGTTTATAATTATTTATTTATTTTCTTAAACTCTACATTTACATATTATAAAATTTCTCAATATTTTTTATTGGCTAAATATTGAGAACTCAATATGCACGGGAGTAGTGTAAAGATGATAATGGCTTCAAATCAATCCCTAACAATGAGACATCATTAATTGTGACCTTCAGGTCATCCATTGCGATTTCAAGTACTGAACTGGTATTGGATCTACTGAGCCCTTATTCAAATCTTTCCACATTTAGAAGTCTTAATTGTCAGACAGAACAAGAACATTAATGCCAGAAGTTATTAGAGGACCTGTTTGACTATTATACATGCAATTTCAACCACACTGAAATAATATTCTGAGAATAATCATTATTTTTATTTGTACTGAGGTTTGAACACTGTGATTCAAGATAAATATGTAAATTCAGACATTAATTTGTGTTCACAAATACCTGAAGAAATTCTATGGATGATTCTGCATAGGTAAGAGATAACAAAGAATAAGATTCATCATACCAATTTGCATTTCACTGGAAATCATGCATCTCAGTTGTAACTACATATTATACTATGTGGATTCAAAATAACAAGACTCCATGTAAAGAAATTTGTCTGCCATTGACTTATTTTCAATTACTTAAAGTGGGAAAATATTTTTGTAAACTTTGCAGTGAAATAGATGATTGTAAAAGCAATTCTTTTGAGATTTCAAGTGAACAGTATATGTGGATTTTAAGAATTCAGATTTAATGTTTGAAGATAATAATTAAAGTCACTTGATCCTCTGCTGGTTATATGTTGGTGCTATTACTGGTTTCCTAAAATGTAGTATCTCACACAGCCCTCATAAAAAACCCTCAGTACATGTGCTTGCCGTTGCTATGTTACAAATGAGTGAAGTTTATCTGTGACCTAAGTGATCCAGACACTGGAGCCAAATGGCTTAGACTCAGCGTCTCGCTTTGCCACTTCGCTGACCAGCTAGGGAAACATTTCTACCCCTGTGTGTGTGGCTTTCCTTACTCTGATGGGAGACATGATAACAACACCTGTCTGACAAGAGCTTCAAGGAATGAATAGCTTCAACTTCACAACTCAAATGGAGAGTAAAATACCTAGATTAGCCCTGGCATGAAGGAGAGCTATTTACGCCTACAGTAATAGCAAAAGTAATAATTACTTATTGCTGTATTGTTACTTGCCATAACTAAGAAGAATGAAAACTCCTGAATTTCTTAAAGTATAATACTTCTTAAGACATATCTTACCGTAGTTATAGGCATGGTAGACATTTCTCTGCAGATATTTAGCTTTCAGTTACTGAAAATAGCTCAAAAATAGACTTGATTGCTTTTATTTTATTTCTATTTTTTGAGACAGGGTTTCTTTGTAGCTTTGGAGCCTGTCCTGGAACTAGCTCTTGTAAATCAGGCTGGCCTCAAACTCACAGAGATCCACCTGCCTCTGCCTCCAGAGTGCAGGAATTAAAGGTGTGCACCACTACTGCCTGGCATTGTTTTTTATTTTTTAAGTGATAATACTGAGATTCATAGGTTTAGTTGTGTTATTTAATAATATAGTGTATGTTCTTTTTTCAAAACCCATAGAAGTTAAAGGCATTTTAAAAATGTGTACAGAATAAGGCAAATAAATGTGAGGTGGTACCACAGAGGGTGGGAAGCCTAATTATTTTGAAGGTGAAAGAATAGTTACTTGTGAAAATCATTTGTTTTCTGTTTTCTGATATCCTACCAGCCACATTCTCCTTTATTCGATGATGCTAAGGATGAATCTCTGCAAACTCCCTTTGGCAGGAAACCTTTTCTTCTGCCATCCTGTCCAGATCTCTATAGTAGAAAACTTTGAAATTCAATTAATGGAAGATTGAGAAGTCATCACTGAATGAGAGATATCAAACCACAAGGATTCAGAGAGTACCAATTGTTATGCAATTCGAGGTCTTTCATTTTCCATACTGACAATGGCCATTAATTCTCTGTTGCTGCAAGACACGGGGAACTCATTCTGTGCAAAAAATGTCAAACTGGACTAGGGAAGTGACAGTGTCTGAGACAAGAGACCTGGTAAAGTGTTTATGGGAGAAGGATGGGAAACAGGAGGACTAAATACGAATCATCTTACTGAAAGTGCTGTTGCTGCCGCTTCACACTCTCAATGAGTAGAACCCAGGTTCTCACTAAGAAAGAGAAATACTGGCCCTGACATCTATTTCCCTCAAAGTAATAACTACACAGACTGACTTGTAGTGGAGCTTACTATTATCAAACTCCCAATCACATCTTTTAAATTGTAAATTAGTCTTTGAAAATTTAATGCATATATAAAGCATATCTTCATCATATCTACTGCTTCCTCCCCCCTCTAACTCCCTCCAGGACCTCTCAGCTCATCTTTCTCCAAACTTCATATCGTCCTCTAATTTTTAATTAGCCATCTAATCTTTAACCAACCGAGTTCACTTGGTGCTGCACATGTATATGGGGCCATCGACTGACGCAAACAAAAAATTCTTAAAGGAAAGTGATCCCCTTCTCCCAATAGCCATCAAATGCCAGTAGTTCCTTAGCCAAGAGTAGGACCTAAGAAATCCTTCCCTTTCCATTCTGGAGTTTTTATATGTTTTAATCTTGTGAAGGTCTTGCATAGGTAACCATGAATGATATGAATTCATTTGTGCAGCAACCATATCATATGTAGAGGGCAGAATTTAAGTCTACTCCTTCTCTTCCTCTTGTTGAGATAGGAGCAGCGGAGGGGCGGCCGGGGCTGCATTCCCAACACCCCGGCCGCCTGCTCGGCTAGCTTATGCCCCGAAATAACACACAAACTGTATTCATTTAAATACTGCTTGGCCCATTAGCTTTAGCCCTTACTGGCTAATTCTGATATCCCGATCAACCCATCTCTAATAAAATGTAGCACTGGTCTTACCAGGAAAGATTCAGCATGTTTGACCTGGTGGCTGGCTGCATGTCTGCCCTGGAGAGAGCTGCATGGCGTCTCTCTGCTCCAGAGCACAGAGCTGTCGAATCTGAGCTCACTTCCTCTTCCTCCCAGTATGCTATTCTGTTTACTCCTCCCACCTATCTTTTAACCTATGAGGGCCAAGCAGTTCCTTTATTACTTAACCAATGAAATCAACAGATTGATATATGACACTCCCACATCATTCCTCTGACCCTCACTTTCTCTCCACTTCTTCCCTCAAGTCGTCCTTTGAACTTTGTGTGTAGTGACAGTATCGATGTAGGTAGGCATTCCATGTGTAGCCAAGGGTTCTTATTTACTCTCAGTATTGTTAAGAGTAGCACATCGTTCCACCAATCACTACCCTGTGAAATAAGAAGCTTCTTTGAGCAATGTTGAGAGCAACACAAATTTATGGGTACAAACATAAATACTAAGAAGTGAGCTTTTCATCATGACCATTTAGAAAAGCAGCAGCAATAGGTTCTGTTCTAGGACATGACTTACTGAGTTATGGCTTTAATCATATTTACAGTACCAGGCATGAATTTCTGCTTGTGGAACAGATTCCAGATTCCATGGAGACTGATTGGTTACTCCAATAAACAGTCTTACCACTACCACAAATCCTGTCTGGAAGTAGGTACTGTAGCACACAGGTTTCAGTACTAGATATGACTATTGATGCTTGTGTTTTCTTGGGAAGCCTACACACCACTTTCCAGCACTGTGAAAGTTAATCAACAGGGAGAATTTCCTGGTCAGTTCAGGACTAATATTTCAGTGCTCTATAACCAAAGGCTGTGGTCGTTTAGTAGGGTTTTACTGACTAGTTACAGTGAGTAACCAATGGTAATAGCTTGTATTATTTGGGGTGCCCCTGGAGACTCTTTGGCACATCTATGCCATATATGCATGTATGTGTGTGTGTGTGTGTGATTTGCTCAAACTATTAAACTTAAAACTGAACGCTTTTATCTATTTATTTTTCAGAATGTATGATGATCTCATTTTAGAATATATAGTGGGGAACTAGCTATGGGGTAAATTACTTTGTAAAAGCTCTAAAGTATTGATAGCTGATCATGGACAAATAACTATAGAAAACATCAGAGCACATCTCTGAAGTAATCCTTTGAGGTTGTTTTAAATACGGTTGTTGTTTTTTCTATCAGAGAAAGTTCAGAGAGGTTAACGACTAGTCTATAATTTGACGTTAGTACATAGAAATTGGGATTCTCAACAAACTCTGTTACATCAAATTTATTCCTTCTGTCACACTCCATAGCCAAATTGAAACCCCTGTCTCTTTTTTTGTAGGTATTGTTGCTATATTATGTGAAAAAAATAATTTCACAACAGCATGGTAAAATTACCAAAGATAGTTAAAATAAGCTTTTGTGTTCTCTTTCAACTTAATCTTAGGCTCCGAGAGTAGAATGAGACTTTTCTTTGTTTTACTATTTTTCTGAGTAAAATTCAGAGCACACAGCTCATGCATAATTCATATAATGCATTATCTCTTTTACTATTAATATCATTTTAACATGATTATCTCTAAATATATTTCAATTTAGCAACATTATTAAAGTTAATTTAGTCTAACTGAATAGAAGCATGTATGATCAATGTATTTGATATTTGATATATGTAATGAAATTTTTGTTTCCGAATGCATTCATTGTTTACTATGTATTCTGTTGTCATGGTTTCAAACATTCTCCCAAATGTCTACATAACATGATGATGTAAATTTTCCTCCCAGGTTGAAGACAGTTGCCAGAACATACAAGGAAGACTGAAAGGTCTCCTAGATATGCACAACTTCTTACAGTTGTCCCTGGTTACATGTATCTACATAATTTCAAACATAAAATAATTTAATTTAAACATAATTGAAACTTTTCCTGCTATAAAATGAAATTTTTGCCTCTCTATGCTGAAGCATGCACGGGCAGCCCATATATGGCGGTGTGTTGAACTTGTCCATATTGGGTTTTATGGTCTGAGTTATAAGGATGATTGACCAGGTTTCTTCCTCAAGGGGGCGCCAGATCTCATTACAGATGATTGTGAGCCACCATGTGGTTCCCTCTTTTGGAATGGGTCTCAAGTTGAACCAGTTATGAGTTGGCCACTTCCACAAGTTCTATGATAGATACTGTTACCCCAGCACATCTTGCATAGATTTTAGGTAGCCGTTTTTGTGCCTGGGCTGATGTCCTAGGCCCACTACTTGGACCCTTGCCTAGTTATAAAAGATGGCAAGTTCAGGCTCTGTATCCCACATTACTAGGAGACTTCACTAGATTCACTAGGGTCACTCTCATGGATGCCAGTGAGTTTCCACTGCACTCGGTTTCTACATCACCTCTCAAATGTCCCCCAATTCTAGTCATCTCTCCCACCCTCATGCCTGATACAGATTCACCCCTCCCACACACCCCCATTCCACCTGTAAAATTTGTTCTATTTTCCCTTCCTAGGGAAATCCATAAGTTACCTCTTGAGCCCTTCTTGTTACTCAGCCTCTCTTGGTCTGTGGATTAGATACATATATGGAATTTATTTGCATATTAGTTTATTTTTGTACAATAACTATATGTATTTTTGTTTTTTGCAAACTCCATTCTATAGCTAATATCTAAACTATCTTAAAATTCGTGTCAATATCTTTAACAAAGACTATAGATAAGTACTATCTGGTTCATACTATTTGAAGATCAATAAAAAATCGACTGTTTTTCACTTATGATCAAATCTACAAAGAGGCAATATGTTGCTCGTAACATTTAGTGGAAAATGGTCATTAAAGTGGTTTAACTATTCAAAAATGTTTATTATGTGCTCTATTTATTGCCCACAGGTTATATTCACATACATGTTTGTCCAAGAATGAATGACACATGGACTTGTCTCTTAAATAACTGCTAACCAGAACAACTTTATTTAATGTAAAATAACATGCAAATCATAATGTGATCTTTACCACATCAAGAGCACATGCACAGTGTTCCAGGTATCAAAGGGGATATAAATATGGAGTCTTGTTTATTCTCATTTGAGCCAATGAAGTGGGACTCAAAATGGTTTCGATGAGCTTTTCCAACAGGAAAAGCTTTATTATTCCTCTCTCTGAGATGAAATATATATATGAAAGCCCATTAAGATTCTCATAGCAATTAGGGATATTTTTGAAGTATTTTAAATTTCAAGGCCATTACACTTTGAAATGCTGGATGCTTAAAATTTCATAAGATGATTGCCAGAGCCCTGCTCTTCTTGAATATTCTAGTGGGGTTACTTTAGCTGAAACATTCAACTTAGGGGTTAATTAAATAGATATCAAAAGGGCCACCCATCTGAAGAGAATCTTAAGTACCCCAGAAATTAACATAATTTATGTTTATGATTAAATTAGGAATCATTAGGCCACTCCTACATCAAAGAATAGAGAGTATTAAGTTTACATAAGTCATGATCCCATGCGATCTGCAAAGTTCTGAAAAGCACAGTGGAAAAATGATACAGCTTCTGTCAGCCCATGTTGCTGCTCTGGATTTGATTTTCACTTGCCTGCTAACAAAGGTCAAGCAATCCCTGTTCTTGTGCTTTTCTTTCTCTTAGCAATAACAGGTACCATAATTAATTAAAAATGTTTAGACATGTATCCTTAGCACTCTTTCCCTTTTATAAAAACTGGAAAAGGCTTTGCTCATTCTTCCTCTTATGTTGTCCTTGCCATGACACCTCTAATCAACTTCTCATAGTGACAATAAGACGTGTGTTATCTTCTTAGGCTTTTGTTTACAAATCTATTTTGCATTCAATTACACATCTATCAGGTTCTGGATACAGAAGGACAAGATGCCCTCACCACTGACTCTATGGAAATCCCCAGGGATGCTAGTGAAATGTGTCTCAAAAGGAAGAATAAATTCTGAAATGGAGGCTGATAATTTCAAGCCATCTCTCCAACTCTCAGAAATTTTGAATTTTATAGCCCTGAAATTTCATAAGGCATATAAGTCAGGCATATGTTGCAGGTATCCACAAATCTCTGTCTTGGACATCTTTCAGAACTTGCTGTTCCATGAAGTATCCATTGATGAAGAGTTCAGTTGCACAAAATATCCCTTTTCACTCAACCTAATATTTAGTTTCCACAGTTTATTCTCAAATGGTTATTAGTCATAATTCAAAAGCAGACAGAAATTCTTTGTCATCTGCCATGTAAAGACATTAGTATAGCTAGGATGGATCTCTTTTACTTTTAGGTCGAGCACAATGTTTTACAACTATTTCTAGTGTCTCCTAGGATGCTCCGAATAGCTTCTACAGTCTTTGCAGCTGATTCTGTTCCTGAGGGGATACGATAATTAACAGTCAAGGGAGGCCAGACATTAGCACCTGGCTCCAGATTGTGGTCTGGAGAGGGAAAAGTGCGGGGGCATTATTACTTTCTTTCCTTGGCCACTATAATTTTGCTCATGCAATTTGAGGCTTCATTAGGTCTTTTTCTTTGGCGGTCACATCACAAAGTTGTAAGACCAACTTTAACCACCCAGTATGTTTTTTTTTTCCAACATAAAATGCGGTCAAGCTTGTTTGCCATCACCCTATATTTTTCAAATTAATTTCAGAATCTACGTGTAGGAAGTTAATATATAGCATGCATTTCATCCCATTAATTAGAATCACTTAAAATATCATATACAATTGAAACTATAGACTTCCAACACTTTTCATTGTTTTTAATGATATTTTCAGATATAAAAGAATGTTTTTGATTCTTCAAGAGAGCAGTAGGCAAACCAAAACTGGGTACAAATGCTATAAAAACTGCTACTTCATGAGCTAATTAAAACATTTGACATTACTACAGAAAAAAAATCTGAAAGTGGAAAACTTGTCTATCAGTTCAGAAACCTGAATTTTTATACTTATAAAGCATTAATTTTGTGATAGATTTTTTTCTACTCTTCGGCGCCCATCATTCTGCAGGTTCTGAAACTACACCCCAGAAAACACATATTGTGGCCCCACCTGCAGAGACCCAATTCCAAATGCTCCTTTGTCTCCAGCATGCATTTTCAATCACATCAATAGATGATAACTGCACCTGGGCAACCCAGTTCCTTTGCTCCTGATCCTTCAGACCCCAGCCTAGGGTTTCCTTCCCGAGTAATCTCTCATTTTCTCATGAATCAGCAAAAGAGGGAAGCAGCTTTGGCTTTTTATAGATTTTGGCAGACTCTCCCTTAGCTCTGACAAGATTTTTTTGGAAGATGGCACAGTTAGCTTTGAGGAATGTTTACATAGCTAATGCTACACGGCAAGAGAAAACCATGAGAGCTCACTGTACACTTTTTTTTTCTTCTCATGGGAACACCACCACTTTCTTAATTTCTACTCGCACTTTCTTTTGATTTGAATGGTAATGTAGACATGTTTTCGTAACAGTCCCTTTTTCTCACGTGTATCTGCTGTCTGATGGGGTTGTTTTCTTTTGCTACTTAGGAAAAGATGAAGATTAGTTTTAAATGTGTTGGGTCACTCCAGAAAGTGAAATTAACTAGCACTTTTTGATCTGTTTGTGTATGTATCTAAAGTGCCAATTAATTTATTAACTAATTAGTTGGGGTAACTAATATAGTTGATTAAAATTATGCTTTAAAAATTTTATATGACCCTCACTGGGTAGAAGCCTTGTCGTAATCTCAAAAGATTCACCAGAATGTCTTCAGAGCTTCTGCCTTAAAACACAACTTCATAAAAAATTCTGGATGCTATCCAGCTTCCATCCTCAACGAAATTGAACTCCTTGAAGAGAGATTTCGTCTTCCAACCATCAGACTTAGCTTGGATTTCACATTCTAGAGGAAATTCATCCTTAAACACGGATGCAAATACTCTGGCCATGATGCAAATGACTGCAATGCTCAGCTCTTGCACTTCCTCAGGCAACCATGTACACATCCATGTCTTTCTTACGCACAATGATTTTCCAGGTTTAACTCAGTTACTCCTGCTGTGCTCTGTGCTTTTACTTTGTTCAATTGGGGAGCTGCCAGTTTCATTTGCTGGGATACTGATGAGTTCCACTTTCTGTTTGCAGCTATGGCTGTGTAACATTAAAAATATTTCTTAGAAATCAAATGAACGTTTAATGTTATTTTAAATTTTTTAAATTAACTTAAGAAAAAAGTTGAAATCAAATCACTTGAGATTACTCTAAATTCAGTCTACACATCCAAAAATCTGAAAAAGAAGAATCTGCTGTCATCTGCAATGGCTGTTGACATTAGAAAATAACCTAACATCTTGATATGAGTTATCATTGTGTTTCTGTCACTAACGAGGGACGCTATTCTAAATTCTTTAAATGTACTTACACTCAGGACTTATGATGGTAGTGGGGTTTCACTAGGTAATTTGAATGCATATTTAAAAGAAATGAATAAATTCTATTGCAAACTTATTTTCACTAAGAATAATTACTAATAATCCAGCAGTGAGAGATGAATTTATTAAAATTATAATGTTGCACCTTATGGTGTGTATGGGTTTGATTTTCATTCTTTCCTATTTGGTTTGGAACTCCCTGAGGTAAAATGCCTGCCTTTGGAACTTCTTTTAACACACACAGAACTTAACACATTTCATAAAATGTGTTGCATCAAATTGTGCTTGATAAAGTCTAGTGATAAGACAGTTATTTTCCAGAGAATGAAAGTCTTTTTTTGTTGTGTTATAATTGTACACTGTAACAGTCATTAAAAGGTTTGATTAATTTAAATTTATAAATACATGTTCCAGTCAACTTTAATCTTCACAAAAACATCTTTGTTAAAATTGTACACATTTGGTCAAGAGTGGCAAGTCTCACTGCTTTCAAGAAACGTGAAGGTATCAGGCAAATGATAAGAACTGTTCAGCACCTGCTGCCTTTAGGCGAACATTTACTAGAGATTAGAAACTCTATATATCTAGAGAGTAGAAGCGTAAAATCATTTTGGGTGGCGAGATTGCCCAACTTCACCTTCTTGATGTACAGATATCTGCATGAAAATGATCCAACCAATCATTATTCATTAGCTGATGTGGGAGTGTCATATATCAATCTGTTGATTTCATTGGTTAAGTAATAAAGGAACTGCTTGGCCCTCATAGGTTAAAACATAGGTGGGAGGAATAAACAGAATAGCATACTGGGAGGAAGAGGAAGTGAGGTCAGACTCCTCAGCTCTGCTCTCTGGAGCAGAGACGCTATGCTCCGCGCTCCCGGGTAGATGTGTTAGCTCCTCTCTGAGGCACATGCGATGAAGCTCCGACCCAGCATGGACGTAGGCTAGAATCTTCCCGGTAAGCGCACCTTGGGGTGCTTACACAGATGATTAGAAATGGGCTAAATTAATATGTGAGAGTTAGCCGAGAAGAGGCTAGATAGAAACGGGCCAAGCAGTATTTAAAAGAATACAGTTTGTGTGTTGTTATTTTGGGGCATAAGCTAGCCGAGCAGGCGGCTGGGGTGCTGGGGACGCAGCCCCGGCCGCTCCTATACTTGATAACTGTTTTGTTATATGTAATTTTGCTATGTTAAAGTTAAAGCCTTCCTTTTTTTGTTTAAACAGAAAAAGGGGAAGTGATGTGGGAGTGTCATATATCAATCTGTTGATTTCATTGGTTAAGTAATAAAGGAACTGCTTGGCCCTCATAGGTTAAAACATAGGTGGGAGGAATAAACAGAATAGCATACTGGGAGGAAGAGGAAGTGAGGTCAGACTCGACAAGCTCTGCTCTCTGGAGCAGAGAAGCCATGCTCCAGTCTCCCGGACAGACATGCGATGAAGCTCCGACCCAGGATGGACGTAGGCTAGAATCTTCCTGGTAAGCGCACCTAGGGGTGCTACATACCTTATTAGAAATGGGCTAGTCCAGGTGCGAGAGTTAGCCGAGAAGAGGCTAGATATCATGGGCCAAGCGGTATTTAAATGAATACAGTTTGTGTGTTGTTATTTCGGGCATAAGCTAGCCGAGCAGGCGGCCGGGGTGTTTGGGGACGCAGCCCCCACCGCTCTTATTTCAACAATTAGCTGTATGACAAAATCCTGCCTCCTAGAGGACTCCTTCCCATGTCTCCCTTCACACTGTTCAGATGCTTTTCTAAGAAACGATAAAGTCATCACTCATACAATTGATACGTACTAAAAGTTGCATTTCACTAAGCAAAGGAAAAGAAAACTAAATGTTTTTAATTTGTAAATAGAAAATAAAATTATGTTTTCAAAAACGTTAAGATTCGTTTATCTTGAATTTACGTTTTCCTCTTGCTAGAAATAAATGTTATTTATGCTCATTGAGTATTTTGACTTGAACCACTCTCGGACTTTTATGTTATTTTCTGCTCTTAGTAAGATGTAAGACAACCTAAACTAAAGAAAGCTAAGGTCATAGAATCACTGAGGATCAGCAAAGCTTAGATGCATACCTTGGGCAACTTTTCCAGATGGAGTATCTATTTTTGGAATAAGATCATGTTGTTTCATATTTTCCAAGTTTCTAAGGAACCAACCTCAATTTATAAAAATGAGGTCAGTTTTAGCAGTGTGAATATGTTTTTATAGTCTAAACTTTTGATTTCTCATATATTGGTTCAGACTCCAGCTGCATGTCATAGTCAATTCCACTAAGGAAGGGGCCATAGGACTTTCCAATTCAACCATTTTTCTGATCTCAGTGCAAGTTAAAGCCAAATGATTCTTTCTTGGATCTCTGACTACTAAGGGCACATTTCTCAATCTGGAAACCAAGTGCAATTGTGAATAAAACTCAAAATTACCATCATAAATGAAGCAGAGAAACTTGTAATATCTCCCTTCAATGGCTTGGACCTGGATCCATTTTTTTGGTGGTTGGTAAATATTTTACTTTAATGTCAAATGGAACGAGAGTGGGAGGAGGCTTAGAGTATTTTTGACAATGTGTCATACATCCTTATCAAATCTCAGCATAATTCTGCATGCTTGAGATGGCTAGAGTGTTGGCCTATCCACTTAGAATTACATGCCACTCAAATACAGAGAATAACACTCTCCTTTCTAAATAATTTTGTCATTGTTGTTGTGAGACAGGGTTTCTCTATAGCTTTGGAGCTTGTCATGGATCTCGCCCTGTAGACCAGGCAGAACTTGAACTCACAGAGACCCTACTGCCTCTGCCTCCCAAATGCTAGGATTAAAGGCATACACAACTACCACTGGTCCTAAAAATATTTTTATATTCTGATTTCAATATGTGTGTTTGCTTATTTGAGAGATATACAGGTGCTCGAAATGTATCCATTGTGGGTATTAGTCTTAAAACAGTCATGGCGTTTTTTTTTTTTTGGTGTTGTTGTTGGTTTTTTTTGTTTTGTTTTTTTGTTTTGTTTTGTTTTTGTTTTGTTTGTTTGTTTTGTTTTGTTTTTGTTTTTTTCCAGACAGGGTTTCTCTGTAGCTTTGGTGCCTGTCTCGGAACTAGCTCTTGTAGACCAGGCTGGCCTCGAACTCCCAGAGATCCGCCTGCCTCTGCCTCCCGAGTGCTGGGATTAAAGGCATGCGCCACCACCGCCCGGCCCAACAGTCATGGTGTTATAACATTATCCTTACCTTATATGTGCAAGGATTTGTGTTGCATTTTGCACAACTCTCTTCATTACACATTATAAAGAACCCTGTTTTGAGTTAAGCATTTTATCACTGTGGTCCTAGCCCAGTGATGCTTACCAGCATGCATAGCTGCATTCATCAACTCATTCACATCTCTACTTTGTGTGTACATCCTTGAGTTCAGCACGGTATACTCAGAACCTTTCCATGCATGACTCAGAATGCTGATCAACAATCCAGTTCAGTCTCTCCTTCCCTTGATCCTGGGGTCTATTTCTTCATATGTATTGTTCAGATCAAAAGAAAAGCAAGTCAACCCACTGCTTTGTGGACGAGAAAGCAGGCTCTGACCTGTTTACACCTCTCTATGACACCTTTTCAAAGGGAAGTCTATTTTCAAAAGCCAACCTCCATCCTTTTATGAAGAAGAAAGAAAAAAAACAAATCAAAAGCTATAGGAAAACTTCATCTGTGGTGTATGAGGCTATGTGTGACGCTTTCATCCACTGAGCGTGGCCAGTGCTACAAGTCTAACTATCAAGGGCAATGCCTCACGATTAAATTGGCCTGCAAATGATTAAGGTCATAAATAACTCAAGGAAAATGATTATAGTACTAAAATAATTACCACGACAACAATTCTACCCTGTTACATCTTGCTAAATGTCCTTTGCTATAATGTAATCCACCAGGTTTATTATAATTTTCATTCTTGCCTATTAAGATTTTTTTTTTGCCACTGAAAGAAACCTGTTCTTTTATTACTTCTAAGTATCCTGAAGACTTCTTAAAGAAAATGTTTAAATTACTCACAAGGACAACTCTGCTGCTTACAATGTAGTAAAAAAAAAGATAAATAAAAAACTACCCAATTTTATGGGTGCATTTTAAAACCATATGAAAGAATTAAATGTCCATATTTTTATGTTAGATGCTATATGACCATCTAACATAATTCTCTCCAGTTTCTGCCCAGGCCTTTCATGCACAGATTTACAAAATTAAGAGTCCTTCTGTCATGAAATAAGCTCTTTTCATGTTTTAAGTAGTAGATGATTTACAACTCCTTATTGAGATGAAGGAGCTCAAATTATCCCCCACCCAGATGCTTCTCAAGTTAAAAATGAGCTAAGTGAGTTAGCCTTTGCTCTTTTATAATGTGAATGAAATTTAAAGAGCTTTTAAACAAATAGGATTGCCTGGACATGGGGGACTAGATCATTTTATTTGGGTTTCTATCTAATTTAAACTGGCTCACTGATTCAAGGACAGGCACTGTGGGAACCTGGGATGCAGATACCTCAGGCTATTGCTCACCCAATCCAACTCGCCTTGCCCAACAAGACTTTCCTTGGAAATCATTTCTTCTTGACTCCTTCCTATAAAATAGAGATTAATTTCAGAAGCCAGATAGCTACCATCTGGGGCATGGCCTCTCCTTTACATGAGACCTTCTACTGTCTACATAAATCTCTAAAGCTTGACTTCCGTAGAATTTTTACAAGAGCTCTTCCTTCGTGTTAGTTCTGCTGGTCACCACCACGCATGTCCCACTTGAATTAAAAGTGGCTGTCTGTTCATCCTCAGTCAGTTCTGGAGGCTTGAGGACATTCCCAACCCTTTTCATCTGTTCTCAACTGGCTTTGATGGCCAAAACTCGTATTCATGATATACACTTTTTCAAAGTTTAAGACTTAAATTTGTCTTAACTAAGAAATGTGTCATAGCTAATATAAAAATAGGAAGTATTTCCCATTTTGAGATATTATTACCAGCAGCAAACAGTCAGTTGCTGCCTTTTAACTATCTTTCAGACATGACAGACCTGGAAATGGGTACATAATGTTTCATGAACATGTGGTTAAACCTGAACAGTCTTAAAATCTCACTGTGAGCTCCCAGGCCCGACCAAATTATAGTTCTTAGCCATTGAGCTTGAAATGTATTTTTCAGTTAAGAAAAACATCCCTCTACGGGCTGTGAACAGCCTGCAGATTAAAGAGTGTCTCCCCCCTGCTAGGATTCACAAACACTATTGAAATGGACTAGACATGTAAAACTTCAGCATGAGACACCCCAACTGGATTTTCTTTACGACACTCATAAAAAATTTTCACTTTGTCTTCCTATTTTCACACACTGAATCTGCTGGTGGCGTTTTAATACACTGTGGTAGAGTTAACCCACAGAGAGGGACGTTGCATGGAAACTTTTATTCCAGGGTAACCATGTAGCCAATTGAACTTGGTTGGAAGTTCCTACTGCTAGGAAAACTGGCAGTGGGGTGTTCCTCTCGTTTGTTTTCTTGTCTGACTACAAAGTATATTTATATTGGTAAAAATAGCACTTACTGTGGAAAATATTTATTCAGCCAAATGGAGAACATTAGTACACAGGAGTCCTCAATCTTTTTAAAATGAAAAGAGTTGGGAATGGGCAGGGGAGGAAGGGAAAAAAGATAATTCAATTCCGTTAGAAGGAAAAATAAGTAGAATTAAAAATAATTTGAAAATTCTAACTACAAATATGACATTGTATTTACTTTGGTTCATTTTTGTTTTTAGGTCTTACTAATTGTGTTCAAATATGCCCACATTTTCATGAAATACATATGAAAGAATGAAATACATAGGTGTGGACTTTTATACAGAATAAACTGGACTATAGCAATGAGTTGATGCAATTCGTGGAAAATTAAATAGAGGAATTTTCAGAAAAAAGGAAAAATATCAGTTCCATTATTTTTAAATTTGTATCTAAAGTGACCATAGTTGAATCTTCAATTTGGTTTATTAGCAGAATATACCAAGACCAGTAAGTTCTATTTCATCATGTGTTTATTTCTTCATCAATTATTAAATGCATTCGGCTTAGATTTTTGTCTTCAATTCATTTTATTTCTGTTTATCTTATTCTAAATAACTATAACATAATTTCCTATAGCTGATGTTGAGCTACAGTGTCATTAATGTCTAAATAAGTTCATTGAGATTTGGAAATATTAAATGGAAATGCATTTACTATACATAATTTATTGTACATCATAGCTGTCAACACAATACAAAATTGCTTACTATCTGGAGTTATTGGCTGTCTGGGACTGGGATTCACTGCTACCCAGTATCAGAATATGCTGCTTCTTGTTTCCATCATTAACTTTTCGAAGTGTGGTGTTTATGAAAGGTGTATCACTTTTGAACCATCATGAAGTTGAACATAAGTCAAACCACCATAAGCAAGAGACCATCCATATTTTTTTCACAGAGCTCTGTGTATGCTACGCTAACATTGAAATGATTGTTACATTCTGTACTCCATAATCAGAAATTCTAAAATGCCATTTTTATGAAAGTCAGATCATTTACTCATCTATTAACATACTCGTAACTTCTACAATATTGTTTCTCTTCCTTTGTTGTATGAATAATAAATTGATCATTTGTGTTTGAATTTAAATATATATTCTATTGCTATTTTACATGTATATGAATATATTTATTGGTCACTGGAGACTATCACCTGAGATAGTTCCATGTTAGTAACACAGATGTATCTCATTGTCCACATAAACATTGAACATTTCATTTTGAGATACTGATATATTTTATTTGATATATCAATTAAATTCATCATTTACCTGATCATTTTCACTACTAAATTTCTTTTCAGCATATTTAAGTTTAAATAGTAAAATGAATATTCTTGAATTACATGTTTCAATATGTTCTTGTGAGCCAATCCAAGATCACAAGATAGGTGGGAACTGCTGATGCAGAACAAATCCATTTTACATTTTTGACACATATGGCCAAATGCTACTAAAATATGTGTCTCTTTACATCTGTATCCATTACGAATGGCAGCGCTGCTGTCTATTATCCCCAACGTTCATATCTATCATTCTGGAAGACAAGACATAGAATCTCATGTCTTCTTTGCCATTATCTTGCATGAACGAGACTGAGATATCTATTGATATTTCCTAAAAATTATCACTTTTTATAATAAGTTTTAACTTCTAATTTTAATTTCTGCATTTTAAATATTATCTTAGTGTAGGTTCGAACTTGGAGGAAATGACATGTTGGAACATTACAATGGGTACCAAAGCTCGTTTTGTATATTCTTAAATTTTGTATTTGTTTCTATACAGAGCTTTTGTATATGCATATGTAACAGTCTTATCAACTTTTCCCTTTATTTGTTTCTTCATTCTTTCATGTTGTCTTTGAGAGAGGGTGCTGTATGGCTCAAGGTGGCTGCAAACTCACTCCGTAGTCATGCTCTTGATCGCCTGATCTGTCTGCCTGCAGGTTCTGGCATAATTTCAAGTGACTTACTTGAAACATGGCCAAGTGAACATTTCATAGAGATAACTTCTGACACAGTTAAAAAAGCCATGAGTCTTGTTAGTCTGTGAGGCAGTGTTTCATGCCTGCATACCAATGAAGATTATTGTGTGTAGATTTTCTTCTGATGACTTTCATTTATTTTAGCTTTTCTTACAAGCTAATAGTGGCATTTGGTAGAATAAGCTTATTAACACTAACATCGCAAATAACTTGTCTACCACAAAAAAACTTTTTATTGTTATTGATAAAATTTCGAGTAGAGTTATCTTATAGGAAGGTTTTGTTGATTATTACTTCAAAGACATGGAGAGGATATTTGGGTAAAGTAACAGGAAACATCTGAATTATTACGCAAAGGATTACATCTGTGTTTAGAAAGGAGAAAAATATTGTCAAGAGAGTAATGGACTCGTGGAATCAGAGGACAAAATCTTTATCAGCAGATGGGACACAGAACCTCTAAGGCATTGACTGGGAAGTGTGTAAAATAAATCTCTTTTATTGCCTTTTCCTTTGATCCAATGTGATCATTGCTAAAATACACATTACTCACTCATGTTTTTGGAGTGGGTTAATTTGTGATGGCAAATAATTCCAAATCCACAATTTGGAAAATGTGCCAAGGGTTTGTGCTCTATATTATACTATAAGAGATAGAACTGCAAAAACACTTAGTTCAGTTTGTACATCTGTCAATATTTTTACTACTAAAAAAATGCAATCCTCAAGCAGAAATTAGAAGCTCAGAATGCAAATCAAGTCTGCCTACTTCACACCTCCCAAGTTTAACAGCAAGGCACAGTCAATCTCTGACACCAAATTAAAAACTTATGTTTAAGCTAAGAAGGAAACAAAATCAGGTTTTGACTGAAGGAGGGGTTATGAGGAGAAAGCAATGAGATTTCCAGCTTAGAGAAGAACGTCAGAGAGGAAATATGGAACAGACAGTGAAAGTAAAGATTAAGAATCAAAGAAGGCTCCATAGCCAGAAACAAGATGCTCTCTGACCAAAGGCAGGGGATTGAATTCATACAGAGTCTCAAGAGGAACTGGTGGATAGAGTTCCATATGAGAAATACAGGACAGCAGAAAGACGGATCCAAAGGGAACCAAATTAAATTGCTCAACTACCTGAGTACCCAGGATCATTATCAGAAATTTATTTACCCACTGATAATTTAGGAAGTATAAAAACTAGCTAAAACATGGTAAGAGAAAACCAGCATCAGAGATGTCCTCTAATCTTCACACATATGCCATTATATGAACAAGTCCTACACAAACACACATACACACACACACACACACCCCAAACATACACATATAGAGACAAGGGAGGAGGGACACTAATCACATATATTAGAGACCATAATTACATATATAATATTTATATTATTATTTGTATTATTATATTTTCCATATTACATATAGAATTTCACCTTTATTTGTCATCTTTGCTTATTAAAGAGGCTAAGAACCATATATCTATTGATTTATGTATTACCTTTAAACATTTCAACTCTGTAATTAAAATCTTATCTTAGAGTGTGTTTATAAAAAAATGTTATTTATCTAGAGGTTTGCCTTTAATACTCAACGAGCTCCAGGCAAGCCTGGACAACCAAGTGAGACCCTATTGCAGTAAATAAATTCTATTCATAGCCAACAAAATCATCACTAATATTAAAATGTAAGACCATCCATCTAGAAAATTGATTTCCATTTTTTCCTTCAAGAATGACAATGAATTCAAAAAAATTTTGATTACTATCACTAATCAATATCTGATTATTATTAATTTAACAATTTAGGAAATGTTTCAGTACTGCTTGGTAGGACTATCTATATAGTTCTTTCAACTAAATTATCCTTTGGTTCATAATAAAAACTCCTTTTATTTTTAACAAAAGTGATTTTTTTTTGAGACAGGGTTTCTCCATAGCTTTTGGTTCCTGTCCTGGAACTAGCTCTTGTAGACCAGGCTGGCCTCGAACTGACAGAGATCCACCTGCCTCTGCCTCCCGAGTGCTGGGATTAAAGGCATGCGCCACCACCGCCCGGCCAAAAGTGAACTTTTTATGTTTCTAAAAAAAAAGCAAGTTCATCTAAACCCCAATATTTTAGAATTCTGATAAATTTCTTTCTTACCCAATAAATGACTTTTCTTAATCAATGATCTTTAAATCTCAAATGAGAATGTTATAATGTAGGCAAGTAACATTTGAAGCAACATTATATGTGCAGTTCTCATCAACAGACTATGGTCAAGCCACCGAAAGACCGTATGAAGGATATTGATACAAGAGTAACAAGAATGAAAGATTGTGTGTTTTCTCAAACAACCAAAAGACCATATGCTACAATAAAAGCTACAAAGAAAGGATGTGTGTCTTCTCAAGCCACCAAAAGACCATTTGTCGGCTTCTGATATAAGAGGGAAAGGATGTGTGTCTCCCTGTGAAATAAATATCCCCTCTTTATGCTCTGTTACTTTCTGTCGTGGGTTGTGTATTTAGTGCCTCAAAATCTCATGTTGGAATATGTAACAATGTGTGATAAGGGCTCCCACTTACAAGTAATGAAGCTTTTAAGGGTGAGATCTTTCTTAGCCTCCTGCCTGCAAATACTTTATGCCATCACAAGGCTCTGAACTAGTCTTCACTATTTCTATTGGAATTCCCATCCTTTAGGACTGCGAGAGTTGTGAGAGTGCAGTTTTATTCTCAGGAAATGGCCCGTGCTGTGATGTTCTGTTATAGCAAGACATAATAAACTAAGTTGTTGTCTCACTTAGTTCATGGTACTGGAAAAGAATGCCACAAAATGGTTTATTCATAAAGCACAAATTTGGTACTCAAAGGTTAGAGTCAGTGAGCTCTAACATCAATACCCAGTAGGCTTTCTGTCTGGCAAGGCCTGATTCCCAATGATGACTTTAGCTTTATCTTTTCATGACATTAGGGACTAATATATTTTCTTTATGTATCATTAATTCCAGTTGTGAATTTTCTTCAAAGTCTCCACCACCATAGACAACTGCAAGTGAGAATTAAGTTCCAATATACAAATTACAAGAGGAGCCCAAGCATTCAAACAAGAGCTGTTATGTTACTTGTCAATAAACAGGCATATGCATAAACCACAACACACACACACACACAAAGCCATACACGTACACATATGCATGACCTGGTGACAAGACAGATGAGGAGTGTGGCCATGACAGAGCAGCAGGGCATTAAAGAAAGATGTATTATCACTGAGAATCTATCGGATCTCTAAGACTTCTTATTTTAAAATTTCTATAAGTAGTTTTAGACTTCATTTTTTGTCAGGAATTAAATAACTGGGTCCTGAGAAGAATATCTAAAATCAATATGACAGAAAGAAGATCTTTCATCAGAGAAATAATCTCACTTCTTTAAAATCAATATTGTACTGATAATATTTTTCTAATTTTCAACATAATGTTCAGATATACTATTTTCAGTTATCTCCAGTGAATAAAACTGGATTGCTTACATATCAAGCCCAACTTGTCTGGTGGGTGCAAGTCCTTTCCCACTGACACCTTTTATGGTTGTCACATAATCTTGCCAATCACGACGTCCCTTAATATTTACCCAATCCCTTCTAACTTTCACATCAGAAAAAATAAAGCTGCTATGTTATTACTTATCAAATACCCATGATCTAGTAATGAACATGACAGAATATCATTTAGTCTTGGGTTCTGATATTCTAATTTGCTATAGTGCTTTTTATAAGAACTGTCATTTAGAATAATGATGATTATATTGGAAATTCCAATAACATGTTTGGAAGAAACTGTATTGTGTGGCACCAAGAGGAACCTAATATAGTTTGGTTTCTATACAATTCTTCTTAGTAGCTAATTTAAAATCTTCCATAGCACCCAATCTAGGCAAGTTCAAATCATTCTTCTTCCTTAAGGTCCCTAATAGAATTATATTGCTTTTGCATATTTCTGTTGCTCAGCTGTTTCCTGGAGAAATAAGTTTTATTTTTAGATTCCAATTTACATAATATCTTTCTTCTAGGCCGTTAAATTAAATTTGACCTGAGGAAGCTGCCATGTCTTGAGTTCCAGCAAACTTTGACCTTCCTTAGTATACAATGCCATTAAAAACTTAAATATGAAGTGTACGTCTAAAATGTGTTGGTGAGTCAAAACAGTCAGGCTTTTGCCAAAGATTAGCCATCAACTAATCAAATTTAGTCCAAGAAAGGTGCATGTATGTCTGAAGTCAAGCAAGCTATTTCTGTATGTGCTTTGTGCAAGTATCTCTTCCCAGGGTGCCAGGTGGAACTCTCTATACCTTTGTTGATTCCAGGTGCCATCATATTCATAACTGTGTTTGCATAAATAGACTTTGCTCAATTTCATTAGCCTGAAACATAGGAGTGTGAATGTGGAATTATGTATGCTTCTTTGTGTGTGTGTATTTGTATAATTCATATAAAGGCCTCTTCTTTTGTAAGAATTGCAATACATGGTATTTTGATTATTAAATCACATTACACAAAACACTACTATGTAACATAATCACAAAGCACTGATGGCAGCTGAAACACCTAGAATGCACAGCTTAAAATATTTTTGTGAAATTGTAAATGAAAGATAGGTCCTATTGGAACTTCACACATGCATTTTGAAAAGAGGATTTTACTGACTGTACCTAGAGTCCAAAATTACAAACGGCCACTGTCTTCTAATGATTTCCATCCACCAATCATATTCTAAAACTGGTCATCACTATGATTTGCACTTGATAGATGTTTTTCTCTAAAGCAGTCAACTGTAGTAGACTAAAGATAAAATTCTATGCATATAAATGAGTCTTCCTGCTACAATGGAAAATTGATTCTAAGAAGATAGTTCCTGTAATATCCATTTCCTTCACTCAGTCTTAGCAGAAAAGGATGCATTTGTGTTAGGGATTTTTTCAGTTTCTAGTCATACTGTGGGGTCAGATAGAGTCTTCAGGTAGTGAAACCTGGAAATTTGGGGAATGTGTTTATGAAAACCCACCTCTGTACTTCTTAGAAGACACGTGATTAAACTATTCCTTTGGACTTGAAATCAAATCTGTGAATATATGTTGTTTTCTCTACAGAAGGTCATAAAAGTCTTTAGCTAGACCATAGAGAAGAAAAATGTATGAATACAATATTACAAGATGTTCTTATTCTTTGGGTGTTTAAAGCACTATCAAGTGATTCTTTTCATCTGTATCCTTTCCCTTCTTTTAAAGTGTTGGATCTCACGGGCAGTCTCATCATATGCCATCCAATTTGTCTTTCTGAATTTGTCTCATCTCTCTTCTACCACCTCCTTTATTTTCTCTCCAAAACAAATATCAGTCATTAATGCCATTAAAAATTGCAATTACTAAGCTAAGGAAGTTCCGTTATTGATAAAATGCTTCCCTTCCACACTCAAGGTTCTAACTTTCATTCCCAAGATAAAAGTATCCAAAGCTGAATGGAGTTAAATGAATTGATGAAGTGGAGGCAGGTGGAGAAAAAAGCTTGGTAGCTAGCCAATTTCATTTATTTGGTGAGTGTCCAGGCCAGTCAAAAGAAACCCAAGAGAAGCTGTATATTTGAACATAACAGTGTCTCTGCTCTTCACACGAATACACACATATGCTTACACACATACCTAGGAAGACGTAAGAAAATTACTATTATTACTGTTCCTATTCATGCTGCTGAACTTCATATTTTATTCAAACATCTTTAAGTTTTTATTTTTAAATACAGAACCAAATTTCCTCAAATACCCGATTCCAAGGTTTTAAGCTGTGTGCCGTTCGGTTGGATAATCATTCAATTTACTTTGCCATTCTTTACTCCCTCTTTGAATTTTGAGTTCTCACCTGAATATTTATGAAGTAGCTATATTTTCTATTTTGATCTATCTTACCACAAATTTATAAAATGGAATCGTATGCTTGACAAATTTCAGGCAAAAATACCATTTATGATCATAGAGTTAAAAAATAATTTCAAAAAGAAAAAAATAGAAAGAGAGCATAGAGAATATACTTTCTCTAGTGCATGCAATATGACTCATTGTATTTTCATTAATAAATTGGTTTGTTTAATGAAACATGTAGAACCCAAAGTCATAAAAATGAAACAAAATATAGGAACATGAAAGGCTTAGTATATAATGAATCTATATGTAAATTTTGCAAACACACATAGTAAAACTATGCTACTGGCAATAATCTTATTTGTAAATGGACAATTATCAGCCACACCCTGTGAAAGAATCTGCCCCATTCTCCTCATGTAGTTAAAGAACACTAAATCTTTGAGCAGTCAAAGGAAACATGTTCTATTCTTCTATAATTTGCTTTGATAATTTAAGTCATAAATTTTCTGCAAAATGAGTTTCTTTTAGATGATTTTTTGATGTAGAAAAATAACATTTGCGCAAACATATTCCACGTTGTTACCTGATTGCAAGTAGAGTATATAGATATGTCCACTTTTATTCAGTAACTCAATAGTCAAATAATTCTAGCAAAGCCTTTGGGTTTTTTTATGTGCTGGTATGAGTGTACATATGTTCTCATGAGTTATTTTGAAGACATGATTTTTAAATTTTTTTCTGAATAGACAAATAGTTTAAAAGAGGAAAAGCATTAAGAAGGTAGCATGTCTTCATGGAGTGACTGTCTAGCATGCTCTGTTCTCTGGATTCTGTTGGACACTCTAGCATTCTGCAGGTGCAGTTCAAGGTCAACCTTGACTGTTAGTTTTAATTGTCAACTTGAAAAAATCTAGGATTACCTGTGAAGGAAATCTCCATTAGAGATTGCCCAGGTCATCTTGTTTGTGGTTATATCTGTGGCAGATTGTTTAAGTTGCTTTAATTGATATGGGAAGAATCAGCCTAAAAGTGGGCAATACCTATCCTTGGCTTGTGAGCCCTGGACCATATAAGACTTAAGGAAGTCAGCTGACGACTTATAAAGCATGCATTCATTTCTCTGTGCTTTTGAGTATAGATGTGATTCGGCTAACTGTCTCAAGCTCCTGACAGCGAGTTTCCAGAAATTATTGATTGTAACCTGGACTTACTTGCACACCAACATAAACTCATGTTCCATAAGATGCTTACTGTCAGGGAATTTTATCACAAAAGCAAACGAGTAGAATAGGGCTCCTATGACAGCCACCGAAACAAAGTCTGTTGAATTAGAGGAAGCCCCCAGGACCACTAGAGCAGTAAACATTAAACAATGTTAAATTTAATCTATAATGCAAGGTTATATCATCAATAAAATCAAGTTAAAATCAATTTTTACCAAAAGCATGATATGAAATTGAGCTCACATACACTCATACAAACACCCACACACTCTCATGCACACACAAACAGGTATGTAGATGCTCTACCCTTAGTTGGTGTCCCTAAATGTGACTTTAGTAGGAAATGACGTTTTTACAAATAGAAATAAGTTATGAGAAGTTGATGAACGTCCATTTAGTAGAACTCTCAGGATGCTTAATCTGGATTATGAATTTGATTGGGTTGAGAAATGCCTAGAAAATACAAAAGCATACTCTTGTGTGACTGTTGGGTGTTTGCAGAAAGGCATAGATAACAGGGAAAGCACTTCATTAAATCATTGTGGCTTCCACTAAATAGATGAATGGCCAAACAGAACCAAAAATGAAAGTAAAGAGAAAATCATATAGTATTCTTATTATTCCTCTTTGGTTCCTGGCTACGAAGAGGGGAGAAGACTGTGGACACTGATTGCTGCCACCTTGAAGTCGCTGTGTCACTTTGGGCCAAGCAGAGTGTATCCACCAAAGCTAAGGTTGAAACTCAAAAAAAAAAAAAAATCTTTCCTTTTGAACAGTTTTTCTCCGATGTTTATCACAGCAGCACAGATCTGGCCAACATTGCTGGCATTCTTCTGAAAGGAACGCAGACATGATGACATCCTTCCAATACGGAGCTGTGCAGTGATGGAGGCATAGTCTGGAGTACTGATAGTCAAAGATGCCAAGGAATGATGGCAACACAAGATGTTAAGGAAAAATACCTTTCCCCTAAATCCTGTAGCGATATCAAAACCTTGACGATATATAGGTGTTGAAATGCTAGAATCCGAAGATGAGAAAACTGTCCCTTTCTGGCTTTAAGTCACCTATTTTAATGTGATTTATCACAACACTCTGATAAATTAATTGTTGAAAAAAGACAGGTGTTGTCTTTTTCAAAAGCTTCTCTTTTTTTTTCCCTATATGATGACATATTTTGCCGTTGCAGGCTATACTTATATTGGGATATGGTCAAACTTTCTTGCATAGCAATTTAGTTTCCAGATGAGCTAAGTTCTTTTTGCCCATGACCTTACAACTGCCTAGGACTCAGGGGAGGCAATTTCTTCTCCAGGAAAACTGCCTTCCCAGGTTCACCTCTGTGTAACCTCTCCCTCATTTTGAGCAGGAAGGAAGTTACTATCCAGAGAGTGACTCACCGCAGTAAATGAGCAAGGAATATCTTAAACCTTCTCTCTTTTTCTCAAGACACTGAAATGACTCCAAAGAATTAAAATGATTTCCAAAGGAAAACATTTCTCTCTGGGAATTATGTCAGGAAAGAAGCCAAGAGAATAGAAATTAGGTAACAATTTCTATCTATCCCCCAAAACATACCCATTATCTATGATGTGACTATGAAATAAAGAGTTGACCATCTATTTGGTTTTATCTTTCTCTCTGTCTACTAAGTAAACAAAGCCCTTCCTCCAAGTGAGTTAAAGGAGGCTTATAAAAATCTACTAGTAACTGTTCTCAACCAGTGGGTCATGACCCCTTTGGGGATGGAATGACCCTTTTTAACAGGGTCACTTAACAGATATCCTGCAGATCAGACATTTACACTGAGATTCATATGAGTAACAAAATAACAGCTTTGTAGTAGCAATGGTTGGGTTTCACCACAACATGGAGAAATGTGTTAAAGGGTCACAGCATCAGGAAGGCTGAGAATCACTATGTGAAGGCATTCTAATGTCAAAAAACCCAGCATGCATGCTTTGAAAATTGTATGATATACCTTATAATATCAAAATGGGTTAAATAAGAGCTTTAATGGTTTATCACCTTTGCCTCATTCTGTGCTGTTGGCTTTCATACAGACTTCCCAGTTTTTGAATGTGAGTCTTCTTTTAAAATTTGGAGAAGTAGGTATGGATCTACTCCTGAAAAAAAAAATGTTTTTAAAGTGACAACTTTTAAAATATTTATTTTTCTTTTATGTGCATTGGTGTTTTCCCTGCCCGCATGTCTCTGTGAGAGGGTGTTAGATTGCCTGAAAAGGGAACCACAGACAATTGAAAGCTCTCATGTGGATGCTGGGAATTGAACCCAGGTCTTTTGGAAGAGAGGCAACTGCTCAAAACCACTGAGCCATCTCTTCAGGCCTGTTGAAAGATTTGTAAATACTTTTAAGTTTAAATTTAATCTGTCAGTAATTACATTATTTATGGTGCTTCATATTTGCAACAATTGGGATTAACCCTCTTCTTATAAGAATAGATGTCATTTTTTAATTACTAAACATGCAAGTAACATCATGCAGAGTTAGCAGGATATGTATGCATGTATGTATTTATCTGTCTATGTATGTATAATAGCAAATGAAGTGAAAGAGGCCATGAGTTTGGAAGAGGGTTGGGTTATAGTTTGGCAAGAAGAAAGGAAAGCTAGAAATTCTAGGGTTATATTACAGACTCAAAACCTTTTAAAGTTTCTGGGAAGAAATTTCAGGTTCCCAAGGAGTTAGAGTTTGGTCTAGACAGTTGTTTCATGTTTGTATTTAAAATGATATTGTGAAAGATTTTTCTACTACATGGATTCTAGAATTAGAATATTAAAAAATATATATTCATCTTGACTGACTTTTATTTTCATAAATATATCTGACTCATATTGGAGGAGACAAGGAGAAATGGGAGAAGGTCTGGGAGGGAGAACTGGGTTTGGAATGTAAAATGAAATTTAAAAAATAAAAATATAGAAAAATAATATAAAAACTTTTGTATATATAAAGAACTAAAATGGAATTATTTTTGGTAACTGAGTGTTAATTTCAAAAATACTGCTATTTTTATTAGATTCTCTTAGGAAAAATAAATCACTGGATGAAGAAATAATTCAATCACAATTTCATAGCTTAATGTAAATTGAAATACTAATCTGCTTTTTAATTGAAACTTTAAGCAGCAAATAGACATATTTTTGAGCCAAGTTTTCTTGTGGGAATTCTGTAACAGTTATTCATTTTCAGGTGCTTCTGTGAGCTATTTTTTCTAAGAAAAATCAAAATACATTGTATTAGCGGCGTTATTATTTTTAAGTCCCACGGCTTCATGTCTCACCATTGCTTTAGTCAGAGAACCATTTAGTTAATGAGATAGGAACTATAACAGAGTTAAGTAATAACTTTTAGAAAATACATTATTATTTGAATTTCTAATTGCTTCACTTGTATCTCTATGCTTGGTGAAATATGTGGGAAGGAAGAAAGTGAAAGGGAGAAAGAGAAGAAGAGAAGGAAGCAGATACTAAGAATGGTGATATTGTCTGCAGCTGTTTAGTTGTTTGCTGAACTGAACACCAGTTTCCAGATGGAAGAATTAGATAAGAGATGCAGAGCTGGTGTCATGTCACAGGAGGAAAAGGGTGACCTTCCAATCCCATGGGTCTGATTTACTTTTATTATCAAATTTCCAAATCATTTTATTTAACGTTTACAAATGCAGCGTAACACACACACAAACATACACACACGACACAGACACACAGAAATAAAACAAAATGGAACAAAATTATACTTTTTAATTTGTATATAATTATTGACTATGATAGATAAGAAACATCCTTCCTCCCCAAATCCTCAAAGTTATAATTTTTTCTGATTCTTTGAAAGAAAGTCATTACTCCTGTTTAGCCTATGGTTTATAGGCAGTAGAAAAGCACTTTGTATTTAGATGTTGGATGGAATTAACTAGGAGACCAAATTCTAACAATATTTACTCACATATTCTTAGAATACAATGATTTTCCTGTAACAATTTCAAATGTCTTTCTATTTCATGCCTTTAGTTTTTGTTTCTTTTTTCTTTTCTTTATTTTTTTTTGTTTATTTTTGTTTTAGTTGTTGAAAAAAAATTTTCCGCCTCCTCCCCATCTCCCATTTCCCTCCCCCTCCTCCCACCCTTCTCCCCCTCCCCCCTTTCCTCTCACCCTCCCTCTCCAGTCCAAAGATTAGTCAGGGTTCCCTTCCCTGTGGAAAGTCCAAGGTCCTCCCCCCTCCGTCCATGTCTAGGAAGGTGAACATCCAAACTGGCTAGGCTCCCACAAAGCCAGAACTTGAAGTAGGATCAAAACCCAGGGCCATTGTCCTTGGCTTCTCATCAGCCCCCATTGTTCGCCATGTTCAGAGAGTCCTGTTTTATCCCATGCTTCTTCCGTCACAGTCCAGCTGGCCTTGGTGAGCTCCCAATAGATCAGCCACACAGTCTCAGTGGTTGGGTGCACCCCTCGTGGTCCTGACTTCCTTGGCTTCTCATCAGCCTTCATTGTCCGCCACGTTCAGAAAGCCCGGTTTCATCCCACGCTTATTCAGTCATGAAAACTTTTTAAGATTTTCTGGTTTCGACTGAATTCCAAGAAACTCCACCATGAGAATCATGCACATCCTGTTTATCTCTTCGGTCAAGAAATGCAGTTAAAATATATTGGCTTCAGTGCTTAGGCTTTATAGAAAACTCTGTTTTTTTAATGCCTTATAAAATTTTTGACCTTGAGTTTCTACACTTCATAATAAGATAATGCTTTTAAAAATATTGACTCAAACATGTAATCAGGACCATTTCTTTTCTTTTTTTTTAACTAGTCAAGGTTATGACTGTAGAAATGTTTCACATAATGACAGGAACCTGAAGTTTGCTTATGATATTGAAATGGATTGGATAAGATTACCGGAATTAGACCCTTTAAGGAATTTATCTGGTAAACATATCAGATAAATTTATCTCATTCCCCAAGTATTTTTGTGTCACGGGTTCGTTTAAAAACAAGCGCCTGGCTTGTGTCAGCTATGCGGTCAGTGGCAATTGCATAGGTTGCTGTTGTCTCACCAACTACTCATGTAACAGGAAGTCCACTGACCTGGCTATAACATTGCTGCACTCCCTAATCCTTTGAAGGTGAGCGAGCGCTCCTGGTAGAAACCAGGGTAACCAAAGCCACCGTCTTCACTTTGCTCCTCTAGCCAAACCCTTTCTCCTTGCTGAGTTCTCACACTCAGAATTTCTCTGAGTAATGAATAAAACTTTTATTTGCCTTTCCCACAACTTGCCTCCAACACCCCTCTAATTATCTTGTTTCCTTCCCCCATAATTAGTCCTAATAATTTTATTTCAGGGAGATACATTTATG
Organism: Neodon shergylaensis; assembly: GCA_025134845.1. Taxonomy (NCBI): domain Eukaryota; kingdom Metazoa; phylum Chordata; class Mammalia; order Rodentia; family Cricetidae; genus Neodon; species Neodon shergylaensis. The sequence goes on along the minus strand of JABTXL010005037.1, from coordinate 14,528,417 downwards.
CTTGGCTTATAGAAAAGAATCTATATCATCAAACAGTAGTTCACTGTATATTATAACACATATTGTTAGCACTGCAAACTTTTATGGATTTGTTCGCCCACATTTTACCAAGGAAGAACTTGGAAATGGTCTTGTATGTATTCGTTATGAGAGACGTTGCTTTGAGAGCAAAATGCTTTGGGGGATGTTTGATGAATTTACTTCTGTAGTAGTATTTTCCTACATACTTTGAGCAATTTTTGTTGATTTAAAAATATATAGGATTTTAAATTTATTAAATGAATGTGATTCTGTATATATAGTATGCATATATGTCATTTTAAATAATTTGATATGGTGTTCGTTTTTATAGAACATCCAGCTACCAAGTAGATGTCACACAAAATTATAGTGCCTTTCAGAGATATCTTAAGACTCATCTTTACATAGAACCAAAATAGATATTAATGTATTAAAGTTAAATGTCTTTGTTCTAAGAAACTGCACATAAATTTGTTTAACTCGAATACTGTGTGTCTTGGATTTGTGTGATAATTATAGTCCTGTTAACAGAAAGGATTAGAAAGAGTAGCTTGGGATTGAAGGAGATTTCTCAGTGAGCAGAACCCTTGCTACACAAGTCTGACTACCTGAATTTGGAGCTCCAGCCTGCTCTGTGTTAACTGATCTCTTACTTTTGCTTCTTTCAAACTTGATAAACTCACTCATTTGAGAATGAAGGCACAGGTAAGGCAGACCAGGTCATTCTTTAGGGAGTACAGAACAATCACAAGTGCTGGCAATGATGCGACAAGGGGTAGGTCATCTGTGTACACTGCTGATAGCAGAGCAGATTATCACGAGCTTAATGGAAAATGTTTGCAAACTTAAGAGTTACCATAGAATCTAGTAACCCCACTTTGGTTTAATGTAAGGGAAGTGATGGGCTAGAGAGATGGCTTAGTGGTTAAGAGTACTCATTGCTCTTCTAAAGGTCCTGAGTTCAATTCCCAGAACCCTCATGGCAGGTCACAACTGTCTGATGTCATCTTGTAGTGTGCAGATGTTCATGCAGTCAAAGTACCCATATACATAAATAAATATGAAAACACAGGAAGTGAATTTTGTATCTTAAGACATCTGCACTCCCATGTTCATTAAAAAGGAAATCAGAAGACCCAACTTAAGAATGAGCCTGATTGTTCTCCTGTGATTAATCACGTGCGAAATGAGTTAGCAATATCTATATTACATCTGCTATCTATACATCATCTATCTGCAGAGTGAAGAATAAAATATGTGTCTTTTAAGTAAAGGAGAAGTTCATTTCTTACAATATTGATGAACACAGAAGATTTATTCTAAGGGAAATAACTCAAACACAGAGAAATAAATACTATATGGTCTCACTCATGGTACAACCTAAAAAATAATTCAGATTGGAAGCACAGTGCAATATTAGGTGGGAAATACAGTACAAAAGTTACCAACTAATTATTCAGTACAAAAGTTCAGTTAGCAGAGTGACTAAGATCTGGTTTATAATTGTACAGCATCATGACTACAGATAATGATGTTTCATGCACATTTTAAATTTCTGAAAAATTGGTATTAAATGCCTCCTAGTACCCAATCATAACCATGGTAGGAGATGACTGTAATGATTAGCTTGGTGAGACATCATTTCAAGCATACACAAGTATCAAAGTACTGCTTTGTAACATAATATATAAAGGGTTTTTTTTTCAACTATATCTCAATCTAAAGAAGACCAGGGATTAAAAGCAATTAAACAAAGAAAGTGCTGGCAAGAATATAAGCTTCATCTGATTCATGAATAAAAACTAATGAAAACAGAAAATATTAGCTATGCATTATTTCTCATTCTTTTCCTCAACTGTAAGATTTCTGTAGGGATTTTCTCACCCACTAAGCTGTGTTTTCTTCTACTCACCTGTGCTCTCAGAGCACATCCTGCATGGCTGATGGTTTATGTTCACTTTCTATTGCCACTTTGTATCTCTCTTGTTGTCTTATTCTCTTATCAAGATCTATTGTTCATGCCCATTCAGTAGATATTGAACCAAGGGAAGACAAAAGAATGACAAACATGAAGCAAAATAAGAAACCAAGAAAGAAAGAAGAGTAGCACATTTTGTGAGGAAGACCCTTGAAAGGAAGATTAGTCTATCTGCCCAGTGACCACCTGGGAAGGCGATCAAGTGCCATTCACTTATCAGAAAAAATGGCAGGCAATATCGGTCACATATGAAGCTGGGAAGTGAGTGAAACAAAAAGCAAATAAAACTTCATTACTCTGGAAAATCTCTATTGATTATAACCATCAATAAAATAAAATAAAATAAAATAAAAAGAGTGTGCACTCTTAATCCATGCCCGTAGTTATTGTTCTATATGCTGATGCAGATGCTACTCAGAAATTCACTTCCCCAAATGTGAAAGTTTTTCTTAAGTTCCATATGCAGCAGAGCATTGAAATATTCAGTCAACTCCAAGTCATTCCAACAAAAGTCATATTTGTTATAAAACCAAAGTTATATACAAATCAGTGTACAACTTCCATTACCCATTTATGAACTAAACACTGTACACATCACACAATTTCTTAGGTTGTGGAAAATCTAGGTATATTTTCATTGAAAATAGATTCTCTTATACAATACATCCCAACCACATTTTCCCTTTTCCCCACTCCTCCTGGCTTACCACTATCCAACTCCCTCTTTCCTCAGATCCATTCCCTCTCTGTTTCCTCTTCAAAAATAGCAGGCCTCCAATAGACAACAACCAAACAGGATAAAACCAGGTGCAACAAGACAAGGTGAAAGCCCTCATATGGAGTCTGGACAAGGCAATCTCACAAGAAGAAAAGAGCCTCAAGAGTAGGCAAAAGAGTCAAAGACACACCTGCTCCCACTGTCAGAACCCCACAAAAACCATTAAGCCAACCACCATTACACATATGCGGAGAACCTGGAGCAGACCCATGCTGGCCGGGTGCTCGCTGCTTCAGTGTCTGTGTGCCCATGTGAGACTACTGAGTTGATTCAGTGGATCATGTTCTCCTGTTGTCCTCCATAACTCTGACTCCTACAATCTTTCCTCTCCTTCCTCATCAGGGTTCCTGATTCATGTGGGGGAGGGTCTCTGTGGAGATCTCCAATTTAGACTCACATTTTATTTTGCTAATATAAATTATGTCTGGATCTGGGTCTCTGCATCCCTCGTGTGTGCTGCTGAAGGAAACCTCTCAGATGATGACTGGACAAGACATCTATTTTAGGTCTCAGTACTATTCAGCCTCCAGTTCCTGGGCATCTAGGCAGTACTGAACATAAACTCTGTCTCTTTGTATAGCCCTCAAGTTAAAAAAACCAACATTGATTGGCGACTCCCACAAGCTTTGTGCAAACGTTCAATTTTGTCATTGTGCGAGAAAACTGCATCTCAAAATATGCTTTTTACTTTGTATTAACAATATTCCCCTTTTTGCAATTGCTGTGCTGTTTGCATTCATTGATGTCTTTTGCTGTGTGGTCTGCCACGAAGCAATAGAGACTTAACATTTCTGTGTACAAATAGAAAAGCAAGACAGTCATAAGTAAATAACTTGAGAGGTAAATCTTTCTGCATTATATGTATCTGTATGCCTCCTGGATCCCAATGGTGAGTCCCATTAAAACAGATTCAAATGTAGGAGGGACGGCTTACATGAGAGAAATGCTCTAGTAATTGCACTCTGTAAGTTATAGTGCAAGGCAGAGCAGGGAGAGAGTCAAGCTGCAACATGAAAGTCGTAAAACTCTCACGAGATGAAAAAATATAATAATAAAAGAAAACATAGCATATGAAAGTTCTGTGTCTTCTCAGTTTGTATCCCCAGGAAAGGAGAGAGTGAAGGACATCTCCTTTGGCAGCTGTTGACATTTAAAGGGTGCAAAAGCTGTCCATATTATTTATGGCCAGTTTATATCTCTTTTACATCCAAAAATTTATTTTGCTTTTACTCTTAGTGACAGAGAGGAAGGGGCATTTGAGCAGGGGGCTTAAGTTGCCATAAAATGTCTTTATTTTACTGGAACTCTATGAAATGCACACCATAAAAATTTTCTGTATTGAATTTAAATCTCCTCCCAGCTTAATGTTTACTAGACAGCAGATAAAATAAATCACTGATTTTATTCAATCACTTCTTTGACACATTTACCATAACTGTAAATTTGTCCAATAAATTTAGATAGAAGCCTGAATAAGTACTTGTGATTGCCAAAATTGAAATACTTAAACAAGTAAAAGCTTGGAGAAATTTAAAGTCCTTCGAAATAGCACATCATGTAACAATGAAGTTTTTATTGAGAGAATACAGATTAAAACACATTTTAAAGGAATTGAAACAATTATACTTAACTTAATCACTTACAGAAAATCCTAGAATGGATGCTTGTGCTTTTTAAGGCATGGCATATGGTTTTTTTTTTTCAGATAGAGCAATATAAATAAAATATGAAGTCACCTTGCAAATGATGTTACTAGAATTTAATATAGAAAATATTTTTATTTGTGTAATTTATCTTGATCTTTCTGAATCCCAGTGCAAGAGCAACACTGACATACAATTAGGTTTATAGGAGATAAAAAAAAAAGTAGATCCTATTTCTTCAACAGATAAATTAAAAATTATCTTAGTGACATTAAGTCTATTTAAACATCTCTGTGCATCTGTTTTGTCTTAATTAATTTTCTATTGGCATTATAACACCATACAAAAATTACATTGGGCAAGAAGATTATTTCAGTTTATAGTTGTAGTCCATTACTACATGAAGTCAGGAGGAACTCAGGGAAGAAACCTAGAGGCAAGATCAGGAACAGAGGCCACCAAGGAAAGCAGCTCACTGGCTTGCTCTCTGAGGCTTGCTCAGATTGCTTTCACATAAACCCAAGACTACCTGCCAAGGGATGGCACTGCCCACAGAGAGCAGGCATTTTCACATCAATTATCAATCAAGAAAATGCCTCCACAGACATTTTATTTTTTCAATTAAGGTTACCTCTCATAAATGACCCTAGTTTGGGTCAAGATCAAAGAAAACAACAACAAAAAACCAACTAAACTGGACACCCTTTTATTTCTATTATTTTTAATATTTGTGATTTTTCTTGCACTGTATCTTTTTTCTCCATACTGTCATTAAAATTTTTACTTTTCATATTATTTTATTTTATTTTATTTTATTTTTGTTTTTTCGAGACAGGGTTTCTCTGTGGTTTTGGAGCCTATCCTGGAACTAGCTCTTGTAGACCAGGCTGGTCTCGAACTCACAGAGATCCACCTGCCTCTGCCTCCTGAGTGCTGGGATTAAAGGCGTGCGCCACCACCGCCCGGCTCTGAAAACTCTTTTATCACATAAACTTATTTTAAATAGCTTAGTATTCTTTTCTCACATCAAATTGTCATTTACTCTGGAGGTTTTACTGAAGAATATTTGATGCGGAAAATACATTGCTTTTTATTCTCATATTTGTCTGAATCAGATGTTGGCACCTTTATTGTTACACTGTAACAGTATATTATGTCTTATCCATTCCCCTGCTGATGAATCTTTTTCAATTTTCATTTATTTTGAATAAAGTTGCTAGGAGGATCTTGTGAAAGTCTTTTTATTAGCCCATAATTTCATGTCTCTAGGAGGAACTCCTAGAATATGAATTTCTATTAAATTTAAATTTTCAAAGAACTATACAGTACCTTTGCAAAGTTTCCACAGAAAACACAAAAGGACAGTTTTCTTATTGAGGAAAAACCCAATAAGGACAAGCCAGAAGACAAAAGAATAGACACAGGTTTATTATGCATATCAGTGAAAAAAAGTACTGGAATTAATAGGAACACCGGTGCCATCTTTTAATAAAGGAAACATGCACAATTGTCCAATGATCTTATGCATATTGATATGGAAAGGCTCCTTGTGTGAGAGTATGTTTGTAAGCATACTGAACATGTCATTAGTTCAAGATAAAAAGATGCTGGACAATTTCCTGGGTACATTTATCCCTAAGTCAGGAAACACATTTTAGGAAGGTAGAAATAGCAGGCAAGAGTATTTCTATATATGCTTAGCTTCTGTCTTAAAGATGGCCAACATGAATAATTTTAGACATGTTTAACCTGCCTTAAAAAGATGGCAGAGAAAAATACTCCTAGCCATGTTCAGAATTACTTTTTTTTCTCAAAATATTTTAGTTTAAGGCAAAGAAAGTGAAGTTATAAAACTACATCAATATGGATTGTGTTTTGAAGAGCACCTGCCTTGCATAACTTCAGTCACACTATACTCCAGCATTTCTGACTGTTATGTATACCAGACCCTTACAAACACTTTGGATATTAGCTGTTCTGTTGACTGGGAACTCATACCTTCTTCCTAGCTTCATGTTTCTTTCTTTGCTTTTTTTATTTATTAACCCTACTATTTCCAATTAGTGCTGCCCGTATGTGCATGGGTATGGGGCCATACGCAGTTTTCTAAGGTGCATTCTCACATAAAGGAGGAACTCACACTCCTTAGTAGCCATTATCTGGAAATAGCTCTGCAGAAATGGTTAGAGGATTAGAAGCTCCATCCTACTCCATACTGGCATTTTTAATTTACTTGATCTTGCTCAGATCTTTTGCAGGTAACTACAGGTGCTGTGAATCCATGCCTGTAGCAACCATGCCGTTCCTAGAGGCTAGCCTTTCACAGCATTCCATTTCCTCTTCCAGTTCCCACATTCTTTTCACCCCTATTTCATGATGCTCTTGAGGCCTGGGGATGACTGTTGAAATGGATGCGTGTTTCATCTAGAGCTGAAAACTTATAGCCCTTTATTCACCTTTATGCATTAACGACTATCCTCTGCACTAAGAAGCTCTTCTATAAGCTAAGAATAACACAAATCGATAGATAGACGTATAAAGACTTATTTACCCAGATTGGAATAAGATCCTGGAAATTCCTTTGCGAAAGTCAGAATCTTTACTTGTAAATCTAGTGTGTGCATGTATGTGTGTGTGTGTGTGTGTGTGTGTGTGTGTGTAGGCAGAGTTTTCCTGTCCTACCAGTTGTGTCAAATAACTGACACAAAGGTGTAATATTAATTATTAATCCTAGGTCTATAGCTCAGGTGTATTACTAACTAGAATTAACAAATTAACTCACCCATTTCTATTAATCTATATTCTGTCACTCCCCTAAACAGGTTTGTTTGCACCAACTACATAAAGTTGTGCTTGACCACATGTAGGAAAGAGGTACCTAGGCAGGAACTACATCAGGATGTGTGTTTGCCCCTGATTATACCTGATGGGAAATGCATTGAATTATGGATTCTGTCCTTTTAAGCCCTTGCAAAATGTGACCATGACCATTTGTTATTTCTCAAGTATTAGAACTCCTAGGATTTCCCAAAGCTATCTTGTCTGGGGGCGGGTGGGGCTTACAGATTAAATTTGGCTCTTACACTCACCAATTCATCAGCATTAGCTCACTAGAAAGCTCCACGTTCTTCCTATCAGCACCTTCTCAGCACTGGGATAACAAGCACAAACCAGAGCAAACATTTATCGACTGAGCAATCTTCTCGACCCTGTGCATTTTGTTTTAAGAGAACAGGGCTCCTAAGACTTTCCATTTCTTCCCATGAAAGGAATTGATTTTTTTAAAAACCGGAATGTATTTTCCTGGTAGGTAATAACACAGATGTGTGAAAAGTGATACTATTTTCCAAAGCTTCTTGTGCATCTTCCCTTTGCTAACAAACCTGTAAGGCAGCTGCTTATTCGGGAGCTGTAACTTCTGAAGAAAAGACAGAAGCCAAGCAAGTCCTGGGAGTCTCTACACATCAGTTGTTTCCAGCAAGACTTCCTTCCCTATGCGGAGACAAATGCTAATTAAAGAAACAGTGGGAAACTCAGTCACACTGAATAAGTAAACGCAACCAGTTAGGAAACTATTTTCTTGATAGAGTGTGATGTGAAACTTAGACGGAGATGACATAATGCCTAAAGTGACTTTATTAATAAGAAATACTCCTCGAAGGTTGCAGGCAAGAAAGCTTTCTGTGTAACAGTCTCAGGATGACAAAAGCATCCAGAAGGAGAGTTGATAGGCAGCTACTGGTGTCAATGAACAAGGGAGCTGTATAAAGAAGCAACCCAAGAGAATAGTTCTCTACCGACGTAAGATATAATAATGTAAGGGTGGTCTTACGCCAGAGCTGTGACTATGACATGAAGACACAGAGTATTCACATGCAATCTATTGTTGGTCAGTTCCCTACTTTGTGGTAATGCACTATCACTGTGCAATAAACCACCGAGACTGGTAAAATAAAACAGTATTTTTACTTTTGTAATACAATATAAGGCTATGGCTATGGTTATTTCAATACAAAATTTAAGTAAATCAAAGATAAAAAAGCAAGGTGTTAATCACACAAACCAAATACCTAGTAGTGATTATATTAGATTTCATGTTCTATTATTAGATTTTTAGAACACTTTTATTATGTTTTTCTATTGCCCTCTGTCTGTTAATATTTAATGCAAGTATAATTATTGCAGGTACATTCTTTCAATAATTAAAAGTTCTACAATGAAAAGCCATTGCCATAATTTGGGGTATATGATCAATCATTTCTAAGTTAATGACAGTAACTATACTCAAAATATGTAATGGAGTCAATGGCATAAGTGACATGACCAATTTAGGGTGTTGCCAAAAAATAAAAATAGGAGATTCATGTCCTACAAAAGTACCAAGGACCTATTATTACTCAGAACAGTTCCTCAACAACAGAAAATAATAAACGTACTGTAATAGTTGGGACCACACAAGTAGAAGTGGGTGCTGGTATTTTAAAAGGCAGATGCTGACACACTAAGATAAAAATGCTTTCTTCAAATTAAAATTCATCAGCATACATGAAAGACCTGTCTATAACTGCATAAATATTTTAATATTATGTCACTGTGCCAAATGCTTCAAGTCTCAAATGACCCAGAGGACATTCCTGGCATAAGCTTCCCTGGTATTATCAGCTAATTTTTAGCTTTATTAATATTACTTAAGAACCCCATTCAGTTCTGAGTAGGATAGCTGTATTTTGCTCTAGACAGTCTCAAGCCAAGCTGTGTTATGACACTTAAATTATACTTTTTATAATCATTTCAGGTTCAATTCTTTTGTTTGGTCTTTCATTTCTTATATCTATCTGATGAAAAATTCTTGCTTAAGCTTACTCAATGAACCACACATTTATTCCAGGAGATGCAAATTCACCTCCCTTTCCCTTTCTGTGAACAAATGATTTTTCTCTGAACTAATACACAGAGTTCTATGTGTTTATTATGAGGCACGAGGCCCAGGCTGGTCTTGAACATATACTGTAGAAAAGCTAGCTTTGAACCTGTAATCATCCTGAATTAGCCTCCTAAAGAGTTGTATACCAAGAGTTATAATCCTGTACACTACACACGGAAGCTGAGGGCCATCATGCAGCCTACTACAAACATGTCATTGTTAGCTCAATAAGAGCACATTAGTTTTAAAGTTATACTGGGAATTACTAAATTCCATCAAATATATGTTTTATGTAGAATCTGCCAAGAATAGTTGACATATGGAGAGCGGTAGGATCTTAGAAGATAAATTTGCCACCAATTGACTTTTTCACTATTTTAATTGTGAAATTATGTATAAATTAATAAACAGAGCATGTGTCTTGCCTTTGCTGCTCTGGCTGTATTTTTTTAATTTTACCAGTAGCAACAATTATATTCTCAGAAGACTATCTTAATCTTCAAAGTCAAAAATGCAACAAATTTTAAGCAGAACATAAGATTTTATTGCTTTCACACTTATATGTGTATCTGTGTAATTCATTGCTTCTTTATGTTTTAGCATAACATTTTTATCATGCTATTGTAAAACCACAGTGCTAAAACACTGTCTCCTTTTAAAAATATTTTATTACACTTACTTAATGGGTGTACATGTGTCTCTATGTGGGAACAGCTGTGTCAGTTAATATGTCGAGAGGTCAAATAACTTGTGGAAGTCAGTTTCCCTCATTCCATCACGTGGATTCTAGGGACATAATTCAAGTTATCGGGATTGGTGACAGGTGCCTTTACCTGCAGCAACAACTCATTGACCTGGAAATAGTATTTTCTTTGGGATCGGCATAAGAAAAAATTTTCTTCCTTCTAGGTTACCTCACTGCATAATTTTTGGTCTTAGGAATTTACAAGGGTTTCTTTGTGATTTTAATCTCGAAACATTTTCTATTTCCCAAATGATGTACTAAAATCCACCATAAATTTTGTTGTTCTTATTGTTTATGACATCTTTTTTATTTGGTCTAACTTACAGGTTTGGTTTTCTCTAGCCTATTTTCTTTCTGTCATGTTTGAACTTTGTGAGAATCAATAATCCCCCCCTCAATAATAGACAAAAGGTGTATGAAGTGAATATCTGCTCAAGAGTACCCCAAAATCCTGCCTGAATCATTTCTTCATTGCATTGAGATGCTCTAGCTTTATATACTATGTATTTTGAACTATTGTCAAGCATGCAAGGGTTTCATCACTAGAATACTGTTTCTTTCAACTCTGTTTGCTGAATTGGTGTCAATTTTATACATCATGTGATCTTAAACTGCTAGACTTCATCAAGGCAAAATGTGTTAGGTATGCCAACATATGATCCATATACATAAAACATGAGAAATCACAAAACAGATGTGCTCAGGGATGGATGTCACAGGTTCTTTCCCACAAGCAAACAGCAATTCTGATAAGTCCCCTGTGTACAGTTCCTCCTAGGAAAGAGAAGGTGCATCTATAACTGTATTTGGCACTTATGGGAGTATATACCTGACAAAAGAGGTCTTGAAGCAAACCAAAGACACTACTTGAATTTATTATCATATATTATATATATGATAACTGGAAGATCTTCCACTGAACAGTTCTGTCTCAGAATTTTTAAACTTTCTTCCTTTTTTGCTATCTTCTGGCTACACGAGATTTAAAATATTTTTATTTTGTAATATTGCTACTAACATTGACCTTTGAATCTTTAGCCCATCATATCTCAGTATAGTTAGTGATATTTTTTGAAGGACATTTTCACTGCACTATTTTAACTATATTTAGAAATGACTGCAAAAAGCAAGGTTACATGGATTGTAGGAAATTTTAGTTTAAAGTCAAAATTTAAAATATGTACATTGTATTCAAGCACATGTTGAAGGAATGAAAGCAAATTTTCAGTCTCTACAGGCCCTGCTGCTCTAGAAAATGTTGTAGCCTGAGTGCTAATGTGTGTGTGTTCTTTGAGAATTGTGTACATGTGTACAATGCATTGTGATCATAAGTTCTTCTGTTCCGCCAGCATCTTCTAACAGTCTCAGACCTCCCTGTGTTCTCCTTTATTTGTAACTTCTTCCTTGTTTTCCCCTTTATGACAAGTCAAGGCATGATCCAAGAATAAAATCTTGGAAAAAAAATTCTGAATGCTTTTGAGAAAGCTCAAAAAACACAAGATCTGAATCGTGTGATCTTAGTTCATTCAAATCCTACAACTGTTCTTAGAATGTGCTTTTGTGTTAATCTCAGGCATAGCAGATAAGAGTGAGTTTACTTCAAATTGTTCATGACAACTGGCTCTGTGGTTATCTGTTTATTCGCTTCTACAGAAAAACATGTTTTTGCTATGTGCAGTTTATCCACCACTTGTGGCTTTCCTGCCGTAGGGGGTTTGCCCTTGTGATTAGACACTTGACTCATGTGACTTTTCTTATTCCCAGAATATGTATTGTCTGATGCTCTGAATTCAGTTGGCTATTACACGAGTTCACCTTGTTGCTCTATTTTCCCAGGTCCCATCACCTCCAGAGTGGGACAGATGGGGCGACTGAACAGATATTTGAAGTTACTCTGGTAAAAGAGTAGGGATCCTCACAAACGGAGGTGAGAATAATGGGACAGAATTCAGGGAAGGTTTTACCTTATGTTGAACTTGTGCATTGATTTTTTTTTAAAAAAAAGAATAGCATAAGTATTAAAATCACATATGAGGTTTCTTGCAAATTATTTATAAGTACAATTCCTGGTTTCCAGGAGAAGGAATCTGAATAAAGAATAAAGGAGTAACGTGACAAAGTAGGAAACAATATTGAAAAGGCACATAAATAAGGAGGGGGAAAGTACCATTCAATTTTGAGTCACTTGGGCGTTAATTCAGACTGTTATCAAAATGCTTAAGGAAGGTACTAATCACAAGGAAGAGATGGGTAATTTCTTTCATGAATATAAAATGGATGATCAAACATTAGGGCAGTCAAGTGGGTTGAAGGGGAGGGGAGAGGATGGTAGGGGAGCAGATAAAAATGTATAGCTCAATAAAATTATTAAAAAAATAAAAGAGTCAAAAAGATTGATTTTCCTTGTTCAGGCAAAATCAAAAATAAAACAGCGCCACTGATAACTATGTCAGTGACAACTCCCTCAGTTCCTTTAATGGAGCCTCTTTTAAATATGTATCTTTTATTTTGTGAGAATGACCTAAACCATGGGGTGAGAAATCAGAAAATCAATATAATCTTAAATCTCCCAAATTTCCCAATGAAGATTTAGGAGAGCCTATGAAAATCATAACAAACATAGACAAATTAGGGCATGGCGGAGAAACAAAATTCATCTGCCACTTCCTCCCCATACTTCTAATGCACTAACTAATCTATTTAACACCCTAGAAGGAAAGATGGCATTGGACAGTCCTTGCATGTTGTTTCAAGAGGCAAGAAAAGAGCTACAGTTTTTGAAGCCAGAATAAAAATAAACATGTATATCATGTGGATCCCTCACTGGCTTTAAACATATTTATTTTTTCCACTAAATTTTCTCCTATAGGTTTTATAGCACAAGAGAATAAACTTTTGTAATTGATCTATTTACACCATGAGGCCCAGAAAATAATCTCCTTGCTCAATTAGTAATTAGGGGAGAACCTGATGCCAACATTTATTACAAAAAATTGTTCAGCCTTCTCCCATTTCATAGGCAGATACTTATTGTTTTGATGGCTCATCTAATTGTAGAGGAGGGATTCATGATAGAGATATTTGTCCATTATATTAATGAATGTGTCTTTTTCCTTGACCCAACAGGTAAAACTGGCTGCCCTGATTCATCTACTGTGGGTAGTTCATAAGCCCTTAAATATTGCTTCTAATTCTGTTTATGTTGTAGGATTATTTTCAGCCATAGAAACTACTTGAATTTCATCTTCCCATTCTGTTATGCTTTTATTACTATGTACACACTCTAACCTCACTGGTTTTGTTGCAGAAGGGAATAAACAAACTGAAGCATTAAACTGCCGTATTCTTATATCTCCAGAAAAAAGAAAAAAAATGACGGGAAGGGATATGCATCCATCATATCCTTGGAATCATTATGTGTTTTTCTTTAGTTCCTCTAGCTCAGAGTCATCAAGGATAATAGGGAGGCTGAGGAAACAGTGGAAGTCACCAGAAACTTAGCAAACCTTCAGCTGAAAAGCAAAAGGAGATACTGAGCATATATCATCAAAAGTCAAGTGTACCCACCTGTGACGAAGGTAAAGACCTACGCACCAAGGGAAAAAGTTATTCTACAAAACACACAGAACCCTATGTCACCTGAGAATCTTTCTGGTTGTGCTAGCTGCTTTGACCTGTGCATCTGAAGTGAGTGCCTCTGAGTAGAATATTGGTCTTATGATCCTCATCCTCTTTACTTCAACTTGTAGATTAAAGTTGTGATCCAACTCCTGGTATCTTTACTAACTGACTTTATATTTGTGCCTCGACCTTAGGACTATAGTAGATGTAGTTACTAATTCATCTGTAGAAAGGACTGAGTTTAATTTTTCCTTAGGATTTGTATCACTTTCCATTTGCATAGGACATCATAACACTTGTGTTCCTATAAAAAGGCAAATGTAGACTTAATCATGTGGATAAATTTCAATCTATCTTCTAGATCATTATGATCAACATAAGAATGTAACCAATAGGAATGGATATAGTGTGGATCCCTGTTCTTGGCGGCAAAGTATTATACACAATACTTTCACTGTTCTAATATTATCTGAAGCACTTATGATTAACTTGCTTGTAGGATACTACCATATCAAATGACAATTAGATTTATCCACATTTCAAATGAAAACCATGCTGGATATCATGCTATTAAAAAATAAAAAGTAAGAGAGTATTGGAACACAGTCTAAATATAAAGTCATTTAAGGAGAATACAGAGTGTTTGTGAGAAAACAGGACAAGAGTCTTGTGACCTCAGTTTCTTCAAAACATGTAATTGTTCTTGAAATATGCTTTCATGCTCCTCCTGGGTGTGGCAAATAGGAAAAAAGTTACTTTATATTATTCATTACAGCTAGCTATTGTTTCTTGTTTGTATGCCTCTATGAAAAAAACCATGTTTTTGACATGAGAAGCTTACCAGTCACATGTGTGATGTGGGAGTCCCCTCTGTGTGCTGCTTGTATTGGTTAATGAATAAAGAAACTGCCTTGGCCTGATAGGGCAGAACTTAGATAGGCAGAGAAGACAGAACTGAATTCTGGGAGGAAGAAAGCAGAGTCAGAGGTGCGCCATGAAACTTTTCTGGTAGGCTATGACCTCGTGATGATATACAGATTGATAGAAAAAGGGTTACATAAAGATGTAGGAGTTAGTCAATAAGAAGCTAGAGCTAATGGGCCAAGCAGTGTTTTAATTAATATAGTTTCGGTGTGGTTATTTAGGGGCTAAGCTAGCCAGGCAGCCGAGATGAACAAGCAGGCCCTCCTCCTACACGTGAGCCCTATCAAGTTGATTATTACATGAGACTTTAGTCTTCCTCATTTATCAACTCCATTCTCCCAGGCCCCACTGCCTCTAGAGTGGTAAACAATGACCAACATAGTCCGATTAGAGAGATACCTCTGTATATGAATTGGCCTGACCCCTGTAGGATGGGAAACTCTTGAGAGGCCACCACTCTGAAGAAAATGGACCCTTTCTCCCCCACAGCAGTCATCAAAGGCCAACAGTTTTAAATTAGAGATTGGGACTTCATGATTACTTCCTTCTCTGTGCTGGAATGCAGCTTGATTTGAACTCTGGCTGGTTTTCTGCAGGCAGCCACAGTGTTGTGAGCTCATGAGTGATCAGCTGATACCACTTCATTGCACTGCCCCTGATCTCTGGCTTTATGTGTTTTTCTACCCACTCATCCATAATGCTCTCTGAGCCTTAGGAAGAGGATGATACGGATGTCTCATTTGGGGCGGGCCACTCTGTAATCACCCATTATCTGTGCTTTGGTTAACTGTGAGCCTCTGGGTTAACTGCCAATGATGACAAAAAACCTCTCTTATGAGGGACGAGAGCTGCAGAAGTCTATGGGAATAAGGATAAGCATTAGGAGGGCAGTCTGTCACAATGCCCATTTAGTGAAGTAATGGTACCAGCTTCTTTCTTAGAGCATAAGACTTCTCTCCAGATGTTGGTGCTTGGCCATGCTTATACTGCCAGGAATGTGTTTCCTCCCCTCTGGAGTAGGCCTTAGTACCTTTCAAAAAATTCGTTATTACGCCCCACAACATTCATGCTTCTGTTGCTTAAATGGGCATTTTTTTCTAGGCTGGTTGTTTAGTGGCTCATGGAATTCATATCTTGACAAGACTGTTGATGACATTTCTTTTGAGAAGACTTTGTAGTATATTCTAGTACTATGAACACCCCTGGAGAGAATGAGTGCACGCAAGGACCAGCCTACTTTCTCCATATCTGTGATCAAAGTATGGGGTGTCTTCATCAAGAGGGACTTATCAAGTCCTAGTGCTGTAGTTTTCAACCTATAGGTTGTAAGGATCCTTACACAGGGGTCATCCAAAACACAGAAATTTGCACTATGATTCATAAAAGTAGCAAAATAATAGTTATAAAGTATAAACAAAATGATTTTAAGGATGGGGCTCACAACAAAATGAGAAACTCTACCCAAGAGTCCCAGCATTAGGAAGGTTGAGAACAACTTAAGATATTCTTAAGTATCCTCTCTGTATTGGAACCCAATCATTCTGCTCCTTCAGACATTGTAGCCAACTATCAGTATGCTTAAAATCCCTCACACATGCAAGCAGAACCCAATACAAAATTCTTATTTCAAGGGTCACAGCTGAGGAAGGTTGATAACCACTGTCCAAGCGGGTAACCAAGAGCTATGGCAATTAATCTTTGCTGTTTGTAGATCCCTTTGATTACTCTGAACAACAATTTAAAGGGAGGTATCTTACACCTTGACATTTTTGTCTTTTGTTTGTTAACCTATAGATTTGGGAAGTGTATTTTGCCACTACGTAGATTAACTCCAATTATACTATTTTTAAAACTTTAGGAAGCTTACAAAGTAGTATGTTCCCAGATAACGTCTACAAACTTCTTTAGTGTTACTGTTCCCTCCTCCTACTCTTTCCTCTCCCTTGTCCTTTCGTCTTCCACTCCACTTGAACCTCCCTCCCGTTACCTCTCTCTTATCTTTCCTATCACCCGTCTTCTGCCATCATCTCCCTTAAGCTCTTCTAATTCAATCAATATGGACTTTCTCTAGTTCCTTGGCTTCTAGAAGTACTCCAAGTTAAACTCACAAATTTAAAGATATGAGACATTTTTCTACATAGAGAGAATCAATAGTTTGTCCTTCTAGCTCTGTGTTACTTCACTCTATAATTGTTCTGATAGCCTGGACATTTCTCGAACCTATGTATCTAATGCAGGCATTTCTCTTCAGATTAAAATTGTGTGTATTTACCATGACTTTTAGAAAATCGCTGTTGCAGAACTCGCCACAGTGAATATTCTATCACAAACTTCCTGAAAGCACACATTGCATATTTTCTCTCTCCATTTTCCATGCATTTTCATTTTGTTCTTGTAATAATATCTATAAGGCAGATATAGTCTCCAGATTTTTCAGAAACTAGATATTAGATACTCAATAAGTTTTGCCATTATGCATGTTGCTATGTCCATTCACATTTTGTAGTGAAATGTAATATATTATAGTGGAGTTAAATAGAACCAATTGAATAAATTAGTGCTAATTTGGGTAATCCTTAAAGCATGCAAGAATAAATATCAATTTGAAAAGCTTTAAGGTCATGTTCATTTAATTTTTATACTGACTTTTGTAGAAGAAATTTTCAGACAAATTATATTAGTTTATTTCTACATATGAAATTCAAAATCATATTGGGATAAATGACCATCTCTTGATTCTATACTGGCATCAAAGCTGTGCAGATATTCTTATCTATGCTTGTACTTTTTTCTTTTCTGCAAACCTCAGCGTGGCCTCATCCCTGGAATTGGCACAACATTACTGAGTCTGCAATTGAATTTTAAGTTAAAGTAAATGGAAAGAAAGATATTTTTACTATGTATCAGATTACTTTTTCTGAATAATAATAATAAAAAAATCTCAAGCATTCAAATTGGATTCCTATTGGGTCCATAATAAAAAATAAGCACACTAAAGTTTATTTAGCTATACCTTAGGTGTTGCTCACACAAAACTAATCTATGAAGGAATCATGTTTTTAAGAGTGCCTAGGTCAGGGAAGGGACTATTAAAAATTCATGCAATTAGTCTGTGATTGCTTGACTTATTTTCCTTCTACCTGACACCATTCCCTTTCTTTTTGTAGTCTCAGAAAAGCTTAGATGTTCTCTCAGATCACCAACTTCTCTAATTGCTTATAAATATAAAGATGTGTTGCCATACATACAATCTTGCTGCTTATTATCCTTACTTATTACAGCACTTGGACTGAATGGAATTTTATGTAATACATTTGTCTTGAAGTACAAAGAAGGAGGATCAAAGAATCAAACCCCTTTGCTCGAAAAATCTCTTTCCATCATTGTTCAGACATCTCTTGTCTTAACAACTGAATTGAACTCCGGGAATAGTAAAGTAAAACTTCTTCTGGTTAGGAGCCACTGGTCTAAAAAAAATTTTCCACTGTAAGAGGATGGCTGGTACATAGCAGTATATAACGTTAGATTCTCATTATATAACCAATAAAAATATAATTCAAACTATTTGTATCTTGCATAGTAAAATTATCAACAAATTTTAAATAGTTAATGACTTTCATCTCTAAAAGTAATTCAATTAATTAATTGAGGAAATTAAGACTACTTTTTCTTTTGTAAAAGACTGCTTTCTTCTCTTAATGATTATCATTCTTTTGAGATAAATATTATACTAAACTCAACTCTAAAATAAAAGCAAAAATGCTAGTAGTACCTTACTTAATAAATAGCACATAGACAAGCTACACAATAATTATATGAAATGAGTTAGGACGTAAATCATTGTTCTATTTCATGCCAACTAGAAATTCTAGGACAACTGATTATATCTCCTTAAATTTAGTTATGTATCATCTGGATATTATAATGAGCTGCCTCCACTGCCACTCAGTTCTAAGGCAAGATATCCCTAATGATCAAGTGTTCACATGACTTTCAAGCTGGGTCCTTGTTCACAGATTCTGCTTAGATAATGGAGAAGCTGAGCTCATTTTTTCTCTTTGCAGATCCAACTTTAGTAACCTACTGAGGTCAAGGTAGAAGGCTTGGTTCCTTTCACTTAATTAAAGACTCCTATATTTGTAACCATGTT
The DNA here is from genome assembly GCA_025134845.1 of Neodon shergylaensis. Classification (NCBI taxonomy): domain Eukaryota; kingdom Metazoa; phylum Chordata; class Mammalia; order Rodentia; family Cricetidae; genus Neodon; species Neodon shergylaensis. The sequence continues at coordinate 14,509,633 of JABTXL010005037.1, read as the reverse complement.
CAGAGTTTATCATAGAATGAGTTGACAGATTCCTTTGGGATAACTTCATCAGAGGTCAGGTTCTCTTTCTCTCATTCATTTATAATATGTTTCTGAGAATTCCTTTTCAAAAGAAAGGAAAGGAGAAAAAAAATAAAGAAAAAAGCCAACATACCGGTCCTAGAACTAGATTCCTGGAAACTACCTTGTGTTATTGACTGAAAAAGTTGACTCAGAATTTGTATTTTAAAGGAGCAGGATTTGAAAGTGAAATCCCAACAGATAGCATCTAGGGAGCTGTCAGCTCCTATCATGGTTTGAGAGGGAGATTAGTAAGACCTTTACTCATCGCAGACTTGGAACAGGAGTGACAAGGATCATCCTCTGCACTCCTACAGAACTCTTCCAAGAAATAAAGAACAAGTGAGGGGCTTACCTGGAGTCTCCTTACCAGAGCTGTAATGTTAGCTGATGGAAGAAAAAAATGAAAGTGTTCACAGAATTGTGGATGGTAGAAGCCACTGCACACAGCAGCCTACAGTGTGGTAAGGGAGCTGCTGTAGGAGACACCCTCCACCGAGGCACTGGGCAGGACTAGCAAGAGGAATCCCTGAGCATTAGGTGCTGTCTTATTATTTCAGTTAGGACTTAATACTAACAATTAATTAATTAATGAGTAGATAGAAGGTTCTTTAGCTAAGGAATTCTGTGTCTCTTTATGTGTGTTTGTGGCATGCACATGCATGTTTGCATATATGTGAGCATATGTGAATGTAGAAGTCCGAGGTTGACTTGAGGTTCCTTCCTTTCTTGTTTTCCAATATGTATGGTGAAGCAGAGTCTTTTGTTGATCTTGCAGTTCACCATTTATGCAAGTCAGTCTGGTTAGCTTGGTCGAGGACCCCTTGTCTTTGGTTCCCTTACACCAGGGAACCAGGTAGACTTACATTCCACCTGGCTTTTTAAGTAGTTTCTAGGATACTCATAAGGGTGTGGCAAGCATTTTGCATGCTTAGCCAACTCTCCTGCCCAAGGTTTGATTTTTCTATACAGAGTAAAGAAATGAGTTAGGAACAATAAGTGAAAAGACATTTTATTAATTTTTATACATTGTATTTATTTTTATATTTTTTATTTATTTTTTTATTTAATTTTACATTCCAACCACAGTTCTTCCTCCTACCCCTCCAAACACACACACCCTGCCCCATGCTTCCCCACCCCCAATCAACCCTCATTCATACCGAACCTGTAAGGACTCCTATGGGGACCCAGCACATTAACTTGGAGAAGGACCAGACCCCTCCCACCTGCATTAAGGCTGAGCAGGACATCCCACCATAGGGAATGACCTCCAACAAGTTAACTCATGCGCTAGGGATAGATCCGGTAACCGACAGAACCAATTGCAGAGATCCACAACCAAGCACCAGGTCGAGTTTTGGGAATCCAGTCGAAGAGAGGGAGTAGAGAATATAAGAACAAAGTAGGCCAAGATCATGATGGAGAAATCCACAGACGCAGCTGAACCAGGCTCTTGGAAACTCGGGAACTCTAGAACGACAGCTGTAGAGCTTCCATAGGACCCAGCCAGGCCCTCCGTATGTGGAAGACAGTGGTAGAGCCTGGACTGTCTGAGGGCCCCGGAAGTAGGACGAAGAAGATCCTAAGAGGAACACATGGATTGCTTTGGGAAGGGGAATTATTGAGATTTCCTAGGTAAACTGTGGCGAAACAGGGTGATAAAGGGGAGGGAATGGAGATGAGAACATGAGGAAAAGGGATGGTCGAGGAGGGAGAGCAACGAAAGAGAGATCTTGAGAGAGTCACTATGAGCTTAGGGAGGAACCTGGTGCCGGGGAAACTCCCAAGAATCCGCAAAAATGACCCCAGCTAAGATTCCTAGCAGTAGTGCACAGGAGTGCCTGAACTGGCCTTCTCTGGATTCAGATTGGTGAATACCCCAACAATAGAACCTTCATACAGTAACTGATGGAAAAGACAATAACAGAGAAATAAACAGAGGAAAAAAAATGGAGGGGGGCCCTTGGACTTTCCACAGGGCAGGGCACACTGACTTCTCTTAGGACTGGAGAGGGAGCGGGGAGAAGGGGTGAGTGGGAGGGAAATGGGAGGATGGGAGGAGGTGGAAATTTTTAAAAAATAAAAAAATAAGTCATTAGTGTCTTAAGAGATGACATTTTAATATTTACTTTTTCACTAAGTACTTAGCCTATTTTTGTATCTATTGATCATTTATTGCGAATTAGCAGTTCTGATTCATTGTACGTTTTATATTTGTGATTTGTAAATTTTCTTAACTTGTTCAGTATGTATAGGACATATATTGTGTGTGTCTAAAATTCATCTTTTTTTTAGTTTTGATGCAGAACTTGTAAAACTTAATTCAAATTACCAATGTTTTCTTCATTTGTACTGTTTGCCTATCTGTTATGACTCACAATTAACCTAAAGTTTGCCTGTGTGTTTTTAAATTTTATTTGAACTTTATTTGTATAATACATTCTATATTATACCTATAGGTTCTAGAGAACATGTGAAGTGAGACAAATTAGTTTTGAAAAACAATGAAGGTAAAGAGTATGCTTACCTTGTGTCTGTGGTACTCCTGACAAAGATGTGTGGCTTACAATTCAGGTAAGATACTACCTTTATTTCCAGTAGAGTAAGAATGATTACTCTTAGTTCATAGGTGAGGAGATTGGAGCTCACCAAGTGTAATCATTTTATCAATTACGTACACGTGGTCGGAGGTGGGATAGAAATTGAGACCAGTTCTCTTCGACCTGAAGTGCATGTCCTTCCAATTACAGCGGTATTCTGTACGAAATAAGGAACATCTTAGACTTTTGAGTGGAAGAGAGACATGATGGTAATTGTATCATTAGGAAATCGATGTGACAGGCCCTGACATGAAGAAGAGAAATGAGAATCTGCAGGCTGTTGAAAGAGACCAAGGCAAGCACAGTGAAAACGTGGATGTGAATGAAATTGCTAGCTGGAAATTGAAGAAGAAACCAGGCAGGAGATGTTATGACAGAAAACTGACAGAGCAGGATAGCTGTCCGAGTCTTGACAAAAGTGAGTAGAAGGGTTAAAGAAGATTAAAGACAATTCAACACAATAGAGCACAGAAGTAATTCTATGGAGTGAATGAAGTTTATATAAAGAAGATTGTTAGTTGAATTTTGGATGCCTTGAAGTATGAGATATAGAGAGGGGGCATCTGCGATAACAGTTTAACATGTCAGCAGAGAGAGATGGAGATAAAAGACTCAGCACCGAGTGGATATGAAGGATCATCTATTCTGACTAAATAGAAACCGTGTGAATGCTAAGCTGTGAAAAATTATGGACAGATGTTGAAAAATATTTAGATTTCAGACCCGAGAGACAAAAAATTCTAGAGAGAAAAATAAAAGATTAGAAAAATACAAAAGAGCTTTTATTTTAAAAGTAATCATTTGTTTCAAACACTAATCATTTATAAGCAATAAATGATATTGTGAGCACTGTGGCCAGATTTTCTCCCAGGTTAGTTCAGGGCTCCCAAATTCTAGCATCTGGTATCAGATGGCCTGGAAAAGCAAGCAAACAAACAAACAAAAAGAACAAAACACCAAAAAAATGGTAAATAAAAATTTGTGTTCCATCTGATCCTACAGCCTTTCAGTCCCAGAGAAACACACAGAGGCTTATATTAATTATAAACTGTTTGGCCTATTTGCTTAGGTTTATTTTTAATTTGCTCTTACAACTGAAATTAACCTATAATTCTTATCTATCTTTATCATGTGACTTGGCACCTTTTCTTAATGCACTATTTTCATCTTGTTTCTTTCACATCTTGATGGTGCCTGCAGACCAAGCCTTCCCTTTTCCTAGAATTCTCCTAGCATGGTTGCCCTGCCTATGCTTTCTGCTAGGCTCCTGGCCAGTTAGCATTTTATTTAATCAATATAAGTGACAAATCTTTTCAGAGTACAAGAACATTCATTATTCCACAGACCACACACACACACACACACACCAAACACACAAAAACTCCTAAATTAGGGGAATCCACTGTGCTAGCTTATACTACAGGGTAGTTTTGTCAAAACTCCCCTTCATTTCAGTCCACATACTAGTTGATACAACCTGGTTTATAAACACTCCAGCTCCCATGGGCCTTGTACTGGATAACTCAGGTACATCTGTAAGAGTGATGCCAGGTGCTTAGTAATTTTAAGTTACTCTCGGGAACTGACAAACATCTTGCTGGCTAACTTCTCTATCATTCCCTACTGGTGTTACCTTGAATCGTTTACTAAATAAACATGGGCTCTTCACATCAAAATTGCCTCAGAGATTGCTTCCCAGAAAACCCAAATGAAACAAACCATCCAGAACAGCAGACTTTGTTAGAGCCAGGGAAATCACTATGGGGTTTAAGGGCAGCCATTGTAAGTCAGGGGAAGACTAAGTTGGGCTACAAAGCTTAGAAGGAGGATACTTGGAAAACCCAGGTGACTATAGATTATGATAAAGAACCTTGTACCGTGAACATTGTGTTTGACATCTGTGGCCTCATGTTTACAGCTGTGAACTGGGGACAGTAAGATCTATCGGTTAAGGGTCATAGATTAAGGCCATGAATATGTAGGGCTTATGAGAAGTAATACATAGGAGCTATTCCTGTCTGTGGGAATCTAGTTGAAATGTGAACCCAGATACACTATGCGATAGTCAGCTCCATGTGATGTAACAGGTGACCACATCAGGACGCTCTTCTGTATACAGAAGCAGTAAGATAAGAAGCAGCCAATTTTTCTGAGTTCCTCTTTTCCCATGGGCTCTAACACACAGCTTGTTATTCTGATAAGTTAACACAGTTGTCTGAGCATGCACTTAAAATGTTAACACAAATAAAAGTTATTTCACCTTCGATTTTGAAGCTGTTTACAACGGTATTCTTTGTCAAACAATGAATGGTATCTGATTATTCTGGGAAAAAGGAGACTCAGTCTCTACTTGACAGTTCAAAACAGTGCTTCAAGTACAAGGTGAGAAGAATTTTTCTTTTAGCAGTCAACATTGTTATAGCTTCAAAATAAGCTATGGCCTCAAGTGAACTTTCTTGCTCTTAGTGTGGTATTTCAGAAAAAAAATACTATTTCACTGTTCTTTCTACATCTCAAAAGCAACAATAACAATAACAAAACATGTAAGCTTTCTGTATACAATATACTTTAAATAGCACACAGAAAATGATGGTATGATCAGTGTATTCAAAGTTCATGGCAACTAATTAGAAAAATATAAGTTTTGATGATGCCGGTCAGAGAGAAGATGATCATTTGAGCCTCCTGCTTTTATAGTGCAGCTTTCTGACTTGAGAAATCCATATTAAAGCAAAGTCTAATGTAAAATATAATGAAAAGGTCATCAGAAAGCATTTCAACTATTTGAATTGCATATGAAATTATATGAAAATTATGCACTGCTGGCTCCTGTGTTGGCAATCACAGGAAAATCTGTGCGTTCAGACGCTTATGTTCTTTTTAAATTATTCATCACTGATTTTGAGACTTAATATTACACATTTGCTGTGTTGGACCAGAAGACAAAAACGAATAATTCCTGATGCCTTAACTCAGGACTTCAGCATTCGAAGAAACATAAGTCCACTTCCCTGTTAGGCAAATCAGTACTAAAGAAGAATTTTCTTGGTAAGGAATTTAAGAACTACAGGGTTTTCTTCTTTAATTATTACCATGCTCACACATTTTTCACCAGTTACGATGGTTCATCTTCATTGTCAGCATGTCAGGGTTTAGTCACTATGGAAACACGTCTGGGGATTTTTATGTGAGAGTTTCAGAAAGGTTTAACTGAAGGGGGGTGGGGGGAGCACGGCACGGTTTTGGTGACACCATTCTGCAGACTCAGGTTGCGGATTGAGTAAAGTGCTAGCTGCACATCAATAATGCCTTTGATCCAGTTGCTTAATGTAGGCGCAGTGTGACCAGTTACCTCACACTCATGTTGTCGTATCTTCCCAGAGGTGTGCAATGAAATGCAGCTTGGTTGTTTGTAATCTCCTGAGGATAAAGAATCCGGACTGCTGCAACAGTGTGTTTATTTGCCACTTGTCCTTGTTCATCTGGAAAGTGTCTCTTCAGAGATCCAGTGAGATAGCTCAGAAGAAAAGGGACTTTGCTACCAAACCTGCTGACTTAAGTCAGATTCTTGAAATCTACAGGTAGAAGAAGAAAATGACTCCCAACCAGTTGTCCTTTGACCTTCATTATTTTGCTCTGACCCATAAATATGCTACTACACACATAAGCATGTGAATATAAAAATATCTAAATATATAAATATGTGAAGAAAAAATCTCTTCGATTCTCTTATGAACTTATTAACTGGATTTTTCCTGTTGTTTTTATTAATATTGTGTTCCATTATTTATGTATTTTAGGACTTAACCATCTGTCACAGGAATATTTAGAAAAGATTATCTTTCATTCTGTAAACCGTATCTTCATTCTTTTGGTTGCTTCTTATGCAGGGCCACCAGTTTTAAAATTGAAACAGGACCATTAGTCAATTCTTGCTCTTATGTTCTGCAATATTGAAGTCCTTTTCAGGAAGTCTTTGTCTATGCCTGGTTGTTCAACTGTTTCTTTCTGTTTTTCTCTACAGTTTCAATGTTTTCCTAGGCCACACATTAAGTTCTTTGATCAGTTTTGAGTTGATTATCATGCAAAGAGGAAAGCTCCTAGTTTTAATCTATTCACTTCATTCTGAGGTGCTATCTTGTTGTATTTCAATTTGGAAGACTGTTATTTTGTTTAGTGCAAATCTACAGATGAAAAGAATAGTTGTACATGCTGCTGAGGGAATATATTTTAAGGGTAATTTTACCAATATACAATTCTTAATGAGTTATCTTCATCTTTAATTCCTTTGTCTATGCCTTTCAAGTGCTGTCTGGATTCAAGTTCCTTATGAGAAGCAATTTGCTAGTCACAATGTTCATTTCTTTTTGAGAATACTCATTTTTTGTCTTAGTGCTTTCAAGAGTCTGTATGGCTTTGTTGTGGGGTTTGAAGGTTTATGCACCCGTCTGTTGATTTCTTTGAATTTCCTCTACTTTGTGAGGGTGGATCATGAGCCTGTAGATTCATGTTCCTAATCAGATTAGTTTTATTCTATCTGTTATCCTTCCTGTTTTCCCAGAACTTATCATCATGCATAGTTATTAACTCAGATTTCCAATCATTCGTTGATCTCACTTTTGCCTATACTGTTCTTCAGTCTGAATAATTTATATTGACTTATTATTGACCATCAGGAGATTTTCCTTCAATCAGTTTGAAACCAGTCATGACCCTTAGTCCATTTTTTCATGAAGTTAGTGTCATTCTGAGATGTAATTCCTAAAATTTTGTTCAGTTCAATAGATGTGATTCTCTTGGTATTTGGCTCCATTTTTTCTTTTTTTTTTAGAAAATTCAGCAAATTATTATGTGACATCTCTGGATGTGTAATTCTAGGTGTTAGTTACAACAGGTCCTGATGTTTGTTCCTGTTGTTGCTGCTCTTGTTTTTGCAGTTCTTGCTGATTGCCTTATGAGTTTCCTTACTGATTGCAGCTGGGAGAAATTGATACCTCTTATTTGCCCACTGTTCCGTATGAAGAGATGAGGATTGATGTCTTTACAAGCAAGCCTTTCCTAAACATATGTACCTCCTCATAGATGCCTGTGCCTTCTATATTTCCTAAGATATATTTATACTTCTCAAAGTAACTTAGAGAAAATTAATTATTTGCTTCTTTTTGCTTCAATTGCTTACCAACCTGTTTGTGCCATATATTACTACTGCCGCACTCTTTTTATTAATTTTTATTGAGTTCTACATTTTTCTCTGCTTGCCTCTCTTCCTCTCCCCTCCCCTTCAAAACTCTCCCAAAGTCCATATGTTCCCAATTTACTCAGGAGATCTTTTCTTTTTCTACTTCCCATGTAGATTAGATCCAAGTATGTCTCAGAGTCCTCATTGTTGTCTAGGTTCTCTGGGATTGTGATTTGTAGGCTGGTTTTCTTTGTTTTATGTTTAAAAACCACATATGAGTGAGTACAGATGACAATGGTCTCTCTGGATCTGAGTAACTCACTCAATATGATATTTTCTAGCTCCATCCATTTTCCTGCAAAATTCAAGATGCCGTTATTTTTTTCTACTGTGTAGTACTCCATTGCATAAATGTACCACATTTTCCTTATTCATTCTTCGGTCCATGGGCATTTAGGCTGTTTCCAGGTTCTGGCTATGGCAAACAGTACTGCTATGAATATAGTTGAGCACATGTCCTCGTGGTACAATTGAGTGTCCTTTGGGTATTTACCCAAAAGTGGTATTGCTGGGTCTAGAGGAAGGTTGTTTCCTAATTTTCTGAGAAATCACCACACTGATATCCAAAGGGGTTGTACCAGCTTGCATTTCCATCAGCAATGCCGAAGTGTTCCCTTTACCTCACAACCTCTACATAAATTTTTTTAGCAGTTTTGAGTTAACCTTAGTGAAAGATATAAGGTACTTTTTTAAAGTCATAGGTACTTTTTTCTAGAAGGAAAGTAATATAGTGAACGGCAGATGTATTCAATCAGAAGTCAGGTGGTCGGTGGCAATGATCAATTTAAGGAATCGAGGTACATGAGACCCTCTTGCTTGCAATATTTTATCCATGCAATAACTAAATCCAATTAAAACGAACTAGGAAAAAACACCAAGTAGGCATTATTTATGTGGAAACATTTTTACTTAGGTAAAACTTTACAACCGGTACTTAAAAGCACAAATGTTAGATGGAAAACAAATCTAGATTTAAGTCCCACTCTTTCACACAACAGTTCTGTGATATGAAATTAGTTAGCCTTTGGAAACCTCAATTTTCCCATTTACACAACATAGAATATTATGAGAAAATGCTATACTTGTGTATGACGCTCCTAGTTTACTACCTACAACAGCCACACACAAGTGCTAATTGTATCATGATTATTAGCATGGGTATCAGTACGGGTGTTGTTAAATGTTTGTGCTTTTTATGTGCTTGTGGCTTAAAATCAGACAATTTTGGGGATGGCGGACATCAGAAGAACAAGGCCCTCTAAATCAAGTGAATGAAGCTCATATGAACCCACAGAGAATGAAGCAGCAAGAACAGAGCCTACCGGGATCTATACCAGGTCCTCTGCATGTATATTATAGCGTTCAGTTTAGTAATTTATGGGACTCCTGAGTGTGTGAATCAGTGGGCTTATGTTTCTCATGGGACTTTTTGCTATTGTTTGTTTCCCTAGTCCATCTTCTTTGTGATGGTTTTTGTTTTATCTGGTTATAATTTATTTTGTTATCTTTTGTTGTTATATCTTAGAAACCTGTTTTGTTTTGTCTTGTTTTTTTTTGTTGTTGTTGTTTTGTAATGAGAGATGGAAAGGGGGTCGATCTGTATGGAAAGGGAGATGGATAGGAATGGGGAGGAGCAGAGGGAGGGGAACTGCAATCATGATTCTTAATAATTGATTCTATTCAGAAGATTTCCCTGCTCCCAATATTTCATAAAATTTCTATAAAATCTAAGGCTTAATTGTTAATGGGTAGTATTCAAAATTAGGCACAATAAGAATTAAGAATAAGTTTTAGTTATACTAAACAATGAACAATATAGTACAAACAATGAGTCCAACTTCCGGAGCCTAACTAGCTCCCTAATGAAACAAGAACAAGTTTCGGTGGTTAATGTGTGGAGGATATATGCCAGGATGGAAGGTAACACAAGTAGTTAAAATGGTTTAATAAAAAAATAATAGGCATAATTAAATATAATTATAGGGCATTGTATGACTCAGTCTTCTTAATAGTTTTGTAATATTCCATTGTGTAAATATATCACACTTTCATTATCCATTCATCAGTTGCTGGACATCTAGACCAAGTCTGTTTCCTGGGTATTGTGAATAAAGCAATGGGCAAGGTTTAGCAGGGATCTCTGGAGTAGGATATGGTGTCCTTTGAGTACATACCCAATACTGGGACATTGAGATCATCCAAGAGATCTATGTTCAGCATTTCAATAACTTTCCACAGTGATTTTTCCATAGTGAGTACAGCAATTTCCAATCCCAATAGCAGTATGTGTGCCCCTTCACCTACATCCCTGTTAGCATCAGTCATCTTTTGTTATTTATTAAAATTTGCCCTTCTGACTGTGATGAAATGAGATGTCAAATATGTTTATTTTGCATTTCCTCGATGAGTGCTAGTACTGAATATTTTAAAAAAAGCCAGCTTCTCAGTTGTTGTGTTTATCTTTTGAGAATGCTCTGGTTCTATGCTCCACTGTTGTGTTGGTTATTTTCTTGATATCAAATTTTAAATTTATCATATATTCTAAACTTTAACCGTCTGTCAGATACATTGCTTGTAATATTTTCCCCATTCTGTAAATTAGCATAATGACTTATGTGACTTGTATTCAAAATCAAGCCTGGCCACAAAAAAATGATTGTATTGAATAAGCTAGATTTAAAGGTGGATTCGGAAGCTCAAACACAATATTTAGCATGTAACAAGGTATAAATAATAGGTAGTATTTAACAGACTTAAGTGACAATTTGTTAATGAGCAACTGAACATGCATTTGTACATTTTATAGTCATGATATTCACACTTATATAGTTATGAATATATGGATAGAAACCAATTCTTCAATATTGCCTATAAAATCTAGCTCTTAGTAGAATTAAAAAATCTATAACCTCTTTAAGACAGTACTATGGATTTTAAAGTCTTGAAAAATGAATAAGACACCAGTGTCATCTATCCTCTGATCGCTAACGGTGAAATGACAGTGTATTCTTAGCACACATTACTACAGTTACAGTTATGGCTCACAGACCATGACTTTGTGACAGCTATATAATTTTAGAGAAATTACGAAGAAGAACAAATCATTGTGATGTTAAAAATGCTTCAAAATTAGTCTTTGCACTTAATGATTTTATATAACACACTGTTACAGGAAAACATCTTCTGAGTTTCACTCTGCAAAGGGAAGGAGGAAACGCATTTTCTTCCATATCAACTTCAAATTCTTTATGCTTACACAAGTAACAAAACTTAGATGCTATTCTCCAAAATGTTCTTGTAATTCGACTGAATTTTAGTTATTTGTTTATTTTTGTGTATAGATCCTGGATAGATAGCAAGACCAAGGGATCTGCCTGTCCTGTCTTCTCCCACACGGCAACTACAAGGATACACCACCACAACAGCTTTTTTACATAGAATCTGTGGATCAAACTCATGTCTTTATGCTTGTAAAGTAAGTACTTGACTTAATAAGCTATTTGTCCTCTATGTGTGTGTGTGTGTGTTTGTGTGTACACACATGTGTGAGGGAGTTAACTGAAAATTTAGATGCTTCTACACAATTTAAATTTAACAAGCCAAACTCTTAGGAGTAATACTCTTTACTTTGCTTCTATTCTACTCTGTTGGTTACTAGCTGATGATTAGCCTAATAGGCAAGACTAAGTGGACAAAATTGGAAAAACAATCACCCTACATAAGGTAGCCATGGCCTAGAGACAAGAACACCAAATATTCTGTCTCGTATATGGATAATTACTTTGTTTCCTAAGTGTGTGCAATTGTCTTTAAAAGAAAACCCTATGTAACCCATGTAATGAGAAAAAAAATATCAATGGTGATGGTGGGGAGAACCAAGAGAAATGGGGTAAGAGAACATCTAGAATGGAAATAGAGTGGGGAAAGATTTGGGGTACAGTGTATTAAACAATGATAACATTAGGGTAATGGAGGAGACTGTGAGGTAGTGATGTCCCAGAGAACCACAAAGTAATATACGCTATGCTTTATCACTTAGTTGCTCATCAAAATTAGATGATAAGATTTTTTTTGAGGATGACACACTATAAATTATTTATGAGGTGGAAAGAATAGTCAAGTATTAAGCTTGACATTTCTTTTCTGAAGGCTAACCTTGAAACTTTTGGAAAGTGTTATAGAGAGACAGGAGAAGAAAAAATATCAGCAGTTTTATCTGTCAGAGAATTTTAGAATGATACCACCATTTGGCTATGTAGCACACACCACCTGTGCAGTAGTGACATATCAGTTATGGGATAAATAACTTCTCTCTGATTGAATCTGAGGAGTACACTACAAAAGTGAACGCATGCCTGGTCATTAAGGCAGGTTTTGGAACATGAGTAATTGGATGCGAGAAATTACTACTCATATTTAGCTTAATAAAGATAATGTCAAATTGTCTTCTAAGTTTCTAAGTCTACACCCTTAGACAAAGACTACTCTCAACCCCAGTAGATGAGAATCTTTTTGCAATGAATTCTGATGAATGAAGAGATGAATAGCTGTATAAAATACTTAGAGTAAGAGCTAAAGGCTTAGATCTGAACAAGTCATTTATGCCATCCTTTCTGAAGATCAGAGAAGCTTACAAAACAGGTGGAAATAATGTAAATGCTGGAAGATATTTAGTAGAGCAGCATGAATTCATTCTTTATACTAACACCAACAATTTAATCATGAACTCATGACAGCCATGATTACCTGTGCTTGGCCATCACAAGACAGACTCTCTCAACACTCATGAGGGAGGAGCCCATCAATCTACCCCTGATTGCCAAAATATGGGCTATTGTCAGACTCTGAGAAAAGAGAAGTCACTGTATTTAGTTTTGTCCACATTGATGAATTCACCAGGCTCCAATTGTTGGTTCGAACCCCATGACTTCACAGACAACTCCTGGTCAAGACCAGAGGAACAGAAACAAAATGAAGAAACATAAATATGAGAGGAGATTGATAGGAAAGAGAAGCTGGATGGGAGAGAATGGTAAGAGTGTGTATACCAGATAATATTATTTAAAAAGATATACTCAACAAAGATTCTGAAGGATTTAAAAATAAATCTTAATATCATTTAAGAGATTAAAAAGACAATGTTGGTATAAAACTATATTTGGAAAAAGTTTAAAAAGTATATTCTCACTTAAAAAGTTACATATATGGCAAGATCTTTTCTAAACCTCTTAACCTTTACATTTCAGACACTGACGATTGGTGTAAAAATATTTCTGTTTTCATAAATTCTTTATGCTACCTCAGTACTTTGTACTGATGTAAAGATAATTATCTAACTATGCTTTAGTGATCACTTTTGTTCCAGATGCTGTATTTTCACTGATGGGATGGTTAGAAAAATACAAATATTATTGTCATCTTTTGCTATCCAGTGTGCAGAACTCATAGTGAATTTGGCCATGGGTTAATGCAATGCCATCATGTCCTATAATAGATCTACTATCTTGTAAGGTGAGAATTACTCTCCACATTTTACAAATGTTGAAAATGAGGCAAACGCATTGAAGTAGTTTTGTGATCATTTCATTAGTGACACAGAAAGCTGTTGCAAGAGCTGGGAGTGTTCAGGAAATGTTGTCGACCAGAAAGCTGGAGCTCAGGTGGAAAAATAGGGTAAAAGTTTGCTATACAACAGCAAATTTTTTGGATGTAGGATAAGGGTGTCAGGGATAAATCTCAATTTGGTGAAGAAAAAATAAATGTTAAATACTTTTTTTGAGAACTGAAAATGAATAATAAGAATAAACTTTGTTAAAGAAAAATACTATGGTAGATAATGCTGACTGAGAAATCATAATGAGGAAAGTAACATCCTCATCACCTTCCATATTATTTATTAAATTTGTTTTTGGTTGCCTCTCTTTCCTTAGACTGTACCTAAAATGGGGAATTGTTTATTTTTATGCATCATCTAAGCTGTAAGCTCTCTCAGCACTGAATAGCTCTGCTTTTCTCTTTTGACCAATTGCTATCATTACTATAGATAACATTCCTGTCCAAACAGGAGTATGTGATGAAGAAAAAAAATGTTTAGTGGCAAGCCAACCTCAAAAATAAAGAATATGATCACAGAAAATTCAAACAATAAGCAGTTTAATATTAATGTTTATGGGTGTCACCACCATTAAATAAGTAAAATAATAAGAGAAAAATCCAAATTTTCAGGCTGGAGTACTTACTAATATTCAATCAATTGTGAAATTATAGAATTAGTCAAGAAACAGTAAGGTGAGAAACTCCATTTCCACCACAACAAAATTATAAGGCAGTTTAGTAAATGAAAACTTGGCAGAGTACACCTTTTTGTCTCAGAAAGGGTTTCTAACAATCCATAAAAAGGACATTCCAAAATACTTTCTCCACTTCCAAGATTGTGTTTTTTCTTCCGTGACCTAAGAGAATACCTTCAACACTGCAGATTTCTAGATACTTCAGAAGCTACTAATGGTTGATATTCTACAACACAAATGAAGTTACTTAAGAATACGAATATGTTTTCCCTGTAACACAATAATAGGTTTCTCTGCCTGAGATGCAGTAAGCTAGATTAAGCGGAATTTTAAAAAGGAAAAGAACACGTTCATTTGAAGCAAAGTAACTCCCTGGTGACTCCTCTGGCCCCAGAAATTGGGGCAGGAGAAGTCACCTGCCTGAACTAAAGCAGGGAGTTTATATACGCTATAGATGAGGGGGTGATGATGTGTCCTCCATCAAGCTGGGGTCGTGCCCAAGTATGGTCAAAACTGATTGCTTTAGGCTGGATCTTGGGCTCCTGGCAACTTCAGGGGAAGAGCTGCTGTAGCTACCATGAATGCAGAATTGTGCTTTTTGGTGGCTTCTCTTTGTTATGGAACATCTGAAAGGGTGGGGCTTGGAAAGAGAGAAATGGGTCTTTCTGAACCAAGCAGGAGTGAGCTGGAGGTTCTAGCGGAACAAATACAAGTAAAGTTTTAGAGGACAAATGATCTCTGCAGATGCCCTGTTTCGGGATTACAGGAGTATTTGAAGAGGCACAATGACGTCTGTGTCTCAACTATATTGGACAACAGCTTTAGCTACAGATCTGCTTGCAATGGTCAAATTCCTGCAAATGGCAGTGTGAGGAAAGAAGACAGGTGTACATTGTCTTACATTTCGAGAATACTGTTTATCATAGGAGAAAAGTAAAGGCAGCATGAGTTTAAACAGCTGCTCACATTGCGTCTACAACCTGGTAGCAGAGAGCAATGAGCAAAGTTGTGCAGCTTTCTTCTTTTTCTTGAGTCCAGGAAACAAGTGTAGAGAGTAGTGCCCCCCTTATTCTCAATGGGTATTCCCACGTCAATTAGCCAAATGTAGAAATGCCCTAATGTGGCGTTGCAATATTATGAAAATATTTATTATAGTCTATGAAAGTAAAACTTTCAACGGACCTCAGAGCCAAAGTTAGTAATATACCTTGAAGGTGCTTAAGATTTAAACATGCTCTCCTGCTGTGTTCTCAGTCTTTTCTTTAACTTGAGAATAATGTAAGAGTCAACCTTACTTGCCTAGATTCCACATGTAATCAGCTTTTGTAACCTAAACTAATGCAGGGCTCTCATTTCAAATATTTTACACTTCCATGGCCCTGACCCAGATTATGCATGCAAATTCTAATAAATATTACCTGAAAGCATTGGAATTATAGTTTGAAAGCCATATAGAAAAAGAACATTCACCATAAAGGTTGAGTACAACATTGGATATTACTTGATAAACAACAATGTTTATAGCCCTGTTATTAATCAGGTCAATTGAGGTTTATTGGAATCAGCAATTTAAGCCCTTGTAAAATTCTGCTAAGGGTTTCGTAAAATACCCTTTATTCCTTCCTCATGTCATATTTTCTATGCTATTTAATAAAGACAGAGGAAAACTCTTTGTTATAACAGATACACAGAGGCAGTCCGCAGCTGACAGATACATAGAGACATATACGGTTTCACATCTGACAGAGGGACAGACAGAAACAGGGACAGATTAGCAAATCATCCCTCATACAGGCATAGATTCACACCCATAAATTGATGCACAGTGGATAGAAATCAGGGATCATGAAGTGGAGAATTCAAACCTGGACTTGCTTTTTTGATTAAGTGACACCCAGGAGAATTCTTCTGACTTTTCCTTAATGCAATACTGAGACATTATTGGCGACTTGGGATTTATTACTAATGTATTCAAACCAACTGCATGCCCAGACAAGCAGAGACATATGTTTCCATGGTGATATTAAAACTCATTAAGGTGAAAATCAGTAATGACAAACACAACAACCATTCAGAAGAAAAACATATACATTTTGAAAAAAAATTATATATAACAAATATGCAGTAGGACATATGAAAATCATGTATATATTTTGACATTTTGCTGCATCTATAAAGAAATAAGAAGATACATAGAAAACTATAAATATATATTGTATAGTACTTATATCAGGAAACTGCACTTGTAGATGTAAAAAAGTAAATGCAGTATAGTTCAACTAGAAGCTATATTATATATATATCAAGTAAATTAAGTGCTATTTATTAATTTAGCATACACTTTGATATCACTAAATAGGGTTAATAGATAGTGGAAAGACATTATTTAACTTAGATGGTCACATTTTCTAATAAGATAAGAAATTAATGGATGGTGTGTAAATTAGATTAGAAAGGAAACATTAATTCTATTTTCAATTTTTATTTTTAAATACATAGAAAATAAGTGAAACATAAAATGATTGTCTCTTGAGAGAAGGTCAATGGTAAGTAAAAACTGACGAGTATGTTTCTAATTTTTAATTTATGTGAACTTTGATTGGGCAACAGTTGTATCTATAGTAGTGACAAAAAGAAAAATAATTTTAAGCAAAATAAGATAAACACAAATACATAACAGGTGCATAGTTACTATATGTAGATAAGGTGAGTAATTGGTTCCAGTTGAGATGATGTTTGGTTAAATATCTATAATGAAATTCATATTTTACTGGATTAAAGAAGAGACATTGGGTCACTGAGATGGTTTAACAGGAAAAGGTGCTTTCCATATAGCTTTGGGATAGAAGTTTGATCCCTAAACTTCATAGAGAGAGCCAACCGCCATGAGTTATCTTCTAACCTCTAAATGCATAGCGGCATGAGCAACTCTCTATATATACACACACACACGCACACACATGCACATGTACACACACACATGAACATAAGTTAGTAACTAAATTAAACCCCAAGTAAAAGTGTTTCAGTAAACATTGTATGAGCTGATCTCCCCTAATCAAATAAATTGTGGACATAATTGAGTTGTCTATAGAATTGTCCAGTTAAAGATCACTGGACATTTTCATACTATTTACATAAAATACAAATGTGTATGCAATGGAATGTACAAGGACTTCATCAATTTGATTTCATACACCTTGCTTTGTGCTGTGGAGCATGGGCTTATATGTCTGCTCTCTCATGTTCTGTGTAATTTAAGTTTCAAACCTCAGAAGAGAACAAAAAGAAGAGATGGAGGATGAGCTGTGTATGGAGTGGCATGCAGAACAGTCAGTCTCTTGTATGGAAGGCAAGTTTTAATATATGCAGGCATGTATTTTCTTAAAGCAGATGCTGACATTACAAAATAACAAGCAATTGAAGGCAGATGGTATGCTTGGCATATGGAAAGGGCTACGGGAGAGTCAGCGCACAGCACGGTGCCGATTTCCTTTGCTGTTAGGGCTCTTTGTGCTTTAAATATCAGAGACTTCTTTCTCACTTAATGTCTTTCCGGAAAAGGAGTATTCTGCGCCAATATTAAAACAGCAATTTAGCAAATATTAATAAGATAAATGAATAACTTCTTTATCCCAAACCATCCTTAAAGGAATTGTGCAATAGTATATAAATGTAATGATAATGTTAGGATTCTGTGTGAATTGCATTCATATTTTTCATATATTTTGTATTTGTTTTAATTTTTATTTTAGACATGATCATTACACCTGTTTCTGTTAGTAACAGCAAATTACACTTAGCCTTGATGCACTGATACCTTACTCTTTCTGATAATTGCAGTGAGTCAGTCTTGAAACAGGATAAAGTAATGCCTACTCTCTCTTATTCATGATTCTCATGGAAAGTGTGTCTGGGTACTTAACCAAATTACTCAGGATGACAATTGAAGCTTGAAATGAAAAAAAAAGTAAGTACTTTCATCTAGCTATGAAACAGATAATTGTTTCAAATTACCATTTGTATAGCAAAATAATGTTATATTTTATTTTTAAATCTAATACTTGGACAGCTTCATCATGCTCAGAGCATTGACTAGACATCTTTAAAATATATTTAAAGGATTTTTTTATTTATAAAAGAAGAGAAAGGACCGACTACCTAAATTCCTGGAAGTGTCCAAATTATTTTATATTCACTTGAAAAGGATTTCAGTTATATTTTTTTCCCTCAAAGACATCCTTCACACAAAGGTTTCCCCATTGACTTCAAAGTGAGAACCACAGGGGTGCACATTAACATTGAAATGAATGAGAAACAGATTGAAATTTTTTGAATGAGCACAGCCAATTCAAAAGCAGCTAGTAGAAATGATCATAGCCTTCACTCATGCTAGCTGACCAATTGAATCTTTATTGTAGGAAAGTCAATCAAAATGATGCACATATATTTGCTGAAAATATGAAAAATTCCATATAGAAAGATAGAAGACAGCCAAGTGAAAAATTTCAACTCTTTTGATTCAATAAAATATTAGTTTGGCATACTGAGCAAGACAATTCATTACCTCTTGCTTATCAAACCTTTTGTCATGTGCTAACTTCCAAGATACACAATATTATTCAATGAATCTCATCATGTGGGAAGTGAGATTTAACTGACAGGGTCTTTCCATTGAGTTGCGGGAATGTATTTTCCCAGAAAGAGCTTTTCTCGAAATGCATTTTAGACTAGGTGTGGGGACTAGGCATACATCAGTGGGCTGCTGTATTATTATCTAGGGAAAATAAAATTGCTGTACCTTAGTAACATATTTTTTAATGATGAGATTCTCAGGCTTCTTCAGTTTTTTAATGATTCCCAGAGAGGCATGTGTTAGGTGCCGGTGTGTATTTATTAGTCAGGGTTCTCTGGAAGAACAGAATGTCTAGGATGGATATATTTTACAGAGCAGGTTTATTATAAAGGCTTATATAACACTATCTGGTTAATCTAATAATGTCTATCTTCACAATGGAGAGGCTGAGAAGCCAACAGGTGCTCATTCCAGTAGGATGGGTACCTCAGCAGTCTCAATTTGGCACTGAAGGCCTGACCAATCCCTGGAGAGATACTGATTTTCAGTCTATGTTAGAAGAGGAAGAAAATGAATTTGATGCCAGTGAAGGATGATAGCACCAAGTCCATCAGTGGAAATAGGGTTAATGAACTTTCCATCAAGATGCTAGCAGAGTAGATGAACTTCCCTGAACAAAGTGTACAAAAACAAGTAAAAAAGAAAGCTTTGTTTTTCCTCACAGATCTTCCAGATGTCTGTTGCCAACATGCATGATGGGTCTAACCACTTTGAATAATCTGATTAGGAAAAATCTCTTACAAGTTTGCCTACTGGATTGTCTTTTAGTTCATTCTAGATAGAGTAAAGCTGACATCAAGATAACAGAAAGCTATTTTATGTAAAAGCCTAGAAGAGACAGCTGATTCTAGTGACAACCTCCTTGGTACTGATTATTTTTGAAGGATAGGCTTCATAACAAACCTCTTAAAAGTCTGCAGGGCAGAATGGAATATTTATTTCAGAGATGTTTGATAAAAATTATTTTCATATATTTCCCTTTTTCTGTTTACTCTGATATTTAGGCTTATGGATTATGCATTTATTAAACAGCTAAAATAGTGAGGTAGCTTGCAGAGACCTGACAGAAAAGTTTCATTCAGCAATATCTATGGCCTTAACAATGATAAATATTGAGAAGAGAGATGCTGAGAGGACAAATGTTGTGAACTCTTGTCTGAGAAAATGGACAAGTATATAGGCATGGATATATGTGGCTGAAGATATAAGCAAGCTGGGTGGTGGTGGTGTACACCTTTAATTCCAACACTTGGAAGGCAGAGGCAGGTGGATCTCAGTGAGTTCAAGGCCAGTCTAGTCTACAAAGTGAGTTCAGGAATAGTCAGAGATTTCACACAGAAGAGAGAGAAAGAGAGAAGGGGAGATAGATAGATAGAGAGATGGAGAGAGAGAGAGAGAGAGAGAGAGAGAGAGAGAGAGAGAGAATGAAAAAAAGGTAAGCATGACACAAGGAAGTTTCATATAAGTCCTGTCTACTAACATCCCAGTTGTTACGACAAAAAAAAAAAAAAAAGAAAGAAAGAAAAAGAAAAAAAACACTCAGATAAAAGCAATATAAGGGGGCAACTGCCAGATTTTGAATTGTGAATATTCTAAAAGATAGTTTTATAAAAGAAAAACTACATGAAAGTTACATGGTGTGCAATTAAGTTAATCAAAGGCTATCAGTGTGGTACAGGGAGTTCTTCAGCAAGAGTGCTTTAGAAACTTGAACTTGATTAAACCTAATTTACAATGCATCACTACCAGTAGCTTAAGCATTAACTGTCATGACTAAAACATAAGGGAGGAGACACTGAGTGGAACACAGAGAGTACACTGACAATACAAATTGTTCTCATTTTTATTTGCACATTCATGTTAGACTGTGTCTTTGTGGTGCTCATGTGCTGCCCATGTAGGTACTTTCGCCCTCTGTGAATTTAGTGTCTGGATCACAGGGTACACAGAGATATACTGCAAAATCAGTTTTGGCATACAGTTCTACCCAACATCAGAAATTGTTCTCCTGCAAAAGAAAAAAAGTGCCTCTCAAAAACATCACTTGAAGAATATGATTAATATTGACTTGAAAAGGAGATCAATTTATAAATTGGTGATATAAGAACTAATACTTCTAAATGACCAGAATGGGTTTAGTTGGCTGTTCCATTATAGCTCCCTGGTATTTGTTCATTAACCAGAAAAATCTGTGTGTTAATGGTTTTCAAATGGGTAGTTTTGTTTGGTAACTTGTAGAAGTCTATGGTATATAATTAGCACCCTGTATCCTACAGCTTAAATATGATGTACACTATGGTGGTCCCTCCATTAAGTGAATCACTACACATTGCCCCTTTCTTTTATCTCACAGATGGTTTGGAGGTACGATGACCTGATTTATTTTTTTTAACTGTTGCTTGTCTTCACTTACAATTCGACTTTTATTTTTCTTCGGTCATATCTATCCTACCTTCATTTTCTAGTGTGAGACCATTGGTTCAATCCTCCTTTTAACTTTTTTTTAAACTTCGGACTATACTGTGCAGTGGTTTTGTTTCTTTCCCATGAGATATCCCGTACGTGAAGGACTGCTCAGTCAGCAGATGATCACAAAGGATCTCACTGCCATCACAGAGCACTGTACAAACATCTGCCCAAGCTGCTTCCTGCTTTCTCCCTTTAAAAACCTCCCCTAACAAAGCAAAAAATGAGCTCCCCTCATACTTGCAGCCTTACCCTGGAGGGAGAAAGCTTTGGGAATTTTGATTTTGTGTACGAACTATATTTCTACGTGCAATCAGGTTTGGAATATAGAAGTTACATATTTCTCCCAGCAATTCAGTCTCCTAATTTACCAAAAGGGGTGCTAATTGTACTTACTTTGATAGTATATTTTAAGACTTAAATGAAAGGGACATATCTTTAAAATCCCAAGTACCCAGGATTGGATGCAACAAAAAATATACTAATCACTCTTATGACTTTTTTTGAAAACTATTGATCAATATGTGTTTATAAAAAGTCTTTAGTTGTAACTTTGAAAATGGGGATATGAGAACTGATCAATTTTGTATCCCTTTGAAGTTCTTACTAATGAAAACTGATATAGGATGAGATGTACCCACCATGCTAAACTTTAGATTTTAGAAAAATAAACAGTACAAATATAAACAATTCCAGTGTTTTTTTTTGGGGGGGTGACCTTTGTTGGTCAGTTACTGGCCAAGTTATCTTAAGATGTGATCTAAATGGTACAGTTATCTCTGCTGAATTTTGGTGCCTCCACATATTATATATCTCATATATATTTTCTATCCTTTCCTAGATTAGATAGTATATTTATTAAAAGCTAAGAAACAAATTCAGCCAACATTCTATTTTAATCTATGAAAAGGTTAACTAACTGTTTTTTGCTTAGCAAGATATTGAAAATTGCTTAACTTTTTTCAATAATATAGCATGAACTTAATACATATATCAAGCAGCATTTCAAAGAGAATTAAGTGGAGAAGTGAATTTACACTACTTTGAAGTACATCTACTTTGAAAGAAGAGATATAATTTTACCAGAAATTAGACTATCAATCAGTTAAATTGACTATGAAATCTTATGCAAACATATAAGGAACAACAAACAAAAAACTTGAACAAAATGTAGCTAATGTCAAGGATGATGAATGCTAATCAGACTGAAAATCTATGGCATAAAGAGAAATAAAGGACAACAAACATAAGAAATGAAAAATAAAAACCACAAACAAGTTTTTAGATAAAAGAATAGCCTTCTTACTAACTGTGCTCAATGTAAATATTCTAGGATGAGAGCATATTGGTTTCATTTTATAACATATAAACATACAACATATTTTTGTATACATGCAGCTATCTGTATTTATATTTCTATCTATCAAGTTGTTTACAGAAATCTTATAAAAATCTTAGCCTAGGGGTGGGACTGGGACCATTGTATTTATAAATCTCCTTCATAACATACTAAAATCTGTAAACTAAAGAAACTGTTAGAAAAGGAAAAAATTGAGATAACAGATATTGAATACTATGAAGTTGAGAGGAAAAGTTTAACACAGGTATTTGTTACTCTACATAAAGTTACTTTATTCCCACTTTCCTCTGGATTTTCATACTTTATTATATGTTATTCTTATCCTTTCACTTTTCCAGGGGTGATAAATATATATTTTGGACTAGTTTAAGCTAATGAATTAGTAGAATCCTTATGCATGTCTTTTCCTTTTGTTTATTTGAATCAACATGGTAGCTGTGGTTGTACTTTTAGCATTCATTTTGGGCAAAAATACAAGCTAGTAGCACATTGTTCAAGGTTATTAAAATGAAGTTTGCAACAGCACACTTCTGATTAGAAAGAGTGGGAATAAAGCAGTTTGTGATGAATTGAAGGACTTTGTGAAACATTTTTGATGAAATAATGTATGTGCGCCATTTCTGATCAAAACATTCTAACATTTAGATGTATGGACTATATCATTTAGAGATATTCTATAAAATGTGCTGCTAGAACTCATGTTAGCATATAGTAGTAAAGGGAGTAATATGCAATAAATAATATTACTTTCTTCTTAAAATATCAATAGTGATTTTATAAAGATTGTTTTTTAACAATCCTATTTCAAAACCAAAGCAATGGTAGCATATATTAGAAATACAATCATACAAAGCAGTCTTATAAATTTAAACTATAATATGGCATAAAGTAAATATCAACCTTGAAATTCAAAATAGTAGTGTCCCATTTAAATGCTGCTGTTGTTTTACAAACAACTTTCCTTATATCTAAACTGACATCAGTAGATGACTTTCAAAAACACTTTCATTATTACCATTGACTTAAGTGACTTTTAATTTATTACACAAATTTCTTACAGATAATATTTAAATCAATTATAATGGTTAATTCATCGAGGCAGTATTACTTCAAAAAGAAGCATCATCTTATACTTGTTATTCAAACATATCTCCAAGCACAGGTTGTACTCGGGACCTTATATAGCCTAACCTCATGAGAACTTTGCACATTTGACCTTGCTTAACAGTGAGAATACCATTAGAATATAAATTATTTGATGCTCATGAAAGACAGCTATTGCATGCGACTTTAGACTGCCTCAATTTTTAGGCTCTGCTCTCTCAGATTCATTCCTCCAACTAGTGTGGTAACAGCATGGCTGTAAAAACAACTTACTGTTATGTAAAATAATTTCTAATCGGGGCAATTTTATATTCATAGATATTATGATGGTGACAAGGAAGTAGTTATCTGTGAGCTTCATTCTTATTCTCCAAACAGAAAATGATAACTCATTATTCATTAGATTTCTTTCTTGAGGGTTCATAAAGTGCTAATTTAGCAAAGACAATTGTATTATGAACTCTTTTATTGGAGAATTTTACCCTCGTCAAATTAGTATACTACATTTATCTCACAGTGAATGGAAATTAATTTTATCAGATTGTTTATTTTCAAGAGCACTTATCATTTTAAATCATTAGACTGCATACAGTACTTTCTTAATAAAAGTGAATCACTTTCTCATCACCAAGATGATAAAGAGTTCCTGCTCCCATTGTTCCCTGCATTATGATAAGGACACTGATGCTGTGTGACTGACTCAAGTGGGCCCTTCACTATTTTCAAAATTAAAACCTGAAACTTTCCTAAGCATCGTGTAAAATCTTAACTCGAAATGCCCACCATTACCGAGGTTGACCGATTTTATGTTTGATAATTTAAGGGAATCGATAGCCTTATAACATCGATTTCTTTTTATTCTTTGGGAAATTCACAGGTATATGTAATTAAATTTGATCATTTCCACCTCATCTTTCCACAGACCTCTCGCACGCCCCCCCCCCATGGCTACCTCTAACTTTATGTCTTCTTTTCCTTCTTTTATTGTATGTGCCCCTTGCTAAGTCTATTTACTGCTGCTCCTAACCACAGGGCTGTGAGGCCATCCATTTGAGCATAGGCAATCCACGAGGGGTCAAGCCCACAGAGAAAAAAAATATTACCTTCCCCCAGCCAATACCTCCTCAGCTAGGGGAGGAGTCTGCTGATTTTTTTTCTCAACCTAGGTAGAATCTTGCCTGGCTTAATCTTGTGCAGGTTTTGTGCTGAAAATCACAGCTGTGGTCCATTCATGCATGCGTACAACTAGCTGCACCATGGTCCGGAAGACAGGACTTCACAGTAAGCTACATCTCTGGCTAGTATGTTCTTTCTGTCTTCTCTTCTTTGAAGTCCCCTGAGTGTGTCACTGTCACATATTCTTAGCTCTTTGATAAGTTATGCGTCTCCGTGCTAACTGTGGCTCACTGCTAAAACAAGCTTCTCTGCTTACTCTTGAGAGCAGACTTGTTCTATGGGTATAAACAGAAATGTTTAGATGGTAGTTTGAGAGCGTGGCCGAAGATTCTATGGTGATATTCGAGATAATCATCAGTGTGATAATGGGCAAGGCCGGTTCAGGCACCTTCTCCTCTGCTGCCCAAGCACCTAGCTGGGGAAATCCCTGTGGATACCTGGGATCCCCTCTAGAGCCAAGTCTCTTGCCAACCTAAAATGGCTCCCTTAATGTAGATATCTTCTTCCTTGCTCCTATTTCTGCCCTTCCTCCGTCTCAGCCCTCCCATTCCCCCAAGCTCTCCCCAATCCTTCTCTTCTCCCTTCTCTCTCCCCCTCTCCCCTTCCCTCTGCCCCACCTCCACCTCTACACCAACCCCCATGCTCCCAACTTTTGCCCGGCATTCTTGTCTGCTTCCAATTTCCAGGAGTATCTATATATGTTTTTCTTTGGATTTGCCTTGTTATTTAATTTCTCTAGGCTTGTGAACTATAGGCTCAATGTCCTTTGTTTATGGCTAGAGTCCACTAATGAATGAGTACATACCATATTCATCTTTTTGGGTCTGGGTTATCTCACTCTGGATAGTGTTTTCTATTTCCATCCATTGGCATGCAAAATTCAAATATGTCATTGTTTTTTACTGCTGAGTAGTACTCTAATGCATATGTATTCCACACTTTCTTTATTCATTCTTCCATTGAGAGGCATCTAGGTTGTTTCCAGGTTCTGGCTATTACAAATAATGCTGCCCACTGAGACAGTGTTCCTGATCTAATTGGAGCTCATCAAATCCAGCTGGACTGGGACTGAATGAGCATGTGATCAAACCAGAGTATCTGAATGTAGCTGACAATGGGGGCTGACTAGAAGCCATTGATAAAAGCACTGGGACTTGAATCTACTGCATGTACTGGCTTTTTGGGACCCTAGTCTATTTGGATGCATACCTGGATTATGGGGGAGGGCCTTGGACTTCCCACAGGGCAGGGTACCCTGCCCTCTCTTAAGACTGGAGAGAGAGAGGAGGGTGAGTGGGGGAGCAGAAAGGGAGTGAGAGGAGGGGAGGAACTGGAAATTTTTGAATGGAAAAATAAAGAAAAGAATGAATGACAGGCTCAGAAAGAAAAACAAAGCCTTTACTTTTAGAGACTGTGAAGGAAGCAAAATATATGAATTGCTGGAAATGCAAGAAAAGAAAAACAATAGGCTAGTAGGTAAGGAAAATGGGGGTGATGGTGATTTCTATACTTCAGGTGTATGCCTCATGACAGGTGGCAGTGAGTAATAGTTCCTAGAAGTCTTGGTGTAACAGCAGGAGCAGGAGTGATGAAATAGTTGCTCCTACCATGTGTTTGCAGCTAAGTGGAAGAAATACACTCATGGATGTGTAGAAAGAAATGGAAATTTATTAGTCATGGTTCTCTGGAGGAAACGGAACTGATAGACTAAGGATATATTACAAAGGGGATTGATTAGAACGGCTTCCACAGTGTGGGTTGGGTAATGCCACAGTGGCTGGCTGTATGCTGGAGAGGTTAAGAACCTCATAGCTGCTTAGTCTACAACGGTAGGTGTTTCAGCACTCCAAACTGACATTGAAGGTCTTGAAGATTCATACAGAGCTGTGGCCCTGTAAGTTGGAAGGCTAAAGAGACTGACTTCCACTATCAGCAAGGGATGGGAGCAGCAGTGGCAGCAGCAGACTCACCAAGGGGAGCAAAGTCTGCCCAACGGGGCACTGCTTTTGCCTCAGGTATTTTTATATTTCAACCACCTGATGGAAGAGGCTACCCACTCTAGAATGACTTCCTCCCCTTAATTGATCCTTTAGGATGCAGCTTTCCCCAACTCCTAAGATGTTTCTCTTGGTTGATTCTAGGTCCAAGAAAACCATCACAAAGAGAAAAAAAAAGTAAAGAAAGAAAGAGGATGAAGGAAAATAGTTTTGGAGACTGACTATGAAACTAATACCATCAATAGATTATTTCATGATCAGATGAATATATAGCAGCCTAAAGGAAGGGACGTAACAGGGAACTGAATTTAACTACTTATGCAGAGCAATGTGAAAACAGAGTTTCCCAACAGAATCTGTATTTCAGGATTTCTATCCAATATACTAAGAAGTAGGATCAGAGTTGTAATGGCTCAGTGTAAATGTCAAAATCTTCCTAGAATAATTACCTACACTCTAGTGCTAAGAAATAGTTAAATAAGGTTTCAAGGACTTCAGTTAAGAAACAAAGTTTGGGAGAAGATGAGAAAATCAGCCAAAAACAATCTCAGAAAATTAAGTGTTCAAACAGTTGTCATAGAAATCGAGATTCACGTACAGGCCTGGGAAACAAAGAAATCAAAGCAGAAGTTCTGTAGAGTTTCTGGATAAAACTAATGACGAGCCTCCTTTGTGCTGTCATGTGCTGGGTGTGTATGTGTGTATGTGTGTGTGATGGAGGTGGGTCTTGTATCTTATCTGTTGCTTTCATTGGTTAACTAATAAAGAAACTGCCTAGGCCCATTTGATAGGCCAACCCTTAAATGGGTGGAGTAAACAGAACAGGATTGGGGGAGAAAGGAGCTGAGTCAGAGAGTCGCCATGATGCTCCCACTCCAGCCAGACGCAGGTTAAGATCCTCCTTGGTAAGCGCACCTCGTGGTGCTACACAGAATATTAGAAATGGGTTAGATCGATATGTAAGAGCTAGCCAATAAGAGGCTACAGATAACGGGCCAAGCAGTATTTAAATGAATACAGTTTCTGTGTAATTATTTCGGGTACAAAGCTAGCCATGCGGGCGGCCGGGTGCTGGGGACGCAGCCCAGCCGCCCCTGTTACTACAGAGTGGCGCCCAACGTCTGAGGCAGGAGCGGCTGCTCCATGCTGAGCTATGCTGACCTCAGGCAGGAACTACCGTAATTACTGTGATAACAGCGCAGTTAAGGTTTAGACGGTACAGGCAATACCGTATTACTTGTACATGGTGCAACTTAAGTTTTTAAGAACTGCTTAACATTTTAAAAAATGCTCCTGGATAATAAAAAAAATTACAGATTCACAATAAAACAGATTCAGACAGACCACTAAATGGGTCACAATGTTGGATGAATGTACGTAGGCTTGAGAGAGAAAAATATATATATATATAGAGAGAGAGAGAAAGAATAAAGTTAATGCCTTAAAAAAAAGGGTAAAGTCTTTAAAGAGACAAAATACAGATATTTATAGATTAAAAGAAATAAATAAAAATAAGCCACGTAAAAATGGAAAATTCACAAAGAGTCTGGATTCTTTGTATTATTGTGTTTTCTTTAAAATTTTTGATTATGAAGGAGCTAAGTACAGAGAGACATTTCATTACATGGGCTGCCAAGCTAAACCAGAATGGATATAAGGGTATTACGATTTCAGAATTTGGATCTAAGGATATGATGCTTTGGAAAGGGTCTTCTTTTGTTTTCACAGAGGATGTGACCCTCTGGATTGCATCTATTCCGATTTGGTATGATAGACCTCGCCCTCCTGAAAGGTTGCTGTGAACACCCTCAAAAAAATTTACTTCACTCAACTGCCAACTGAGATGAACCTGGCACACAGGTTACCCCATAAAAGATATGATTAACAGCGCCCCCATTCAGCAGGAAGCAGTTTGGAGAGAAAAAACTGCGCCCATGTTCCCAAATATTGTTTATAAATATGCTTTTACATTTAAAGGGGGATATGATATAGATATGAATAATTTGCATTGATATGGATTTTAAGGTCAATTTTGTTATATGTATATGTATTTCTGATCTTAATTAAGATATTGTGATTGCATGGTTCATTTTAAAATGTAATATATAATTAGGAAATATAGGTTGTTAATGGATAATAGTCAAGCTTGTAGTCATGTTAGTTAGATTTTCTAGATATATAGAGATATATTTTAGTTAGATAGGCATTCTTCATATCTTTCAAAGACTGCAGAATATGGCATTTAAATGTTTTAATAACGTAGGGCTTTTTATGACTATGAGACACGTCTGCTCCTGGCAGCACCAATCTACTTCGAGAGGAAGATGGGCATCGAAGAGGATCCTTATGGAGTTTGATAGCCATTTGGGCAAGAAACTGCTCTTGCCTGGACTGATGCATAAACTGGACACAAAGAACCTGCAGAAAGAGGACTGCTGAACTTGCCAAAAGGTGAGATGGTCTTTCGGGGTTCCTGATTCATGAAAGAGTCTGCGAGACATTCTGCAGGACACAGCAGATAATGACTGAACTGCCTTTGAAATTTCCTGCTTCATGGAAATGTCTCTGGATACCATGGGCCTGTAGGCCGAAGATGGATGCCCCAACGGTACAGAGGAACTTTGGGTGACTGTCCAGGCAGCGAGATGTCTCTGTCATTTCTAGAGTTTTGGACTTCCTGTTTACTTAGGTATTATTATATCCTTCTGGAGTCTTTGATGGAGTTGAAGAATAAATAGTTATAGTTTTCCTTAGTTATGATAAGAGATAAAATAGATATAAATATTGTAACTGTAATTCTTACTTGATAACTGTTTTGTTATATGTAATTTTACTGTTAAAGTTAAAGCCTTTCTTTTTTGTTTAAACAGAAAAAGGGGAAATGATGGAGGTGGGTCTTGTATCTTATCTGTTGCTTTCATTGGTTAACTAATAAAGAAACTGCCTAG
This sequence comes from Neodon shergylaensis, assembly GCA_025134845.1. Lineage (NCBI taxonomy): Eukaryota > Metazoa > Chordata > Mammalia > Rodentia > Cricetidae > Neodon > Neodon shergylaensis. The sequence goes on along the minus strand of JABTXL010005037.1, from coordinate 14,479,754 downwards.
GCCCATTTGATAGGCCAACCCTTAAATGGGTGGAGTAAACAGAACAGGATTGGGGGAGAAAGGAGCTGAGTCAGAGAGTCGCCATGATGCTCCCACTCCAGCCAGACGCAGGTTAAGATCCTCCTTGGTAAGCGCACCTCGTGGTGCTACACAGAATATTAGAAATGGGTTAGATCGATATGTAAGAGCTAGCCAATAAGAGGCTACAGATAACGGGCCAAGCAGTATTTAAATGAATACAGTTTCTGTGTAATTATTTCGGGTACAAAGCTAGCCATGCGGGCGGCCGGGTGCTGGGGACGCAGCCCAGCCGCCCCTGTTACTACATGTGTGTGTTTTTGCAAAGAAGTGATTTCTTTCAGATAGATGTGATTACCCCTTTAGTGGCCAGTTTAATGGAAGAGGAAAACCAGTGTACCCACTCAAAGTGAAAACTACAGACCTAAAAATTAATCAATCAATCAATAAATCAATAGCAAAGCAAACCAAAAACTCAAAGATGATGTGTATGGTGCTAGACACAGCTTCTGCAGATGTTCCAATCAGATTGGTCATACTTTCTCCTCCATGGATAGAAGAGAGGGGCAAAGTTTACAACTCTGGGGACATGAAATTATGACCACAGGCAGTAGCCTTCCGCAAGAGTATTTAAGAATCACATGCTCTTTTAACAGGAGGAGTTTCTGCTAAAGATAATGAGAATTATGTTCTTTCTTGGTGAATGCCTTGGAGAAATGTCTTCTGCCCATCCTCATTCCCATGCTAGCATAAATCTGAAGTCAACTGATAGATTCTCATCATCTCGAGGAATTTCCTCCCCTTCCAAACTTTCAGGATAGAGTTGGGATATTTGTAGTAACATCTGAAAAAATTCTTTACATGTGGTAAATGCAAAATCAGCTCATTAGTTTTTGAAGGAAGTGCCAGGGTATCATTTCTATTGTTGAATGAGCCCATTCCTCCATGTTAGGGCTTTCTATCTTTTCTATTTCAGTGAATTCTTTCAGCAGTCCCCTCAGATGTGCCAGGAATATATGTGAAGACAAAGGAACATTTATTAAGAGGTATTTTGAAAGATAAATGTAGTGGATTTCACCCTAGTGTTCTACATCAAGCCACTTATCAATTTATTTAAGTGTATTTATATAAAGGTGCTTTTTGATACATATGTGTGTGTCTATATGGACACCAGAGGATAACTTTAGATGTATTCCATGAGATACTATCTCCATCCATCATATATATATTCGTGTAATACATGTATAATTTATATAAACATATAAACTATCTTATGTATGTATATGTGTGCATGTATTTATATGTATGCTGGAGTTTTCCTTACCTAGAATTCACCATTTACCATGCAAGGTAGTCTGGCTATTCAATATACCCTAAGAACCCACCTCTGCCTCACTAGAGCTGTGATTACAAGTATCCTTTAACATATCTCACTTCTTTTCACACAGGATGTAAGGATCTTTGAGTGTGCAACATAAACATTTTACCAGTTGAGCTATGTCTTCAGCCTTGCACCAGTTCTTTTTATCTTTTTTCTTTTTCTTTAATTCTTTTTTTGTCTTTTGTTTGTCTTTCAAGACAGGATTTCTCTGTGTGTCTTTGCTCTTCTGGAACTCACTCTATAGAGTAGGCTGGCTTTGAACTCCCAAAGATCTGCAGGCCGCTGCCTCCTTATTGCTGGAATCAAAGGCATGTGCCACAACCGCCCTGCTACTCTTAATTTTTAAGTGTAATAATATATTTAAAAGCCTCTGATAAATCATGTAAATCAATAATTATTGAAGAGATTTTATCAAACTCCTGGAAATATATCTTTCTTTTGGCTATAGTTAGTCTTTTAACATTTTTATAACTGATAACTTTTTTCAGTTTTAAAAAAAGCCCCTTTTACCAAGTCTGTTTTCTTCTTTAAGGAACATTTTTTTTATAACTTTAAAAAATATTACTTACCAGCTGTACTTTGTAATAACTTCATATTTATCAGAGCTATCATATAAAGACAAAAAGATACTTTTTAAACGTTTTAATATTTTATTGTAGGTTTTTGAAAATGTTCATAGCTAATGAGAAAATTATCAGGCCTTTATCATCTTGATGAGCTAATGTGCTAAGGTTTACAAAGGAGATAATGAACGCAAATTTTACAGGCTAACTTGTAAAAAATTAAACAAAGTAAAATGAGAAACATAAGATTATATCCCAGTTTCAAATGTTGAGAATAACTGCTGTCCATTTGTTGTTTTTTTTTTGTTTCTTTTTTTTTTTTGTCCAGCTTGCTGTCTTATTTTGTGACTTGCTCGCAATTTCATAGCTTGTCAGTATTATGAAGTTTGATCCATCCACACATTTTTCTTTTCAGTTAAAGAGTCAGGAGCTCGGAAAATGGCATCTTAATGCTGCTTTGAGAAATGCTCACCTACCTGATCTCACTGTTCCTGTTGTGCTCCCTACCTATACTAAGTATCATAGCTTACTTTTCTTGTCGCTATGTTTGAAATGCTCCCAAAATGCAACAAAGAGAGAGTATGTTTGTTCTGGTTTTCACATCATGAGTAGACTCCATTTTGACGAGGAACTTAAGGTCACAGGAACTTCAATTCAACTATTCCCATTATACCCATGATCAGGAAGTTGAAGAATGAGCTTCACATTGGTGTTGAATTATTTTCTCCATTTATGCAGTTCTGGATCCTAAGTGAGTGAACCTACCTAGTAGAAGGGGTGTGACTTTCCACCTCACTCAATAGATAAAAATAATCACTTACAGGCATGCTGGGAAAACTAACCAAACATAGAAATATGCCCAGAGGTTTGCCGCCTACGGGATTCTAGATCCTGTGAAGTTGAGACCTAACATTGATCATCTTGCCGTGTGTTCATGGTCTGTACCCCACTTTCAGAAAACATGACCAAACTTCAGCTTGAAGAAAGACCAGATGCCATGAAAGTCAGATTATCCTACCAATAGCCACTCAAATGTCTTTGTTTAGACCATGGTAGCCCGCAAGTGCAATTATTTCAAACTATGAGTTGTAACCAAATACAAGTAAAGCTTATTTTGTGCAAAAGTTATATGTCTACTGTCATGTTGCTTCCCTATAGAAATAATTAAAACACTTTGTTTTGAGAATTCGGAGAGCATGCAGTTCACATATGAAACTTATCAAAGAAGCATGTTTCAAGTATCAAAATAAAATATCTCTTATGGAGAGGGTTTTTGTTTTGCTACAAATGGTTGTTTGCTGAACCATTTTCAGAGAAATATTAGAAAACTCTTGGAAAATCCATTGTAGATCTTTTCTAATATACTAGGAGTGACCTAAAGGAAATTAATATTTCAATTTATTTGAACATTTTCCTTTAACTTCTTATAAGTTGATTATTCAATTCTCAAATTTTTCTTCTGTTTTTCATCTTACTTTTTATGGCATGAAATTAACTTATTATGAATCTTGTCACTTTCAAAGTAACAATAGTTAAACAACTATTTAATCAAATTTATATTTTAATCAAATTTATATTTTCATTGATTAAGTGGTACTAATCTGTAGGCTACTATATTGTTTTGGTGAATATTCTGTCTATTATCTATAGAAAATTTTTATTACTTCAACTTATGTTTATAAATTTAACCTGTTATATACTTTTCAAGCTTGAGAATATGCAGGTATCCAGCCATACTTTCAATTATAAGAAAATCTTATTCCCTCTCTTTCTTTTAATATGTCATGGGTTATATTGAAAGTCTTTTCTAACTTTCTATTGGTCATAGCTCCATGAAAAGTGATCTTCAAGAAGGAAGTGTTTATAGAACACTCAGTAACTAACTGGTTATAGCCAAACATGAGATCTTCCATCCCTGACCCATATTCAGACATTTTGTAAGCTTAGCTGGTTACAGCCAATTATGAGTGTGTGTATTACACTAGCAATTCCAGAAGCATTTTTATGGAGGAAATCTATATTTTGGCTCATGATTTTGGTTTATCATAGAGATAAATGTATAGTAGAATTCACAGCAAAAGAAATGTGTACCCAACAAAGCTGATAGGAGCCAAAAGGCTCTAAATGGAAAGCCTAGGCAGCTGTGTCCTCAAAGTCATGCCTACAATACCCCACAGCCTCCCAACACACTATCAGCTGGAAGATGCTCAAGATCATCAGCCTTGAAAGCAGCAGTTTATGATGAGCCCGTAACAGCATCTATTGTCAATTCAATGTTCAATAGCATCAGACAGATACTTTTAAGTAGGACATGGTGATTGACATTAATATCAGACATTCAAGAAAGTGCTACAAATCAGGTTTTCACTTTAGTTTGATTTTACTGCCACCTCCCTTTGTATAGTGACCTGCATCACCATGTTGATATGAAAGAAGAAAGCGATGTAGGTAATTATTACTCTTTCCTCATCTACATTTTAGGAACTTCATGGTTGTTTTTCCAGCCTCAAGTAAGAAGGTAGCTTTGATAATTACGACTCTTGGGTGCATTATACCCAAAGATAAAATAAAGGACAAGGTGGACTTTTCATTTTTAGAATTACAATTAGGATTGAATCAGGAGCAATGAGATTTTTACACAAGAATAGTAATTTTCTATCATGAATCAAAAAGACATTTGTAAATGTTCACCTAATTATCCAATTCCAGAATTCATGTTTTCTTAGGGTTACATTTATTGTCAAAAGTCAAACTCAACAAATGTATAGAAAAAGGAAAAGAAATTAAAATGGAAAGAAAGAGGGAGGGATTATGAAATTAGGAAACAATTAGACATATTTTATTTGTAGTTCATTTAAGTTTTAAAAGAAAAACTAACACATTGAATTCTGAAGTTCTGAATAAGAATCTTAATAAGAACACTATTGAAAATTTGTTTCAATATTATGCCTAGTTTCCAGTAAACAAGAATGTATTCAATGGATCAAACTGTTTTACAAACCCTCTAATTGATGTACTCAGGTGTTTGTGAGGGACAGGATGCTCATAGAGAAGAAAGGTGTGGAAAAGTCCTAGAACAAATGAGTCACATAAATGGTGTACTGTGCTAGGCAGGTTATAGATAATGGGTTGTTGAGATCATCACAATGGAAAATATTGATTTGCTTACAAGAAAGTACAAAGTCAGAACTGAGTCAAGCCTCAGAAAACACTACCCACCGATGCCCTATAAAATCCTGCAAAGACAAGCTTCATTGTTAAGCAGCCTCCACACAGCCTGGTTTTGCAAGGTGTCCTTGGCTGATGCAGGCTGTTATCCTTAAGTCAACATGGTAGGTTAACAGTGAAGAAACATGTTTGTAGTTTCTTTGGTGGAGGAGAGTTCGGCAGAGTACTGAAGGCAGAATGTATACAGTGAAGTTGGATGAACCACTGCATTAATATTCCAACCATAAAAGATACATCATACATATTCTGCTTAAAAAGCATTTTGAATCCAATTTAAATATATACAAAATAACATATAATAGGACTTTTAAAAGAGGTTTTAACTAAAGCATTGTTTGGGGAAAGTAAACATTTTAAAAAGATGTTTTAAAGAATGTTGTCAAACTGCCTTGAAAAATACCCTAACATTCTTTATGTTTGTTTTACCAAGATTTCACAAGGGGATGGATTATAAATTAACTGATAATTAAAAAATAATATAAAATGAAACACATATAAATTCACAAGGACAATCTTAAAAAATTCACTAGTGATGCATAGGTAAGTAACTTAGCTGTCCTAATTCATTTGTAGTTTTGTATAACCCTTACTCAGTATATGTAAAGCCTTATTCAATTTGTTTATTCACAACACATAAGACCACTTGCATGTTAGTGTCAACAATATCTAAAGCGTATACATTTTATAACAGGGATGTAACATAGCCTTAAATCCATCTAATCTTGCATTCACTGAGAACACGCCTTCTATTCTATTCCCTAATAATAACTATTTTAATAACCCAATTTTCAGAAGACAAATGAAAACGCAATCTTCTGTCACAGCAATGGAGCGAAGATGTGCTGGAGACAAAGCCATAAGACAAAGACTTTGAAACTCTTATTTGCTGTGGGTTTTAGTTATATTCTCTGTTATTAAAACAATTATTCTATAATTGTAGAGGAAAATGGGCAGTTTTAGAATTCAGTTAACATCCTTTTTCATATACTGGGTATCTAGAAACAAGAAAATAACTTTAAACTATCTAGAACTTATGGCTAGGCATGGTTGTACATGCCTTTCATCCCAGCAATTGGGAGGCAGAAACAGGTGGAGCTCAGTGATTTCTAGGCCAGCCTCATGTATAAAGCAAATTTCCAGAGAGCTAAGGCTTTTACACAATGAAACTCTGTCTCAAAAAGTCAAATAAAAAAATCTAGAACTTGTAATTTATTTGTCTTATGTGTGCATGTGCTATGATGTATGTGGAGAAAATAACTTTCAGAAGCCAGTTTCTCCACATCTACTATGTGGGGTCCAGGAATAAACTCACATCATCAATCCTAATTCCTATGTTCAGGGGCATTTACCAACTGAACCACTTGCCAGCCCTAAGAATCATATAATCATAACAGAAAGCAGTGATTCGACATCATTTACATTGTCTCCTTATGTTCAAACCCAGGTGTTGGACAAGACAATGAAGCAGCATGAGTGGCAGGGTCTCTTTCCTTTTTCAGAGAAGGACAAGGTACAATGCTTTGTCATTGTTATTGTTTGTGCAGTTCTGTGCTACTCTCCAATTTATATAGGAAAAGTTGATGAATATAGCAATATGACATGCTAATGATTGACTTCTTCCTCAAAAACATGGTCCTGCTTGCCTACGTACTATAAGAAGATTTGGTTCACATATGGTTAAAAGATCTCATTGATGAAAATTTTACGCATTTAGTTCATTATATTTGTGATTATTGGAAATGAGAAAAACAAAACAAGTCTGGACTTTAAATCATGTCATGGTGTCTAGTTCACGTCTTTGTAATTGTTTTAAATTCCTTACCATCTGATGCCTGCCTTTGGAGAGTAGTCACGCTCAAACGTAGTTGAATATGTAAGCATTATAGGTCATCTTAATTCTCAGAACATCCTCCAGTGATCAAGTTGCTCATACTTCTGTTCATTTGATGGTAAAAATAATCTCAGTGTTCCATTAACCCAATTCTTTATTAGAAAATGATAGGAACAAAATGCTCACCAGGAACATTTTGTCTCACAAATAAAGGAAGACATTCACAAAGCTTTAACATGAGGGAAATTTCATCTAAGTTTGGCATAGATGAAAAAAAATAGTTGTGGAAAGGAGAAGAAAGTATTAATCAAAAAATGTTACTAAGTAGATTTTAAGGGTTCATGTCTGTAAGTCAAGTGGTCTAAAATACATAGGAAAATAAGACATGCTAAGACCACAGTGTAAAATCCTGAATTTCAGAATTGCACAAAATTGCATTATTGTGTAAGAAGTGCAGAATCCTCCTTTCTTATATTTTGTAAAATTGTCTAGATTGCATACGAATGGAGCTTTATTAATGTTATTATTATTTTAAGTTTAATCACAAACTTCCTACCCATCTCTGATTTAAATTCAAAATGACACAGTAATCATTTTCAGAGGTAGGAAGTTTGTGATCAAATAGGTAATTACTTATAATAATAAAAGTAATTGTGGCTTCTCTCATAGCTAAGAGCCTATTACAATGCAATGGAATCCTCTGACTATGTCAGTCTGCATTCCTAAGTGTCTAGAAGAAGCCAGTAACATTACATGCTTATTTGTTGGGAGGGAGAAACCTAAGGGTTTATACATATATGTATAATGCATAGTACAGAGATAACCACTTGGATACAAACCTCAACTCTGTAGTACACACTATAGGACTTTGAACAAATTATTAAAAATACTGTTGATAGAATACAGTTCCCTTTGAGGTGACAAAAATGTAAACAACATCCTATCACATAAAACTACTGGGAATGGTCCCTATTTGGTTCTGCGGAAACTTAAAATAATGGCTGGCTCACAAATTGAACTATGCAGATATGAGGACACACACTCATTGATCTCTGTTCTAAGAATCCAAGATATGGTTCTAACGAGAAAGATCTTCAAAATTTGAAGGAGTAAATTCATGGTGGAAGCAATTATTTGGGTAACAGATGAATAATGTGAGGATGTCAGAGAAGAGGAATCAATATGCTATAACACACATCAAAATTTGCTGTCTGGTCCTTGAAAGCAGACAACAAATAAAGCCCAGACCTTTGTTCACCATCACAGGCTGCTTTTTTGGTATTCTTTAGGACTGCCTTGCCATTATTCTCAGCAAATCTTCAAGCAACTTCTTAGAAAATCTCTGAATTTTGAAGGGTAACTTTAGTAATTTTACAGATAAATAGCTCAATTGGAAATTGCCTAGTTTCCTTAGGCCACCCAAGTATTCGTTAACAGTGCCTACTGTTTATAATAGTGCCTACTGGTATTTCTGTCTGCGACTATACATATGCATTGAGATACTTCAATTTGTCATCCCAGAACATCAAACCAATCAAAGATTATTACAATACAAAAGTAAGAAATTTTTATGAAACAAAAGGGTGGAAGATATTACAGCCATGCCTTACTTACTTAGCATGCTGTCTGGGGACAAGACACAGGATACAGCTTATACATTAAATAGCTAAGGATGTCTTCAGTGATTCTCAACCTTCCTAATGCTGCAACTCTTGGAATCAGTTCCTCGTTTTGTGGTGACCCCTAACCACAAATTTTTTGTTGCTGTATTTATTATAACTGTAATTTTGCTAATGCTATGAATTGTAGTGGAAATATCCGATATGCAGGATATCTGATATGATACCCCTCCCCAAGAAGTCTCTACCCAGAAGTTGAAAACTGCTTATGAAGGTGAAGCCATTTAAAGGTTGTTCCTAAGTTCTGGGGATATGAGAACTTGGAGAAAATTTGGTCTTAAGGAGATCTAGCCCAGTAGGTGCCAATCAGGTTCACTCTGCAAGGCTTAAAGTGTGCGAAGTATGTTTTACTGTGACCATAACATGATAGTAAAATCAATTTGCATTCCCTCCTCAAGTTCTTTTTCTCACTGCTGACAGTACATTTCTCTCAAAGGTAATGTCCTTATGAATACACATATGAGGTGTTACTTATTTTATCCCAAGCACTTTGCAGAAAAACAATTTGTTCAGAATCACTTTTCTTTTTTTCTCTAGCTCCTCCCCTTCCTAGATTTCCTTTCAGTTTAAGCTTTCACCAGCTGTGCCTCAAGTGACTCAAGGCCTACTTTGTCAGTGATCATCTACTAAAGCCAAGGACTGATGTGGGAGTCCCCTCTGTCTGCTCTGTGTACTGTGATTACCATTCATGAATAAAGAAAGTCTTCTGGACCTATAGAAAGGCGGAACTTAAGTAGGTGGGGAAATCTAGGCTGAATGCTGGGAGGAAGAAGGGCAAAGTAGGAGAGAAGTCATGGAGCTGCCAGAGATAGATGCTATGAACTTTACCTGGTAAGCCATAGCCACATGGCGATATACAGATAATAGAAATGGGTTAAATTAATATAAGAGTTAGCCAATAAGAAGCTAGAACTAATGGGCCAAGCAATGATTTAAATAATACAGTTTCGGTACGATTATCTTGGCCTAAGCTGGGTGGATGGGAACCAAGTGGTTTTCTTCCAACAAAGGACTTTCAAAACTGTAGCACAAAGGGACTGAATGTATTTGTATGCTTATTTTTTCTTACTCTTCCCCACGTTACCCACAGTGCAGTAGTCTACACAATTCTTTCCCTGCAGTATAATATTGCTAATATTTCTCACTTCTTGGCTTTGTATATGTTCTTGACATGGCCCAATATGCCCTCTTCAAACTCGTCTTTCTTTATTGAGATTAGACTCAAATAGCTCCCTTTCTAAATTCCCACATCCTGGTGTAGCTACTGAGATCATGTTATCATCACTATCACTCTCAGCCTTCTCATTCTCCCAAGAAGTGTGAGAACAAACAATGTATTCTGGACTGGTCCCAGGATCCCTACATCTCTGGCGCTGTCCTTACTCTCTCACACAGGTTTAGCTGTCCAATCAGTGTCCCTGTGTGGCAGTCTTTGCACTGCAACAATAAAGGAATTCTTTTCTTTTCATTACATAAAGAACAGGACACATGCAAACTTGGGCGAGCTAGTAAATAAATTTTCCATTTTGTGTAAAGAAGCCTGTGTGTGAACACGAACACTTCCAAGCCTGGAAGAAGAAATTGTAGAAAGAAAATTCTTAAAGAGTTAAATGACTTTTACAAACACTGAGGGCTTCAGAGATGTTAGAGTTGCAGGAGCCTCTTCCATTTTGAGCCTCTCTCGCTCTCTCTCTGTCTTTTCAAGATAGTTTCTTTTTATTTTACTTATATTTGCATAAAGAAATTAGTCACATTTTACTCACTTGTATGGAGTCCTGACTAATAAAAAATGCTTGCCTCTTGGAAAGACCTTATTTGTGAAGATAGCACTCACATGGGGAAAAGGACACTTTGAAATCAATTTGGTGCCAAACAGAAAGCTTCCTCCCTGCTGGAAAGCTTTTGTAGTTGTAGAATATACAATGCAGACTGCTCTAGCAATGTTGGTCTTTACTGTAAGACAGTTCATGACTTCCCTCAGGGTTTTTGATCCTACTGCACGTACTGGCTTTGTGGGAGCCTAGGCAGTTTGGATGTTCACCTTACTAGACATGGATGGAGGTGGGTGGTCCTTGGACTTCCCACAGGGCAGGGAACCCTGATTGCTCTTTGGGCTGATAAGGGAGGGGGACTTGGTTGCGGGAGGGGGAGGGAAATGGGAGGCGGTGGCAGGGAAGAGACAAATCTTTAATAAATAAATAAATTTAAAAAAAAGACCAACTTTGCAAGGTATTCCCAGGTGTGCAATAATGACTTGATTACTGGACATAAACTTTGTGTCTGCCTACCAGATAGTGCAACAATCATACGATTTAAAAGTTACTCTTCAAAATTCTTTTTGTTTATACAAGAGATTCACTTATTTCAGAAATATCAACATAAACCTACTCAGATGAAAGTTTTCCCGATCTAAATTAAGGATTCATGTCAACTATTTAATTTAGTCGTGTGGAACTCTGTTTTATTTAACTCATAGTGAGCATCTCGATTTTTTTAGGAAAAAAAAAGCAATTCACCATTATATTGAAGTGTTTTCATGTTCTTTACAGCTGCTCTCTTCATTCCGATTTTAATTACCATGCCTCTGAATGACTTTGGGAGACAACGCAATAGAGTCCTGATGAGTCAGACACCTTGAATGAATTCCCTCTTCTGAGGATTCCTGCTCCTTTTCTCCTTCACACACCTTCGGCAGATGGCCTGAACTTAATTTCTGTTTGTCTATTCTGATTAATAAATACCTCACCATATTTCCAAGCCATTCTAACCCCACCCTTCGTACAACTCCAAACATGTGTTTTCTCTTCTTAAAATGAACTACCTTCTATTGCTTCTATTTTTTGGTTATTATTTGCTTCAGATAGCTCCACAATTGTTACCTATTTAGAGAGTATAACGGACTTTCTTACATGAAGTTATTGACTCTCCCACAACGATGTTTTGATTTCTACCATTGGATTACATGAAGCATGTTCAATATTTATACCGAAGATTGAATTCTCTGTGCCACTGTTTTAGTAGAGTTTCTTAGAAGAAGGAAAGTGGTTACTGAGCTTTTATTTTGCTATTGGGTACTTGCATAAAATCTCTACGTAATTCAGTGTATACATAACTGAATCCAAACCCTTCATTTTGCTAGATTCTGGGAGTAAAACTGCTGTAAGTCTCACCACCCAACACTTAGGGATGGAAATTTCCATCTATAAATGCAGCCCACAGCTCAATTACATTCCTTCAGTTCATTACAGTTCAAGCTATGGGTTATTAACCTGTAGAACTCCTCACCACATACAAGATGGAAGGAAGTAGGAAAGGGAAGTGAAAGAATAATTTACCTGATACTAAACATAAACATTTACTTTCTGGCTTCACTTACTTTCTTGCTGTTTTCAATTCAGGAATTAGCTTTCAATTACGCAGAAGCACCTGTTGTCAAAGATGCGCATGCTGATTTCAGGCAAGTTCCAATGCAGTCTTTACTGAAATGAAGTTGCTACCCTTTAAACTGACTAATATTATTTAATTGCTATTATTTTAATGCTTTACCTACTGATAAAGTGTAAAATAGAAAGTAGCTGGCTACTTAATAAGACAAAGTTAGTAAAACTTTCTACATTAATTTCATCACTCCTGAATTAATTTGAAAAGTAATAATGGGTGATATAATTTTATTTGAACTGACACATTTTACAAAATACTATTATGGTAGGTTTATTTTTAGGTATAGCAGAAGAGAAAGGATTTGCTAACTACAGAAGTTTTGGATAGCATTAGGTTAAGTGAAGTACGTATTATTGTTTTGATATGGTATGTGTGTGTGTTAATCACTTTTCTGTCACCGTAGAAACAGATATCTAAATAATATATTTAAAATGTCATCTTGGCTCTAGAATTCCAAAGTTTTAGTCCATATTCCGTTCTTCTTGATTTTATGAAAGGGGGTGCACTCGGCTAAAACAGGCATTAGAGGAACTTGGTCACATCATGGCAGCAAGAAAGCATACAAGAGAAGAAAGGCTGCGGCCCCAATATTCCCTTCAGTGGTTTGTCCATGACTGTCTGACATCTTTCACTAGATTTTACATGTTAAGATCATTCTGTCTCCCAGTAGAGCCACAGCATAGCACGTAAGTCTTCTATTTAAATCTGGGAGGTTTAAAGGATACTCAAGTTCCTAATTCTGCAGTGTTATGAAGTCAGACCTTAGAGGGCCTTTTTGATAATAAGAATTGTAAAAGGCAGATACTAAAAAGCATACAACAATTGTGAGGCTCTTTGGCCAGGTAAATATTTCATTTGTTTTGTTTGAATGATGAGGTAGTCATTTATTGAAAATTTTCTGGAAAATAATTCTAACAATATTTTCCTTGAATGTTTAATAAATTATTTCCTTCAGTGTATACTATTTACTCTCTCATGCCAATGAGACTGCAAATACTCTGTAAATGTTCTAATTTTGTGGCTTAACATGTATTTTAAAACTTGAAGTTCACTGTCCTTCCTCCTTACTCCAGTCCCTGGGGCCTTGCGATATTCATATTTTATTCATAATACCTGGCATATTTCTCTTTTATCATCTCCTGCTTTCTTTAAGATTTGTTCTTATCCAACGAGTTGTCCATTACAGGCAGCTTTAACCAGGATGTTCATGTCCCTTTTTCTATATATTAGCACTTGGGTTTAATTTAAATTAACTTCTAGGCACATCTGTTGTTACTGCGTAACATGACTTATTACTCCTATAAAGTAACTTTGGAATAGATGAACCTCCTGCTTTGCTTCTGACCAAATCCAGCATGAGATATATACTTTTTTCCACATTCATACTATAGCTCTTTTTGTATATCTAGAACTTACATAACGATGTCTCTAAAGCTGTGTAAGATTTAAAATGAATTTTAGCTGTTTCCTCAGTGCCATCAGATATGCTGAAATCCGTCTCTGTCTCTGTGTTTCTTTCTCTGCCTTGGTTTTGTGTGTGTGTGTGTGTGTGTGTGTGTGTAATAACATTTCCAAAATTTTCAACAAAATGTCCCAGGCATTTTTGTGCCACCTAAAGACAATAGAATATGACCATGTCTCCTAATTATCAATGACTTCAAATTTTGTATTCCTACTTGATTTTATTTGCCAAGAAAAAAACTCCTGTCAAATCAAATCCTGTTTGCATACTTTGGTTCTTGTTGTTTTGACTTGCCTGCTTCACCTGCCTTTCTTTTTGCGTGCATCCTGAACCTTTCTCAATGCTCTGCCCTCTTTTCTTTCCCTTCAATGTTCACAGGTCTGCCGTAGCATAACAGATCAAATTCCTCCAATCTGCCTTCTTTCTTTCTCCGATTCCAGACAACTTCCTTTCTAAAGGCTGTTCACATGGACTCATTCCCTTCTCAGCATCCATTCTCTAAATCAGTCGTAACATGATCTTGACCACATTCTCAAACATAATTCTTCAGCCATCAGGTAACTTACCTACCAGCCTACCTGAAACCTTGTTTCAGTCCCCATTCTAATTGTGTCTGAACAGATGGCCCATTGAGGGTCCTTTCCGTGTGAATACTATTCTCCTTGGCCTTTCAGATCTTACGGTGTCTAGTTTTCCCTCCCATATAGGGCCTATTCACTCCAGACTGATGATTTTACATTGTGCTGGAAGAACTTTTCTTGCTCTGCCAAGTGATGATGTCATCTGTACCCATAGCTCAAATCCTAACCCTCTAGGGCCATTTCTGTTCCATAGAAAAATTTTAAATTATAGATTAGTTCTACCCCTGAGTCCATTACTTACTGGTGAAGTAAGGCTGGGATTCTCTGGTTCTTGTTGTTTTAAGGCAAAGCCTCACTAAATAGTCAAGAGCGGCTGACTGATCAGCTCCTGCCTTCAGAATGCTGAGATTACCGGCTCATAGGACCAAGCATTCCTCTAATCTTCCTACAGTCATTAGATTGAACAAGGTTTGAAGTCAGCACCCTCTGGATATTCTGAGAGCAGTGGATCTCATCTTAGACAGTGTCTAAAAATTGGCAAGTCGGAAACTTTTATTTTCATTCTCTTCTTGACTTTCAGGACAAATCATTATATAATTTTAAGATCATTTTGTCTTCTTCCTCTGTCTTCTTATATCTCCCTTCATGCAGCATTGTTGAGCACCCTCGATATGTTTTCTTCTCTAATCTGCCTGCATCCACCTAGAAAAATCTCATTTCTTCCCATCTAGGTTTGTGCAATGTCATCTGTTTATTACACTCCTCCCCAAACCAAGCTTAACGCCCTCTCAAATTAAACAGGAGAAACCTTTCTCACATTTTCTTCTTCCAAATTAAGCTTTATAGACCTTTGGGTCATGCATTCTTTTCCCCATTACTTTTTTCACACTCATCCCCCCCCCCCCGTTCAAACTTTCCAAGTTCCTCCAGATCCAAAATAAACCTTTGATATGAGGTGTTTTGTTTAATCATTAGAAATATCAAGGGATTCAGCTTCTTCTCTTGCCTTAGATTTTTTTGTTTGTTTTCATTTGCCAAGTGAATGATGCTGTCTTTTTTATCTCAGACTTGTAAACTTAATTTGAAATGAAATAGTGGTTGCTGAGTCCTGAGCAAAATAATATTAGAATACTTTCTTAACTTTCTCTCCTTTCCATTTGCACTTACCCTCATTTCTGTCATGTTGCATTTTGTAAGTATGGGTGCATGTTTTGTTGCTTAAATAAGCTCCGAGACAATGCACTCTTGTCTTGAATCATATCTCCTTTGCATCCATCACGGTAATTGCTATTTGTTGTAGGAACCATAATGTATTTATCGAACACATCTTTTGGAGTAAATAATCTTCAATTCTACAAGTAGAATTTTGAACAATTTCACTGAGGCTCCTAATTTGGGGAAAACCCAAAATTAAATTTTTGATAATTAAAAAGAAAAAGCAGGAGTTAATTGAATATTTGCCTCTTGTGTATGGTCTGATGCCATCTCCAGCAACTCCAGCACTACATAAGCATGGAAATATGTGCCTTTAATACCAGACCTCTGGAAAGTGCAGACAGGAGTAAAATAAGTTCCAGGTCATCCTTTTGCTACATAGTAAATTCTAGGCCACTGTAGGCTATGAGAGACCCTGACTCAAAATAATTCAGTAGGAAACAGTAAACACTTTGCCTGGGGATGGTGCCTAGGGAGAAGTAACTGCTTAGAATACCTGAAGCTTGGGTTCAAGCACTGACTCTGCCATAAAGGGAAAGAAAAACATAAAACTGACTTCTGGATTCTAAACGCATATATAGTCTAAGGACAGACTTGGGTGTTACAATGTTAGATTGTCTTCTCTTTTCAGAATGCTAACCTTCTATACATTCTGAGGTGTGTATGTTGAGGGGGCAAGAGACATCTCTGATGTAATTTTATTTTTAACTGTATCTCCTATGGATCCTGGTGGGCTGAGGTCATATATGGAAGCATGTTGATGTATTCTAGAGCAGCTTATGATTAGGTGTTTGAAGTCAGATGACATGACAAGAGTATGAGATGTGGCTCAGTGCCTTTGCCCCACAATAGGCACCGGTTTGAGTCCCAATACTACAAGAAACAAAATACAAGCCAGAAAGGGAGATCATAATGGTATATGCTTTAAGTATACATATATACACACAGCTGTTTCTTCCTAGACTTAGAACGTTAAATTGTTTGTCATTTCTTTATTTAATGTTTTATTTCATTATACCCCTCTCACAGTTATAGTTCATACATCATACACTGAAAATATATAACTAAATTATATTACTACAGGAGAAAGGACTTTCCAAAACATCTTTGCCATGTATAATAACAACATAGTGTACAGAAGAAACACTTTCTTCTCCAACATAGCCAATTCTAGAGAGCAAGACACCTCTTTCTGTGCATCCTCATACATCTTGCCTTGGAGGCCATAGTACTTGTGCATGAAGAGCCAATGTACTCTAAATAAACTAATTGCCATGCTTTGCTTTATTCTTCTTTAGAAATTTGTGTGTGTGTGAGTTTATGTATCTGTATACGTGTATGTGTTTATGGGTGAGCCAGGATAGTACACAGAGTACATTGAATCCAGAGGAGGATGCAGGGTGTCCTGTTCTATTCCTCTTTGCCTTGTTCTCCTAAGATGCAGTTTGTTGGTGATTCTGGATCTAAGCTGGCAGCCAGCAAGGTCCTGAAGTTGTTTTGTCTGTCTACCACATTGATGATTTTAAATAAGAGTCCAGATCACTCAGCCCTTCCCATGGGTTTGGGGATTTTAACTCAGGTTCTCATACCTGTGCCACAGGTGCTGTTATCCCTTAAGCCAACTCCCTAACCCCGGGCTTTTGTATTAACATGAAAGAGAAATGGACCTCTACAATCTTCAGTTCCCCCGAAGCTGACTATTTTGTGGAAATTATTCATTAAGCGTGGTTCCAGATTATGCATCATGTTGCTGGTGGCATAACACTGAACAGCACAAATAATTAATATTGTTGGTGGAAAGCAGAGGCTGCTCATTTGTTTCCTGGCCACCCAGACCTGAATAAGGACATATAAACTATATTAATTACAAGACCGTTTGTCCAATAGCTTCTACGTATTTCTAGCTAACTCTTACATTTTGAATTAACCCATTTCTATTAATCTGTGTTATTTTCATGATGCTGTGGCCTACTGATAAGGTTCTGGCTGGTGGCTGGTGTCCTTCTCCTTCTTCAGCTACATGGCTTCTTCTTGACTCCACCTACTTTCCCTCACTATCTCTGTTCAGATTTCCCTCTTGGCTTTTCTCTACTAAGCCACTGGCCAAAACAGCTTCTTTAATAACCAATGGTAATAAAACATATTCGTAGTATACAGAGGGGAATCCCATTAGTTGATGAAATCAAAAACCTCATAATGTGTCTCAAGCATCTTACAACAATGTTTGAGTGTCATTTTGACTATAGATTTCTCTGAGATTTGAATGCTTCTTTATCAATACAAAATGACAGGGGAGATGTTCGGGTGGAGAAACAGGTTCACCAAAGATATAAGAGAAATTGCTCCTATAGTCTACAGTCTGTTGGAAGCCAGAGCTGCACAGGTTACTGTTGCCTATTTTATCCTGTGAAGTAGAGTTGGTTATGTGCATACCCAGGAGGGTGTAATCATGTGAGACTAAAAGCAGTGTGTGACACAAGCAGTGGTGGTCCATAACCAACATGTCATTAACATCCAAAATTTCTGAGTCACATCTTTCTCCTCTTGCATCGTTTATATGCCTGCTACTTAAGGATTCGCACTGCCTGGCCTTGCTCAGCTGGCAATGAGATACTTGATGTTCAGGCTTATCCAAGTTCACTTTCCTCACCTATCCATAGAGTTGTGCACATCATTCAGACTCTTAATTATTTATGATAATGGGCTACTAGAAAAGCTTGAAAAAAAAGAACAAATTTGTTCAGAGATTTGTTACCTAGCATGAGCTTTCATGTTATCCTTTGGAGATGGTGTGAGGGGTACAATGAGGAAAACTGACAGGACGACACTATACAGTGGCTCATACTCTAGAGACAGCTCCGTTGAGGGGCTCGGCAATGCCCTGTATCACTACCCTCTAGAGCATGATGGAACTGGCAAATCTGAGAGTCTCTGGCTATAAATCTATGTTGAGCCAGTGAATGAGAGGTAATATACTTGATGTGTTTCTAGAAGTGAAATATGTTATGTTATTCTCTTCATGATGCCTAGAATCAATAAAGCAATAATGAGTTATAATGTTTGCAAAGAGTTCATAAAGAAGTCACACACTTAAAAGAGACATTTCTATCAAGTGATTATATACTTTGAAAAGACGACAGTGAATCATATTAGCTCAATGTTATACAGGAAACAATGCTTCTGTAAGCTTGCTCATACGTGTCATGTTCAGAAACCATTCCTTTTATAACTATTCAGATATAACTAATGGTGTTCCTGTAGTGAGTCATCTAGATAGCGAGAAGATACATGTGTCTTAATGGGGCAGCTGGTTGTCAAGTGAGAAAACTAATTTGAGTCTACTCAATATTTATTAAATACTTTGCAGTTACTTGCCTCTTTCTTACTGAACGTGAAAAGGCAAAGTTAAGCACGATACTATACTTGTGCATTTATTATTTCTGTTGAGAATGGTATCGATTATAGAAGATTTGATCAAATCAAGTTCTGTCCAGTCTCTATGACTTCATATGTTTCCTAGTCTATCAGTACTCCAAGAAAGACTGAGGCCACCACAAATCTGTGGTGAATAAATCTATGAGAATAAACAGAAGTATTTATAAGGCAGTTTGATGCAATGTCCATTTAATAAGACATCAATAGTAGGTTTCTCCTAGAGCCTATAATCACCTTAACACCTGATCAGACTGATGATACCATGCTTGATTTCTCTTCAGTGGAGCAGGCTTCAAATCCAGTCAGAAAGTGATTGGTTAAATCTAGAATCATCATGTCACTATTGCCCTAGCTGGATATCTTTCCAAGCAGGCACTGATGTAATTCATGGGATACACAGGGAGATAGAACCAGTGATGAGGTTTCTCCCAACAACTTACATAGAGCACTTTAAGACAGTGTAAAGCCTAGATATATTAACACAAAATACTGTAAGGAATCTGCTTTCCTAGAAATGACATGTAGAAAAAGAAAACTGAGTTCTTTATTTGTAGACATAAGTCTAAATTTTAATAATAATTCAAGCATCTATTTCTGAAACTCAAACTATGTGGGAATATTTATTCTTATATCACTTGAGAAAGTTTGGGTGCATGGATTCTTTTTAATTTTCATTTACTTTTAAATTTCATTTTACATTTCATGCACAATTCTTTCCCTACCCCTGACCCCTTCTCCCGGCCCACTGTCGGCCCTCTGCCTGTCCCCAGCCAACCCTCCATCCACTCTTCCCAATGGGTAAGGTTGAACATGGCATCCCTCCATAGGGAATGGGCTCTGATAAGCCAGCTCAGTACATGGATTCTTAAATTTGCCCAAGTGGTAAGAAAAAATGATGAAAGATGGGGCTATTTTGAAAAATTTATGATGTCAAAGTTTAATAGTTCATATTAACAAGAAATAAAAAGTTTTATAGATGGAGAAAGTCTAGAAGAATCTAAGGAGCCAAATTTAAATGACTCACATCTGGCAAAAGTTATAGGAAAGTTGACTTTTAATTCAACCAAAACAATGACAAAAGGAAAGCAAAATGTAATGTACACATCTGAAAACTACATACTGATTGACTGGGTAACTGTAACTGACTTTTTTTGTCCTTCCTAGACATGTATATTCATGTGTGATCCATCAGGAAAAATCACCTGGTATTATGTTTAAAAACTCCTTACTCAGCATGGCGAAAGCCTGTCTTCTTCAAGCCTCGTTTAATTTGTATCTGCAAGGAATGATGACTTCTAAGCTGGGCCTCTAATTATGAACTTAGGAGAGCAGGATGAAGCGTAACACAGTGACCACCCATGAGCCTCGCTAATGGTTGTGCTAAGTGCAGTCAGGTGGAGACCGACTTACATCGTCAGTTTTGCAAGATCTTAGTGCAGATTCTGCTAATTAATATCAAATAATCAGGAAAACTACACTTTTCAGTACTTTATAGTGATCGAGGCAATGTTTGCAAAAACAATTCATGTAGAAAAATGGAGGTTTTGAATGGTAGATTATTTTGCTTATATTTCATGTTTCAAACGAATAATTTTTAGAAAGCAATATATGGACAGATTTTTAACTCAAGAGTCTAAATTTTAGATATATTCAATACTAAAGCTTTATACTCTTGTTAACATTTTAATAAAAAAGAATCCAGTTCATTTATGTTAATGTTTTTGCTTATTCGTTTGTTTAGGGCAGAAATAGCATTCTGAATAGTGGAGCTAAATTCAGACTAAATCTTCATAGATTTTGTGTTTCTTGGAAACAATTATAAGCCTGCATATAATAAAAGAATACCAACAGTACTTTATATGACCATAGAACATCCTATACATTAGGCCACATGTGGTTTCTGCTGCAGAACGGTAGATTGGCCATTTGCCACATCATTGTCCTTAGCTTCACTCTTAACTTTTCTTTGCTCGGTTGTAAACAGCGCCTTCTTCATTCGGAGAATATGATTAGTGCAACACATCTGCATTCGGGGATAAAGATGAGATTTCAGGGGATAAAAACATAATCTGCAAAACTCAGAAAAGGAAACATTCAATTCAAAAGTGAGAAGACTTGAGAAGCTTGCTAATTCCTTGCTTCATGAAGCTAATACTCCATATTGCAAGATTAGTTTTTCATTTTGATGGCTTTTTCTTCTCCCTTTCTCTCTCTGCTAGAGTTCTGATTCCTTATTCCACTGTGGATCACGAAGTGCTGGTTTCTATAAAGAAAAATTGCTGTATAGAGTTTCGATGGTTTAATAAGCAATAAAATGCCAATAAACAAAGCGCACAATAGGGTTACTCTTCCTGTGATAAAACACCACGACAAAAGAAACTTGGGGAGGAAAGGGTAGATTTGGCTTACACTTCCACAACACTGTTCATCACAGAAAGAAACCAGGTCAGGATCTTAAACAGGGCAGGATCCTGCAGACAGGAGCTGATGCAGCGGTCATGGAGGGAGCCATTAACTAGCTTCCTCCCCTGACTGGATTAGCCTGCTTTCTTGTTGAATCCAGGACTACCAGCTCATGGACAGAACCACCTACCATGTGTTGGGCCCTCCCTCATGAATCACTGAGAAAATGCCTTACAGCTGGATCTTATGGAGGCATTTTCTCAGTTAATCTTCCATCCCTGCAGATAACTCTAGTTTGTATCAAGTTGGCATAAGACTAGCCAGCACGAACTATGTTCATAGCAGCATTATTAATAATAACAAGAACCTGGGGACAACCTAGATGCCCCACAACCAAAGAATAGAAAAAGAAAATGTGGTCCATCCACACAATGGAGTATTACTCATCTATTAAAAATAATGAAATCATTAAATTTGCAGGCAAATGGATGAAACTTAATGAGGTAAACCAGACCCAGAAAGACATACATGGCATGTACTCATTCATAAGTGGGTATTAGCAGTAAAGGATAACCAGACTACAATCCATAATCCCAGAGAGACTAAGTAAAAAGGAAGGATACATGGATTTCCTTGGGAAGGAGAAATAGAAGAGATTTTTCTGGGTAAACTGGAAGCGTGTAGGGAGGGGGTGGTGGTATGGGAACATGAGGGATTGGGTGGGATGTGTAGGGAGTGGGATAAATGAGTAGAATAATGAAAAAGTTATCTTGATGGGGGGCATTTTGGAGTTAGGGAGAAACCTGGTGCCAGGCAATCTTCCAGGAATCCACAAGGATGATCTCAGCTAAAACTTTAGAGCAATAGTGGATAGAGTGCCTGAATTGGCCTTGTCCTGTCATCAAATTGGTGACTCTCCGAATTGTCATCAGAAAGCCCACAGTTCTCTCCACTCAAGCATCTTGGGTCCTTGTGGTAATTCTGAGTTCACTTTCAAAGCTTCATGGAATAGCCTCTAACCCCTCCGCACCCCACTCCCAGGAATTCTACTTCCACACATTCGGCTTCAGAAGCCCTCTAAAACCATAAATGTAGATTCCACAACTCTATTCCTTGGGTATCCTACATGAAACCAAGGGCAACAGTATGTGAACAACAGTCCTGAGTTTGTGTGTTAGCATGAAGTGTACTCTGGCTCCCGGGAATCATATTGTTAGTGGTTTTTCTTCGTTGTTCTTTTCCAGGAAGCTTTTCCTTTCAAAAACAGAAAAACTTAGCTGGGTGAACACTTACCAAGAGGATACCTTTCCCTGTATTTTAGTACACACAAGGCTACTCCTTAATCTCTTTGGTCTGTTATTTTTTCTCTTCAAACTAGGAATTTTATGTTTTCTTCTCACTGACTCTTTTCCATTATAGGTCTGCAAAAAAGTAATTACTGTTCATTATGAAGAAGAGTCAATTTTGGGCTGTATTGAAATCTATCTTGCCCAAAATATTAGTCCATTACTATTAAATTTAGTTATAGGCAAGTTCTTAGGACAAGGTCAGAAAAAGCCACATTATTTGCTAAAATATCACAAGAAACATCTCTATAACCCATCATTAGTATTGTTCCACTCTGAATCCTCTTAGTTCTAAGCTCTACTACCTTCCAAGCTTCTTCTAGATGGCATATCAAGCTGCTCTTGCTGCATTAAATCACCTTTCTCATCCAATTTCCAAAATCTTCCATATTCTTCCAAAACCCAGGATGATGTGTCATGTCACAGTCATAAAATACTTCAGTTAACGAATTCTGTCTTAGTTACTATTACTGGGACAAAAACATCATAACGAGGCATCTTATAGAAGAAATCTGGGCCTTATAGTTCTAGAGGGAATAGAATCTATGACCACCATGATGACAAAACGTGGCAACAGGGAGATATGACAACTGAAGAACTGGATATATAGCAAATGGATATATGGCAAGTTAGGAATTCCTATCTTGAAATCCCAATAGAAAGTAGAAAGAGATTGAACAGGGAATAGACTGTGGCTTTTAAACCTCATAACTTTCCCACAATGACATTCTTCCTCTAGTAAGGTCATGCCTGTTGAGTGGCCCCAACTGTACCAAAAGTTTAAAACTCCAAAGACCAACAGAATAACAAATGTTAGAGAATGTACATGATATGACTCTGTGTACCATCTTGAACAAGACCTATTTTAATCATTAGGTAAAATAAATTGCATTTAGTTTGAGCCAAGGAAAATATCACTTTTGGAAAGGTTAAAAATTTCCAATGGCATATTTGATGGAAAAGGTAAAGCATATAAAATACATGTCCAGCACTTATATGACGGCAGGAATTCCTCCAATGTCCTCGTATTTTCTGTTATTTCTACCTTGGACTAAGTACTGTTTAAAATGTGACATTAAAGCATTTGACCTTGGGTAGTTGCAGTCTCTGGAGGAGACCTACCAAGTTTCTGTTTCCATTTCACCTTTGTCTTAAGAATTTAGAGACATTTTTCCTTGTTAATGAGTTTTTCCTAGTTAATGAGTTCTTGGTTACCCTGGTAATTCTGGCTTCCCACATTCTTTCATTGCTGCTTGGTGAAGGCTTTAGTTACCAGGTCTGCTGGAATTATTAAGCCACACTTTTAATACATTGGGTTTACAATGATTTGGGCATAAATTCAACCTTGGAAGTTTAACACTGTGATTCAGAACCCTCCATTTAAATTCTCCAAGGAGAAATCTAGAAATCTGGTGGGGTTTTTTTTGTTTGGTTTTGTTTTTTAAACAGAAACGCTTTGTCAATCTGTTGTGGAAACAGGTTTGTGAATTATCTCAGAAAGATTCATGGCTCAATGTGACCTAGAAACTTAATCAAAGGGCATTGTCCTCCATAGTCTGCCCTGTTTTTGAGTTATAAATTACAGTTATAATGAATGATAGCTTCATCTAAAGTCACATTGAATTTCCTTATGAAATTTAGTATTTATGCGTTTTATAGCCCTTTGAAAGATAAATTATTATAGGTAGATTCTAGAGAGGAGTTTTATAGCTGCTAGTCAACTGTGAGTTCCTTTGACTAATGAAAATTTAATTTTTTGTCAAAGATCTGTACTCACAGCACAGTAAAAATTATCAGCAATCAGCAAATCATGTACTACATCCTAAAGGAGAATGACTCATGGCGATCTCACATATGAAAAAGGGTGACATTAACAATTGTTTCAAAATACCTTTCAGATCTGGAAATATAAAATTCCCCTTACTTTCTTATATGATATAAATCAAATGCTACTCAGAATGAAAAAAATTAAACTTTAAAATTATTCTTACAATGAACAACTTTCACTTGAATGTATATACATATATATCATCGCTTACATGCTGTAATCAGAAATAAAAGATGTTCATTTTGTACATCATGGTAAATTATATTTTATCCATGGGTAGAAACAAACAACTATTATTTCACTGTAAAGAGTTTTTAGAATGTGTTTTATGTTATAGAAATTTTGCTAGACCTCTAGTTTTGTGTCACTTTTAATAACATATTGGCCAATATCAAGTACTGATACTTATTGACATTCTAAAGATTAAAAAGCGGGAATTATGTCTCCAACTATATTTTCAGATCTGCTCTATGTTCTGGAAAAATAAATTATGACTAGTTTTCTTTGCCATATATTGTTTAGATATCACGGTGATGTGGGATGTCCTTCTGTATTTGTGTTGCTTTATAGGTTGATGAATAAAGCTGTTTCAGCCAATGAATACAGCAAAATGGGAAATCTAAACAGAGGGAAATATGAATGGTGAGAGGAGGTGGAGTCAGGAAGACGCCATGTAGCTGCCGAATGAGAAAGATGCGAGAGGTTGCTGGTACCTTTACAGTAGGCCACAGACTGGTGGTGATACATAGATTAATAGAAATAGGTTAATTTAATACATAAAAGTTAGTTAATAAGAAGCCAGAGATAATAGACCAAACAGTGTTATAATTAATATACTTTCTGTATGATAATTCACGTCTTGGCACCTGGGAAACAAACAAGCAGTCTGCATTTACATAATGATGCCCAATATTTGGCAACATACTTCCACCTGAAGCCTAAGAAATCTTGAATAAATAAAAGACAGAAGTGGAAATGTTAGGAAAGACAGAATTTTTAAATATTAATCCCATGTCTACCAGTTAGAAGTCTACTTCACATTGTTGTCGCTACAAAAATAAAATATTGGAGCTAGAGAAATCAAAAACACCAATGATAGCCTTTGCTGGAGAGGTTGTGGAGAAAGGGGTACACTCATCCATTGCTGGTGGGAATGCAAACTTGTGCAACCACTCTGGAAAGCAGTGTGGAGGTTTCTCAGGAAATTCGGGATCAACCTACCCCTGGACCCAGCAATACCACTCTTGGGAATATACCCAAGAGAGGCCTTATCGTACAACAAAAGTATATGCTCTACTATGTTCATAGCAGCATTGTTTGTAATAGCCAGAACCTGGAAACAACCTAGATGCCCTTCAATTGAAGAATGGATGAAGAAAGTATGGAATATATACATATTGGAGTATTACTCCGCAGTAAAAAACAAGGACTTCTTGAAGTTTGCAGGCAAATGGATGGAAATAGAAAACACTATCCTGAGTGAGGTAAGCCAGACCCAAAAAGAGGAACATGGGATGTACTCACTCATATTTGGTTTCTAGCCATAAATAAAGGACATTAAGCCTATAACTCAGGTTCTAAGAGAAGCTAAATAAGAAGGAGAACCCAAAGAAAAACATATAGGCATCCTCCTGAATATTAACCTTCATCAGGCAATGAAAGGAGACAGAGTCAGGGACAGAGACCCTCATTGGAGCACCGGACTGAAATCTCAAGGTCCAAATCAGGAGCAGAAGGAGAGAGAGCACGAGCAAGGAACTCAGGACCGCGAGAGGTACACCCACACAATAAGACAATGGGGATGTTCTATTGGGAACTCACCAAGGCCAGCTGGCCTGGGTCTGAAAAAGCCTGGGATAAAACCGGTCTTGCTGAACATAGTGGACAAGGAGGACTACTGAGACCTCAAGAACAATGGCAATGGGTTTTTGTTCCTACTGCACCTATTGGCTTTGTGGGAGCCTAGGCAGTTTGGATGATCACCTTACTAGACCTGGATGGAGGTGGGTGGACCTTGGACTTACCACAGGGCAGGCAACCCTGACTGCTCTTTGGGCATACGAGGGACGGGGGACTTGATTGGGGGAGAGGGAGGGAAAGGGGAGGCGGAGGTGGGGAAGAGACAGAAATCTTTAATAAAAATAAAAATAAAAAAAAAGAATTTGTAATCAGGAAATTAATTAAATAAATGAATAATAAAAAATGTATGCTCTCAAAAAAAAATATGAAAGTAATTAATATTTTTATACCTCTACCCAATCCAGGGGACTCCATAACATATATAACCAAAATCAGCAGTTTGATATATTCTTTTTAGTTTTACATTAATTTATGGATCAGAATTTGACTTTTGGAAGTCATGTTTATTTCTGAAGTACTCAATTTCTAATTCCTAGCAGCTGACATTTACCTCTAGCTGTTTGTTTGCTAATTTTGGCAGTCTTAAAAAATACAGGAAAAGGTCAGAAATATGTTTCACATAGTAAACAGTCTTAATTATCTTTATTATAATGAATTTTGGTTTAGAAGTTCATACATGGAGAAAGCAGAATATTAATTCTCAAGTCATCAAGATAAGATGAAAATATCAGCAGTATTCATACATTTCCATTTTCAAATAGATTTTATACTTAGCATGGATTATTTTAGTTTTGCAACTTATTTGAAGTATACTGAAATTAACTTATAGTCCTTCCTTGTTTGAAAGAAGGCAATGGAAACTTTTAGTGAATGGAGCAAATAAATGGGGCTGGGAAAGAGCATTTTTGTTTGTCTCAATTTGTGGGGACAGGGGTACTATCTATATTAAATATCAGTGGCTTGGGGTTTTAAGATGTTCTAAGACTGTTATAGCAAAAGCTTCCCTAGAAAAGAGTCAATAGTACCATTACAAAGTAGAGTAGGCCAAGCATTGATCCTGGTTCCTTATACAAGCATTCATATTAACAGCCATTAATGCTTTAAGTTGATCAATTAGGAAATGATGTGTCAACCATTTTAATATAGCTTATTATGTGAAGAATGCATATCTTGATATATATACTCATGGACTTTATTCTATATGAATGAATAAAAATACCAGATTTTTTGCATTCTTTGTTTTATTTTTCATTTTGTTGGTTTTGTTCAGGAATTTCTTTTCAAAGAGTTGAGATTGTACAGCATTTCTTATTTTTTTTCCCAGATTACTTTTTTGATATGAAATAACATGAGTAAAAAAGAGAGTGGAAGACTAGGCAAGTTTACGATAGCATCAATGGATAAAACATAGTTGAATGTAAACTTAACACAAGACATCAGTAAAGAATTTCTACACAAAGTAAGCAAGGACAACTTGAAGTTGAATTATCTAGTGGGAAGATACTATCTAATATGTAACAGAGAAGGAGAAGAATTAAATAAAATGTTTAATGCCCCATGTACTGAATAAAACTTTTCAATGCTACTAAAGAACCCATAGAGGTCTCAGATAATAAGTTCTATTGTCAAAAAATTCAACACCCCTGTGTTTATTTATAAATTTTGCATAAGTAAATTTAAAATGCCAATGTAAAGCTCTTGTGGCTTGAAACATGGTTGAGCCCATTGTGAAAATAAAAAAAGATCAAAGAAATATCTTGTAAAATATAGTGGGTATATATGTCATTTTAATATACCAAATATTAAAAGCATCCTAAAGGTGTGAAGAGATAATATAGTATCATAATATAAACACACAGTTCAGTCATAGCAAGAAAATGATATAGAAAAGCCAGCAATACAGCTAACATATAAACCATAATTTGGTTCACACACAATCAATAATAGATGCCACTCTATAAGACTGGGATAAAGTTCGTGCCAAATGTTATGGAATAATTTTTAATCATCTAAATAAAAATCAGTTTTCTCGGTATTTTCAAGAACTAAAAATCCTGCAATGCTAGATTGCTCCAAAGTTTAAAACTGAAACATAAATGTGTATATAAAAATGATAGAAATAATAATTTATAAAATTATTTATTATATAATATGGCATTAGAATCTTTAGAGGTTTGATTGAGAATGTGTCCCATGGGGGCCAGATGTTGGCGGTGCCAGTTGAACAGGTTTAAGAGGCATGGTTGGAGGAAGTGCATCACTGCGAGTGGACTTTGGGGTTTACAAAGCCCAGTGCCATATCAATTTCAGTTTGCTATCTCTTCTTCCTGTTTGTGTTATGCAAATGGAGCTCGCAACTCTTTCTGTTGCCATGTCTTCCTCATGTTGCCACCATTCCCTGTCATAATTGACTCAAATCCCTCTGGATCTATATGCTCCAATAAACTCTTACTTCTGTAAGGAGTGTTAATACAATAATAGAAAAGTATCTCATTCGCACCCCTTTAAAGAATGACCAGAAAGCACATCATTAAATATTAACCCATAAGATCAATTACATGGCTTAATCTGTTTATTATTTTGCCATTTTAAACATACAAATAGAAAACTAATATCGCCTATGCTGAACACATTTTCAATTCAGTTCATAACATATTAATTTCCACATATGTGAATTATAGATATTCTCAAAATTAAAAACACATTTGCCACCATTTGAGCCAATATTTCTACATCTTGCCTCACAGAAATTTTTGGAAGGCTATTATAATAACAGAGTAAATAATTGGAGGCCATCCAAATGCTCATCAGGAAGCCATGTGACTGATCACAGAATTGATGTGCTATCAGAATACTCTAATATAGTGAGGCAGAAGGAAAGATCTCCATATGAACAATATGGGACACTTTCCAGGATAGTAACATCTCTGAGTGTGAAGAGTGTACATATGAAGGCAAAGTAACAGATCACTTAACTGTTCTGGATATGTTATGCTACATATGTCAGGATATGTAACTAAATACACACTTATTTATTCATATTTTATTTCTAGAAAAATTCATAAATTATAGTTTACATCTTCAATGTCAAAAATGAATTCATGTGGGCAGCAGGCCCACAGTAATAGAAATAAGATTTCATAGTGTTCATTTTCCAAAAAAAAAATAAAAAATTCAACTTTATACAATGTATCCACTTTACCAAAAAGTAAATATCCAATTATATTACACAAGTGTATGAAGTGTAGCGTCTACTTATCCTCATATAATAGCTTCTTCTATGTCTGACTCAGAAAAACATGTAAATTGCTTATTTGAAATGCAAAGATAGTCAGTGATTTTCAGACATATATTGATAATAGCACTAAAATTTCCAGTTCTTCATTTCATCAGTTATTAAAAGCACAAATTCAGCTTGATTGAGAAAATATTACCCCTCTCCTATAACCATTGTGACATATAGAAAAGAAGGTAGTGCAAACTTATTCCTATATGCTTTGCTGGATGTTATATGAAATCTTTTAAAGAAGTTTTTGGTCATGGTTATAAAATGAGGTAGTAGACCTTATGACTTTAGCGATCAGTTATTTAAAATAGTCCATCTAGAATGCTTATTTTAAAGAGGACAATGACAAAATAAATTCTAGTAGAAAGAACCAACAAGGTCTTGAACAATTTTACATGAGATAACTCCACTTTAAAAAGAATGAAGCCATGCATAAGATCAGCACACAAGTTGGGGCATACTTCCATAACAAATTGGAACAAGAACGTACAAACCAATTAAAAAGTTTACTTTGATATTATATTCTACACATTTGTTTTGCCAAGAAATACTAACCAACCCCCCCAATGAATGTGCTGATTTATCTTAGCAATTATATAATTCTGCATGGCATGCAATTTGTTTGAAACATAGCTATTGAAA
The DNA here is from genome assembly GCA_025134845.1 of Neodon shergylaensis. NCBI lineage: Eukaryota > Metazoa > Chordata > Mammalia > Rodentia > Cricetidae > Neodon > Neodon shergylaensis. The sequence continues at coordinate 14,449,555 of JABTXL010005037.1, read as the reverse complement.
TAAAGAAAATACTACAGACAGGATACAATAATCTTTTATTTTTCTCAATCAGTTATAACTTGAAGAAATGAAACTTTATATTTATCACATGAAGTTCACCAAACCAGTAAGGCAATATGAAAAGAAGCAGTCCAATGTTATTTCATAAGCTATATCAGGTTGTATTCCTTTGTCACTAGAAAAATATGTTTTAAATATAACAATAACTCTACTCTAAAAATTTATAAAATGCAGCCACAGAAATATATTTTGTCATATACAGTGGAGGTTTAAATAAATACAAAAATAAAAATTTAATGGGTTAGAAAGGTTTTTATATAATAATACAGCATCATAATTTGCAATTAAGAACAAAAATGATGCAGAGATTTAATTTATTACTTAAGAGTTCTGGAGTATCTACCACTTCAAACTCAATGCTATGAAAATTTCTTTTTATATATGCACAACGATTAGATGTGCATGGATTAATTTAACTTGTACGAGCTAGTTAGCAATAAGCCTGAGCTATTTGAGCATTTGCAAGTAATACAAGCTTTAGTGTATTTATTTGAGAGTTGGTGGTGGGACACAAAATTTTACCTACATAGATGTTATAACATTGCCATTAAATTAAAAGGCATATGAGTTGTTTTAAGTCAGAAACTCTTAATAAAATAATTGAATGTTTTTCTGACTTAAACTTTATGCAATGCATATATGTACTGAAATACCACATAGTGCCCCCAATAATGTATACTTCTTATGTTAATCAAAAATGATGCAATGTAAATATTTAATATTTACTCCCTAAATTTATAGGTAGAATGCCAGTTAATATTGTTAAACCTGCTTACATGCATGTGTATATACAAATTGCACAGGTAAATATAATGTAAAAAAAATCATAAAACATGTTAAAACCTTTTAGAAGTAGCAATTCACTTCACTAATGGAACAAGAACCTAAGAAGTTGGAAATAACTAATTAAGTTAGAAAGGCAAATAATAAAAGAACAAGATAAGAACTCTGCTGGGTGAGTGGAGTTAAATGGTTACGTAAATATATACAACCTAATATATGAGAGAAACCGAAAAGAAATACATCTAACATAATAGATTAGAACTGCCAAAATGGAACACAATTGTTCAAAAGAAGAGAAGACTTAAAGTACATTGAATGTAGGTATTTGCTGGGTGTGGTGGCGCACAGCACTTGGGAGGTTGAGTTCTGCAGTGGGAGTCCCAGAACAGTCGGGGCTACAAAGAGAAACCCTGTCTTGAGAAACAAAAGAAAACAAACAAACAAACAAAAGTAAAATCGAGAAACCGAGAAAGACAAAAAGGAAAGAAAAGAAAGTCAGCAGCATTTAGGTGCAGAGTGGAAGAAGCCACCTGAGCAAAGACGTGCAGAAGGCGCGCTCTGAGAACCTAGCCCTGGGAAAAATAAGTATCGTCAGCTGTGGCTTGCCTCTTCTAGCCGCATATGGCTAATTTGTGATTAATCTGCTAGGCTACTTAAGGGTTTGTAATTCACTAAGTTTCTCAAGATAATTAAAGCATTAAACTTTCAAGTCCTGTATTTATAAGCTTAACCATCAATTGAACAATAAATAGCATAGGATCCATGAGATCATTCATGATTTCTATCTGCATAAATAGGGTTATGTTGAACTCTATTCGAATTTCACACTGGAAACTAATTACTGTGTGACTTAGTGTAACAATCAAGTATAGAAATATATTTTAATAATGAAAGAAAAGTGTAAACGCTTCAAGGAGTCTAAGAAATTGGCATTCTACAAGGTGTTTTAGACATTCTTAAAAGTAAAATGCAAAGAGACAGGTGGATCTCTGTGAGCTCATTTGATGTCAGCCTGATCTACAGAGTGACTACCAGGATAGGCTCCAAAATGACAGAGAAAACCTGACTTGAAACCCCCCTGCAGTGAAATCCTGTGACAATTCTTAGCATGACTATTTTTGAATTTAGATACTGCGATCCAGCTGCATATTATGATGTACAACATTTATATTCTTCCTGAATACAAACTCCAAAGAGAAAGCTTTCATTTCAGGGAGACAAGGAGCCAAATGACTTATCATTTATGAATGTCTTCTGAATTTGATCTCTATTTGTAACAATAAATATGTTCTACACTTTAGTGTATGTTTTATTGACCTAATGGACTGTTAACCAGGTGAACTTCCCTTTCACAAATGGCTGCTCCATTCTTTCTTTAAAAATATCATTTATGTGAATGTGATTACTTATTACTTATTCCAGTATTTCTATGGAATAGAAATTCTTATTGTATGACCTGAAATTATATATTTTTTTAAAGAAATGGTAGCATAGGTGCTTCCCAGATGTAAAACTCTATGGAAATTCAAGCGTCTTCCCAAAGATACAGGAAGCAAGTAAAGCATGGGGTGGTGGTGGAGGGAGGCACAACATTTGGAAATAGCCAACTAGACTTTGAGTCCACAATAAAACTGATAAAATCTTTAAAACTTTCAAACTTTAAAAGAGAAAACAGTTAAAGGTTGCATCAATTTGTATAAAAGAGAAATGTTCTAGGAATAATACCTAATGCACACATACTATAAATACATCAACTAACATGTCTACTTTATGTAGTCTGGCCTGCGTGAAATTGGCCAACTCAAGAAAACTAAGGTACATCGGTATTCAGTTCATGACAAAACAATGAATTAATTATTTTGGCTCTGATGACAGTCTGCCTTGGCTTTGAAGAAGGGAGAAGGAAAAGAGAGGTATGAAGAAAAAAATAAGCTAGAAGGGGGGGGGGTTAATGTCTGTTTTAAAATCAAGCAAAACATTCTAATTGAGAGTGAAGAAAGAATCCAGATAATCCATTCAATCTATTGAATTTCCCTTAGTGTGCTTAGGACAGCTTAAAAGTTCTGAGCTCTTTTAACCACCCTGGAAATCCTGACAGCTGGCTTACAGGATACTAGAACAAACATTCAATTCTACTCTGTTCGCAAAGAACAAAACACTGCTATATACACAAAGGACAGTAAATTCCACTTCAGTGTACGCAGTTGGGAGGGTATAAATACAATTATGACTGAGTTCTTCAGTAACCTACACTCTCACGTCCAAAATAATGAACCTACAGCATTGTTTGATAGACGATCTAATGGGTAGATAGGAAGAACTTATGCATAGTTTGTTATCATGTTGGATGTGCTTAGGGGAAGAAAGCTGAGTGTCTGTAGCACTTGACTTTGCCACTTCTGTGCCCAAACTGGTTCACTGTCAGGAATTATGCATGTCCCAACAGCTTCCTGTCCCTTAGACTTAAACAGACAGCAGCAAGGAAGCGACACACATACACACACACACTCACGCGTGCACGCGCGCGCACACACACACACACCAAATACATTTTACAACCTGGCAATTGAAAAAGCAAGATTTGAATTAATCCATCTAGGACACATGCAACATAGGAGTCGACCTGTACTTTATAGACTTTAAACATTCTAATGATTCAGTGTTGTCAGCTTGCAACATGGATAGTTTGATGAACAAAGTTGGGAACTGTTTTCAAGTTCATGTCCTTCCTGTCTCATGTAGGGGTCAATCAATTCCCATTACATTGTCTCTGTGTTATGTAACCACGGACTAGATCTGCTGCATACCTAATACACAGTCCATTGCTTGAACCTGTAATTAAGTCAAATTGGAAGCACTATATGTAAACGAACAAAGATGTTCACTAGCTTTTTATTTATTAACTACTAGATATTTTAGCACGGTTTACACTTTCACAGAGTCATATGTGGAACAGAATTTCTAGTTCAATCACACAAAAAAAAAAAACATAATTAATTGTCAGCAAGAAGGCATCTGAGTTACGTCGACAAGAGCAGAACATCGCCCAGAGTCGTTTCAGAGTCCTGGCTGTGGTTGGAGCTGATGCCGGTATCCGAATCTGTGTCATTTGTGTATGTGTTCAACACCCCTGGAGTTAATGGAGGGATCTCCTCACCGCTGCTGGGAGCGCCCGATTCCTTTCCTCTACTTTCTTTGAGCTGGCATCCATCTTTGTTGCTAAGGTGAAGCGAACTGAACTCCTTGGCTAGGAGTTCGTATTCCCTTGCTTTCATCTGAAGCAGTGAGTCACTGTATTTAATCTCTTTCTGGATGCCACTCAAGTGAGAGTGGATTTTCAGACCAGCTTTCATGCTCTTCTCCAAATCGCACTTCACGTTCTCCAAATCAGAGTTTTCGAGTTCCCAGGCTGCTGCCCCCTCTGTATCTTCACTTCCGTCGATGCCCGAGCTCTTCACCTCTCTCTCAATTTCCGCGGAGAGCTTTTCGATGAGCACCCTGTAGTATTGCAATCGTTCTTCCAGCTGTGCCATCCCCTCGCTGTCGTTCAGGTCCATCGGAGCCTGGATGTCCTCAGGTGGAAAATCTAGCTTTGGCTCATTTTCGCTGAACCTGGGCATTAAATACGCCTTCTGAACGTAATTGTCCCCATCATGCCCTACCCGGTCCAGGTGGATCTTAGCTTCACATTTCTCAATTTCCATATCTAACTCTTTCATTCTTTGTACTTGCTGGTGAATGGTGTGATCCTGAGAAATAATTAGATGAACTAACGTCTCCATGTGGTCTCGATCGTGAGAAACCGTGTCCTGCTTGATTTTCGCCAGTTTCCGGAAGGTTTTCCTGACGATTCGTTTTTGTTTATCAGGTGGTAAAGTTTTCATGTAATTGGCCGGGCTGAGCTCCCATGGCTTCTCACTGTTTTGCACAAGTTTAGTTTCAGCCGTCCTCCACAGTGGAACAGGGAGAAAGGCGTCAGCTTTAACCAAAACAAACTGCATATTGGCTTGCTCATCTCCCCAAGCCTTCCACAACTTGAGGATCCTCGTCAGGGGAGGAAGGGCCCGCTCTGAGCCCCTCCACTTCTCCACGATGCAGTAGTCGCTGGCCTTGCCCAGAAGAAATCGCTTCTCTCCAAAGGTAGCTTCATGCTCCTCCAGCAAAGCCTGGATGACGTCGGTGGAGGTGGTGCGTTTAGTTAATCCACAGACAATCTTTTCCTCCTGGCAAACCCAAACCACAATTTCCTTCTCTTCGGAATCCATGTCCTTAGTTGGAGATCTAAAAGGAAAACAAAGAGCATTATATTTCTGTCATCACCTGTGTAAACTCAGAATGATGGTTTAGCATTAATGCCTTTTCTTGCCTCTACTTTTAACGAGGGACATAATTTGACATCGTGACTACAGACTAGGAAGATGTACTCTAAGATAGGAATGCGAAGCTTTTGGATTTTTATCCAATTGCCTTTCTAGCTGGTTATGGGAAGGGTAAATTGTCACTGAAAACATGTGGAATGTTTTCTTTTTCATTTAGTCTTTTAGAATTAGTCTTGGCTTGTTCGCAGAACAGATACCGTGATAATAATGGCTGGGACCATGACAAAGGAAGACATAAGATGAGGCATTTCCCTTTATGCAGGAGTCTTAAGGTTAGAGTATATAATCAGGAACGATTAGGCATTTTGTAGAGCCAAAAATAGTTAGCTCTGTGATTTTATATTCAATACAGCCATTCTTTCATCGAGCAAGTGCTGATGCCAATTCTATACAAGCATGATTGACATCACTGCAGAAATGGTAACAGGAGTAATAGCGATAAACAAAGGCGATGTTTATGCAGGAATCTGTTACAAACGTGGTATCATGTATCAGGTTTTGCATTGCTGTGTCAAAGTATCTGGCATAGACCATTCAAGGAAGGAAGGAGTCACTCAGTTTCAGCCGCTGGGTTCTAAGGCTTGGTTTCATGTTCGTGGGAAGAACACCATGGTGTGTGTGAGACATGTGGAGTAGGGAACCTGGTAGACAGGGAACAGAAAAACAGCTTATAATGTGATACATACACAAAACAGATTTCTAACAGGAAGGAATCATGGTCCTGAAGACCTGCCCTAAATGATCAGCGTCCTTCACCCAGGCCCACCTCCCACCATACAAGAGTGTCGGGGAAAGGATGAAAAGATAATGGTTTAAAGAACTATTTTTTTGACGTAGAAATATTAGGAAGTGATTGGAGTTGGAATATGCATGCTCATAGATTTGGTAGCATATCCTCTTTTTGCTATTGAGGGAACTGGTGCATTAGTTTGGTTTTGATTACTAGCCAACAAAATAATCGAAACAGACTGCTTTCTAAAGGGGAACAAAGGTTTATTGTGGCTTACAGTTCTAAATGCGCACAGCCTAGGGACGTCAACTAATAAGGACTTGCTGATAAAAATCCCAAAGTATCATTGAGCATCCTGTGGCAAGACATGGAGAGGGCACATGGCCATATGCAGCCACTCCCTATCCTTGCACATGCAAGGATATGCAACCTTAATCACTTCCTTAAGATTATATTTCTGAACACCACAGTTACATAAATTATCCATTCCCTTGTTACTGTAAATATAGGGCAGAAATAAACCGTTGCATGCCTTCAAATGTAAATTAAAATATAAAGAAGTGTTTATCAAGAGGTAGATAAAAACAGTTTTCTTGAGTCAAAAAGTAAGGGGACTGTATAACTGCTAATAGTCACTTTGGAGAACTGTTGAAACCACATTTCCATTGTGAGTGTCAGCCACATGGACTGTGTCTTTCGCAATTCCTTTCAAAAGAACGCTAGCAAATCGGTGATACAATTTATACTCCGATGTGATTTATGATGCCGTGAGAGATTTGTTGTGCGAGTTAAGGCAAATTATTCATCACATTATGTAATGATGCTGAAGCATATCCTCGATGAAGAAGTTACCAAAGACATTGTCAGCCTTCCATTCAGCACTTAAAATGTACAAGGTTAATGTTTTAGAAGCAAAACTCACTAATGCTCTTCTATGGATTTTCATTCATGTGGAATACACATCTCACTTTAGCTATTTACGTCTGAGATGGAGAGAAAGAAAAATCAGTGACACTAGAACCAAATAAAGACCAAACTCATTCCCTAGTAAAGGACTTAGGAAAATGAAATGCTCAACTTTAGAAAGTAGAATTCATATCATCACCTGAAATCTATATCGCATTGTGACAAATCTCTTGCAAAATCTTTCCCTCCGTAATTCGTGTTGAATAATATATTTATTAAAAGAAGTGTGGTATTCTGACTCTGGTTATGGTTCATTGGCTTATTATGTGCCATGCAAACTGTGATAAAATTCAGAATGACAAAAAAAAATTACATTCTTACTCATAGAGGAGAAAGTCCACAGCAATATGCAAAATGAAAACAAGTGTGTTCTCAAAGGAAGTAATTGACCAATTACTATCTGTGTTGTGGCAGTACAGTATAAAGCAGCTGTAAATAATCTTTTACTTATGCATCTTAGCCATGCGCATACAATACTAAAAATTACTGCAAATGTTTTAATGCTTTGCAGTTAAGGGTGGTTTACATCAGCTTTGATAATTTTAAAAGCAGTCGCTCATTCTGCATTTCTGTTAATTACAAGTTATTTATGTGATTTTTCATAATGATATATAAAATATAAACATTAGTTTTCATCTTATTATCAACATTAATTGATAGTACAAGTAACTACAATATTTAAACAAATAAAAAATTTAAGTTATTTTTTTAAAATAACTTTGCAAAAGTAGGTAACAAATCTGTCATGACTTGCCTGTGTTTGGTCATGTATAAAGGGTATTTTGTTGCTGGCTGGGGATTTTGAAAATGAGTTATTCTCTGATGCCGTTCTGACTTAGTTTCGATTCACCCACTTGACAAATATTTCCTAATCACCTTTTCTATGGAGCCGTACAAGATACAAAGACAAGAATGACTTACAAGTCTGTCTCTGGCACACTATGGGAAACAGGTGTTGGGTTGGAATGTGCACCCTCTCAGTGACAGATCTACTATTAAGTTCCTTAATATAGCAAGAATATTCAAATACTTCACTGCTGAGTTTCTTAGTGTTTCCCAAAATTAAAAAAAAAAGTATCAGAATTAAAACAGAGTCAAAATAAACATCCACAAACATTAAACCCCACTAGAATTCTTAGATTCCCTTAATAAATAACTGTGTTCTTTGAATAGTACAAAATTTAGTCGCCTGGGGGCTGGAGAGATGGCTCAGTGGTTAAGAGCATTGCCTGCTCTTCCAAAGGTCCTGAGTTCAATTCCCAGCAACCACATGGTGGCTCACAACCATCTGTAATGAGGTCTGGCGCCCTCTTCTGGCCTGTAGGCATACACACAGACAGAATATTGTATACATAATAAATAAATAAATATTTAAAAAAAATTTAGTCGCCTGATATGGATAAAAACAATTTAACTCGCCGGGCGATGGTGGCGCACGCCTTTAATCCCAGCACTCGGGAGGCAGAGGCAGGTGGATCTCTGTGAGTTCGAGACCAGCCTGTTCTACAGAGCTAGTTCCAGGACAGGCTCCAAAGCCACAGAGAAACCCTGTCTCAAAAAACCAAAAAAAAAAAAACAATTTAACTCTGAAACATTAGAAAGAAGGGCTTGTTTCTTAATTTAGTTTACACTGGAGTTCAGGTTTAGTACACCAGTTTTTGGAAATATGCTCTCGGGTGAAAGCCCTGTTATCTACAAATATATGCCTAACAAATGATTGAAAATACAAACTTAGTGTGATAACCTGGTTTGTGATGTAACATAACAAACAATGCTTATCCAGGGAATGCAGTTGTAGCAGCTGAGATCCAAGATGATTTCGCAAGGCATTGTTATATGAAAATACAAATGTGTAAATACATAAACACTTCTGAGATGTACTTTGTGTTGGTTTTGCTTTCTGGTGTGGAGAGTATTAATCAGACTCTATTGCTGCAACAGAATGCCTGAGAAAAGAACACAAGAGGGGAAGGATTTATGTTGGCTCATGGATTAAGAAACTACAAACCATGATCAGGTGGCTCCATTATGTCTTAGAATTGGTGGGGTAAATCATCATGGTGGAGAGGACTCAGTAGAACAGAGATGCCCATCTCATGAAGCCAGGAAGTAGAGAACAAAAGGGAAGACCTAGGTACCAGGAGTAAACATCAAGTGTGTACCCCAAATGTTCTATCACCTTGATCTGTCCTTAGCATCATATCTATCAACTCACAAAATAGTGTAATATAGATGAAATTAGAACCCTCACAGTTCAATGAAGTTTTAATGATTTGAGCCACAAGTATATTTGTAAGTCACATCATATACAGACTTATAGGTCCTAAGGACATTACAACCAATTTTATCGTTTTTAATTTAGAATACCTCAGAGTCTAATTCGTGTGTGAGGTCCATCTATCTATGTGTTGCTTTTGTTGGTTAATGAATAAAGAACTGCTTCGAGACCATGGCAGGGAAGAACAGATCTAGGCGGGGAAAGCTGGACTGTATGTATGCTGGGAGAAAGGAGGCAGAGGCAGAGAGAAGCCATGTAGCCCCATCTGAGCCAAATGAAACATTAGCCAGTAAGCCACAGCCACATGACGATATACAGATTAATAAAAATGGGTTAAATTAATATGTAAGAGTAAGCCAGTTAGAAGCTAGAGCTAATGGGCCAAGCATTGATTTAATTAATATTGTTTCTGTGTGATTATTTCAGTTCTGGGTGGCCAGGAAAAACAAGTGGCCTCCTTACTACATCTAATGATTTACTTCAAGTTGGTGTTTGTATCTTAGGACTATTTGTAAAGAAAATCTCTCTCAGTATAGTTATATAATTCTCTCAATTTGGATGTACAATATTCAATGTAAGGTATTTTATGTGATGTCTGTCATCAAATAGGAACACAAAATATTCACTCATTAATAATTAAATTTAGAGCCACAAAATATTCCACAGGATAGGTTGGCTTAGAAATTCAAAATTTATACTATCAAACATTCCACTGAATAACTCCTGCTAATAAAGCACAAGAAGATAAATTAAAAACTTAAGTCTTGAAATCACAAACTAAAATGAAGTGAAATACATATATATATGGCATTACAACGCCAAATAGATAGCCCTAAACTTTGTCTTTATACAAGGTGCTGCATGTAAATCAGAAGGAATTGAAGGTGAATGGATAAACTGACCTTAGTTTTTCGTTATCCAAATGGATCAAACATTGAAATTGGTATGTAGAAGTAAAGAGCATATTTTCTTAAAGGAATATAGCAGACAACAATATAGCTGAATGTGAATATATACAGCTTACCAGTATAACTGTTTACTTCACAGAGAACCAAATTTCAAAACAATAAGAATCAATAGAAATGACTAACAATAATTACTTTATACAGTACGTTTGTCACTCAAGTATTGCATAGAAACACTATGATACAATCTATACGTAATAGCAACATTTGGAACTCTGGAAACATTTTTTCTGTGGATTCTATAAAAAATTTCTTCATTTCCTAGGTCAGCCTGGAAAGAATGATATGGATACAATGTATAGAACTGCTTTGAAATGAAACGTTTTTGTCACTTGAACCTCTGTAGAACAACTCTTTATGATTGAAATTTAGACACTTTATGATGTCTTTTACATTACTGACATTTGTGCTAAAAATTGTGATAATCTTATTGAAAGATAGTGAGCTGAGGAGTATTGGGGGTGAATCAGTACTAACTGGTTCCCAAAGGCCAGTCTCTATTTCTTTCTTATTACTGTAATTGATTTTAAGCTAAAAATTCATTGGATGTCTGATGATCTGTCACACCAGATTACATCTCAAAACATACTGTCAATGTTGACATATACTACTAGTTTACACATCAGTTGCCACACACTATTGACATCTACTGTGTAGAGACCAGTAACACAATATCCTACAATTCACAAAAGGGTCTCTTGCAGCAAGAACTGTCCCATCTAAAATGCCAATGACACTGTTTAAAGCATAGGTTTTTCAATTGTGAATCAAAACTTATAGTCTTGAAGAAACTGAATGCAAGAGGTCAAAAAATTGGCAGTAATAAAAGTTTTTGTAATGTGCAATAACCTCAGATTAGTTAGACTCACGCACAAAATGGATCTAAGGTGCTTCACTGTAGTCTTGGTTCTGAACACACAAGTTTACTTGGCACCCTGTATGGGGTCACTCCACACAAGGGTAACTGTTGCTAAGAGAGGCAAATGACTTATATTAAACATGAACAATTGCTAGATATAAATTTTGATTTTTTAAGAGATACAATAATTTGATTATGAAAACATACTTTTGCTCCTACCAAAATTCCTTAGTATGTATCTTTGCAGTGTACTTTATTAAAATGTTCGGTTTCAAATCTTCCTCTTCTAGTTGCTAACTTCAATTTTAAATAAAGTTACATGAATTTTGACTTAGGGTGAAGAAGCACTTTCTAACACTTTCTGAAATATTTTATAAACATACTTCTTCTATTCCACACGATGTGTTTATGAGAAGCTTCCCTGTCAGCATTGATGCTTATCACTGAATGCCCATCAAACCTGAAAGGTATACTTCACATCCTATACAAATATTCAAAAAATTCTAATTTTAATTTATTTTTTCTTTGGTTTTTCAAGACAGGATTTCTCGTGTAACTGCCCTGGCTTTCCTGCAACTCCCTTTGTAGACCAGGCTGACCTCAAACTCAGATCCTCCTTCTGCCTCCTGAGTTCTGGGATTAAAGACATGTGCCAACACTGCCTAGATTAACTTTAATTTTTAAGGCAAAATAAACTAATCCATATTATTAGTGTGAAAATTTCCATATATTTTAATAAATAGTTAAATATAGACTAGTATAGAAAATAATATTTTAAACAAAATGTCTTTATGCTTTATAGCCAGTAAGCATTTGACTTTAACAAATATATAGAATATTGACAGATTTTGGCCATATAATATTTGTGGGGGAAAAAGTAGTTGGGGTGGAAAGTGTTTAGGAAATCCTAGTTTAAATGGCTCATTGCTTTCATGATTTATCTAAGCTACACCTCTATCCATTTTTGTTTTCTTTCCTATGGAATCTAGCAGAAAAAATGCATAAAAGCAAAAAAAAAGAGGTGACATTATGAGTCTCACACAGTCAAAACAAATGTTGATGAATGTTAGTCCTCTATTAAATATAACATAAGGTAACTTTCTCCCCTTTTCCATTCTATGCCAACCTTTTCCATGTAGACATTCTGTTAACCCTTAGCTGACTGGAAGAAATATGTCTTTTGCATTTTGATGCTGTCAAAACACACTCAAAATAAAACTATGCTAGTTGATGGAAAACCCTGGTTTTACACCTTCTCAAAGCTTTTTTTTCTTTGTTAGGAAAGAACATTGGGCTAGTAAATATGGAGCGTGGGTTGTAAGGTGAAAGGAGATGTGTGGGTACAGAGTTATGGGGATAAACAAGGACACCTGGGTGATGGCTGGCTGTTGTAGGAGTCATTGGAATGTGTGAGCATTGTACTGCTCTCTCACACTTTCCCCAAAGCCTAGCCTGCCCTAGACAGAGTGAACAAGCAAGATTATGGTTAAGGGGATTTCCAAGCTCACAAAATTTATGCAAAGAGGAAGACAAGATAAAATTCCTATGGCATTTATAGGATGAAATGGAAATATCCAGCTACAACTGCAGGAAATGATGAAATTTTTTTCTCACTTGTTACTATTTGAGTTGTAAGAATGTTAAACAGAACCAGATAAATCAATGAGCCACAGCCTTCATGGAACATCTCAGCAATAAAGCTACAATGAATGTAGCGTTGTTTCCTTTCTGTTAATCAAAAGAAATCATGTAAAAGTATTCTTACTTATTTATTCATTTAATTGTGTGTGTGTGTGTGTGTGTGTTTCTATGTGTCTGTGTGTTTACAACATCTTACATATTTGTAGGACAGAGGACAATGTGCCAGAGTTAATTCACCTCTTCCAACATGTAGGTCCCAGAAATCAAACTCAAATATCAAGCATGGAGCAGATGCCTTTATCCTTTGAGTCATCTCCCTAGGCCCTGGATCCTAACACTGTCTTAACATAATTGTTCACACGAGTTGCACTATCAACAGCAACTATTCATTTTTGCCTTTATCTGTTGGGTGTGAAGTGAGGGTTTCTGATTTGTACATTGTCAGCCCTTTTGGTTAGGGTAAGAAAATGTCACAGTATAGCATGTAAAGTAGAATGCAAATAAATGGGTTTTACTCAAAATTCTCATTCCATAAGGAAGTGAAATTTTTTTCCATAGATTTAAAAACAACAACAAAACAGAATCATTACAACACAAAGTCACTACTCAGGATCTACAGTTCTTGTTTTGCAGACCTCATAGCTCAGAGATGACAAATCCCAGAGATACTTTAGCCACTCTCTAAAGTGGTACAAGATTGGCACACCTTCCTTGCACTTTCTACCACTGTCTTCCAAAATACCTATATCTTAAAGATATCATGCAAGCATTTTGATAAACTGTCTTGTGTGGAGAATAATGACAATGGGAATAAAGAAGTCTGTGTATGTTCATGACTAATGCAATTGTTTTTTGTAATGCTTTAGATATAGATATGTAGATGGTTTAATTCATGAATGTAAAAGCCTCTCATATGCTGAGTTGAATATTTTATTTACTGTTACATAACCAGTATTCTGAAAAACACAAAATAAATGTTTTAGAAAAAAATAACTTTAAGATATCGCACAAAAATATTTTTGACATGTCTTTGGTGAGTATGTGTACATATGTTTTCATGTTGCATGTGTATGAACATGCATTTGTGGAGACGCATGTGCACCCATTTGCACATATGTGCATGTGGAAGCCAGAAGTTGATATCACTTGGTGACTTCCCCAATTATTCTCCACAATATTTATTGAAGCAGAGTTCCAAGGATCTGTACAACCTACCTAGCCTACTGTGGGAATCTCAGTCTCTGACTCCTAAATGCTGAGATGGCAAATGACTGCTACTCTTGCTATGTGGATTCTGGGACTCCAGAATCAGGTCCCCACACTTGTACACGAAGTGCTTTATCCACCAAGTCATCTTTCCAGTCCAAATCATATATTTTAGTGACTCATAATAGTTCAATTTTTGAGTTACTTTGAGCATGAAAAAGCTAAATCGCCATGGCAGCTACAAAATCCCTTCAAACAGAGGCCTTTCTCAGCTTATTCCACCCAAATCAGCTCCTAAATCTCATGAGAAATGAGGTCTAGGTTTTGAATCTTTCAATAACTCAAGGTAAATGGCCTTCATATTTTAACATGTCAATAAACAAGAGAATGAGCCTATATGACAAGATTCAGAAACAATATTATGAAAGCAACTAAAGAATAACAAGGTACTTACTAAGCACAGACTCAAACATGGCGAGAAGTTATAGAGAAACATATGGCTCTAACCAAAACTTTTAATTCTTTAAGGAATCCAGAAATAAACCCTGGAGCTAGAGTTACAGGCAGTTGTCAGCGCCTGATTTGGGTGCTAGGGATGAAACTCAAGTTCCTCTGCAAGAGCAGCATACCATCTTAACTGCTGATCCATCCCACTGGCACCAAGAACACTGAATTCCTTTGGATAAAGAAAAAGCTCCCTAAATTAAAATAAATAGCAGAGGTTATAAATTGGTTTTGAGGCGGTAAGTCCAGATCTATTTCACTTAAAAAGCTTAAAATATTGAGAGTGACATAATCAGTTTGGATGCTTAACAGCAATTAAAATGTCACAGTTATTTTCAGACCAGAAGTTTATAATTCCTACCTCAATAGCACTTTTCCCAAGCATTGTGGGTTGTCAACCCGCAACTGTGATTAGTTTATCTGACTCATTTCACCAGTTTTATCATTATTTCATGAGAGAAACATGTACTTGATCACAATAAAACCAGTTAAATTTGTTATATATCTAGAAACTTATAGGTAAAACTTCATGAGGACAAATATTTTTTTTAATTTATTTATTTATTAAAGATTTCTGTCTCTTCCCCGCCACCGCCTCCCATTTCCCTCCCCCTCCCCCAACCAAGTCCCCCTCCCTCCTCAGCCCAAAGAGCAATCAGGGTTCCCTGCCCTGTGAGAAGTCCAAGGACCACCCACTTCCATCCATGTCTAGTAAGGTGAGCATCCAAACTGCCTAGGCTCCCACAAAGCCAGTACGTGCAGTAGGATCAAAAACCCATTGCCATTGTTTATGAGTTAAAAAGTTAAACCTTTGTAAATCTATTAGACCGTTTTGTTTTGATAATTACCTCAAAATAGCCTATGCATTTGAAACACAGCATATAAGTTATAATTTGCACCTGCGTTCATTTGTTAGGTAAACTGTAAGGAATGTGCTGGAATGCTGAGACGACCGTGCACACAGGAAGCGGAGGCAGGAACATCAGAAGCTTGAGACTGGTCCAATAACAAACAAAGGTGACAGGTTGACTTTTCTGTTCAGGAAATTGTCATAGAGCAGGGAAGTAAAAGCTTTGTGGAAAGATATCCATTTCCTCATCGCCTTTCTGCCCTTACGTGATGGCTTTGCTCAAACAACAGTATAATAATAACACTGAACAGATGCTTATTGTGAGCTCTGTCTGCACCTTTCCAAATAATTTTCACATTTTTATTTATTGAATCCTCATTGCAAAGTAATGTCGTCCTACTGTTGTGCCCATTTTACAGAGGAGCAAGAACAGTCATTTTGTATCAAACTATTTTATTCAAAATTATATTTCTCATTATATTGACTTTTTATACAAACTCTTCTTTACAACACAGTCTTCTGTTGCATATGAGTCAGTACTTTGTCCTAAACAACTACTGCTTATGCTAGACTTGGGATCTAAAAGTGAAAGACATCATTCTAGGAGCTAAGAGTGTTTCTTAAACTTGTAAATATTTTAAGTTCCTAAGAGGAGAAAAATTCTCTCATAACCCATGGATATTGTCTGACTGAATATGAGTGTCCATAAAGGTTTATTGAAACTCAGTCATGATTGCTCATTTACATCCTCTCTCTGGTTTCCTTCACTCTACAAGGGCCAAGCTAATTAGCAGAGAGAGATCTGATGGCTCACAAACTCTAAGACATTTATTACCCAGCCCTTCCCACAGAACTTTTGCCGACTCATGAACAAACACAAGGAAAATCTTGACTTTAGAAATCCGAGAGCAAGTAACCTGGTACAGTTTCACTGTAAACCCAGGAAAGGAAAAACACACATTTTAATGCTTTCTAAACTAGTTGGTATTCTAGGCACAACTCAGAAAATTCATGATCTGCACAAAACACTTTCAGCACACAAATTCAGCTACCTTCTTTACTCCAAAAATTAAACCGTATCATTTGCCTTCTTACTGAATATTTAATAAGAAATTAAGATAAACCTTGATATATTGTATGAAAATAACATGATTTTAGTCTGATGTTATAGAATATGCTGATGGGTTGCTAATCTTAAAACATTAACCTGTTGACTAACACTCCTGAAGTGAATTGCGGGCCTTTGTATGTTTTAGAAAGTGTTGAATTTAATTTTAATATGGTGTAGAAATAGATACATTCCCCATGCTTCCAAGTATTTAAGAGTTATATTGAGCTGGGCAGTGGTGTAGTACCAGCTGGTCAGCTCACTGTGTAGACAAGGTTAGCCCAAAACTCACAGAGATTATTCCATGATACCTATGTTTAGAGTGTTGGGATCAAAGCATGCACTTCCAAGGCCAGTTGTTTTGAGATTTTCTGTGCTTTTTTTTTT